>JAWQJV010000002.1:0-600791 GCA_034638275.1 Colletotrichum lini | reverse complement strand
CTTCCCATTGGCTCGCTACGGTGGCGGAGCCCGAACATGCCAGGCCAGCCTGGTCCTCGTGTCCCGATTTTGTCGAATTCAGCAGGGATTCATCGGCGTCCGCAGGGGTGCATCAGGCGCTAGCGCTGAGTAGCGGCCCCCAGCAGCCCGCTCCCCCTTCCTCCCCCCTGCTCGTTCCCGTCATTTCACCAGTTGTCTCCGGCTACACGTGACTTTTCGCGATGCTTTGAGTCGGCCTGATGTTCGTCCGTCTATGGCATTCACCACATTGCGACCCGGCGCCCCCCCGACCAACTCATTCCCGCGCTCCTCGGTGTCTCCACGCCCTGAAACTGTCCATTGTCATCACCATCGAGCCCTTCAAACCTCCCACTCTACGCGTTCTTCGCCCTTCACCGAGTAACTTTTCGCAGCAATGGATACCCTCAGCGGTCTGTTCATCTAAATGCCTCCCATGTCGTCACCACCAGCCCACACTTTCTGCGAACCTACGATCCGAAGCCAAGGGGCCTCACCCCACAGCGTCTCCCTTTCTCTCACCCTCCTGCCTCCGTCCTTCTCGGACCCCCTAACCGATCCCCTCTCTACGCCCCCGTCGACTCGCTCCTCGCTCAGAACTCTTCCTCGCCACCAATCCGGCCCATGAACATGGACGAGCCGGGCTGCTCTTGGCCGTTCTGGAAGTTTGGGATGAAGAGAGACGACCTCTCCACCAAACTGCAGGATGAATACAACACTATCCCGTCCAACATTCAGGACCCCGAAGCCTTCCATCACGACGTCTACGAGATCTCCCGCATCGCCGATACCGCCGACGAGTTCCACCGTATGATGGCCGACCGCAAGGAACAGCGTCTCAAGGAACTCAACGCCTCGCTCGATCTCGCTGCTGTCGAGATCATCGCCAACCCCAAGTTGGTCGGCACCGGCCAGTGGTCCTACGCCTTGCAGCTCTTCCGAACACGCTCGCTCGACTCTCTCGTGCGACTGTTCTCGAGCTACCTGCCCGACGACTACTCCTGCACGCAAGGCTACTACGCGACCTCGTCGAGCGGCACCTCCTTCAGCGATCGCTGCAGCTCCCGCACCGCGAGCACGAACCTGAGCAGCCTCGACGACGTCGACGGTCCCTGCTTCTTTAACGATGATGACGAAAAGCCCGTTATGACGCATGAACCTTTACATATCTCGACCTCCATATCTTCCTCCGCCATCACCACGGAGCTCCCTCCTTCTCCTCGCTCCATGACGATGCAGTCCGACACGTCTACGTCGTCGCCCATTGATCACGAGCGTGACTACGTACTCCACACCCTGACCCCTGCGCGGACCTTATCGTTCTCTGGTTCCGAATCCGGCCGGTTCCCAGGGCGACGTCTTCAGTGTCTCGAAGACGACGGCGAGGACGACGACGAGGAAGAAGACACCTCGCAGTCCGAAGATCCGGATTCCCTGACGACGTCGGTGTCAGATCTGGACGAGCATCGTCTGACGCGCGAATCTATCGTGGACGAGGAGCAACCTAACGAATACACCGAAAGCGCCATCGAGGATGACGATTGCGAAGACGAGTTTCCCACGACCCAGCTTCCCTTCGACTTTTTTGACGACGTGATGGAGTCTTCAGAAACCCCAACCCCTAAACAGGAAATAACAACACCAATGACAATAACAACAACTTCGGCAGCGGCGTCTTACCTTGACAGCAAATCTTCTTTTCGTTCGATACCCCCATCCTTTCGCGCATCCTCACCAAAGATACCCCATCTCCGCCGTCGCGACGCCAGCCCCGCGAAGAGTAGCCTCAGCAGCAGTACCATGAGTAGGAGGAGTCCCGATGAAGCAGCGTGTCGTATACAGAAGCCGCAGCCCGACGCCGCACGCGTGCGGGCCTTGGCGGCCAGGGAGCGCAGGAGGGGACTGGACTAGCATGCAATGCAGGGCGGGCGCTGTATATATGTCCATCAAGTGTACATACAACTAACTGTATCATGAGTTCTAACCCGTCTACCCAGTTTTTCCCCCCCAAATCCATGACCACAAGCCAAGCCCCAGTCTGTAAAGCGATCATTCCGTTCCTCTGTTCCTTGTTGGGAGGTCTCCAGACGCGCTTCTTGTACCGTGATGGATATGACTCGAAAGTAAGCATGGCCACTTTTTGAAACGCTGACGTTTTCCCAGGGTGCAAATGTTTGAGAAGAAGACGACACGCGGATACCGATCGCGTCGATTCCGTACCGTTTATCTGATCCGTTTGGCATCCGCCCGTAACGTGATCTCGGTGTCGTGATGGTCGGTTTCTCGGTAAGTCGCCCCGTCTGACCGTGTCAGGTGGGCTTGCTTGTATCCTGCCCGGGCTCCGGTGGTGTCGAGTGACCTACCACGCCGACTAGTGTCCATCACCTCTTCCCACTCACCCTTCCCAGGGTATGACGTCGGTGGGAAAGGGGGAAACTGTAGTTCTCGTTGCTTCTATTTTTGGTCTACAGAGTGGGCCATGTGCTCGGCGATGACAGGTTTTTCATTTGGATCTTATCATCAGTTCTTCGTTTGAGGCTATCCACAGAGCCTTGCTGCCTCCCTCACCATTTGTCTGTCACCGCCATGACATGACCGCCTGCTTCTATCATATGCCACTGCGTACACTACACAGTACTGTTTGTGGTTATGCTGTCCGTTTTAACTCCAGGCCTGGTATTGCGCAGGGTTAGACTGAGTAGCTCAGCCCTTGTCGAAACGTTGGCTGGCTGGTGTGCAGCCTGAGTGTACGATGTACTTGAGCAACCAGGTACTGCTGCCGAGATGAGTGTGGCTGCACCTCCAAGTTTTGCCTGCAACCGCATGCATTGCTTGCTATCCGTGACTCTCCACACTTCCTGTCTCTAAGAGACAGTTTCACGGCCCGCAGCGGGTGTATTTCGAGCACGCGCGTCAACGTTGGTTCTATTTTCGCGCAGAAACATCTCAATCCGGCGAGGATGATGACCGCAGATGTACCATCCGATAGTGATTGTGGGTTCCGCGGACTACGCCATTAAGCGCCAAGTGCCGACCTTTTCCTTTCAAAGTTTAAGCACACACGCATGGCTATTGCTTGGGTCGCCTTAGCCCATTTACATGCCATTGGCCATCGGGACACATCATGAGCAAGGCGGGCATTCGGCCTTTGGTTCTACGAGACTTTTTCCCCATCGCAAGGATGTAACGAGAGAGCTGTTATAGTTTCAGGGCTGAACGACTGGAGGCGATTCCCATCGTGAAACGCGCTTGTTGCCTGTCCCCCAAATGTGGCCATGTTCTGTTCGGGAGCTTGCCGAAGAGCCTTGTTGTGAATGTGGGCCCGAGTAGTGTAGGGCCCGATGAACGGTTCAAGGGCTGATGACGGGATGAAGCGGACCGCGTGCCCGCAGGTCAGTCGTCGGACTTTGCAGAGAAGCGGTTGATGATTTTGTGTCACCATCACCAAAGGGCTGATGATGGGATGAAGCAGACGGCGAGCCCGCCCGTTATCCGTCGGACTTGACGGAGAAGCATATGATAATTTTGTGTCCCCGTTCTCAAGGGCACATCCCGTCATCGCCCAACCATGCTTTACCTTATCCTGTAGGTTTGGCAGTGTTGGTCTGAGGTTCTCAGATGCGAAACGTTGTTGCCAACAGATACGCAGACCACCAATCACGTCAATTTATCCCCCACCACAGGACCTGCAATGCATCAGTAATATGCCCTGATGTACCTACAAGCTCAATTTGCCTCCCTAAACGGGTAGGAATCTTTGCTTCGTTAGGTATAGTACTGTTAGGGGGGAAGGGGGAGGGACGAAATACCATCATGGGGAGTCTAAGTTTAGGTATAAACCGACACACAGACACCATCAGCAGCTACAGGACGGCCCTCTGAGTAGCCAGTGTACGACAACAGGCTCTGATCAGTGATCGTTGCCAGGTTTCCCATCGAGCCTGTGACAGGCGCTCTGATTGTTTGGATTGATTACCCTTGTTGGTTCCACTGCAAGATTGTTCCTCGGCAGGCGAGTGACCCCTCTCGCACACGTCACAACAAGCCAACTCCAAATGGTTTTCACGAAGTTTGTTTTTGGACTTCTCTTTTCAAGGCAAGCCTGCCCGCATTCACTTGCGAGCGCTCGGGCAGGGAGCGTTAAAACAAGCTTTACGGTTTGCCGAAAGCGAAATAACTCTCTGCGTAGTGTGCAAAGTATCAAAACACAAAGCAGCTCTCTCTCCAGGGAGCTGCATTCCTTCGCTATGGTTTTATGGCTTTTGTTTGCAAGGGGACTGTCCCATCGACTGCCACAACAATCAAAAAACCCCCAGTGCAGGGTGGGCCAGTCGGAAGAGTTCTAATGTACGAAGATGGAAGTGGGAACGATGTTGTGTTGTGTACCTGTTCCAGTGCGGAGCAATGGCTGGTCCATTTTTCGGGCAAGGGGTTTTAAAGTGTTGTGGCAGTTGATGGGATGAAGGGTGAGTTTAACCTCGATCGGGTTCACAGCTCGTTGAGAGCTTATTAGACTTTTGAGTTTAACCAACCGTCACTACGCCGTGATCCGCGGGATACCGCTTTGATACCATTCCAGTCTCCTGGGAGTGCAAATCACGAATCAACTGGATTCTTTATTTTCCATTCATTTTTTGACAGTCTACCGCAGTCTTTAAGATTCAATAATCGATTCCCTATTCGGGGAGAGCCGTGAGACGCGGCCAAGCCCGAAAAGCCTAAAGGGATTGGCTCCTCCCAGGTCACTAGTGAACTTAACGCTTTCACAGTTGAGGATCATGGTTTCGGACGCGGCGTTTTCAACCACCGAATCCATGGTCTGCTTGTATTTTACTCGCCACAGCTGCTATCTCAGCTCAACGTGCTTCTATAAATGCTGTGATTTCGCAGCTAAAACGACGTAGGCTGGTTGATCAAGGCTTCTTGTTTATCTTTACCAAAACACTTCAAGAAGAAAATTACACCCAATTGACAAGATCAACAACACGCTTCCCACTCTCACAATGCAAGCCCAGACCGCCTCCGAGACCACCAGCCACTCCAGGTTCTACTTGAACCCCCAGAGCCTGAACCCAGCGGCGGACAAGGCCAACCACACCAACTTCTGGAGAAACCCAGAGGTAGGGAAGATCTACAGGAACACGGAGCATGTCAACGCACCGCTCGCCCCGCCGCTGCTCGACGCCTGCGGCCTGACCGAGGAGGTGATGGCCTCGCTCGAGCGGCCCATCGAGGTCTTGGACATGTGCTGCGGGGCCGGCGTGGTCTCCGCCCAGATCCAGACGATGTTGAAGAGGGCGGGGATGGCAGACAAGAGGATGGTTAAGTTGACGTGCTCGGACTCCAGCGCGGCGCAGCTGGAGCAGGTCAAATATCGGATCCAAGCGGATGGCTGGGTTGATTCCAAGGTCGTCCAGGCTGATATTGCCGTGAGAGCCTTCCGTCTTTTCCGATCTGTAAGATTGGTCCTAACACCTCATCCCTAGTGCCTCCCTTTTGAGTCGAACAGTTTTGATTTCATCGTTGTTGGCTTGGCTATCATGGCCGTTGCCGAGCCTTACAAGGGTTTCTCCGGTAACCTAAGCCCCCCCCCCTCCCGGCTCCCCCCCTTTCCCAGACTAGAGACTCTTGCAAAAGAACCAGAGCTGACTTGGCTCGCGACAAAGAACTACTCCGCATACTGAAGCCGGGCGGCCGCCTCGCGACCTCGACACCGACCTTCGAGGGATGGGTCGCCGAGACCTGCGAGGCCGTCGCGGACCTCAGCCTGCCCAACCAGAAGCCTGTTCCGTGGCCGCGGGAATCCACCCACCTCATCCGGCTCTGGGCGCCCGGCTCGTGGGAGAGCGATCACTTCGTGGCTGCCATATATAACGCCTCGGGCTTCGTGGACATCCGGTCGGACACCCTCCCCGACCGCGTCTCCTTCGAGAGCGCCGAGCAATTCTGCGCCGTCTATCAGGGGCTCCACTTCGGCACGATGGAGAAGTTCTGGTCCAAGGAGCAGAAGGAGAAGCTGGGCCCCCGGCTGGCGGATACTTTCGTCAGGTACCTGCAGAAGAAGTATCATGGAGGGCCGTTCGGTTTCGACAGACTTACTGTTGTTGCCAGTGGCAGTAAGCCGCTGAAATGAGTTTGCGGGGTGGTGTTGTTGGGAAGCTTGGGAGGCTTAGAGGCTCCCATCGTGGCTTGGGCTTTGATTTCTATGACCTTGTTGGATATCGCATGTGTGGATGAGGGTTTGTTTTTGGATGATTTATTGGAAGCTATCGATTTTCGGAGGTCGAGTTCCTCAAGATGAACTACACCTAGATGCGGGTTTCTAGCAGGGTTGAGACGACCCGATGAGATCAGCGTACGTCCAAGTCGTATCTTCGGATGGACGGATCGGGTGTGAGTATCACAGCCGCTGTTTGGACAATTGAAAACATGACAGTCTTTATTTCTCAATACAACAATCTGAAGTTTATACGAATTTAGCCTGTGGCACTCTTCACCTTGCTTGTGCTCCCCGACTTTCATTTGAAATGCGGCCCTGTTGCAAGTTTCTCCAGACGCCATCTGCTTAAAAGTCTTCATCGATAGTAAGCTTTTGCGCCTAGGGGAGGGGGGGGGCCAAGGCTCAGAACGTCCAGTTGTTCCGTTTGAGTAAGGTAGCGCTACCTTACAGCGCAGCATTTAGCTCTTGAAGTTGTCCCAATTGGAAAACTCCAAGCCGGAGAACCACGAAGTAAACAAACAACCATTGTTGTTCCAAGCCCAATCGTGATCTGGGCTGTGACTGAGAGATCAGACGACGAGCTGAATAATCATGCCCAGGGTGCAGTTTTGTCTTTTCGGCTTACGAAACAACGCTCTGCTGGGGGGGCTGCGAGCTCGGCCTCTCCGCAATGTGCAACGCTGGCGCTGCTGTCCTTGGCGGTCTGGACCGGCGGGCCAGTATATTGGTCCCCTGATTTCCGGGATTGGAAATGGAAGGAATTAAACATGCTGTTTGTGAATGGCAAGTCACCTTCCTATTCAAAGGTTCCCCCGAGGCAGCCGGGGTGGCGGTGGCCTAGAACCTTCTTGGACACCCGTCATGAGCTCAGAGCGGACGGGGGGGGGGGGGGGGGGGGGGGGGGGGCCGGGTTCATAAAGTGTCGCCGAAGGCCTCATTCTCATCTACTTTAACAGTCTTCTGGGAACACGAGTACAGCTGGAACCCAGGTGGGGATACGACGGACGGGTTCCCCCGCATCATCTCCCCCACAACCTTCCGGCCACCCGTTCGTGTTGCCAAGAATAAGATCCCCAGTTTAATCACCTGTGTTTCCCACAGTCTCCATCTGTGAAGGTTATGTCAACCTTGGAGAGCCAAGACACGACGGATCTAAGGCAAAACTATACTACCGTCTCTACTGTTCTTGGCTGTTCTGGTTCGGGAGTTGAGCTTACCAGTCGAGTCGCAACCGCGGTATTGCGCGTCACTTATCTCGGTGCAAGGCCTGTTTTGGTATGCGAACGAGTCAGCTCCTCGACCGTGTAATCTACCACGCGTAGGCCTCGATCAAGGGACACGCGTCAGGGGGGCGGTCGAGGCAGGGTCACATCAAGCGTTCCAGACGAGGAACGACCCCGGCGATTCCCTCATCCGTTCGAGTGCTTGGCGAACGCGATCCACTTTCGAAGCCATGCTGCCGGAGCAGTCCCAAGGTGCATCACGCCCGGGCTCCCCTTGGATCCAAGTGACCGTCGGGTTGTCAGCCCCTATAACGTTAACCACCACCCATGCATTGCTTAACCGCGCGGATAGACCGACCTGTTTTGGACTCTGTTGACTCCTCCAAAGGGTCGTTCTCAAATCGTACCGGCGTCTTAAGGATGGCTGTCCTCCCGCGTTCTCGTCAAAGGCCACAGCAAAGACACACCCGCTAGTTCCCCATCCGGTTCTAAATTTGAAAAGACGTCCATCACCAGCAGAAATGCAGCCTTCAGACATCTTCGCCGCACTCGCAGGGACATACACCCTCCTCAACACATCAGCGTAGGATATCCATCCCTCGAGCCACCTCCTCCTTTACAGACGTGCCTTGCTGAAGGTTGAACTCTCGCAGTACTCGCGATGGAGTGCCCGTAGAAGACCGAACCTACGGCTCCAACCCCGTCGGCATCCTCACATACAGCAAGACCGGGTTCATGTCGGCCACACTCACGTCCACGGACCCCGAACATCGGCCGGCGAACCTCACATTCCCTTTCGAAGACGGCCAGTCGGATGCGGACTGGGCCCTGGTTGGGAAACACAGCATCGGATACGCAGGGCCGTTCCAGATCAGTACCGATATCCCCGCGTCTGCAACCAACGGCCAGATTCTCCATGGCCCTCTGACGGTAGCCAACGTCCCCGCCATGGTTGGGGCTGTTCACAGGCGGAACTACACGACTTTCGAAGATGGGAAACTGCTGCGCATTACGTCGCAGAGAGACGGGTCGAACCGCGGAGAGCTATGGTGGGCCAGGTTGGATTAGTTTGAGAATTCTGAGGGGTTGTTGAACAAGCATTGTTTCCCCGTGATCCGTTCGGAGCAAAGTGACATCATCTGTTTCCAGCCCAAAGGCGTATCTTGGATCTGTCCGTTGGCGTGCTGATTTCAACAGTCATGAATCAGACAAACAACAAAGAATAGGGTCCAACAATGGTCGTTTTCGAACCAGCAATCACGCGTCAATTTATACTTACAATTGTGAAGGGTGTGTGTCAACTTTTTTGGTCTCAATCCTTACTTTCAAAAGCGTTGGGGTGCTGCAGTTGCCCCTATCCACTGAAAAGAGTTGTCACTGCGATTGTGTTCACATTTCAGAAACCTAACGAGAACTTTTTGTTGACCAAGATGAGACATTCAATGTATCTAGCCACACTGGTAGACAGGTGTTTCCGTGTGCCAATAAGCATACAGGTTCTTGTTCCCCTTGCGGTCCACCTTGCTCTGCCTCCTCTTCTCCTCCTTCTGCACCTTTTCCGCATTCCTGTGCTGAGCCGCTAGTAACGAACGCTGCTCAGCCGCGGGCAGGTGCATCAAACTGTTCCGGTCGTTGGCGCTCATGTTGGCCATCTGGTACGTCATCGTCGCCCTCTCTCGCCTCTCCCTCCTCGATAACAGCCGTGTGTCGGGCGTGTCCGAGTCGGGCCCCTCTCTGCCGGATCCCTCCTCGTCGGCGGCCTCCGCCACGGAGTGTTCTAGTTGTAAAGCGGCGTTCCGGGTTCGGCGGCGTAGCTGCGTGAAGGAAGGCCCCGCTTGCGCTGTTGACTGTCTCGATATGATTTTACCCGACGGTAAACGGATCGAGTCCTCGTCGGCCATGACTGGCTTCCGGCCTGGGGATGGCGCCGTATCTTCCGGGCCTGTGTCCTCGCCGTCGCTCTCGGCATCACTTCCGGCTTCATCCTCCGGCTCGGAGAAGTCGTAAAACTCGGAAAACTCGGAGTCTCGCTCTGATATATCGAATCTGCAGTGGCCCTTGCCGGTCATGTGCTGTTGTACGGCCTGGACGGTGGTTCTTTCCGTCCCGCAGTGAATGCATTCCCGGTATCCGAAGATGACGAGATGGAGGTACTTGAAGAGGGTCTCGAGGTCGACTACCAGGTGTTGCTGATGCGGGATAAATAGGCCGTGTGACTTTTGCATGTGTATCACGCTGTCGGCGAAGCTTGGTGAGGGTTTGGGGCAGAAGAGACATTGCCCTGGTGTAAATGGCTGCATGGCTACGTTGGGAGAGTCGATTGACTCCTTGGAGGATGTGGGTATAGAGGTGGTTTCCGGGCTTGAAGAAAGACTCATTGCAGTTGTGACTGTTGTTGCAGTTGTTGTTGTCACCAGCATGTAAGGTGACTTGGAGGTGGTGGGTTGTCTTGGTTGAGTGAAGCTTGGGTGTTGTGAGCTTGTGAAGGTGCTCAAATGTATGCTGTTATTGAAGGTTGGTTTGAATTGGGCTGGAGTAAACAAACCGAGCTGAACTTCTTTCCATCTGTGTTATATAGAGAGTTGAATCAGGAGGGTTTCTGCTGGGGGCTCAGACCCACTAGGCTAGTCCACTAAGAGCTAAGACAGAGTGCTAATCAGGGAAGCTGCCACTAGCTACCCACTGTGGCTGCTTATCAGCCAATGAAATGTAGGTGATCAAGTATGATTCATAGTGAACAATGAAACCGCTCGATACAGCACAGCCGGCATCACGATCCCGAACGGGCAGTGCCATCCATGTCGATGCCGGATGCCGCAATTTGTTGACATTCCCATACTAGTAGCGGACAATAGAAGCCCATGAATGTGCATCAAAGTTGGAGTAGATCTCATTGAACACACACCTGCTGCTGACAAAGCTAGACCTGAGCTTGGTCTACACCTAAAGACGAGTTGCTTATGTTGATGGCCATGTCCTTGCTTCAGATCGACGGACGGCTAACCCCGGCCTTGGCATCACTGCGGTCCCGAGAAACCAAACGATTCCGAACCAGGGTATGACTGCATGGCATGTGTGCAGTGCTAGCAAGCAGATGTAGGCTTGGCGACAACGACAAAACCAACCACCGCGCGCGCATGGGAGCTCAGGATGC
The DNA here is from genome assembly GCA_034638275.1 of Colletotrichum lini. NCBI lineage: Eukaryota > Fungi > Ascomycota > Sordariomycetes > Glomerellales > Glomerellaceae > Colletotrichum > Colletotrichum lini. The sequence continues at coordinate 590,176 of JAWQJV010000002.1, read as the reverse complement.
AGATGAAGAGACTGCCATTTAATGGTGGGCTCTTGGCCGAGTTCCAAAACTAATGCCCCTGTTGACGACACACACAGACTACCCAGGAACACAAGATATTTGTCTGATCAGATTCTGAGCGTCATCTTACTGAAAGGTCGTGCAGATGCATGATACTCGCGACTCTCTGTTAGTAGATTGTTTTAGATTGGCATACATACCATAAACGCCTTCATCTTCGGCCTGTCGACGGACTCAAAGAAAGGTTCTTAGACTCCCACATGCCGGCTTTAAGATAATAGTAATATCTAGGGCAAAGAGAACGACGATAGCAGTAGAGGGGTAGGGAGAACTGCAAGATGTTGTGTAGTGCACGGTTCTGTAATTTATCTATCTAACCCCAGGAGAAAACAAGGCCTTTGACTGGAAACCATAGCACTACTTTACAGTGACACAACGCCACCCTGATTTACTGATACTGCAGCCCAGACTGACACGAAAGTTGTAGTCTTCACTGAAAGACGTTAGCCATGGCCTCTTGATTTTGTGCAATGGCAGGGACTGACACATACCAAGTAAAGTTCTTAGCACTTGGTACGACCATCGTGCGCGGATGAGCTGATGCAAGTGTCCACGTAGTAACCCTTAGGACACTGGCAACTGCCCAGCGAGGTAGGACCTCCCAGATAGGTGCACTGCAGCGCGCATCGGCTGCCTGGGTCGCCGTTGGTGCCGGCCTTGCCGCAGGAGGCATAGCCGGTGGCGCAATTCTTTGCCTCAAACGTCGTGTTCGCGTCACCGGGAGGGATGGTACCCGCAGCCGCGAGAGAGAACATGGCGCTCATGGCGAGGGTGAAGGTGCTGAGGAACTGCATTTTGATGGAAAAGGCTTGATGTATCTGTTGTTGGTAGGTCGAGAAGAGAGTGTAGCTGAGTTTGTAGCGAATGGAATACTGATGGTGAAAGAGACGAGGTGTGAGAATGGAGGGGGAAAACTCTGGTATTTATATTCCCAGAACCCCCCTTTCTGAATCCATCGCCGTTTGTTGAAGACACCAAGTCCTGGCAGTAACTGCATAGCCTGCTTTGATTCGAAGTACATCCGCCATCGTAGCCAATCCATTCTACGACTCGAGGCTGTGCTGCAAGGCTCTCAAGGCTGTTTCCTGGGGGTTGTTAGGCTTAGTGATCTCCATACTGCGATGGCGATGACCGCGGGAGGCAGCGGGATGTGACCATTGACTCTCTCGCCTTCGCTCTCGGGTATCTAGATCAAGTGGAGTCGTTCTGGCCCTACCAGGCCCCATAAGAATGGGTATTCAGCCTCGCTCTCGGGCGGGAGGCGCTCGCTGTCACCCAGTCCTAAAGTTGTGCACGTTCTACCCTCCGTGAGGCATTATCAACAAAGGTTGCTCGACGCTCATGCTGGGTCTGGACTGTGACTCGACTTGAGACGGGCATAGTCAAAGCTTCAGTTCATCTGTTTGACTCAGATGTGTCCATGAGCTTATCTTCGTATGATGCTGAAGATTCAATGCATTCTACTGTTTTGTCCTCTTAAAAATTCCCGTGGGACTTGCTATTTCCCGCACTTTCTTCGAGATGACATGATTGGAAATTCTCCTCATAGTTTTGACAGATTTGATGCTAGGTGGTTGGCCACACCGGTACATATTTGGAGACCCTGAGCAAACGACCAGTAAGATGGCCTGGATAGAATGTAAAGATTTTCAGTCAATAACTTTGATAAAGTTTCTTATTCCTTCTTTCGACTGTTGTCGACTCACTCCAGCAGTACGCCGCATAGTCAGCCCGGTATCCGAGCAAGACAAGAAGAACTCAAGTGACCGGAATTTATACCGATGCCCGCTTACCTGGGTACCCTGTGGTGATCAGTGGTACCTGTGGGGGGGAGTCAATGCCGTAGCCGCTGATTCCGAGAAAGAGGATCAGTACTCTGTACTTCTTATGTATGAGCATTGATTGGAGACGAGGCTTGAGTCACTCACGCTCCAAACAGAGTTTCACATTATTCAGCTGGTTAGGTCTCCAGTACCTTTCCAATGCAATTCGACAGTTCTACAAGTTGTTCGCACTATGATTTGCGCGCTGCACTCAGCAAGACCAAACCGGAACCGAAATCCACTCGCGTCTCTCATGAGACACTTCCAGCATTCGGTCTCGCTTCCACACTTTTAATTTTCTGCATCAGTCTGCGGCAAGCTTCCATTAATATCCCTGCTTCTCACATCATTCATCGCTTTGATGCTTTCTCCAATGGTTTTCATCGTTGCCAACCGCATGTTGGGATGGAGACTGTCAAAAATTCTAACCATATGACTTCAAACTTACTGTGAAATGCTAGATCGAACGATATGCTAGAACTAAAGGCGATTCTGTCGTGGTAGGACAGGTTCATCAACTTCCATGATTCCGATAAGATGGACTGATGTTTTCTGTGCCATACGCAACGGTCGCAGATCGACTACTTCTTGAGAGCGGCAGCGCCACTTCAACGTGGATGTGTATGAAACAAGGTCGGAACACACGAGTCCCTGCTCGCTTGATAACAACAGTGCTACTGAGTGCTGAACTCTTACCCTCGACAAAGAATCAATAACTACGGGACCTTGCCCGCTCATTACTGTAGCCAAGCAGCCTAACGGCCACGGTCTTGTATTACCATGCCACCTAAAGTGACCCAGCCGTGTCTGCTGTTTCCAACTTGGCGCCAATGACATGAAAGTGTCGCTGGTCATGTGGTCGAATTGTTAAGGAAAGAAATTGCTTAAGTCACTATGCAATTTGCATGCTCAGTCTGTATTATCATGCTGGTGGCTTCTGAGTTATCCAGGTTAGTTATCGCCGTGTTCTTGATTTTAGTTCGTACTCACAGCATACTGCAGCCACATTACCAGCAAGTTTAAATGAAGACATACATGCCAAAGAACATTGAGCCGGCTTAAGCGCACCATCGATGAGCCAACTCTAACTTTAAGGAAGACTCAATGCCACCATCCACCGACCTCACTATTTCAGACTCGCGGTATGGCGGTATCTCTTCATTGCCATCTCAATTGTCACCTGGTGTTACTGTTCCATACGTTCACGATGAAGCACTTCTCCAAGCTGGCTTCGCTTCTGAGGCGTGTGCTAGGACGATTTCGAGCGAGAAAGACCCGAACGCTCATTTTTGTTTCCGAGTTTCCACAGGAAATCATTTTCGAAATCCTCAAGCTTGTTGAATTGCACGATTTTTTCACTTTCGGCCAAACCTGTCAAGCATTCCGAAGGATTACGCAAAGGGATTGGGAGCTATATCTCAGTAAGCTTTCCCCTCCTCAACAATTCGAGTTTTGGGCTGGGCTTGCATTTGATATGCCAAGTCACTGGGTCTGTGGGCCCTGCCGCAGACTTCACAAGATTGATCAAAACGACTTGCCCGGGAGATGTCAAAATCGCGGTTGTCCACACGAGACCTAACCTGCGCTCATGCATATGTATAGAATAGGGGAGAGGCATGTTCAACTTGCACTGAAACCCACTCGACTCAAAACTGTTCATCAGGGCTACCTTGAAAGCATAATGGCACCATTCACCGACAAGAAGATTTCCGGCAATACAAAATCGATATGCGAAGATTTCCACGTCTCACCGAGACTTTCTACCGAGAAAGATTCGGTACACGTGAAACGAGACTCGGTCAAAAGTACTGGAATCTCTGCCTGGGACCTTGAGTTTCAGTCTATTTGCCCACACTCGATCAACTTGTGTGCAGAGTTGTACTTGCATCTGAACAATCGTGAGAGGGCACGTAGCGTCCCGAAGGACTTCAAAAACGACATCCAACTTGCCTTGGAGAAGCAGGGCAAAGAATTTACCGGTCATTGTACCCGTTGCCCGACGGACTATTCAGTCAGGACCATTTCTGTCGATATCAGAATTCAGGCATGGTACGATCTTGGGTTGTACAAGACTTCCGGCCGACGAGCCATGGGTTATACATCTGAGTGGCGCTCATAACGTATTCGTACATGGCCCAGTTGTGCATCTGGCAGTATTCGGAGGCTATGTGAGACGGGGGTTTCTGATTTCAATCCGCAGCATGGGAGTCAAAGTTTTTGTCACAAAGCGATTTATAGAATGTTAATTGCGAACTTGAATTCACAGCATCGTTTCAACACACAACAATTACGAGCCTGTTCTATCTGCTGTTAAGTTACAGCTGGGGTGGTTATGGTAGCTAGGACAATACAGTGAACAATAGGGCAGTCTCGATTCATACCCTGATGTCATACTAGTTTCCATCACCAGTGCACATTACATCGATCTCTGAGTCGTCAAATCGAGGCAATAAGTGCTCTGTATGATATATCGTGGAGCCAAATGCAAGTGAAACGGGGCTCAGTGCCAAGAAGATTGGCAGGGCTGTGGCCTGTGTAGGGCTGAGGCATGAGGAACACCTAGGGTAACTAGCATGCTCATAGCGAGAGAGTGGCCTAGAAACTGGAGTAGATGTATGTGTCTCGGCTTCCTCAACTTTATCGATCTATGTCCACAGCTATCCTCTTGTACAGTATTTCCCAAGTGCCCATACTAGACACATATTTGAAAGCTTGTTGAAAGTTGGCCGGGACGGCTCGGGAATGCAGACACGGGCCGGTCTCCGTTGTCGGATTACCCTACTTATGACGGTTGCCAAGACCGCAACCCATGCAGGGAGCATCTAAAACAAATGAAAATCCATGTGCTTCAGCGAATGACATTATATCATATGAATTCGTAATGGCTGGGCGAGGATTGGTGCGCCCTTGGCACAACCACGCTGGGTTCACTGAGTCACGGTGCTGATTGCTGTCTGTCAACATCAATCACTGCCAGCTCCCAGGTACTGTTTTCCGCGACAGGATCCTAGTCACCCAGCAGGCAGTAAGTAGTAATTAGCTGTAAGTGCGTTGATCCGTAATCGGTGTTTGCTGATAACAGTAGGGACCGGCGGTGGTGACCGCTTGCAGCAGTAGGCAATTTGATTCGGCCCGAATTTAGGTTGTGTCTCGAGGCAAGATTAGTGGTGAGGCTGCGGAAGTAGTGACAAGTCGGGGCAGAACAGAAGCCGGTGTGAGAAGAGGGAAAAGAAGTTGAAAAGGGATGCAAAGAGGAGGACAGGCCAAACACCGTACAGACAGTAGGTACTTCCTATTCGTCACCACCGGCCGAGTGTCTCTTATCTCCATGGCCCATGGGGAAAGTCTTGAAAAGGGCCGTTCATCCCGCCACCCAGTCAGTCAGTGGCTCTGAGTCTTTGACTCATACAGCCTACCTAACGTGGGTTTCCCACCAAAATTCAACGGCAAAATCTGTTGATTGCTCGGTGTTGCAATGAAGCCCTTTTCCTACATTGGCCTAGAAGTATACTTTCACACTAAATTGACGTCGTAACGTGCTCCGCCGCACATCAAGATTACAATTTTCTTCCCCAGGCTTCAGAAACGAAGGACTTTGGAATCTCTCAAACCGTCATTCATGGGTAAGTAGGGTCTCCTTTGTCCCACCGGGTGAATGTTTACCACTCCTAGCGAGTGGGTTTGCCGTCACTACAGCGAGCCGCGACTGGGGCCCGTGTGGAAGATGTCCGAAGTCGCCATTCTACCAACCCACAAACCCCCCCCCCCCCCCCCCCCCCCCATGCCACAATGGAGAAGAGGAGAAGAGGAGAAGAATCGGGTCTTCGTCTGCGATATGTATTCACGCCTATTCGTCGCCCCGGGTTGAGTATCCCTTATCTCCATGGGGAAAATCTTGAAGCGGACGCGCTCCCACGGGGGCAAAACGCATCCCCGAGAAGTGTTTCGGCTTCGTCGGGTCCCCTGCGGGTGCCCAGAATTTTTCCAAGGAAACGCCTTGGATGATTGGACCGCGGCGGGAATGTCCAAGAGCCGCATCGTTATTGCCGGCATGGTTTTCGGTCGATCACCGCCAGCAAAGCCAACGACCCCAAGACGCCAGCAGCCGTTCTCCAGTTCTCAACCCGCGAGCCCCAGCATGCTGACTCCGGACTATGGGGCGTGGAAGATTCAGACTATGGAGATGGGCCGAATACTTTAGAGGACGACTGTGGCCTTGACTTTTCTCACAATTTTCACATCCTGTCAACCCCCCCCACTGACTTCTGTCTCATCCCCTTTTCTCGCTTCCCATCTCGTTGTACCACCCGCCATCACAACAAGCCACGACATCAGACGGTCATGGGGATTCTGGCAGTCGTCGAAGAACGGCCGACGCCGCCGTCGGTCTACAACTGGCGTATATACGCCCTGGCGTGCATCGCATCCTGCGGATCCTGCATGATCGGGTACACGAGCGCCTTCATCGGGACAACCGTCGCGCTCGACTCCTTCAAGAGCGAATTCGGCCTCGACAGGTTATCGACGACGGAACGAAACCTGATCAGCGAGAACATCGTCTCTCTTTTCGTGGCCGGCGCCTTCTTCGGCGCTTTGCTCACCTACTGCCTCAGCCACTTCATCGGACGCAAGTGGTGCTTAGCAATCGGTGCCACCACCTTCTCTCTGGGCGCCGGTCTGACGTGCGGCGCCAATAGTAGTCTTGGGCTTGGCATTCTCTATGCTGGGCGTGTGTTCTCAGGCTTGGGAACGGGAGTTGCGTCGGTAAGTTGTTGCTCTCCAATTCCACTGAGCACGGTGTTCCGAGCTAACTTGGGGCTGTAGAACATCATCCCGATTTACATTTCAGAACTATCACCGCCCGCGATTCGCGGCCGTCTTGTTGGTTTGTACGAACTTGGTTGGCAGATAGGCGGTATGGTGGGCTTCTGGATCAACGTGAGTAGTACTGAAGATGGCACACCGATGCTCGTCCTTTGTTCCTGTTGCTAACTCGACTTCCAGTACGGTGTGGAAGCACACGTACCCTCAGGCCACACCCAATGGATCATTCCCTTCGCCGTCCAGTTGATCCCCTCCGGCCTCCTTCTGCTCGAGTCGATGTGGATCCGGGAGTCACCTCGGTGGCTTTTCCTCAAGGATCACCGCAAAGAAGCCATGGAGAACCTGTGCTGGATTCGTCAGCTCGAACCTAACGACATCTACATTCAAGAGGAGATTGCCGCCATCGACAAAATCTATGAGACGCAAAAAGCCACAGTCGGAGTCGGATTCTGGCAGCCATTCAAGGCCTTGGCTGCCCGCCCGAAACTGCAGTGGCGATTGTTCCTAGGATGCATGCTGTTCTTCTGGCAAAACGGAAGTGGTATCAACGCGATCAACTACTACTCCCCGACCATCTTCTCAGTGAGTATCGAGTGACCTCAACTTTCACCTGTTGCAGACTCACTAATTCGAGTGCAGAGCATTGGAATCGACTCGAACACCGTCAATCTGATGACTGGTATTTTCGGTGTCATCAAGGCCATCATGACCTTCGTGTGGCTGCTTTTCCTCGTCGACCAGCTTGGGAGACGCAAACTCTTGCTCATTGGTGCAGTAACTGGATCGATCTGCATGTGGGTTATCGGCGCATATGTATGCGTCGTTGAACCGACCAAGAACCCCCAGGATCACTTGACAGGCAGCGGCTACGCGGCCATCGTCTTCTTTTATCTCTGGACGGCGGTTTACACCCCGACGTGGAACGGTACTCCTTGGGTCATCAACTCTGTAAGTCTTTTTTGGCTACCTCGACGTGCTGTCGCAAATTCCGTGTCTAATCCTCCTGCTTTCTAGGAATTCTTCGATCCGAACTTCCGCTCCCTTGCCGGCGGTGCGACAACAGCTAGCAACTGGCTGTTCAACTTTCTCGTTTCGCGGTTTACGGAACAGATGTTCGAAGCCATGGGCTATGGCGTCTACTTCTTCTTCGCATCACTGTCACTCCTAGCTTTCTTCTTCGCCTTCTTTCTCATTCCGGAGACCAGTGGAGTCCCTCTTGAGAAGATTGATAGGCTTTTCGAGATCAAACCGGTGTGGAGGGCGAACGAGACATTGATGGCCCAGCTCAGAGAGGAGGAGGTTCAGTTCCGGACTGACGCCAAGAGCGACGCCACTCACAAAGAGCATACCGGCGGCGTCAAATCCGGCACGGAAACGGACTCTAACTAGTTTTAATCTCGTTGCAGAAGGTAGACTCAATCAGGAAACAGGAAAAGTGACACTAGTCTTGGATATCGCAATATGAAGCATCATCGAGACGCTTATTAAACGGGTCGGGGGATCGCAAAAGCAGAATCACCGACCATCTTACCTGCATGTGAACGTTTTGGCCATTGGCAATTGGTTTTGCTGGTCGGTAGTGTGCTGTGGATGACCGAAGGGGCCGGCCAAGCGCCGGCCAAGCAGCAGCCAAGCGCCGGCCAAGCACCGGCCCCACCCGAATCCGGACCTCCGTTCATCCTCCGTTCAGTCGCAACAGCGTGTTTGCGCCGCTAGTATTTGTGTCTTCATTCATGCGGTACCTCAACAGTTTATTGATTGTAAGTGGCTTATTTCCCCTAAGCTCGATGTTTAATGCACTTGACGACGTAGTTGGCTGCATATGTTGAATAATAAGCAGACGCAGTATAACACCGCTCGACCATCCAACTGGCCATAAGCAGTTGGCAAGACTCCTGCCATGATCAAGTCCCGAATTCATTTCCATGTTGTTGCTGCAGAGTCTTTCTTCGTCAACGTTCCCCATCAAATGAAGCCGGAAGTTGATATACCCTTCTCTTGAGGCCTCGTCTCGATGACTTCTAAAATCCGGCAAGAAAACACTACAGACGTTCTTGGAAAACAATAAATTCAATGCAAGGCATCTTTTAGAGAAGCCTAGTATCAAGCATCTAAGACTTCAGTTGCATTGGTTTGTCCCAAGCAGTGAGGTTGACAAGATTAAAGGTACAGCTTTTTCTCCTGTGACCAACTAATCAACAAGCAGCGATAGTCTTGATAATCCAATTCACAAACAATCATCTGTCGGGTTCATGGGCTAGTGGGCCTAGAGAATGAGTCTGTCACGATATACCACATGAACAACGGTTCTCACATGAAAATGAAGGAGGGAGAAGGGGCTTAGAATGTCGCGGTTATTAAGCATATGTGGGCGCCGGGCAGAGGGAACTAGATATATCGGCGAATTCATACTCAGCGTCCTATACTCAGCTCGGGGGTTATTCAATCGGGTGTTCCACATTCGGCCGGGTGACCTATATTGAACAAAAATCATGTTTTCTCACTACCTCCCCCTCAACTCGTTCCGAAAGGCGGTCTTCCCCGCATCACCCCCGCCTCCGCATCGTTAACCGCGAGCCGATCGACGCCACACGAACTAGTCATGAACACGGGGGCAAACCTCGGCTTTCTGTGCGATTCGTGCGAAATCCGCCCGTTCGACCGGCAACAATGTAACTTGGATGCCACCCCGGGCAGTCCGGCAACCGACGCTCAGCGCGAAAATAGAGAAATGCGACCCTGGCATCGCGGGGACTCGGCTGGGATAAGACCGATTTGACGATGCTGAAGGGTATTTAATCCCCTCCATCAGCCACTGACGCTTTCTGTTGGTGAGCGGGACATCTGTCACTCGGGTTTCCCTCGTATTCGGCCAATCTAGCAGGTTTCCTGTCCACAGCTATCGTACTACCCTCGTTCACACCTGGAAGACCTTGAATCAATCAACTTCATCATGCGCGGTGCCTGCGCTGTCGGTGTTCTCTGCACTCTACTTGCTTCGGTGTTGGGGGTGGCTGCGCAGGAAGAGGGCGGAGAGCTTGTGGGACGGACGACATGTATCGTCGCAGCCGGCGGGAGCAACACAACCGACGACGCGCCAGCTATTTTGGACGCATTTGAGAAGTGCGGCCAGCATGGCAGAGTCGTGTTTGAGCCCAAGAAATACCATATTAGCTCGGCCTTGAACGTGACTTGGCTGGACGACGTTGAAATTGACCTCCAGGGGACTCTATTGGTACGTTACACCGTCATGCGCGCTCCCTAGCTCTTGGGAGCAATATGCATGTTGCGCCAAGCTTAACAATACCAAGACTTCTTTTTTCTCCCTCTCGACTTGATGGCTATCTGCTGACACGAGACCTGTGTCAATCTGATTTTCTGCAGTGGAGCACCGACATCCCGTATTGGCTTGCCAACTCTTTGGACGTCGGATACCAGAACCAGTCTACCGCATTCATCCTCGGCGGGAACAACGTCCGTATCAATGGCCATGGCAAAGGCACCTTTGACGGCAACGGCGACTATTGGTATGAGTGGATTCGACAACAGCCGAACTCGTCCAACTATCCTGGTCGCCCGCATGCCATCACACTCAACGGGCTGAGAAACTCCGTTGTCAAGGGGGTGAACTTCTTGAGAAGTCAAATGTGGTAGGTTTCAATTGAGGACAAGGCGAAGGGGGGGCGTATTGTTTTGGCCCACTGACCTGAGGGCAGGACTATGTCCATCATCTACTCTCACAACGTGGTCCTTGACAGCATACTCGTCAACAACACTGGAAACCGCTTCCAAAGCTGTGAGTTCAAAGATGCCCCTTCCACCCCTCCCCCCTCTCTGCCAAGGAGTACCCTGGCGTGAATGTTTACCCGTGTGGCTAACGAGAACAGCCAACACGGACGGCGCCGACACGATCCGGTCGTCAGGCATCAGGTTCAACAACTGGACCGTCTACAGCGGAGACGACAGCATCTCCCTCAAGGCCAATAGCACCGACATCAGCATTACCAACTCCAGGTTCTACAATGGGCTTGGCATCGCGCTCGGAAGCATCGGTCAGTACAACGACCAGTTCGAGACGATCGAGAGGCTGAACGTCGAGAACTGCTTTTTCGACAACACGCTCCACGCCGTCAGTCCTCGCCCCAATCTGCCGCCCCAAGACTAGTCCCTGCTAACCAAGACCCAAGGTCTACTTCAAGACTTGGACCGATGATCAAAATGGCTACCCTCCGAACGGTGGCGGCGGCGGTCTCGGCTGTGAGAACCCCCCCCCCCCCTGGACAAGAACAGCAGTCCCGTCTACCACGTCTTCGTTGGCTAACCTAAACCCTCGACAGTCGCCTCGGATATGTTCTTCAAGAACCTCACCGTGTCAGGCATGCGTGGTGCCGCCTTCTCCATCTCCCAGTGCACCCGCTTCCGCGGCGCCCCCGGCGTAGGCAACTGCACCAACTCGCAGTTCCAGATCCGTGATATCACCGTCCGCGGTATGACGGGCACGACCAAGTCCGCCCGCGTAGCCAGCCTCCAATGCAGCGCCGTCGCACCCTGTACCGACATTGGGCTCTTTGACGTCGACCTGCGCTTCTCGAACGGGACAGCCGCCGGGTCGTACTTGTGCGGCAACGCGGCAAGCCCGAGGGGCTTCGAGTGTACCGGCACGCCCTGTGTTGGAGGGAGCGCGACGGGGGAATGCTGAGCGGCAACGCGTTGTGAAGGGGGCTGTTTAGCTAGAGACAGAGAAGGGGAATGTCCAGATGTGAAGTGACTAGTCGTCATTTGCATCACGTTGCGAGAGGAACTTATGCTCCGGCGAACCCGGGGGAGGGGGGGGGGGGGGGCAGAAACGCGGCGTAACAAACCCTCGCATGGGACAGAAATCCCGCACGAGAATAGAACCCCACGGTGGATTGTTGTCCCTTTCGAAGAATCGGTCGCTTGAAACCTGTAGTCATGGGAGAGTTGAGATGGGCTGACCTTTCCGACTCAACGCCCTGTTAAACAAACAAGTCTGGAGACTTCACCGCAACCTTCGGTAAAAGTCGTATGCAGTCTCTCCCCCGTAAACAAAACATCAATAATTCCCTCCATCGTCGGCAACACGCCTTCCTAATCCAGTTCTCAACCACTCTATAACTCTCGATCCAATGCGAGCAACGGCATGACAACCCGTCTCTACTGCCGCCCAGACAGCATGACTCGTGCGGAGTGGGTTGTCGCATGTCGGCCCGTAACTATCGCGAGGCCGCGATCTCTTCTCCTGATCACCGCCAAGCACGATGCTCCCGTGTGCTCTGGCCTGGAAATTGAGTTTCAATATGGAGAGCTTGGCATTTTGCATACTGAGTACGCTGAAACAAGCGCGGTGGGATTGTACTTTTCGCAGTGCTGACTCGCAGTTCGGAGGAGTGGTCGACTAGGGGGGGAAGGGGGGATCACACCACATACAAGTACTTTTCTGAGCACGTTTCTTCTACTATATCCATAGTATTGAAGTCCGATAGAGTTCGGCGCCGGACCCTCCCTGATCGGGACGGAACGCGGAAGCGTGAACCTACTCTCCTCTTCCTGAGAGCTTCAGGGCTGTTTTGTTTACAAGCAACCAAAGAGTGGAAACAGGAGAGGGACCTCCAAAGTCCAGACTCTCAGGGGACTACGCAATCTCGTCGGACTAGGCGTTGCCGCTAGGCAGCTTGCGGTTTGTGAGGCCGGTTCCCACATCCCGCAACGCCTCCTCACGTTTACCTAACGGCCACAACGTTGGAATTAAGGAGTTTGTGGACGAAATGAGCTTGAGAGATTTCTTGCCGTCTGCTGGTATTGGTCAACATGGGGCAGTTGTCTTGATATTTTCAAGGTTGCAGTGTTGATTGATTCAAGCCATCCCTATCTCGGCCGAGAGGTTGCCACTTACCATGTCGAGGAATCCAGTTGGGCATAGTACGACTTGATTATATGTGTTGGCACAGGTTTCTCGATATATCGATAATGGTGATAACTTCACTTCTGGATTGGTGAACGGCTATGGAGGAGGGAGGAAATAACACAACAGGGGTGCCTGCGCCCAGGCCGCTGAAGGAGGCAAGTGGGCTGTGGACCCACTTACCGCCTTAACCCCGATCCTCCCCTTAACTCCGAACCGCCATTCCGGCAGCCTTGATCCTGCCGAACCAACAATATGACTTATTTTTGAGAGCGCATAGCGCGGACAGCTGCAGCGTTGCACCCAGTGTGCCTAGTCTTAGGGTTTGAGGACGCACCGCTTAAGAGTATTTCCCTTCCCCCTTAACCACCTCCTATCTTACTCTACCCCATTGCGAAAGACTTGGCTTGGAAGACTGTCAGAATTCAGTCGGTGCCTGAACACTCTGGAATCAAAGGGGCCGTCGATCGATGGGAAAAGGAGATGGATTTCCATCAATGAGTTGACGGATCCACCAGCATCATGGCAATCAAAAGGGGGGGGGTTGTCGCAATGCCAAGACACGGGAGATGCTGTTTCTCATGGGCAATCCGACCAATCTACTATCGAGAAGTTGTGAACGAAGTGCGGTGAGGTGCGTGGCACCATTCATGGTTGCTGCGCCAAGAGTCTCAATGGGGCATTAGTCTCGACGCACATTGCTTGACTCGAGGCTCTTGGCATCGTCCGTCCAATTTCACCAAAGTGTGCAAAGAGTTGGAGAGACTTAACTAGCCTAGCAGTAACACCGACCCCCCAGTCTCTTGGTCTCCATAATAAACGGAGAAAAGCACCGAATCCATACCGTGGTGCCGGAGACCTCCACGTCGCCCGGTAGCTGATAATGATCTACCGAGACAGACCAAGGACAGAAAAAGAAAGAAAAAAAGCCCCGGAAATGACCCTGCCTGCCTGCTTGCCTACCTACCTGCCTGTCTGTCTCTCCGTCGCGTTCTGCACCCATGTTTACACACCGCGGGGAGTCGTGGTCACGGTACTTATCCCCGGCTGTCGTCTAGTTAATTCCCCCGAGACGCCAAAAAGAAGCCTGCGGCCTGCCTGCCACACGGACGTGCATGCGCCCAAAGCAAGCTACTGTTTAGGCTTAAATTTATGTCTCCTGGCGCGCATGCAGGTTGGGGATATTCTGCTCGCCTCGTGATCCGACCATCGGCCGACATCATCCACGTTGTTCGGCCGCTCTCCTCAATCCCGCTGATATCAGATAACCCAGGGGCCTTGCTTGCTTGCTTGCTTGCTCATGTGCTTTTCTCAAGGAGACGCCCACCTGCCCATTCCGGGCGTTGTTTCGACCACACACATGCCGCTCTCATCGAGACGCTTTCCTCTTGGAGATTCTTGCCGGCTTACACCTCCTTCTCGGCCAGGCTCCCTTTGGGCGATTCGCCGCGGTGTGTGATGCCGCCCCCCTTGCTATCTGCTGTATCTCTGCTACTAGACCTGCCAGACCTGCCATGCCAGGACTGGTTCTGGCCTCTGCGACTAGCGCGCGATGCACCCCAGCTTCGCCCAAACCTGGCGGTACTTGGGACGTGGGGCCCACGAAAATGGATCCAGGCGGTCGAATGAGAGGAGGATCGGGACTTTTAAAGACCGCTTTTCCATCTATGAGCGAGAGACGCCAGACTCCAACGGGGGACAAGGGCAGCAGGCTCTGTCACATTTGTCTATCTACCCGTGCCTAGGACTAAGTCGAGCTGCTGTTTTTCGTATCCACACCCAGCGATACGCACACAGGGGAGGGGGCTGTGCTCTCCAGAGCTGCTCCGTTGCTGTGTCCCCCTTACCCGGTTGTGTTGGGTAGATTATCTGCCAAGACCTACAATAGCAGAACGGCTTAGCCGTCATGTGCCCTCATTGGCATGCAGCAGCGGGATATTCACGACGGTATCCGCCACGCACGAGGGCAGCAGGCGGGGTGACCTTACTTCGCAGTCCGTCGCCCCCAGAAGTCGAGTACCTCGGTACTGTGATGGCAGGGGCCTGCAGATTACCAACTCTGTGAAGAACTTCCATAAGCCGTATCACGTATCAAGAGATATAGAAAAAATGTAGAATAAAAAAGAGATTAGGAAAACAACAGCGCCGGCGTCTACACCAACACTGGAGGCATTGGATATCGCTTGGTTGGAACCATGAGACGATGTACAGTGACAGTCGCTCTCCGACGAACCCCGGGGAAGAATACCGGACCTCACCCAGGGTCGGGAAGGACTACCAAACCTCCTCCCACAAAGGTATGTCCGAGAACCCCCTTCGACTACCGGGACCAGGTTGGCGGCTGTCAGGTCCAGGGATTGCTTATTGGTGGGTTGATGGGATCACTCTCCATAACATACACTACGTGACCGGCAAGGATGCCTGTTGGGGGGAAGGGGGGGCGAGCATCACGGTGGCCATCGACGGAGTCGGGCGCGAAACCCGACGGTGGCATTATACGTGTACTGCGTAGTGCGTTTTGTTGACTTTCTTCTGTGGGATACCGACGGGTGGTGTTGTTTCGGTATTTCCACCAAGGAGATTCCTTGACCCTTGGCCCTTCTCATCAACCTGGGGCGGAGATGATGGACGGTTTGCTGGTTTGCTAGTTTGCTGGCGACCGGGTGTTGGACGTTCTGGACTCTTGACGATCAATGTGAAACTCCCTTACCGCGAAGTTCCTCTTTGGGGAGAGGCTCGTCCACTTTGAGGTTATCACGATAGACGAGATCCAACTCCAAAGACCATAAATACTCTCGGGATTCCCTCGACCTCTAGACTCTTGCTTCTCGTTCCTCACCAAGCTCACTCAGAACAATTCTCTTTCGACAGTTTGCAATTCCAGCCTTCTTTCTCAAGCTTCCAATCCACCTTCGTCCTTTTCCAAGATGCAGACCAAGATCTTCGTTTCCGCCATGCTGGCCTCCGTCGCCACGGCCCAGACCCTCAATATCCCCACCCGCAGCGGCTCCATCGTCTCTCTGTCCGCCCCCTCCGTCATCTCGGGAGCCAAAGACTTCGCCAACAAGGAGTTCGACCGCGGCCGCGCCTGCAACACCGACGACGACACCGGCAGTGACTCGGCCGTCTTCATCCTCGAGAACGGCGCCACCCTGAGCAACGTCATCATCGGCGCCAACCAGCTCGAGGGAGTCCACTGCAAGGGCGCCTGCACCCTGAAGAACGTCTGGTTCCGTGACGTCTGCGAGGGTATGTCTTCTCTTCCCTTTGCTGCATCTTTATTCTTCCCGATATTCTAACTCGTGTTCCCAGACGCCATCTCCGCCCTTGGCAACGGCAACGTCCTCATCCAGGGTGGCGGCGCCCAGAATGCCGCCGACAAGGTCGTCCAGCACAACGGCCGTGGCACCGTCACCATCGACGGCTTCACCGTCGTCACCGCCGGAAAGCTGTACCGCGGCTGCGGCGACTGCACCAACAACGGCGGCCCCCGCAACGTCGTCATCAAGAACGTCAAGGCCAAGAACGTCAAGGAGCTCGTCGGCATCAACTCCAACTACGGCGACGTCGCCACCATCTCCGGCACGTGCGGCTCCAGCGTCCCCAAGGTCTGCCAGGAGTACAAGGGCGTCAACAAGGGCAGCGGCAGCAGCTCCAAGGTCAGCACCACCGCCAACTGCAAGGGCCAGACCTCCCTCTCCGCCTGCTAAGCGGGTCGGCTTTTCTCGAGGTCGTCCTTTTCCATGTCTCACAGCTTTTCTTGAGCGTGGAGTTTCGAGGGAATAAAACCCCAAATGAGCTTGTCTTTTCTTCATACATCATAAAAAGTCGAGCCGGCCTCGGCCCGGACGGCTTGATGACTTCCATGTACATACCTAGCTTGGCTTCATAGCCGCAATACATACTACCGTTGATACTATTTGGCCTGAGCATGCTTGAAGTTTGACATAATGGATTATCGTCCGAGGTTCCTACTCACCAGCAAGCAAAGAGTTTACGTCCTGGTCGAAGCCACTCGTTGAGTAGCGGCTCGAGTATCTTCTTCCACTTGTCTTTGTTTTACCTGGCTGGAGACTGGAGTATTGTCAGCAAAAGCAATACAGGCATTCTGATATTGGGGTTTGTCCAACATGACTTGTCTGGATGCATCTCACAAACTTGTGTAACTGTCCCCCTGTCTGCAGCCCACCGATTGCGGTGGGCTTATGAAACAAAATGTTTTGCTTCTGTCTTCCAGGCTGCGCCGGTCATGAGCACACGAGTCAGCCTACCACGGTTGATAGTCCATGTTGGCTCAAAAGGGGAGTAGTTTATACTCACTGTTCCCGACAACTTCCTTTGACATTAAGTAAGAATCACAATTAAAATGAAATCAGCGGTCAACACTATTTCATTCCGCTCCATCACTGAGAAATGTCCCTGAACATGCTATATTTCCTCCACCTCACACATTCAGTTTTGTCACGGCATGCGGGAGCTGAAGCTACGCAGCTGTGCAATTCTATTCCGATAGTAACTTGGTAGTCTTGCATCTCATCCAGCATCGTGAAACTCCCCTACATGATCCAACCAAAGGTCGCTCATCAAGTCGTGGCCACTGGAAACGGGGCTACTAAAACCACTTAGATAAGGAGCCGAATGTGAGCCACGTTCAAAGTCAAACAGATGGCCACGACAATACTCGATCCGGAGACAGCTTTACCCTGACCGTTGAGACATCTGAAAATCCGTAGTTGCTCCGGGCCCGTTCCTCTGGGTCGATTAGCTGAAGATAGGATCCATCACTCATAGACCTCTAGGCAGCTCTCAGACTGGCCAACTAAGTTGGCCTCACAAGCGGTTCGATGGGCCAGGTTCCAGACCACAGCTCAGTACCCTGTTGGCCTCGTGCTGTTAAACTTTTTCTGGTCCCCTGACTCGACTGGCTCGAATATGGTCGTGGGTACAAGCTACGGCCCATCGACAGCGGCTGACGCCCAGAGCCGTAGCCATGACACTGTGCTCGCAGCAGCAGCAACAGGCCAACGACTACAACGGCCATGCACGAAGCCGCCAACTTCACCGCCAAAAGTCAAGCCCTGAGTTATCATATGGCCGAGAAACAACAAATCCTGGTCGATTGCATCCATAAATTGTAATATCCTGCTGTCGTTCAATGTCAACATCAATATGAGGTTCCTAGAACGTGCTAACGTGGGTGCTGTCACTTTACGTTATGGATGCCGGGAAAAGCAGTACCACTTTCAAATGAAAGGGCGCACGGGTATCATCTGTTGAAGCAGAACCCACGCCGCCTCTTCTCTCCTTCAGGCTGAAAAATGGAAACTTCTTTCACGATCTCCTCGACCCAGATTTCCTCGAACCCCGGGTCACCCAAAACCTTCTTCATGTTTTTCATCTGTCCCTAGGGCTGGATGTGATCGTGGAGGGGTCCATAACGGTCACGCCTTTCTCCGATCACTGCCCTTTTGCACAGAAAAGTCCCATCCTCTCCCCCAGAGGCACCATCGTCTTTTCCAGATTCCACACACTACTTCACTACTGGCTGATTCTCTTTCATCCCCTTGATCACTGTACAAATATCACAGACGCCTGAGGCAGTCGATCACGTATAACGAAACATCGCCCATCATCCACTCTGCCTTGATTCCACGATAGTTTCTTCCTCATTTGCAGATACACATATCACCCTTTCGCTTCATTGTACAACCATCCTTCTCTCGGATAACTTCTAGTCACCATGGCTGCTGTTCGAGGCGACACGATCATGGACGAGGGCATCCCCTACACGATCACCTCTCCTCTTCAGCACTGCCGGTCGAAGTCTCCCCAAGTTACCAAGAGCTTCAAGGACAAGCATCTATTCCAAGGCATGATGAGGGCCGAAGTCCTTTTCGGAGCCGGCGCTGAAGTCACCGGGATGACGCTCCCTACAGACTTCACAGCCGTCCGCGTGCGGGATCCCGTCGGCGAGGTCACATTCGGATATGTCATGAAGCGCGTAAAGGCATTCTCTACCATCAAGCCCGGTCATCACACGGTTGTCGCCCTCCTCAACACCCGCGAGGGCGTCCGCTACTTGGAGATCGCCGTCGACGACCGCCACTTTGCCCGGAACTTCTGCAGCGGCTTCGAGACGCTCGACGAGGTCAACGGCAGCAGCTACGCTCCCAATATCGAGAGGATCGCGGTCCCCTCCTACGTGCCCCGCGGTCCCTTCTCATCGCGTTACACGTCCACCACCGACTCCGCCACCGTCCGCCTGACGTGGCGGAAGCCGACTAAGGAAGCGATGCTCGTGTACCGGGACGAGGCCAAGGCTCAGGAGCTCAGTCGCCAAATCGTCATGAGACGACCCAAGACCTTCGGGCCCCATGTGCGCGCCCTTGTGTTCGAAATGACGACCGGAGAGTTCGCCGTCCATCTGTGGGTGTTGCCCCTGCACTTCTCCCGCAAGGACATCATCGGCCGTCTCCCCAAGGACCTCATCCCGGACAAGATCATCTGCACCGGGCCTCGCGGCTACGGGCTCGAGGAGGAGGCCGCGGAGATGGAGGCACTCGTGCGTAAGCTGGAGAGCATCGGGCCCGTCGCCTCGGAGCCCTGTCGCGAAGGCGTGCACGACTACCGAACGGCGGGCTACCAGACACGTTTCGTGGACGAGGCGGACGCTCGGCGCGCCGTCAAGCAGTACAACAACACCATAACGCCCTTCGACCGCAAGGTGGTCATCAACGTCAAGCTCCTCTTCACGACAACGTTCGTCTTCCCCGACTTCTGTTCGGGCTTGTACACGCTGCTGGCCGAAAAGTGTCGCCTTGTTTACCCCAAGGTCGGCCTCGAGCTCAGGGAAGACGCGGCCTCCCGCACCCAGGTTTTGAAAGCCGTGGGCGAGGATTCCAAGAGTATGGCGGGGATTAGAACGGCTTTCGAGGAGACCCTGGGCCTCATGAGCGACTCCCTGGGGTCCGGGGTCCGAACGGTCGAGGCCCGCTCTCAAGAAGCGTACCCTACTTTTCGCCTGCGAGCAGGCGAGTACCTGAGCGAGCTCAAATGCCCCATTTGCATGGAAGAACCGACAATTCCTATCCGGTCCAACTGCGGCCACGTTTACTGCAAGGAGTGCTATGTCTCCATGGCACAGTCGGCGGCCGGCACCGGCACAAACGGGGCCATCAAGTGCTTCGGCAACGAGGGGACATGCAAGAAGCCGTTCCCTATCGCCGAGCTCCGGGCCACACTCCCGGGGAAGAGCTTCGAGACCCTCCTGGCGTCGTCCATGAGGTCTTACGTCTGCTCCCACCCGCTCGAGCTCCGCTTCTGCCCGACGCCGGACTGCCAACAGCTCTACCGGCCGACGCCCGCGGGGGCCAACGTCAACGCGGTGGCCCGGTGCCCGGACTGCCTCGTGGTGCTGTGCACCGCCTGCCACGCTCCGCACGACGAGAGCGTCTTGTGCAGCGAAGGTCAGGAGGAGGACGACAACGCCGAGATCCGCAAGGCCCTCGGCGTCAAGCCCTGCCCGCAGTGCAGGACGCCCATCGAGCGGTCCGGGGGCTGCAACCACATGGAGTGCGGGGCCTGCCACACCCACATCTGCTGGGTGTGCATGGAGCACTACCGGACCTCGGCCGAGTGCTACGACCACATGGCAGAGGCCCACGAGGGAGCGTTCGCCGGCATCGCCGGAATGGACGTCTATGGTGGTCTGATTGAAGAGGATGATCTGAGAGACCCTGCCGTGCAGGCTGTGCTTGCCGCCTGGGCTGAAGGGAGGGGTTGAGTAGGATGAGTCTGTTGGAGGGCTGAGAGATGGATAACACTGCATCAAGTCACATGGTGGTGCTTTCAGCCTGTTGTATGGAAAACATGGAGCTTGGGGCGTTTTGGAAGACTGTTTCGGGATATTGGACTACTATCTGCTTGGATTAGGTACTGTTCTTTGGGGGTATACAAACAGAAGTCACCAACAGAGAAGCTTCTCGTGGTTCTTGTGATACGATAACGAGCTAGAGCTTGAACTTGGAACACAGCGACTTGTGCGTATCTGCCGTCTCTCGACTGACTTCAAAGTGACCACTCACTCGCATGGCAAACACGTGCATTGTGGTTGGAGCCTCGTGATATCGAGGTTTGGCATCGGCTTTATTGTGTTTCATTACCTGTGTTTGAGCTGGCTTGTGGCATCTTGTATTCCCTTGAAGTTTTGCCAACAGGGTTGCGTCGAAAAAACCGTCCATTAGGGTTTTGTCCTACTTGTCCGGCCAACAAGAGGCAAAGGAACGGCGTAAGCTGATGGGTAGATCTACTAATGGGGGCAAGCAGTAGCATCACACTTTCGAAATCGTATCCATTATTGCTTGCTTGCACTATGGGGAGAGTCATGAAAATAAGCTGCTGGGACATGCAGTCTTTGTCTCCAAGGACACGGGGACATACAAGCGTTAAGCGAGTCAATCAATCAGTTCAATTGATGTCTGTACTCTGTATACTGACGGGCTGGAAGGAAGCGGGCGCGGAACCCTGCCGCATGCTCTCTCGGAAAATCTCCGCTCGCCAAGGCGCCACACTCCGCAGGTTCTCCATTCCCGTCTCCGCTGACGTAATCCAGCTCTACCCCTTCCCTTTCCCCCCTCCTTTCCCGCGTGGCCCAAGCTCCCTTTTTCCCCCCCTCTCTCCCCACGAGCTCAACAGACGTCAAGCACGCCCGGATCACATGGCGGCCCTGTGCTCGGAATATTCTTTTCTTTTCTTTTCCGGTTCTTCAAGCGCTGCAAGTTCGGTACTTTTTTTTTTTTGGTGTATTTTCGTTTTCCTTTTTCGAATGCACTAAGACGGCCCCGCGGACACCCGATGACATCAACATGAGACCTCACCCCCCTTCCGCGCGTGCTAGGTGCCCGAGAGCTGATCATGGCGGTCTCTCGATCCAACGAAGCATCCCGCCGGCACTCACACGTAGGGGGTTAGCATCGCTGTCGTTAATTACCTAGGTAGGCAAGGGTAAACTCACATCCCCTTTTTATTCCAGTCACCCTTTTCAACACCCAACAACACCGACACCAACAGAACCGAAAGGGATACTCAACCACCTGAAAATCTCGAGACTCTCAAGACTAAACAATGCCCTCCCCAATCCCAAAACCGTACGCCATCCTCTTCACTATCCTCGACCCCCTCATCGCCCTCTGGGGCGCGTCCCTCTTCCTCCTCGCCCCGGCCACGGTAACCTCCTCATATCTCCCGGCAATCCCCGTCCCCGCCGCTGCCTTCGACCCAGCGACCTCCCACCCCGCTGCCGCTGCCGCTGCCGCCTCGGCACCCTCAGAGTCCTACTCCCTGCCCCTCCACGCCCAGATCGCAGGCCACCTCCTCTCCAACGCCATTCTCTCCCTCCTCCTCCCGCGCGCCGCACCCGACAACCTCGCCGTCTGGCGCCTCTACCAGCTTTCCCTCCTCCTCGTCGACCTCTTCCTCCTCTACGGCACTTTTGCGTCCTACGCTCTCCAGGGCCGGCTGAACCCCTTGACAACGTGGCGCGTCGAGGACTGGGGTGCCGTCGGCATTACCTCGTTGGCGGCGTTGGCGAGGACTGCCTTCCTGTCTGGCGTGGGGTTCCCTAAGCAGCGGAACGAGAGGGTCAAGAAGGCTTGATATTGATGGGATAGGGGGCGACCGGGGTGTGCGGAATAGCGCCATCATCTTTTTATTCCATAGTCAAAATTGAACAGGGTATCGCCTTATCCAGTCTATCCTCCCGCCCGCCATGTCTCTCCCAAATTCAACCGATACCCTGCTGTTTCTTCAGATAATCCCATGCAGTATGCAGTGGACCTTGCAGATCCTGTCGCGCCTCTCTCGTTGCTTCCATTGCTGCTTCTGTTGCTTTTTCCTTTGTTCCCAAGCAGCCGGTTCCGTTCACGCCAGCCCCATCGTGTAAAGCATCACTCATTAAACATCGCAGACCCCCCTCATCACCGGAGGCCAAAAGCACCCTTCTCCACAATGAACCGCACGGGCTTTCTTGTTCTCCGGCGGAAGCTCAGCGGTCGTCCGCCCAAGCCGACGTGGTTCGTCGTGGGCGATGGGTTGGGCAGCGGCAGAGGCACCTGCCCGGGCGACATACCATTGCCACCGCGCTCGTCGAAACCCCATCGCATCACGCCTCCGCTCCTGATCCACTTCTCGAGGTTCCGGCACTGGCTCACGTCGACCCATTGCAGCCGACCGCATCCCTCGAGCAGGGTCTCGACGCCGCCGCCTGTGACTCGAACACAGCCCCGGACCGAGATGCCCTCGAGTTCGTTCAGGTGCAGGGCCACACATTGCAGGCTCGCGTCCGAGACGGCGCTGCCACAGAAGGCGAGACGGAGCTCCCGCAGCTGCGGCAGACCGAGTGCGACGACTTCCGTTGCCGTGTCGGAAAGGGCGCAGCAGAAGGACAAGTCGAGGTGTGTCAGGTTCTTGGCCGCGCCAACGAGAGAGACAATGGCGTTATCGGTAAGGTAGGTGCAGTCGGCCAGGCACAGATGCGACAGGTTTCGAAAAGGGTAAGGCACCCACGACTGGAAGCCCGCGTCCGTGATGGATGTGCAGCGCGTCAGGGATAGCGATTCGAGGCGATTCGACGCGTGCCCCGCGAGATGCGCCATTGACCTATCAGTGATGTGCTTGCAGTACGACAGGTTTAGGTGCTTCAGGGCCGGACACCCAATGATGGTGCCAGGCTTGGGGATATTGGCTGCCCGGTGCTGAGCGGCCTGCTGCGCTTGCTGCTGCGTCGGGGCGGCCTTTTGAGGCTTCGACTTGGCAGTCGAGCTGGAGATCACCACTTGCTTGTTGGGGGGCGGAGGCTCGGGCACCACCCACCCGACAACGCGCGCGAGAAGGTTGTCCCCAACTTTGCGGCAGTTGCTCCAGTCGATCTCCTCGAGGCCTTTGGCGTTCTCCGCCATGTCCAGGATCTGGTTCGCGGACACGTCCCACACCGATCGCATGCGCCACCGCTTGACGTTGCGCCCGCACGTTTCCCACAGGCTACGGAAGCCGTCGTCTGTGATGTGGAAACAATTGCTGATGTCAATGGTCTCGGGACGCGTGCCGGCGAAAGGGCCAATCACCGTCCTGATGGCCAGGTCCGTGACTCTCCTGTTGTGCTGCGATAGGTCCAGATCCAGGCACACTCGAGTATGTGTAGTCAACAGCTTGCGCCAGTGGTGAGAAACAAGCCGTGCCCGCATCAGCTCGGCAATGTCCAAGTACCGGAAGACGGCGACCAGCATGTCGTCGGGAAGAGCGGGGACCAGGGCTGGGTAGGGCCGGCGCGGCAGCGTTCGGGCCCTCTTGACGGGCGCCTCCGAGTCGGGAGGGGATTGGGGAATGGAGAAGCGGAGAGGTGTCGACTCGACATGGTGTGTTCTGAACCCGTTCAGCGCGATCGGCGACGAGTTGTCGGATTGCGGCGTGGGCGGGGCCAAGGAATTGCGTCTTCTGTTGCGCATGTTTTCCATGTCGACGCTCAGGAAGGGGTCCGGATCCTTGGGCTCCATGTTGTCGCCGTCGTCCTTGGTGGGAGAAGCGGGTTTCGACGGGGTCGTAAAGGTCATGTGCGGCAGAGGCTTGGGCGTAGTCGGCGTTGGAGGGTCTGACTTGCTGGTGCGCTGACGCGGGATCGCCGCATCCACCATTTCTACATCCTCGTCCGACGTCTTGTACCTCTTGCGTGCCGTCTCCTCCACTTGTAACTTGATGTCTGGCGGACACCGGCTCCACAGCGTATCTAGCGCGTCGCCGGGTATCACCAGACATTCTACCGTGGTGATGGCACGCACTGTGGCCGTCCGGCCTTCCGACAGCCCGAGACTGGCCACCTCTCCAAAGTATTGGCCGGCCTTGAGCCTCGGACGTAGATAAGTTGCACGGGCCGTCTTTTTGAACGGCTCATGAGTGTCCTGCGTCTCGTGTATGACTTCGGCCTCGCCGCGGACGATGAAGAAGATTTCGTTGCCTGCCGACCCCTGCTGGACGATGTCTGTGAAGGGCGAGTACGTTTTCGGCTGGGCACTCAGCCCCACCTGGTGGAGGATATCTGGAGGTAGCGTCGAGAACAGAGGCAGCTCCCTCAATGTCCTCCGTACATTGACGATGCCGCTGCCGAGAGCACTACCTGCGGCAGGGTCCTCAATGGCGCCCGGGCTCGGGGATTTCCGCTTCTTTGAGTTGACGACTGCTCCTTCTCTGATGGTGCCCATCTCGCCCGTGGACACCTCTCCGGGCGCGGGCTCTCTGACGCCATTGACTAGGGTCGAGGGCGGCTTGATGGCGTGGCCTCCTTCCTGGCGCTTCTTCTTGAGAATGTTGAGTCGTTCTTGGGCCTCGTGGCGAATGGCCCTCTCCATATCGGGGAACTTGGGAAGCTCGGCCTGGAGGTCCTCTTTCTTGAGCACGACGAGCAAACACTTGGTGCGGGCGACAATAGTCGCCGTGCGGGGGACGTCCATCAAGACGCCAATCTCTCCGAAAAAGGCACCGGGTTTAAGCTCGGCGTAGATGGCTTCACCATCGCGCGACGTGACGGCGACGACGCCGCGCACCAGCCAGTACATTGCGCGGGCATCGTCGCCCTCAGTCAGAATATGATCCTGGGCGGCGTGGACCTGCGGTCTAAGGTGGTTCCCGATTGCGGCCAGGAATTCATCGGGTGCCGACACGAAGAGGGGGAAAGATCTGATGCGGTCGACCAAGTCGAGTGGCATATCGCGTATGGTGGATGCGGTCAGGGGAGAGGGCCGCATGGGCCGAGTAGGGTTCGTGTCGACATTGAAGGACCTGAGGAGGGAGATGGAATCTGGCACAGCGCCGGCGCCCGCACCATGGGCGAGGGCGCGGTAGGAGGGCGAAGTCGGGGAGCGATTCCGCCTCATGGTCCGGGAGGGATGGCGCGTGCGTGGTCGTGTCGACGCCAGTGTTCCGACGTGCCACAGGGGCTACGCTCTCCGCCCTGTGAGAGGGCAGAAAGCCGATGCTTTTGACAAGGCTTGGCCGGCTGCACACGGTAGCTATCGCCTGTGCTCCACGAGGCTGGCAGGGGGGGGAGGGGGGAAGAGGGGAGGGCCCTCTCCTTGCCCGTAAGGTAGTTGAAGTTGCCGGGAGCTAGATTTTGGAATAAGTGGTTGGGACGAGAATGAGTTGATGGGGGTGGTACATGCTACGGAAGTGTTGGGTCGAGACGGAGTGCACCCTCGAGAGGGTGGCGCCGCGACAATCAATTGCCAACGGGGACAGCGTGCTTTGAAGATGCGATTATCTTTCGAACCGGGCGTTTGTCGGATCGTTTGTCGTTCCCCGCTTGTGTCGAAGACGTCGGTTGAGCCGTGGCTCGTAGGCGGCGGGGCGGTTGGGAGAGCTTCAGGCGATTTGTGTGTATAGGCGAGTGTCGGGGGAAGGTTGAAGACCGCCAAGTGTCGCAGATGGTGTCACGCAATGGCGCTGCCGGAATTCAACTGCTGTCGGTCGATGTCGAAACGTACAAACGACAAATTGGAATTGGAGGCGAAGGTTGCCGATTCTTCGGATTACAGCGGCAACAAAGATTGCTGCGAGAGGAGACGGCGACGGGACAGGTGTAGTATGTTTCTCGATTGAGGTCGGAGGGGGTTCGGTCGCTGGGTATCTCGTCTCAGAGGCGGTCTGGTGCGTATGCGGAGGGGAGGGAACTATGTCATGTCAGAGACACGACACGGTTAACTTTTGCCACGGTCCAAGATTCGGGGGAGGGGGGCAGCCGAATGGCATGCAATAAGCAAGACTCACGGAATGTAAGACGGCCACTGAGCGAGGGAACCGATGTGGGTGAGGCGAGTCTCGGATCGAGACGGATGCACAGCTCTCGTCGCGTATCCGAGTTTCTCGGTCGCAACAAGGCGGAAAGGAAAAATGGCGGAAGTTGAAGGCGAAGGCGATACCGGCGGCGGGCGGAGGCGGAGGAGAAGGCGGCAGCGGAGGGTACAAACAGTGGGAGGCGGAATTCGGATTAGAGCCACAGCGGCGATTGCTTCGGACCAAAACTGGCGGCTGACTGATTGATTGATTGATTGATTGATTGGCAAATGGAGACGAGGCGTTGTTTGGTTTCCCGAGCAAAGAAGTACCGGCTAGCTACAGGAGGAAAGAAAAAAAGGGAGAAGGGGGAAAGGAGCAGTGGGAGGGCGAGAGTGGTGGGAGAGGGAAGAGGAGGAGATGGTTGTGGTGGTGGAGGGATGGCGATGGGCGAAAAGAGGCGGTCGTGGGCCCTGTGGGAGGAACGGGATGGATGGGGGACGGACGGCAGGGGGTGCGTGGAGCGGCGTGGGACGTGCCTTCTAAACCGAAGAGAGGAGAGGAGAAGAGGGACCAGGGGGTACAGTATTGGAATGTACCGTTGTTGCTGCTGCTGCTGCAGAGGGGGTGTGGGATAGCAGTGAGAATGAGAATGAGCGTGAGCGTGAGAGCCTGAGAGTGAGAGTGAGAGTGAGATTGAGAGGAGACTTTGAGGACTGAATCCATCATAACTTGACTCACCTAGCTAGCACTCACTCACTCACTCACTCTAAGGTACGTTTTCCCCTAGACAAACACATCAACGGCATCACCGTGGAGAGACCGTCACGCCCTCTGCTGGACTCCCGGTACAACGAGTACATGTCTCTCAAGTATCGTTGCCCCCAGAGCCCCCCTGCACCTAGGGTCAGTCAACTCCCTCAGTCCCTCAGTCCCTCAGTCCCCCTCGCAAATCGGCCACAGCTCCCGCCGCAATAGACTCACACAATGACGCTAGGGGGGAGTGGGGGCCTGGCAGTAAGACATGTACTGCCCATGTACCTGACTACTGCGCCCGGTCGCCGGGAGTCGCGGCTTCGGAGCGCCGGAGAGCATGTCACTGGCAGGGTAGCGAGACATACGAGGGACATGGCGCCCAAAGCTTAAACTGCCTGCTAGGCCACACGACACACGTACATCCATGGTGCAGTGCACATGGTACTGTTGCGTAAGCAAGCGTGGCAGCGCTGGCCGACCAAAACAATATACTGAGAAGGGGGGACTCGAGTGCACTGAGAGTGAAGGTCGTCACTCGAAATGAACTGTACGCATGATAGAATAGAAACGCGGGACGATGGGACGATGTAGGGAAGTTAGAGAAGAAGCAGAAGGAGTAAAAATGGTACAGATGGAGCAAGAACCCCAGATCACCCGATTTGGGAGGGAGTACCTACCGTTCGATCCTACAGTCGTATCATCGTATCGGACAGAGAGCGCCGTAACCCTATCTTGTGTTCCCTCTATCGCGCACGGGAAATTGGTTCGTTTGCCATGGCCAACGCAGAGGTGTCTGCGCCTACGTCCGAATACTCGACTTGTTACACAGTACACCGTAAGTACGTAGGTGTACGATGTACTCCCGACGCCTGACCCTAGTATCTGCACACGCATTGTCTGGGTATTCCTTTGCTGTACTGTAGTGTACGGGACGCTACGTGTGGAGGATGACAAGCAAGATGCTGCTGCTGCTGCTGCTGCTGCTGTCTCTCCTGTTACTGTACTGTTAGCAAGACAGGTCCCCTTCTCTCCTGACGGTCCACATCGGAGTGGGCACTGAGGAGGAGCACTAAGATGCAAGTCGAAAGCTTCCTGAGGCCGGTGACGTTCGTCTGCCGCCGCTCGCTACCTCTTCCATCCATCTGCTACTCCGCCTGCTAAGGCTTCCCCGGAGGCCATGATGTAACGAGAGACAGGATGCTTCGAGTTGCCCGACGCAACATCGAGTTCATGCCTCCCGTGTCGCTCGTCAGAAAAGGATAATGATTGACGATGAAAAAGACACCTCCAAGTCGCTGGTCCTCGACGCCCACGCCGTGGGACGGTGGCGTAGGGCTGGCCGTGCGTGGCAGCCACCGAGAGGAAGATGGAAGAAACAGAAGAAACGATGTTGTTGCTGCGACCTGGATCGGGTACACTTTCCCGGTCGCCCACGGGACGCTGTGCGACTTTGACTGACTAGGGGAACGGCCAACGACCTCGAGAAGGTATCCCTAAATTGCCTACATACGTACTATTGACTGGCCTTCTCGAAGCGGGCGTCATCTGGACCATCTGGGGGGTAGCAGGGGTGTGTGTGTGTGTGTGTGTGTGTGTGTTTCCACCGCCCACAAGATCAGCAGCAATAGAGAGGGAAAAGAGAGAAAAGAAAAAGAAAAAGAAAAAAAATGGAGGGACTCAAGAAACAAAACGGCCAACCGTCCGTACGTCTGTGTGTTTCTTTGTTCTCTCGGCCTTCTGGCGTCGTTTCCATGCGTGCTTCCATCTCCTTTCCATTTGGCTTCCCCCCCCCCCCCCCCCCCCCCCTTTTTTTTTTGGCTTCAACATTGGCCTCTGTTGGGGGATGTTTCCTCGCCGCTCCTCCGCTTCGGCCGGTACTGAGTAGTATTTCAGATTCAAAGTAGCCAGTTTGGCCGTGTATCACCATCATCATCCGCCCCCCTTCTTTAACTTCCATGGCACAGGTTCGTCTGCTTGCAATCTCTCCCCGTAGGCTGAATCTGCAAATCTCAAATGTCGCATTCCTGGACCCGGCCGGGGTTTTGCACCGACACATGGCCAATCCTGGAGCTCTGGAGCCCAATCGCTCGGTTCACCGAAAGCTGGTGTATCCTTGCCTCAGCTGTCCTAGAGAAGAGACGGGCAGGACTCTCTCTCTCTGTCTCTGTGTCTCTCTGTCTCTGTCTCTCTCTGCCTCTGTCTCTCTCTGTCTCCGTCCCCCTCTCTCTCTTCCTGTCTCTCTCTCTCTCTCTCTCTCTCTCTCTCTCTTTCTTCTCAACTCTCAATCTATCTGTACATGCTTGCTTCGTCTGTTGCCTTTGCCAGCTCTCGCGCCCCAGATCGGGAAACAACGGCGGTGGCGTTGGGGCCAGCCGTCCCAGCGAGTCTGATGGACATCCCAAACGTCTGGCCGTGACAGTGGATTCACAGAGCGCAAGTCACAAGCTGAGCGTGCAGCGGCAAACGGTGACAGCCACGTCAAGCAGCAGGGAGGCCCCGACCGTCTCGCAACGACACAGCGTCCACTTTCCTTCTCTCCCCCCCCCTATCTCTCTCAGATTTCTCCCGATCGATGCTCCCACTCCTCTAGGACGAAAATGCATGTGCGCGCGTGCGTGGACCGCCATCCCGGCGCGCGTGTCTCAAACCTGCAGGCTGGGACCCCTGGCGCATCGGGTCCGAAATGGACCAGCCTGCACGGTGCACGAAACGGTCTTTTGAGAGGGAGAAGGGGGAGACTAAACAAGAGAGGGGGATGCACCCGGCCAACCGCGCAAGGGGCAAGCAAGCAGCCAAAAGCCGGCCCTGGAGCTAGGGGACGCTGGTCAGGGCGCCTGTCCGTCGACGGATGCGTGGAACCTTGGTGGAAGACGTCTAGAAGCCTGCCACAGCCGGCGGCCGCCGAGTTGGAGGGGGGTCGGTGGCGGCCGCCGTAGTGGTCGCGCGGTGAAATGCTGTCTGGAGCTATCTCTGTCCGAGACTGCTTGCAATTCGGGTGGGTGCCGCGCTTGTCCCATTGGTGAGCTTACTTTCGGCCGGCTTGGAGCTTTGTGTGACGTCGTTTGTGTGTGCGCGTACGATGTATGTGTGTGTGTGTGTGTATGTGTTGAAGTGGACGAGAGAGGGTTTGCGAGGCCGTGTTGGAAGTCAACGGGTCTGGGAGCACGCGAAATGGGTTGGTTCAAGCCATGACTAACAACAATTTGATCGACCAACCGTGCCCAAGAAACTTGGCTTGCTGGATCATCTGGGGTTCCCCTATCTGACAATGAAGCTGACAATGGCGAGCAAGCAAGCAAGCAACCATGGCTTTGCCATTCCGGACAACCGCCTACAGAGGCGGCCCATCCTCGCCCATCTCGAGCGTCTTTTACATCGTGCTCTTCTTCTCCCCTGCAAACCGCCATGCATGACATCGAGAAGTCAGCCCTCGCTGGCATCCGCCTATACTTTTTTCCCTTTCTCTCCAAAGTCCATGACCCTGTCCATGACTCTGTCCATGTCTACGGCAGTACTTTGGGTTGCTAGTCAGCAAACCTCGATTATTCAACACCGCTACTAGCACTATTGTCACTACAGCCACCCACCAGTCGAAGCTGCCGAAAGTGAGGGTTGAAGGCTTGCAAACACACTCACGCCTCCATCTCAAGCCCGACCTGACCCCCCTCCGGTTTTGATTTCGTCCCGCCTTCGCCATCAATTTCGGCCCAAACCCATTCGACACGGGCCCTGCCCACGCGGCCATCAGGAAAGAAGACGAACCTGAGGTTGCAAAGGGAAAGCCGCCGCGGGCAAGGCCCTCCCGCCCGCTTCTCTGCGTCCGCAAACAAGCTTCGAGAAGGGGAATGAGGCCCGTGGGCCCGTTTAGGCTTCCGCTTGGTGAAACGCACTCTCCCATGTTTGCGTCCCTGCTTCTCGGGATTCTACGTGAGCCCGTCGAAGTTTGACGACGAGGGCGAGGGCGAGGGCGAGGACGAAGACGACACACACACCGGACGTCCTCCTCCAGCCAGTCAACAAGCCAGCCAGCCAGCCAGCCCAGCACGCGTCCCGTTGTCCGCTCGCATAAACCACGCAGCGCGGGAAACTATGGTCACGTTGCCACGTTGCCAAGTTGGACGCCTTCTCCCATATCGACCTGACATGACTTGTTACGCCTCCCTCGACCTCCACCACATGTCCGGCTTTTGCAGCCACTCTGGCGGCTTTGCCCAACGGACATCGAGCGACATCGTCCAACAGCCCAACTTCCCACATGTCGACCCATCGCCCTTCCAGAAGCAATGCACAAGAACCTGTACGCAGCCACGATGCCTTCTATCTTTCTTTCTCCATTCTCTTTCTCTCCCGACCATGAGCTGGGCCAGTCGTCCTACCAAGTCTCTTACGGCGGCCATGTCGCTCCTGTTTTCCAACACATGCCAAGGACTAAATGTAGCCTTTACTTGTTTACTTGTGCTCGTATTGCTCGGTTTACTAGAGCCTCCCCCCGCCCCCACCCCCCCCCCCCCCCCCCTTCGCCTACTCGCCGTCTAAGAACCAGAACATCCGGTCTGGTGAGCCCCAAACGCTACGTTTTGCAGTGCTCCATGCCAGCTGCACCTCTGGAGCAGGCGCTTCCCATGTATGGGGGGAGGGGAATCCCTGTTCTTCACGTGCCTGTTTCGTGTCCCTAGTGTCTGCAGCGTGTCTCTACCTACCCACCTGTCTACATCGTACCCGTCTTCCTACACCTACAACCGCGAATCCACGTACCCAGGAGCTTTCCTATCTCGGTCCAACACACGAGGGTGCTTGTCGATGTTCATGCATGATAGCTTCCGCGATTCGTTCCCAGGGCCAATGCTCCCTTGCCCCTCTTTTACCTAGGGTCAAGTCACACCCTCGCCCAGGCACCGATGGCCGTTTTCGAGGGCATCGAGAGGGTCGTGGCGAAAAGGGGGGGAGGAACCCTGACTTTTGATCCCGACCCTGCTACAGCGTCCTGGTCCGCCGCAGGAGAGAACAAACCGCCTTCGAGAAGGATTCTAGCGTCGGCCGATTCGGCGAACCTTCCTCGCCCCTCATGCAATACATCGTACGTTGTAGTGAGAGCCCTCCCCTTCCCCCCTTTTTCCCTGCACAGGCAAAGTCAGGGTACAGCGGCACGGTGCGCAAGGAGCGGCGGAGGACGACCGCGGACGAGGTTTAAACGATACATCAAAGGGTGAAATTACTGGTTACTGACCGCTATGGTAACTATGACATTTTGGTGATTTTTGTGTCGGCTATGAACAGTCCCATCCCGATAGCCGTGGGCGCTGTACCGTCTTCCAGATGATGCGAAAGCGAGATCTAACTCCAGTCTTTCGAAAGAACCCTCTATCCCTCCCCTCCTTCCTGTCAACCCAGCAGTGCAAAACCATCTTCTTTCTCTGGCTTGACTAGCAGAGTCATAACAGCCACTCTCCAAAGTAAGGCTACGGTCGAGAAAAGTTTGGGTGCGCACGGCACGCACGGCATGCACGCATACCGCGGTGCGTTTTGCGCCGGAGGGTGTTTCGAATCCGAACGACGCCCGCATGCCGGGCTCTCCTTCGAGGATGGGAAAAATGGAGGGCATTTTGTGTGTTCCATCCCCAGCCTCCCATCCATATATATGAGTTTCGGTTTTTTGTTTGTTTTTGGAACCGCCCACTCCGAGTAATTAAGACCGCGAGTAGTGTGTAGGCATGATTCGACTCTTCGCGATCAGATTTCCGCTCCCAAGCAACCCCGTCTGAAAGTATTTTTCTAGGCCCCAGTCTCGGCCATGGCGTTATCTTTCTCCCTCCCTCCCTCTCTCACACTCTCTTCCTCCTTCTATCCCAAGATTCGATCTCGCATTGGCCAGAGATAAAATATCAGCAACAACGACGTGCCGGTTTCGGCGGGCAGTATTCTGTGGCGCGACCCACTCCGGAAGTCCGAAATCTGGTCGGGTCCGGCGATAGTGGGGGCAAGGACACCGACGCGGCCCCGGTCAAGCCGTGTTCTATCCCCTTAACCCCCTTGGACCCTCCTTCCATTCAGAGGCGCGAACAATCTTTGCCGCCCGACCCGGAAGAACTCTAGATGCCGCACAAGCCCTGCGTGCAATCGAGCCCGGACGAGGTGCTACAGCAGATGGAGCCGCTGGAGCAGAAACACGCCCGCCCCAGGCTTTCCCTCTGCCCTTCCTTACTGCCGACGACGGACTTCCACACAGCCGTGACCAAGTTCTCGCGCGACGTTGCAATCGGCGGCAGTGCCTTGCCGGGTATGATGGCCGAGGCGGCAGCGGCGGGGGTCGCCGGGCGCGCGGGTAGTACTAGTGGGTATTGTTCCGGTACGACAGGCGCGGCCCCAGCCGTTGCGGCGAGAACTGCGATGATGAGTGACGATGCTGCTGAAGCCTTCATTTTCGGAAAGTCTTCTTTTCTTTTGAGCCGTGGAGTATACAGGTTGGTTGTGGGCGTGTTGGTTATCGCAAGTGTCGGGAGACCGTCGAGACTTGTATCAGATGGCGGGAGGTCTTGCTCTTTTAAAAACTTTTGACGACTTTCCGACAGGCCAAACAGGACGAAGGCGCAACAGAATTCCTCTCGAAGAGTTTTTGTACAGAAATTTCTTTCCTCGAGAAGGAACAAAGAAAACGGACCGAGTCGAGTTCTTGTACCAGACGATGGTTAAGGGGGAGACTAGCAACAAGCGCCGTTGGGTTGGCTGGATCACTCAAAGCGCCGGCGCGCCGCTGTCTTTTATTTAAATAAAGAGACAGCCACAGCGAAGCGTGAAACGGGAGTGCGGGAAGACGGTGAAAGTCGGGACTAATGCAGCGTGGAACGACCAACGCAAGTGGCGTTTTGCAAAGGAGGGAGAAGTGCTCCCTCTGTGAGTTATGGACGGATTTCAGAGCAGCCGAGCCCCCCTCTCACCACCCCCTATTTCTATTCATCCAAAGAACGGCATCGGTATCGATTCGCCGGTGCCCAGATCGGGTAGCTCGAGTACACAAGTCAGTTGGTTTACTAGTGTTCCATTTTCCTCTTTCGCGCTGCGTCGTACCCGACGCAACGCTACGAGGGAAACGAGCCACCGAAATGCGAATTCCCGGAGGAACAGCAGCTGAGGCAGGGGCGGCGCTGGATCGTTCGTTGGATGCTATGACCTCGTGCGGGGTGGTCGCCCCCAATGGGGGGAGGGGGCTCAGTTGGAATAACACAACTAACTGCATGTAGTCAGGACGCTAACACTGGAAACGAGGTAGTGAATCCATGCATGGTCTTGTGCTGAACCGAGTGTTGGTCGGTTTTAGTTGGGGCCCATAAAGGTCAAGCGTTCAAGCGTGTTGGTCGGGCGGGTTGTTTCTTCCTGATCCCGGCATCGTGCTGCTGTTTGGGGGCCTCGTGGGCCACTGTAGATCAGTTTTACCGGACGTGTGACGACTTGGTCGAGTCAGCGGTCCGCGGCCAAGTATCAAGTTTCATCACCTCTTTCACCCTTCCGTATAGGCTGGAGCAATCGCCCGCGGACAAAAGGCAAAAGGGAAACGATTGAGCGGCTTTGCTGCCCGCGCTGGACGTCAGAATGGCTCTCGTCCGTCACCTAGCTCTCTAACCGCACATGAGCTTCCAGCGTTCCACTTCCCGTGCTGGACCCGAGGCCGATCATGTGTCTCAAAAGACCGGTCCAAGACGCGCAACGACTCTGAACGGTCTGAGCTTGCGATGATGGATGGGCCCGCTCGATGGAGGGACGTGCTGGCCGGCCTGCGATGTCACTGTGCGGTCGTGGGGGATGCTGGGGGTGTTGGGGCCAGAGTGTGGAGTGCGGATGATTCTATGCTATTCTCGGATTGACGACGGATGACGCTGGAGATCGGCCAAGCGGTGATTATGAACTCATTGATTAGCTGGAGTTGTTCAGGCCCTCCTTCAGCATGCTGAGCAGAGTTGAAGCCGAAGGAAAGAAAGCTTTAACCCCAGGAGGACCCAAGAGGACCCAGTCAACGCTCCTTCGGTGTCCGTTAGGGGGCTAATAGGCGCGGTGTTAGATTAGTGACACACGTCGTGTGCTTCGCAACTCGTCCGATGTACTGATTATCTGGATCGCAGAGTCGGGCGATGGGGACGGTTCTGACAGACAAGACAAGCGTTGACACGCATGAACAAGCCAGGAAGAGCCGAACGGCGCGGCGCTAGGATTTCGGACGAAGAAAGTCGGCGACAGACAGCGCGAGTTGAGATTGGTTGGCGTTTTTGGGCGACGGACTCGATGTTTGACGACAGACACCCACGGCTAGTTTTGCACGAACGGATGACCGTTACGGGAGGTGTCACTGGTCGTTTCTTTTAGGGCTAAAAGAAAACCTAGTTTGATGGAGGCATCATCAGTCGAGCGGGAGAAGTCTCGAGGCCGGTCCAAGGTGGGCCAGCCCCGGCCGAAGGAGCATGATCTATCCGCCAATGCAACGGTGGTGATTTAAGTCATGCTGAGAGATTGGCCAGGAACGGCGGGGTAGAGGAGCTAGTCCAGCGGCCGTACTTTCGGATGCTTGGCTGTTTTGGAGCTCGCGAGACAGGGCGGTAGAAAAAGAGTTGGTGTGTGCTGCTTTCCTGGGGGTTAAACTCGTCGTAGGTGAAAGCTGCTGCCCAGCAGTCCATGATCAGAAGGCGACTCGGACGAGAAGATCTCAGTCCACTCTCAGGCCCGGATCAGTAACTCTGCAAGCTTTTGGTCCCACGGCGGTTTCTAATGGCGATGACAAGACGAGAGAGAGTGTGATGATGGTGGCACGATGATTCAATGCCGTGTCTTTCGAGCAATCGACTCTAACGGCAGGTGTAGCTCCCCACACTGCCACCTGTCGCATTGCTAATTCGGGAATGCCAAGGTAGAGATCGAGCGGTGCAAAAGGGCCCTTGCGCCGAGGTGAGGGTTAGGGAGGAGACGGAGACGAACACAAGGGAGACAGAGAGAGAGAGCATTCCCGGCTGTTGATGAGTCAGCATCCGTCAGACAGCGGGTGGCAGTGTCCAGCTGGAACTGCAAACTCCAATATCCGTCAAGGTCCGTGTCGGAGTTAAGCGGGAAGAGAAGCCACCGACAGGATTTCCACCAGGTTCTTCCCACCCACTCACATGACCGGAAAAAGCTTTAGCTAAGCAGATGCCTAAGCCACAAACAGTTCCGAATACCCGCGAAAGAGTGAGAAGCGTCATTCGTCATTGCCTCCGGCGGGCACCCACGACTGCGAAATATATTGCAACCGCAATCAACTTTCAACCTAACATCCCATTTATTTCTGTATCGAAACACAAGCAAACGAACGAGAACGCACACAAAACACAAACAAACGCACACCACGATGTCGTTCAGCATCGCCCTCCGCCATGGGCCTGCGCGCCTGGCGCAGCGTCTCCCGCAACTCTCCCAACCCTCGGCCTCGGCCGTCTTCCGCACGACGGCCACCCGGGCCTTCCACCAGGTCTCTCCCAAGACTACCAGATCTTCCGCCGCCGGCCTCACCTCGACCTCGTTCGCCGCCGCTACCCGCAACGCCTTCCGCGGCTCCTCGAGGACCTACATGCAACAGGCCGCGCCCGGCGCCTACGGCAACCAGTCGAGCCCCATGCGCAAGCTGTTGGTTACGGGCGCCATCTTTGGCGGCTCCCTCGTGGCCATCAACCTCGTCTTCAACCGTGAGACCCGCGACGACGGTGGCATGCCCGTCTACGAGCGCGAGTACCTCAACGACACCTTCCTCCACACCGGCCTGGGCGTCGGCATCATCGCCATGAGCGCTCGCCAGATGATCAAGTCGGGCTTCGTCTACCGCCTGATGGTGACTAACCCCTGGGTTGTCGGTCTCGGCGGTCTCGCTCTCAGCTTCGCCACCATGTACGGCACCCGCGCCATCTCGCCTGACAAGTAAGTCGAACCTCGGATCTCCTGGCCCTCGTGATATTGGAACAGAAGAGACTGACTGAGTGGAAACAGCTACATCTCCAAGTATGCCATGTGGGCCGCCTTCAACGCCACCCAGGCCGCCATGATTGCTCCGATGCTCACGATGGTCCCGGGTGCGCTCCTCGCTCGCGCTGGCCTCTACACCGTCGCCATGATGGGCAGCTTGTCCATCGTCGGCGCCACCGCCAAGCAGGACAAGTACCTTTACATCGGCGGGCCCCTCCTTGCCGGCCTTGGCGTCGTCCTCGCCTCGAGCATGGCCCCGATGTTGCTGCCCGTCACTGCCGTCCGCACCCTCGCGCTGACGGAGAGCATTTCGCTGTACGGCGGTCTTGCCGTCTTTGGCGGTTTCACCCTTTACGATTTGCAGAAGATTCTGCACCACGCCCGCCTCGCCGAGCGCGGTGTCATCCGCAAGGATGCGGTCAACGAGAGCATCGCCCTCGAGCTCGACTTTATCAACATTTTTGTGCGCATGGTCCAGATCCTGACGATGCAGCAAAACCGCAGGAGATAAAAGCTATGCGACAGACTTGAGCCGAGTCGGGCTTGGAAAGAGCGGCGGCAGTGGAGGATACGAATGGAATAATCAGATCTTGCCGATTGGGGGTGCACATAGTTCATGCACACACACACACACCCCCCCACGGTGGGAGGAACACCCAAGAGGAAAAAGAAACCCCTCTCCTTTACTTCGACGATGCCCAAGAGCTAGGAGTTTTGTTTTTCTATGTACAATACCTGAATGAATAAAAAAGTTGAAACTTGTTAAAAGTCGGTTTCGTGCGCGTAGATTGTATGGTCTCGTCATGTTGCCAACTAACGCTATCCAGGTTGTGACAAAATGTCCCTCTCTAGACTCGCCGCGATGTTACGCATATCAATAACCGAATTTTGGTCATATTCAGTGTCTCAAGATTGATATCAAGTCCTTTAAAAAAACAAAACCAAAGCGGTTGAGCGCTATTCATCGCCTCGGAAGGCAGTCTTCTGTCTACGTCCCGTATTAAGGGGGGAGGGGAGAAGAAAAACCCAAGCCCCGAAGCATCCCGTGCATCATGATGATTTCCCAAAGTTGAAATGAAAACCCATATCGTTACAGCCGACTCTTGCCTCGTTCTCCTCCGCCATTCCGTCCGTCGGCATCTCCGCGAGCGCCGTTATCGGTATCGCCGTCACCGTCGCCGTCGCAATCGGCATCGGTTCCATCACCGTCACGGAGTCAGCCCTTGAGCGGCGGGAACGTCCGCAGGAAATGGCTCGGGCACTCGTATCCGCTCGGGTTCTTGTTCAGGTACAGCTGGTGGTACTGCTCGGCGTCCCACCACTGGCCTGCGGGGATGACGTCGGTGACGATCTTGCCGCCGTACCACTGCTCGTTGGCGAGGCGCGTCACCTCGCGCGCGACCTTCTCCTGCTCGGCGTCGTGGAAGAAGATGGCGCTGCGGTACTGCGGCCCCGTGTCCGGGCCCTGCCGGTTCGCCGTGGTCGGGTCGTGCATGCGGTAGAAGAACTCGAGGAGCTGGCGGTAGCTCACGTCGGCGAGCTGGAAGACGACCTGCAGCGCCTCGGCGTGGCCCGTGTCGCCGCCGCAGACGGCGCGGTAGGTCGGGTTGGCGAGGTCGCCGCCGATGTAGCCGACGCGGGCGTCGATGAGCCCCTTGCCCTGGAAGTGCTTGCGGTAGAGGTGCTCGACGCCCCAGAAGCAGCCGGCGGCGATGGTGGCCTTTTGGGCGCCCTCGGGGATCGTGGGGCCAGCGGCGGCGGCGGCAGAGTTGGAGGAGGGGTTGACGGACATTGTTGTCGAGGTGGTGAAGGGACGGGCGAGGCGAGAGAAGAAGTTGGAGATCATTGTCTGTGGTAAGGGGAGGAGAAAAGGGACAAGGGAAAAGAAGAAGAAAAGGAGGAGGATTGTTACTAAACCGCCGTGGAGCTGTGGCGGTGGGGGTCGGCGGTTCGGCGCAATCGTGATTTTCGGGCGGTATGACGCTTGGATGAGACGGGAAGGTGAAGGGAGATACCCAGGTGTGTGTGTGTATGTGTGTGTGAGTATGTAATATGCAATGCAGTATCTGTAATCTGTAGAAACGTAAAGGTTGAAGTGGACTGTTTGGTTCTTTAAGCTGAGTGACGAATGTTCTGCAGATATCTACATATACACACAAACACAAAACCCCCTCCGCCGCCACCTGCGCGTCACAGCTCGATTCCGACGCTCCGGAACCCTCCCTCGCCACCTCTCCCTAAACTCCAGCTGCTGGAGGGGGAGAGGGGCACCTTCGGCAGAGCGACCGACACACACACACACACAAAGGGGAAAAGTGTTGAAGTCACCACTTGGGCCGCCCCCTCCCTAGTCGCCCCGTCGAAAACGTGGAGTGCATGACAAATCTGGGCGCCGGTTCGGAGATGCTTTTCCAAGCACCCTCCCGAACCGCAACGCCGAGCGGGCCTTACTCTGTACCGTGCTGTAGATGGAATGGAGCGAGAGTCTTCTGCGTTAAATAATGCTAGAGCAAGAGTAGAACCTCTACACGTGGGAGCTCGAAGCTCGAAGCTCTCGAAACTCTCGAAACTCGTCACTACCCTAACCAGGGTCGGATTTCAGAGTAACACTGGACGCCGCCATAATAGCACCGTGTTCCCCTCATGTGAGCATGGCGCTTTGCCGCATGGGATTCTCACCGGACGTAGGGATCGTTACAGGATTTCCCGGCATCTTTTCCCCTTTCCCCTCGTTGGAGTTTGTTCGGTCTCCTCGACCCCGCGTGCCCGCGTTGTGAGCAGTTCACTGCGGGGTCCCGCCCGTGGTGCGTGGTGGTTCGATCTTGGCTTGCTTCTGTTCCCATGTCCATAAAGGAGAGGGGGAGACGGCCCGAGAACGATAGATGGTTGCCGTCACTCACGCAGTGCCTGTAGTCGCTCATCTTCATCATCTTGAATCCAATACAATACCATTCTTTAAATCCCATTAACCAGAATCATGAGCGCGTTCGTAGGAGCAACAAAAGCCGCCGCCGCTCAAGCGAGGTCCGTCATCTACCCCACGCCGTGCCATGCCGTCTCAATGAGAGACACATAGCACTCGTTGGCGAAGGCCGCCGCCGCTAACAGTCATCGCCTACAGCCGTGTCGTCATTGTGACCGGCTCCGCGCGGGGCATCGGCCGCGCCGTCGCCCTCCGCCTCGCCCGCGATGGCTACGATGTCTGCGTCAACGACATCGCCGCCAACGAAGCCGGCAGCCACGGGGTCGCCGACGAGATCCGTCGCCTCGGCCGCCGTTCCGTCGTTGCGACGGCCGACGTACGGAGCCTTGGCGAGGTCCAGGGAATGGTCAAAAAGGCCGTCGACGAGCTAGGGCCCCTGAACACCATGTTAGTATCGCCTCCCTCACACTCTAACCTACCTACCGGGGGTACAAAGCCCGTCAAGGAAGACTGCTGAAACCATACGCATAGGATCGCCAACGCCGGCATCGCCCAGGTCAAGCCCCTTTTGGAAATCACCGAGGACGATTTCGAAAACATGTTCCGCGTCAACGTCTTTGGCGTGCAGCACTGCTACCAGGCCGCCGCGAAGCAGATGATCAAGCAGGGCAACTGCACGCCCGACCGCCCGGGCAAGATTATCGGCGTACGTTCCCAGATTCATCCCCCCAATCATCCCCCCAATTCCCCCCCCCCTTTCCAAATCGCTGACGGACCCGCCCCCAAGTGCTCCTCCATCGTCGGCTTCAAGCCCTTCGCCCTCCTCTCGCACTACTCGGCCTCCAAGTGGGCCGTCCGCGGCCTGACGCAGGCTAGCGCCATGGAGTACGCCGAGCACAACATCACCGTCAACGCCTACGCGCCCGGCATCGTCGGCACCGCCATGTGGGACCTCATCGACGAGAAGCTGGGCGAGAAGACGGGCGCCAAGAAGGGCGACACCATCAAGAAGTACACGAGCGAGCTCATCGCCCAGAAGCGCACCAGCGTGCCCGAGGACGTCGCCAAGCTCGTCAGCTTCCTCGCCAGCCCGGACAGCGACCACGTCACCGGCCAGACCCAGATCGTGGACGGCGGCATCATTTACACGTAGCCTGTGTGCATGTCGTGAGAGTGAGGGGGATTTGTGTCCGCGGTATCTGCTCACGTCTTGAATTGTATCGAGGATGAGGCAATTGTAATTCTAGTATTGGGAGCTTATGGAAATCATGGTTTCGTCCTTCTCTGTCGGATCAGTTCATTCATGTTGCATCACGAGAAATATCGGGTCAACAATGGCTGGTTGTTGATGATGGCGAGTTTCCTGGTGGAGGCACACGATGTGCAAGGGTTTCTTCTTCAAACCCGGGAGGCCCAACATTGTTCTGAGCTATGACGAGACTCAGCAGAGCCGTTACTGCCCTATGGCGGCGGGTCCATCAGAATTCTGTGAGTTTTCTTGGTCATGGGTTGAAAAGGTCAAGCTCATGTATTCCAAGCTTCCATCAACATTTCGCTGGGTGATAGGAGGCCATCCCGACAGAGTCATGCTTAGATTGTGCCGGGGTCTTTGACTCGGTACAGTACGGAAGCCAACATTGGCTGGGTGCAACTGCCTTCCAGCTGATGTCCAGTACTGATTGTACAAGGACACCAGCAATTTCCCTGGGGCCGCATCGCACTGAGAACGCGGTGCCAAGCCCAAAGGACTCGACCGGATCTCCATCGGCGACAACCGGCTCCGTGGTGGGTCCCGCGTCCGCCAATCCCGGCGGCGCAGGTGATGTTACTCGGATGTGGAACTGCATGGAAAGAGCCTCTTCTTGCGGTTGGAGTACCGAGTTGAGGCGGCGAAAACCCCGAAATATAGAAGTTACAGAGGGAATCGTGGGTAAGTGGGGTTGTTTTGTGCAGACAGATATAACCTAAAAGATGCCTTTTTTCCTTCTTTTCTTCTTCATGCTGTCTGTTGCAAACTCTGCAATGGATTTGTATACACATATGTGAAATCATTGCAGGCCGTTTGGCCTTGAGGCAATAACTTGCGATGACAAACAACCTGGAAGACTCCCGTACGAGGAGCACATCATCACCCAGCAGAAGAAGGAATTCATACAATTACACATTCAATGGCTCCGGCTTGCGACACGATTTAGCGAGCAAGTGCCAGGGTAATGTATCTTCTCATTCTCAGTAAACAACTACATCATGACATTGTAGAACATGGAGGCCATTGGGGCGGTCTAGCTTGTCCGATACTCCTCTTATCCATTCATATGCTGCTGAGCCGGGATCGATGTGGTTTGGGGCGATTACGCTGAGAAGTGAACGATGTTCTGATTCTTGCGAATCTCTTTAGACCTTTGGGTGTCTTTCGATCTGTTGGAGATTTACTCATCCCGGGATGTGGGACAAACGTTTTCGGACTCTCGAAGTGACTTGAACAACTTTCTTCCGACCAGCTCTCAGCTGAAGACGATGAGCGCTAGATGCATTCAAAAGAAAACAAAAATGAAAGATGGACTCCTGACAATTGTCCTGGGCACCGCAAAGAACCGCCGGTGAACGCCGGCGCCTCGCTGAGCATCGCTCACGCCTTGAACCTCTCGGGTGCCCTCTCCTCGCTCTCGTCCTGGGGAACGGCCTTCGCCTTTCCTCGCCCGGGCGCCGACTCGAACTTCTCGGCCCACTTGCCCTCTTGCTTGAACATGGAAAGACACTGGATCGCCGAGGGCGTGCCGTACTCCGGGTCAGCACCGCCTTCCAGAAGGACCTGTCCGGGGCCCCGTTAGCACTGGCACCTCTCGAATATTGCGCCAGCATCACAGCTAGGCCGCCCCCAATGCTTGGGAAGGACTGCCTGGGCAAGTGTTACTGGTGCTGTGGCGTCCTGAACTCACCTCAATCACAGGGTCTAAGCCCTTGAAGACGGCGCCTGCGAGAGGACTTTGACGCTTGTCGTTCAGTCTGTTGGGGTCTGCCCCGTGCTGTATCAAGAGCTTGACCAGGTCCGCGTGGCCGTAGTAGGCCGCCAACATTAGCTGTTCTACGCGTTAGCCCACGCCGTGACTTTGGGACCAGAAGCCTCGACCCAGTCCACCAGAATAAGTAACAAAACAGGTAGAAAAGCAGCCCAGGGTCCGCCACGGTAGCATTGGCGGTTTTGCATAAGCACTCACCAAGGTGTCCCCCTTTTCGTTCGTCAGGTTGGGCGGTAGGCCGTCTAGGATGGCCTCCTCGAGGACGCTCTTGTTGCCCTCGCGGGCGGCGTTGTACATGCTGGCGGCCAGCTTGATGGCCTCCAGCGAAGGCGAGAACGCCGTGGCGGACGTCAGGCTTGTCCCGCTCATGATGGAGTATCGATGGAGGAGATATAATGGTTGCGTAATCGTTCCGTGGACGCTAGTGTTCTGCAATGTCGGCAAGGATTGGCGATGTCAACGTGGACGACGACGGCTGAGGTGGGAGGAAGCGACGTATGGCTATCCAGTAAAGTTAGGGCGAATGTTCGAGAAATCATTACTAAGCCGGGACATGATTGGCTCGGACCCAGCGGTAATTCCTCTGCATGCGTTCTCCTCAGTTGAAGTAACCCTCGCTCTCTATGTGAGTCGTGTGTGACAAACTGTAAAAGATGCAAACAGTCAGAAACAGACTTCGCCTTATCCTCTGTTTCCAGCATAAAAAAGTCTTCAAGTATAGCAATCATGAATTGATAGACAGGTTTTGGTTTGGGATGTGAGGAACAGAATGGGCTGGGCCTATTTAGGTGCTATTGTGCAAACTTGCATAGCTGAAACCTTAAGTTGATGATTTATTCCAGTTGATCATCATACAAACGTGGGCTCAGCGCTGGAAGGTTGTGGTCTGCACAGAAAGTTCAGTAAATGATACACACTGATCATAACGTAAGTTGTGAGCGAAAGCATTGTGTCTTTAATTGTTTCAGCCTGCAATGTTGTTCAAGCTCATTTTGCCTGCTTGTATCAATCAACTGAAGACACTTCTCGACTCGACGCCAGAACAACAAGATAAAAATTGACACCAAGTCGGTCTGGCCGAGGTTAGCGTGCGACGCTCTGAAAGCCTCGTCAATCTCTGGCCCATCGATTTCAGCAATGAGCCTCGTGGGAATAGCCGCATTCCAAGCTTTCATGATGGCGGCCCATTAGCCTAGAGGTGCTTCATGAATGTCAAGTAGGTACTTTGCGAAGTCAAGGCACTCTGATTGTCTCGTCAACAAGTTTCAAAAATCAAGATATCCAGTCAGTATGCCAGATCCGGCGGAAGAAGGTCTGAGGCTTATGACAACCTTCATTGAGAAAAAAAGGTGTGCGCAGGCATGGCGGGGTTCACCAATGTGCCGAGCACTTCCACCTTCCAAGTTAGTAAACGGGGTTCGATGTCTCCACTGGAGATGCCCGACGGGACAGGGTCAGTTGCCCGGCCCGGCCCGGGCCCACGCCCCCCGGTCACTTATCATCC
Source organism: Colletotrichum lini (assembly GCA_034638275.1). Taxonomy (NCBI): domain Eukaryota; kingdom Fungi; phylum Ascomycota; class Sordariomycetes; order Glomerellales; family Glomerellaceae; genus Colletotrichum; species Colletotrichum lini. The sequence continues at coordinate 545,550 of JAWQJV010000002.1, read as the reverse complement.
GAAAGACATGCGCTGCAGCGTGAAGAGAGAGAGCCGGTCATAGTTCTGAAGGAGTCTTCTTGATTCCACAATCCCGAACACGTGTTATAAATGTTGACAAGTTTAAGCATTGCATAGCCTGCCGGTGTATAAACGCTTACAGACAGCTTACTTGCTACATACCTGCAACTAGATCACATGGTACTCGCTCCCCGTTGCACTAAGTGTTGGCACTGGGAAACAGGATTTGAGTTCCGTCCAAGCAAGACGCTGCCCTCATTGGAAGGAGAATTTCATTTATTGAGCGGCGATGGTCTGGCGTTATTTACAGAGAGCGCGCTGTATGCTCCTTACTTGTTGCTCACCAGGTCTGCCAGCACCTCCTTCCTCCATCTAAAGAAGATACTTGCGTGCGTGTCATCCTCTATTCTGAGATGGGCGTTGGTCCCCAGCCGCTTGGCAATCTGCCTGCCGTGGTTCGCAGGGACGAACGTGTCGTCTTTCCCGTACCACAGCCGCACAGGGAGGTCGGAGCGAATATCCTCTATGCGGAACCCAAACTCCGTGCCATCCAAGTGGCCGTCGTGGCTCACGCCGTCAATCCCCTGGGCGTAGTACTGCCGGCTTGTCATGACCATGCGTCCCACAATCTCCCTGTCGTTCCAGATCCCGTTCTCCTGGCGTGGGAACGTCGCCTTGTTCTTTTCCGCCTCCTGCAGCTGCAGCTCAAGCCGCTCTTCGTCGGACAGATGGAAGCGCCCCTGCCGATGGAAAAGCCACCCAGCGAGGCGTGGGGCATAGCGCCACCCGTATGTGAACCCAAGCCAGTGGAACCAGCCGGCTCCGGCCATGCCGATGTCAGGCGGTCCGATACCACACACGATTGACACGCACTTGAGCTTCTCACGAGGCATCGAAGCCGCACACGCAAGTGCATACGGGCCGCCGCCTGACACTCCCTACGCGGCCAAAACAGTTAGCAGCAGAGCATACAAAATTCAAAGGAATGCTGTCTACGCACCATCACGGCATATTCTGGCAGCCGGAGATGCTCAGCAAGTTGCTCCAGGTCCTTTGGATGATCGAGAAGCGTCCTTCCGGGCTGAAACGTGCTCAACCCCATCCCCGGGCGATCTGTCGCGATGATGCGAGCGCCGACATCCATAGCGGCCTTGTGGAGGTGGCCGGCCTCGACGCGGGAGCCGGGTAGGCCATGGCAGTAGAAGACGGGTTTGCCGGTCGCCAGTCCGAACTGCGCGTAGCCGAGTTTTCGACCGTCTGAGAGCGTCAAGGTGTCAGAAGTGTCCGGCTCTGGAACCAATCGGCACTCCGAGGATCGGGATGCTGAGGTCTCTGCGCTGATATTCGGGCTGCTGCTTCCAAACACCAAAGACTTAAGATACGATACCGACATTATGGAGAAGCAAATAGCGCGTGTCTTGCGAGCAACGTGCTAGGGCAGATTCGCGGAGGTTTCGTGGTTATGTAGCTTTTGTCGTTGGACCTTGGTGCTTACGGGGCTGACATGGTCTGTAGGTGTCAAGTAACAGCTCCAATGCGTTCGATTGCTGGTCAACCGCCGTAAGCCTCCGAAGGTACCCGATGGGGTGCGCCACTCTCGGATGGTTTCAAGGTAAATTTGAGAGGTAAGCAGTCTGTACACGACGACAGTTCAGAACGTAAGACGGATGGTTTCTGATGACGATGACACACAGATTAGTCCGTCAGCATAATGGTTTCCGGGGCAGATGACTACAGAAGGGCCAGTTAGCTGCTGCCTATCTTTGGTGGTAAGACAATGTCTCGCAAAATGACCCGATACCTTTTGGAGATCGTGGCGTTTCGATTTATCCCATGGGCAACTCAACACAATCAACGCTTCGAATGATAAAGAACTCAACTACGGACTAGGAGACCTGCCAGTAACAGAGGACGATCGTTTTGCGAATTCGCGACGAGTTTGTAGCGAAAGCCACGGCGAAACTTGGCGTAATTAACCGTCTGTTCAATTCCTCAGAAAAGGCGCCATGGATAGTGCTACTTGAGCGGGTAAAAGAGTCGGCACGAAACCGCCCGAGACTGACAGAGAGACCATAACGTAAAAGTGGTACAACTTGCAATTGTTGTCCATTCAATTTTCACTCACAGCTCTCGAAATGTCAGACACTGACAATCGCTAGACAGAGCTTGCAGACATACTCAACTCAGATCGAGACATTACAGTGGTGTCTTCCCAACAGTTTTTGTGGATGCAGGTAGACATCTCAACAACACATCCAGATCCGACGAGTAGTCCTCTCTGACCAGTAGAAGATAAAGACATAGCTTAGTGGTTTGGGAAATTTCACCTTGTGAGCCGAACGGTGAATCAATAAGCAAGGCAAGAAGAACATCTTCCGATTTCAGTCTAGCATCAACATGTTTCCAGACTATTGAAACTGGGCAATCAACGTCTAAAACAGCATTCGTGTATAAACATGGAATTAGCATTCGCTTTCCGTCTAAAATTTACAGTTGAACCTGAGAGCTACAAAATCATATCCGCGTAGCTGCTCCCATCTCTATATGTACAGTGATTATATCCGCCACAGCACTCCGAGCTCAACGCGCAAGCCAGCCAATCACATGGATGAGTAGGTGTAGCAAAGAGGGCCGGCCTGGGTATCCATATAGTCTTTAACAGTGGGCGGAGTGTCAGAAAGCTCCAGGACGGGCATGGTGTCAGTGATGGAGGCCGGAATGGTCCGGCCGGTGTCTTGAAAGCCAGAATAATCGTTCAGGCGCGTTCCATTACGGCCCTGCCACTGTTTTTGAGTGTTAGAAAAGTGCACACTCTCCGTCAAATGAACCCAGAAAAGAGGGAAGGGGGGAATGCGAACCTTGGCCCAGGCACGGTCAACGTTGGCGTGGTGTAGGAAGAAGAGAGGCTCGTTGGGCGCGGTGGTGGGACCCATGTCGCCGGAGATGACTCTGTGAACTGGGAGAGGTGTTAGTACGACGAAGGTGAAGCAGGATAGATAAGGAACGACATACTCATTGAGTGCGGCAGTTCCTCCAGGATGGTGGACATGTCGGCAAAATTGTCAAAAGCATAGATGGCGTTCATGACCTGAGTGGTGTACGCCCCCAGCTGCATGTCGCCGACGATGGGGTTGCCATTCTGATCGTTACCCTGGCCGGCGTTGAACACGCGCGTGAGGCAGTGCAGGCGGTCGCCGCGGACGTTGGTCTCGGGCCACCCCATCGCCAGCGTCAAGTTTGTGTTTGCAAAAGGGCCGTCGATCACGCAGCGCTGGAAGCCCGGCTCGGTGCTGCCGGTGTACTGGCCGTCGCCGCCGAAACCGGTGACGGGGTCAAAGATGGGCGAGCCGGGCATGTTCTGGGCGTCGGCGTCGATGCTCCAGTCCCAGTACGGCTGGGCGCCGGTGTAGGCGCACTCGTTGCGTAGCAGGTCCTCGTGCATCTTCAACAAATATCGGTGCCAGGGGAGGAAGTTGGCCACGAAGTGGATTATCGTCCTGACGGTGAAGTGGGTGTAGACTAAGTCGTCCAGCCTAGTGGTGACAGCGTTGATTTGGGCGTACTTCGCCTTGGGCAGCTTGCGCAGACACACAGCGGCACGGATGTACTCGGCCTTCTCGGGGTCAGTAAGCTCGCGCCACTCCTTGCGGACGGCCGGGTCGGTGCAGGCGCCATCGGCACGGGGGATAGCACTCGCGCCAACGGCGACTGCGAGGGAGAAGAACACAAGGATTGAGCTGGAGAGCATCATGACTGCGAAATGAATTATTAACAACGGGGGTGGCAAGTGGGTGGATTCAATATAACGAAGGACTGCCCCAAGCCGGGAAGCAACTAGAAGATTAGGGAATGAGCAAACGAAGCAACTGTGCAAGACCTGCTGAGCGAGAGAAGTGGTGAGGAACGGAAAAGTCTGTTGTGGTGACATTGGTATCCTCTTTATAGAGATCGTCCTGCGTTATGCTCCCGAGAGTCCTTGCTGAGGCACATCGTGGGAACCGTCACTAGCGTCGAAAATCAACGCTAAGGCCAAAATCCGCAGCGGCAGGCCCATGTGGTCGGTCCGCCTGTTGAAGCCATACGGGGTCCCCGTTGTCCTCTCTTGGCCTGTTCGTGTTCAGAGGACAAACCCGTGCGGGAGTCCGGGATGCCCTGTCTCTTCCCGCGATGGTGTCGATCAACACAGTGAGTGGTGAAGGTTCGGGCTCGCTTGCGTTCTTCTAGTCTTATCCCTGGTTGGAGCCGCCAACGAAATGAAAAAAGGGGGGTGAGTAACTTGACTTTGGGGTCTTAACTGCCTTTCCCATCAACTCCCAGTGGATTCCGAGGCCAGCGACGCAGATGAAAATCAATAAGGTAGAGGGAAATTGCACAAATTGCAGGCTCACGCAACAGGCCGAGGATACTTTCTGTGATTACTGTCTTCTTTGCTGGCCTGTAGTCACAGAGCATGCGAAGTTGGTTTAAAGTTCAACGCCAACAAGTTTCTGGGGATTGTCCCTGGACCCGAACAGACTCTGTTTGCTGTCATGGCTGACATGATGCTTCTAAAATAGATCGCCGACCATTCCGTAGTTTTCTTATCTTATTTCTTTTCGGTTACTTACGCCTAGCACTCCAAGTCTACTGGTTATGAAGACGCTACTCATAGACCTGGCCCCGTCATTTAATTCATGACGAAGTCTTCATACAAAGCCCTCAGCCTTCTTTGTAATGTAGTGAATAGTAAGCTGCTGTTTATCAGATAAAACTTGATGGATTCTTAGGCATCAGAAGAAAGATTGGCAACTTCAGATGAACACCGGTTTGCTACCATCCCAGGGGTTTCTTGATATTAGTGGATTGGCCGGCATTGCAAGTTGACAAAGGAGACGTGAATTAAGCGCGAGAGCCAAGCACTATAATGTGGTTCAGGTGATTCAGCTTGATGAAGCACCTGAAATGTTGGAAATTGGAATAGGCCAGCTGCCCGAACAGCTCCCACGAGCTGAGCCCGCATGACAGCCCGAGTTCACGGGGCATACGGGCGTAAAAAAGGGGGGGGATCGGCGACATTTGCATGAACCGGACTAATCCCTGCTGTACCGGCCAGTCCGGCGTCACTTTTAGCACGGTCCGACGATTGGCCGCCCCGTCTACAAGGGCATCCCGCCTCCGAGGGCCCGTCCATTAGACATCAGAGGAAATAGACTAGCCTGCTGTCTCTCACTTTGCCGAAAGCCATCTTCTCGTGCGTCTGTAGCCTGTGATATCAACACTTCACGTTTCACTCCCACAGAAACCCAAACCATCTAGATTATTAGCGGCTGACATGAAAAACCGAGGCAGTGACTGGATAGCACTTCTCGTATGCGGGTGACAAGCAAACGGCTGGGTGTAACCAGCGACCACCTACCATGATTGGACTGAAAAAGAGGTAAGCGACTAAGACTAAGCGTTGGGCGTTCAATTTTGCCCGCCCATCCATCCATCCCACCTCCATCACCGCCATTTCTCAAACTTCTCGTCGAGCACCAACCTCACAATGCCTCTGTGGTCGTGCGACTTTAAGACCTGTGCAAAACCTGCCGTCCAAAGACTGGGAGACTGTCTATGTTGTGACAGGCACCTCTGTCACACACACCTTTCGGAGCCGTTCCACAAATGCCCAAACCCAGTGGTTAGATTCGAGATTCGCAGGTTAAAGCTCATACTTACTACCAATAGGAGGACTGGTCTTTATTTTCCGACGAATACGCGTCCACCGAGGCTCGTCACATCGACGAGCTATGTCGCCGGACAGATGGCTCCAAGCTATGCTCTCGGGCATCGGAGTTACGGGGCGGTATCCCCTGTAACATCGACCTGTCACGCAAGCACCTCTCTTCAATGATGGGACATCAAAACTGCCACGCCGAGATTGTTTTTGAAGACAACGTCGTATGGCTGGCGCGCCTCCGACTTATCAGGACCACATCACCACCGGAGGAAGTCCGTGACTGTATTCTCCGAAGCGAAGCGGCAACCATGACCTATCTTCAAGAGAACACCAGCATCCCGGTCCCTGTAATCTTTGATTGGGCTTGTGAGTCTGATCCGGAAAACTTCGTGGGAGCTAGCTACATCCTGATGGAGAAGCTTGATGGACGGCCTTTGATTTGGCAAGCTACGACTCCGATACAGAGAGAGAAGATCACGCAACAGCTGGTTGATGTGTTTCTGGAAATAGAGAGGCACCCCTTCGAAACTATGGGATCCATTTTCACCGTCGGACGCCCTGCTGAGTTCGTGGTGCAAGGCATTGCCCAACACGCAACTTACCGGATGGGAGCTGGAGGACTGCCTGGCCCTTTTGCTTCTTCGCTAAAAGGGTCAGTCGCCATCGTCAAGTCATACCTTTCGATGATAGCCAACGGCGAGATAGGAGCCGACAATGCGGCGGATACCTATCTTGTACATCGCTTTCGTCTGGATGTTGCCAGCGGACTTGGGGCGGATGGTCCGTCAGCAGACCGATTCTTTCTCAAGCATCCCGACGACAAGGGCGACCACATCCTCGTCAACGAATCGTATGATATCGTCGGGATCATCGACTGGGAGTGGACCCGGACCGCTTCCAAGCCGGAGGCTTTCAGTTCGCCATGCATGATGTGGCCTCTGGAGAAATTTTACGGGGGCTCCAACGAGCTGGCCCCAGACGAAGTGCGGCTGGCGGAAATATTTGGGGAAAGGGGCCGCAAAGATCTCTCCGACTGTGTGATGCAGGGCAGGAAGGCTCAGAGATTCTTTTTTGCTCTGGGTCCCGAGAGCCCTTCCTCGGACCGCAAGACATTTTTGGATCTTTTCATGGGGCTTCAATCAGCCTTCAGTCTTGGGAACGAAGGGTGGGACAAGTGGAGGGACGAAGCCCTCGTCCGATGGAAAGATGATGAACTGCTCCAGGGTTTGGTCCGGCCTCACGAACGCGAATATGTTTGACAAATCGAACACACCATTCAAGTCCTAGCAATGACTTGTGTAGGCTAGGGATCGCCCGACCATAAACCTCGGACATAGCCACAGTGGACCTCTTGTCAAAGAGGTGTTGTTCGTGTCAAAAGTGATGAGGGTATGCAAAAACGGCGCGGTGAGATTAACGCACCAACCCAGTAGCTCAAAGTCACTTAAACGAACACCGGCAATAAGTGGCCGCCGATGGTAACAATGTACATCATATGTGTCCTCGCCCTGTTTATACAAATCTGGCAGCTCTGTTGCTACACAGTCCTACGACATCACGCCACTGGATGGCCTGTCGCTGCACTGGCATCAGCGCGTCGGGCCGTGTTAGGTCTATACAAAACAGCCGCACGACGGCGCTCGCCTACAACCTGTCCGAGTGGTCGACGGTGATGCACTTGGTCCCGCGCCTGACGTCCGGGCACACGGTGGCGGGCCCCTGGTTGGTGCCGATCTTGGCCATGGCAAGGCCGCTGAGGAGCATGTTCCACATGGTCAGCGGCCTGTTGATAGAAAAGACCGCCGTCGCTCCTGCGGACGAGGGTGAAGATGCCGATGAGGGCGAATATGAATTTCCGCCTCTCCTCCTTGGTGAGTGGGTGATAATTGCCTAACCTGCCCTTTCAGTTGCCCGCCGCAGGGTCACTGGCCATTTTGTCCTGTGCCAGGGTCACCTTGCACTGGAGGTACTCCCGGTCGGAATCGAATGTCTCTTACCGGTGCGTGTATCGTATGGTCGATCTAGCTTAATTGAACACCCACACCAGCGTGCCGTAGAGATCACGACAAGTGTCGTCTGGTAAAGGTACTCTCCGTCTTGAACTATTCAGAAACAAGCGTTTGTTTGCAGAAATCAGTGGCAAAGTGAGAACTAAGTGAGCTTCCCAGGGTTTGGTACACTCCACGTATGTCGTAATGAGAACACTCAGTCTTATTATTGAACTGATTATCGTATCTATTAACGTTGTATTAAGAAAAGCATCGTGGCAACTGGGTGTTGCATGGGGTATATTATTATGGATCCTCCGCAGTGACGTCGTCTCATGTCTCGCAAGACCGAATTCCAAGACAATGTAGACATTCAACCGCAGCAGACGGTGGCCTCTCTGGCGGCGGAGGTGGGCTCGTCAAACAGGGTCTCCCACTGGAAGAGGAAGGCGCCAATGTAGGAGCCGATGAAGATGCAAATGATCATGTAGCCATTGTAGTACATGGCGAGACTGGGGGAGAGACAGATAGTCAGCATTGTCTCAGAGTGGTGACACGAGAGAGTGGGCAGAAAACGGCTTACAGCATGACAAAGTAGGCGACAGCGAACTGGCAGACGTGGATAAGGGCACGGACGGCCTGCTGGAAGACGTTGGGACGAAAGGGCGGGACGAGGTTGGAACGGACGGCGGCGGCGGAGGACGAAGGGCCCTTGGCGTGGTCGTCGGCGCTGGCGGAGCTCGGGGAGACGGCGCCGGCGTCGGCGTAGCGGGCCTTGTGGGTGCGGATGAGGTATCGGTCGTACTCCTTGACGGCGCGACGCAAGGCCTCGAGGAGGATGACGAGAAGGACGACGCCGATAAGGGAACCGGCGAACATGCCGTTGGAGGTGATCTTCCAGGAGCTGCTGATGAAGCAACTGCGAGGAAAGGGTGTTAGTGCACAGTGCGTGTCGGGGGTGGTGTAGCGGTATGTTGTTGCTTACGATCCAATAGTGTTGTAGTTCCAGAGCATCTGAGGAGATCATGTTAGCTCGAACACCGAGACGAAAATAGGCAATGGATCGGATCGCGGTGTGAGTGCATACAGAAATCTTGCACCCGCTGCCTCCCATGGACATGGCGGCCTTGCTGCTAGTGGCGGCGGGCATGCTCATGGTGCCTGTGGCAGCCATGGCGGCGGTGGTGGTGGCCATGTTCATCGTGCCGTGATCCATCTTTAGTCGAATCGAATATTGGTGATGGTATGCTATGGGTGGGTTATAGATAAAGAGATGTCGTGGTCTTGACAAGGCGAGTATCAGACACAGGCGTGTTCAGTTGGGCCTCAAGCGGAGGAGAAGCGACGATCGGATCGGAACTAGCAGGGGTGTCTTCTCTCTGCGCGGACGATGTCGAGATGAAAAGGCATGAATAGAGTTCCAAAGTCGGGGACTGCCAGGAGTTATATACGGAGAGTCTCACAGGGTATCGGGAGACCAAAAGGGAGAGAGACAGAGAGGAAGAGATCGTCTTACCTGGTTGCCGCGATGGGGAGGGATAGGATGGATGTCCAGGTCCACGGATCCACTTTGCGCTAGATTTCCATGGGGGGGGTATGGGTATGGGTCTTTGCGCTAGATTCCTTCCCGAGAGGCCAGCAAGGGTTGTCAGTCCGATTCGGCAGCTCGTTGGTGCGTTTCTCTGGCTCTCGCTGGCGTCTGGCCGCTGATTAACTGTCTCCTGAAAAATAAAGATGCAGAGACGGGGATGTGGCTGATGGGATGGGGATGGCACTGAATGTGACTACCTAAGATAGGTACAAGATGAGCGGCCCGGTGGAGACGAAAGGTCCTTTACTTGAACTCTAAGGCACATGCCTACTATGTGGTGATGGGGAATGAGAAAGTCAACTACAGTATACAGATACCTGAAGCACAGGGAACGAATTAAAAGGAGATCACAGCGGCAATTTGAGTGGCATGGGAACTGGGACTTGGGACTTGCTGGCTTATCGATTATCATGGCACGTATCACCTAGGAAGGTGACATACCTAGGAAGGTAATCAGTCGTCTGGAGGAAAGAGGCGTGTGTGGAAGGAAGGAAGGCGCGATGGGAGGGGGAAAAGGTACTCTGTACCGTCGGTTTCTAATGGATGGAAAGAAACACTGCACCAGCTCCTGCCGCCAAGAAGCCGCTATCGCTTCGTGCCCGCCTCCTGCCCGCCTCTTGCCTGCCTCTTGCCTGCCTCTTGCATCGTGCCTGCCTCATGCTTCTGAGTGTTTTTGAGCAAGTTTATGAAGCCCAAGTCCGCCCCCCCAGTCGCCTAACAAGTCAACGACCCAATGGCATTGCTTCGACTCCTCCACCCCACGCCTGATCTCTGCACGACACTTGCGGGCGAGTGGCTTCATATCTTGTCTGCTCTGCTCTTATCCCACATAACACACCTCACACATTCCCGTCCCCATGTCTTGCGCCCACACTGACTCCTGCTCCCACTGCCCGCTGAGCCCTGCAGCTCGGCGTTGCCCAGTTTAGCTTATTCATCCCTACACCTCCGGGATCTCTCTCTGTCTCTCTCTCCAGTCCTTCCCGGCCGCCCCCTCAAGAGTCGACCCTCCAAGTAAGACCAGGCAACGGTCCTCTCTTCCGGGTCCGCAGTAGTGCTGATGGGCAGCCAGGTGGACTGGCCGTTGAACATGTACGACATACCAAAGAAAAAATCAAAAAAAATCCGTTCGCCGCGGACCGGCTCTCGTCTTTTCAACCGAGACCACCCACACCCAGCTTGCGCCTCGTGAAACCCTCCAGTTCGCGTTGGAGAAGATTTCACAGACGGGCTGATGTCGTGGAATAAGCCCAGAAACGCCGCCGACGCCCCCCATCAACCCGGTGTGGCCTGTTGAGAACATTTGCGAAGGAATCCAACTTTGGACCACCTGATGATGCCTGCCGGCCTCCCATGCTTCGCTTGGCTGCAATGCCGCGTGCAGGTAAGGGAAATAGAAGTCTGGGCTGTTGGCCGAGAGCTGCGCCCACGGGGAATCACCCGTCCGTCGCTGCGGTGGTTGCCACAAGCACACAAAGAGCCCCAAAACGAATCTGGCCATTCATTGGATTCGGGGACGACGACGCGGTGCCTCTGCGGCCTCTGCCGTCGGTCTTGCGTAGCATTGCAGCTCGCCTCGCCTCTCCAAATTGCTCGCTGCAACCACTTGGCCGACTTGGCCCGACGCCTCATCGCTGCCCACCAGAGCCGCCACCCGCCGCTGCGAGTGCGACCAAGATCCCTCATCGTCTTCCAATCGTGGTCTGTCTGTCGCCTGCGCTGCGCTGCGCTGTGCTGCGATGCAACGGCACCACCAACCCACCGCACTGCAATGCGCTGTATGTCTCTGCCTCCATGTCTATGAAAAGAACATCGGTGTGCAATTCCATCAGAGATCGGCGCTCGGTGCCAAGAACCGAGAGATGAGCTTGACAGGGAAGCCTGCTGCATCGAAAAATCTAGCGTCTAGCTGGCAATTTCTTCGACACGCACGCTGGTTTTCCCCCCTTTCCGACTCACAGACCCTCAGATCTCTTTTATTCGCGGCAGAACCTTCAGCGGAACCTCGAATCTCGAACCTCGAACCTGGCTTCCATTGCTGCTCGGCTTGCTGCCGACCAGTCTGTCGTACCGTTGCATTGCCCAAAAGAGCTTGCCTGCCTGTTTGTTCCTTTTCGGGGCGAACGCGATCCTTTTTGGGAGCGACTCACGGCTGGTCCCAAGCAATGAAATGAAGGATCCGACTCAATTATGCTCGCCTTAATATTTCTCTAACAATGACAGGCAAGTACAAAAACCTGGTCCCGAACTCCCCTCAAAAACCGCAATTTCGTCCCACAAACCACGAGCCACGAGCCGCACCCTTGTCGTACAGACCACAGACCACAAAATGTACCTCTGTACGCAAAAACCAGTACCGAAAAGCCCTCACCTCACAGAAGTGCTCGCTCTCACAGCTCAGCCTTGGCCTTGTCGTCCGACCCCAAAGACCCCAGCGCGTAAAGCTCCCTCGGTTGCCCAGCCGCGTCGCAGCTGGCAAACTTCCACCATCCCCAGTGCCACGCTCCCGCGATATTGATCAGGCCCCACTTGATCGGCGCCGGCATGGGCGGCCAGTTCGCCCACAGCCCGTCCTCGGCCGTCCGGTCTAGGTTGAGCAGGAAGAAGGGGACCACGTCCGCCGTGCCCGCCTTGGTGACGGTGCTCTTGCCCCACGTCTTGAAGGTCAGACTGGCGTTCGCCGCCTCGGGCGTCCCCTCCTTTGGCGCGTTCGGGTGCTTCGCAAGCCCGGCGATGGTGCTGATCTCGCTGTGGAAGTGGGTTTCGAACGGCTGCTGGAAGCCCTTCATGATGTCAAGCAGCTTGGCGCCAGAGAAGTCGGTGGGCGATGACAAGGACGTCAGGTACTGATTGAACTCGGCAAGACCGCCCAGGAAGGACTCTGCCGCACGCCGCTCGTCAGTACGTACAGCTGCCTCCCTCGGGTGTCTGTTGAAGATGTCAGGTACGTACCATGCTCCTTGTGCGTCTTGGCAAAGACGTTCTTGTCGTCCAGGAGGTCCTCGACCTTGGTAAAGAGAGACTCCTCCTCGTCATCGTGGTGTGACTTGACAAACTTGAACCACGTCTGGGAATATCCGATAAAGTCGGCCTTGTCGGCGTCCTGGATATAGGGCGCCTGCTGATAGATGGAGTTGTAGCCTCGCAGGATCGAGTTGTGCAGCAAGGCCATGTGGGTAGAGCCCAGCGTGAAGAGGTCGGTCTGTTATTGGAGGGCCGGTCAGTTGGAGCACTTGCGAGTGGACTCTGGGGTCTGGATCACCGACCTTCTTGGTCTCGTACTGCGGCGTCGTGATGAGCTTCATGGGCGCATCAGCCCAGGGCTTCGTCGTCTGTGGTGTGGTGGTCATCATAAATGGCGCTCTCGAAACCAGCAAGCTCATGAGGATGCTTGGAATCACAAGCAAGAGATATCCGGCCATTTTGGGAGGGCAGCAGCCGGGCCTGGAATGGATGGAGCGTATGGCGAGACAGATATACGGGATGGGGGGAGAAGAGTCGTACGATTTGCTGGCGTCGTCGGCGGCCCCTTGTTGAGGGAATCGAGAGTCGGGGTTGCGTGACGAAGGGAAAGCTGCAGCAGACGCACAGAGACGCGTCTGGATTGGGTGTATGGGGGGCTTCTGGGCCGAAGCTGTGTCCTTTGTTGCAAGAAGCTCCCCGAGCTTACAGTGAAGCACGGAGTCTGGAGGCCCTTGGGCATGGGGTGAGGGAGCAGGCTCGGCTGATTAAAATGTATGTCCTCATTGGCCCGTGGCGGAGTGTTCTGGGGTGTTTTGCAGGGAGCTATGGCGTGGTTTCACCTGAAAGCTCCCGCTAATGCCGCTGTGGGATCATGGCACTGGCCGATGGGGGGCGAGCCGTGGTGTGCGGCTAGGCACTGTTGGTGGACGGTGCAATGAGGCCTGGAGGGGCCGGGGGTTTCGGACCTTGATGACGTCCCGGTGTCCGAAGATGTTCGGGAGTTGTGAGCTGTGGGGCGCTTCGTTCTGTGTGGGGAGCCCAGAGGCACGGCTCATATCTGGTGTTGACAGCGGCCGATCCTTTGATGCATGCTCTATCACCAGCCGGCGTGTTCAAGCAAGTGATACTGATGACAGACGACGCATTTCGAAGCCCATGCTGCATTTTTGAGGCGTTCTTCAGGTCATGCGGAGGCTGATGCCAACGAGTCCCCAACGGATGTACCCCTGTTAGTCAACCAAACGACCTGTCAACTTCAATCAACCCTGGACAAGCGATGCCAAAGCTAGAAGCTAGCCTTCTGTCTTTGTCTCTGGAAAGCTCTCTCGCCCATCAGGTACACTTTGGTCCATAAAGACATGTATTAGTATGGCAGGTAGGCATGCTTGAATTACTGCATCTGGCGGCAAGGGCGAATCAACGTGTGCGGGGTTCTAGGCAGGCGGATAGTTTGCGTACACCTTTTGTCCTGCTTGTAAGTGGACGAAGCACATCTCGGATTTCATCGTTCCTTCCATCCTGCTAATACAATTTGTTTCTCTGAACCCACAACCACTTTCCAACCTTTCACTTCAGGTCGTCGACTTCCATCATCAATAATAGCCTCTCTCTCTCCAGCCCGTTTGACATCGGGCCATCTCCCCTCAATCAACACTCAACCAAAACCCTCGGATACCCGCCCAGCAATGCCCGCAGACGGCGTCTACTTCTCCCCCACTGGGAAAAAGACCTTCATTCCCCTCGAGAACAACCCGGACGTCTTCACCTCCCTCATCCATGACCTCGGCATCTCATCGTCGCTGGGCTTCTTCGACGTCTACAGCCTCGACGAGCCGGCCCTCCTGGCGGTCGTCCCGCGGCCCGCGTTGGCGCTCATCTTCATCGCTCCGGCGCCCATGTACTACAGCGTCCGCGCCGCCGACGGCACGCGGACCGCGACGGAGGACGGCATCACGTACAAAGGGGCCGGGCCGCAGGAGCCCGTGACGTGGTTCCGGCAGACCATTGGCCACGCATGCGGGCTGTACGCGCTCATTCACGCCGTCGGCAGCGGGGAGGCGCGCGAGTTCGTGACGGAGGGGTCGTTGATGGATCGTCTGCTGAAGGAGGCGGAGCCGTTGGGGTGGGAGGCGAGGGCGGATGTGTTGTACCGGAGCGAGGAGCTTGAGGAGGCGCACATGAAGGCCGCGCTGAGGGGGGACACGGCGGCGCCCTCTGCGGAGGAGCATGTGGGTTATCACTTTATCGCGTTTGTCAAGGGCCGGGACGGGCATCTGTGGGAGTTGGAGGGCGGTTCGGACGGGCCTGTGGACCGGGGGTTGTTGGAGGAAGGGGAGGATATGCTGAGCGAGGGGGCGTTGGAGAGGGGTGTCAAGAAGTTTCTGGGCTACGCGGATGGGAACTTGGAGTTTAGCATTATTGCGCTGGCGAAGACGGAGTGAGCATGTATGTCTCTGTCTGCCGGCCACTGACCAGGAGCATAGAGTAGGAGCGTACCCTGCTGTAATACATAAGAAAAGGACTGCGTAGGAGGTGGAGGGCTGCTCAGAAAAAACAATGAGACGATGACACTCACCGACACTGACCGAGGTTTACAATTTGACCGAACTCACACCGTCCACCGCTCACCCGGCACACCGAAAGCTTAGGTACCCAAGTACCTAGGGAAACCTACCTACCTACCTTCACCAAAACGAGGGCGGGGCAGCTGCCGCTCAGCCTTGAACCCCTCCATCCGCACGGTCCAGCGCCTGGCCCCGCCTGTCCAATCAGCACCCGGTGCCGCTCCAACCATCGAAACAGCTAGAAGGTGCGCAGCTTTGGGCTGTTTTCTTTCTGCGTCTCTGCTGTTGCCTTTTTGCTGTTCGCCTCACCCAGACGGTCGAGACGAGAAACTCAACTTTACATTTCCACAACCCAATCAGATACCCCCCTTCCCAAATCTCCCAACGCTCGCACTTCCAATTTCTAATTCGAGATTTCAACAAGTCGTACATACGAAGAAACCAAGTACATTCTCAATCCCGAAACACATAAACCCACAGCCCGGAAATCAATATGGCTTCCGCAGACGAGCTCAAGGCTCTCGGCAACAAGGCCATTGCCGAAAAGAACTTTGATGAGGCCGTGTAAGTCTTCTTCTCCCCCTTCTGCCCAATCCTCTCGATCCCCCCCGATTCTCCATGCCATCTTCCAGGCTGACATCTTGCAGCGCCAAGTTCACCGAGGCCATCGAGCTCCAGCCTGAAAACCACATCCTCTACAGCAACCGCTCCGCCGCCTACGCTTCTAAGAAGGACTGGCAAAACGCTCTGGAAGATGCTAAGAAGACGACCGAGCTCAAGCCCGACTGGGCCAAGGGCTGGGGACGCCTGGGCACAGCGCAGTATGGTCTCGGCGACCTGCTCGCTGCAAACGACGCCTACGAGGAGGGACTCAAGGTCGACCCTAACAACGCCGGGTTGAAGAAGGATCTTGCTGCCACCCAGAAGGCGATGAAGGCAGAGGCCGGTGGCGGTACGCTCAACCATTCTCCCATCTCCCCCAAAGCTTAGTCGCAGACGATGCTGACTGACTGACTACCTACAGACGCCGGCGATCCGACCGGTGGCCTCGGCAACATGTTCAGTGACCCCCAACTCCTCCAGAAGCTCGCCGCGAACCCCAAGACGGCCGGCTTCCTCGCAGACCCCACCTTCATGGCCAGACTTCAGCAGATGAAGGAGAACCCCAAGGGCTCGCCCGATCTGTTCACCGACCCCCGCATGCTCCAGGTTCTCGGTGTCTTGATGGGCGTTGACATGCAGATGGGCATGCCCGACGACGTCTCCCCGGATACCGAGATGCGCGACGCCCCTCCCCCTCCCGAGTCGAAGCCCGCGCCTAAGAAGGCCCCGACCCCCGAGCCCGCGCCCGAGCCCGAAGAAGAGCTTGACGAGGAGGCTCTGGAGAAGAAGAAGGCCAAGGAGGCGGCCGACAAGGAGAAGGCGCTTGGCACCGAGAACTACAAGAAGCGCAACTTCGACGAGGCCATCGCGCACTACGCCAAGGCCTGGGAGCTGCACAAGGACATCACCTACCTCAACAACCTCGGCGCCGCCTACTTTGAGAAGGGCGACTACGAGAAGGCCATCGAGACGTGCACCAAGGCCGTCGAGGAGGGCCGCGAGATCTACGCCGATTTCAAGCTGATCGCCAAGTCATACGCCCGCATCGGCACCGCCTACGAGAAGCTTGGCAACCTCGAGCTCGCCGTCGAGAACTACAAGAAGTCTCTGACGGAGCACCGCACCCCCGAGGTCAACGCCAAGCTGCGCGCGGCTGAGCGCAACAAGATTGAGCAGGCACGCCTCGCCTACCTCGACCCGGCCAAGGCCGAGGAGGCCCGTGAGGAGGGCAACAAGAAGTTCAAGGAGAGCGACTGGCCCGGCGCCGTCGCGGCGTACACGGAGATGATCAAGCGCGCGCCCGAAGACCCCCGAGGCTACAGCAACCGCGCGGCGGCGTTTGTCAAGCTGCTCGAGTTCCCCAGCGCCGTCGAGGACTGCAACACGGCCATCAAGAAGGATCCGACCTTCATCCGTGCCTACATCCGCAAGGCGCAGGCCTTCCACGGCATGCGCGAATACTCCAAGTCGGTCGACGCCTGCACCGAAGCGGCCAAGGTCGACCAGGAGCACCACAAGGGCGCCAACGCCCGCGAGATTGAGCAGCAGCAGCAGAAGGCCTTCAACGCCATGTATGCGGCTCGCGAGAACGAGTCAGAGGAGCAGACCAAGGAGCGCTTGGCCCGCGACCCCGAGGTGAGTGCACGCAGCCGGCGGCCGCGTCCGTCTGGTGTTTTCTTTTGTTTTTTTGCTGCCACACACAAAGAAATTAGTTTGCTAACGGCCCTTGAAGATCATGGCCATCATGAACGACCCCATCATGCAGTCGATCCTCCAGCAGGCGCAGTCGGACCCGGCGGCGCTGACGGAGCACATGAAGAACGCCGACATCAAGGCAAAGGTGCAGAAGCTGATAGCGGCGGGAGTTATCCGTGTCGGACGGTAAGAAGAAGAGGCGGGAGTGGCGTACGTAATTCGGATAGGGTGGGAGAGAAATGGTCGCCGAAGCGGAGGTGGAGACGGAGGAGGAAACAAGAAAAAGGTCACGCGTAATGGTTGGACGAAGAAACGTTTAAAAGGGGCTTCACTAGGTCAGTCGTAGTGGTTGCAGTGTGACCCCCAACAACAGAGATTTCCCCCACGTGAGGAGGCGCCCTGGATGTCTTGGTGACTGCGCCGGGTGACTTTGCCCGGCCGCGCAAAGGTTGTTAATGGAACGTTATGCCTCATGGGGAGGTCGAGGGACGAACTAGGCTTTTCGGGCAATCCAAGACATGTCATGCCGCGAGGGTTCGGGCGATAGTCGCTCGTGTAAGTGTCAGCGGTTCAAGTTCACGATGGGCCGCCGGCGTCACCATAGATTGGGAGGGAAGAGAGGGGCATGAATCGTTTGTTTCGCGTTGGCTCATCTTCCATATTAGATGAACGCCACTTTCGGTGGAAGGATTCAGCTCGACTATTGTTGTCGTTTTGCGTTTTGTCTCTTCAATGCCATTGTTGTTGATGATATTGCCAGTGCGGGTTTGAATACCACAATTTCTCTTGAAACTGAGTCAGAATGGACTCACCCATGAAAGAAGGTGAGTCGTCTCACTCACTTACTTACACTCGCTCACTCTCGCTTGCACTCTGACAGTGTCCTACACCCTTACTCTCACTCCCACTCCCACTCCCACTCTCTTATTCTTATACTCAACTCTTACACCCGCATCATGGTCCTCGACTAACACGTTGTAGCATACGTCCAGCTCATCGAGGTCATCGCGACAGACACGTCGGATCCAACCGCGACAGAGGCCCACGTCCGCCAGCTCATCACCTCTCTCCCCTCGGTCCTCCGCTCCCGCGACGAGGATGAGCGCACAGCATTACACCACGCAGCGCGCCTCGGCCGCGACGCCATCGTCAACGCCATACTCGAGACGAACCCCAAGTGCGACATCGACGTCCAGGATGCCGACAAGTGCACGCCGCTCCACCTCGCCGCGCGCAACGGCCACGCGGACGTGGTCGGCACGCTCCTCCGTCGTGGCGCCAACGTCAGGGCCGAGGAGAGCTTCCGTGAGACGCCGCTGCACGAGGCGAGCCGAAACGGGCACGCGGGCATCGTGGGCGTGCTGATTGAGAATGGGGCCGTCGTCGACGCGCCGAACCAGGACCTGGGGACGAGCCTGCACATCGCGAGCCGCCGGGGCTGCGAGGACGCCATCCGCGTACTGCTCGACGCCGGCGCGAACCCGGCGACCAAGGACGCCGTCGGAGACACGCCGCTGCACGACGCCGCGCGGGGCGGGCACGCGGGCGTCGTGGCCATGCTTCTCGCGACAGGGCTGGTGTCCATCGAGGCGCAGAACGCCAACGACTTCACGCCGCTGAGCGTCGCGGCGCGCCACGGGCGCGAAGCCATCGTGAGAATGCTGGTCGAGCAGGGTGCCGACGTCGATACCATGAGCAATGAATACTGCACCCCCTTGCACCAGGCAGCGTCCGAGGGTCACGACGGCGTCGTGCGGATCCTCATCGCCGCCGGCGCCGACGTGGACCTGCAGGACAAGGACGACCAGACGCCGCTGCACGCGGGGGTCATGTTCGAGCACGAGGCTGTCGTGGCGTCGCTGCTGGCGGCCGACGCCGACGTCGACGTGCGCGACACGGAGGACTGCACGCCGCTGCACCACGCCGTCAAGAACGAGAACAAGGCCATGGTGCGCGACCTGCTCGAGGCCGGCGCCGACCCGACCGTCATCTCGTCGACGGGCGAGACGCCGCAGAGCCTTGCGAGGCTGCTGAGCCGCGGGGGTTCCATCGCCGACCTGTTCAACTCGCCGCAGGTCGTGCCGAAGCAGGGCGTCGCGGCGTGGAACCAGCGGCCCAAGCGGGCGCGGCCGCCGTCGAAGCCCAACCAGGAGGCCGAGGTCGAGGCGTGCCGCTACTTCCAGGGCCTGTTCTGGTCCCCGACGAGCGAGTGCAGCTTCGAGAGCATGAGCGTGTGGGACATGTTGTACGACCCCGACACGGAGGACAAGCTCAGCCCGCGGCCGCCACCGGCGGCCGAGAGCCCGGTCAAGAGTCCCGTGGGGAGCCCAACGAGGAGCCCAGCGAGGAGCCCCGTGCGGTCGAGGGCGCATTCGAGAGCCGTCAGCCCGACGAGGAGCCCGGGGATGTCGCCGGCCCGCACCCCCACCGCGTACTCGCCGCCTCAGTCGCCCCTACTCCAGCCGCCGTCAGGGGATGGAGGGGGCGGCAGTCCGTCGGCAGCTCCGGCGGGGCTGAGCATGAAGGAGATGCGGAAGCATGTCAGCCAGAAGAGACGCAAGATCTCGTACGCGTCGCGGATTAGGGACGAGAAACCGGTGAAGAGGTGGTTTCACCTCCCCGCGAACAATGTGGCGTGGGTGATGGACCTCGTTCAAAGGATCTGCGCAATGGACCACCGGACGGACGCCGAGTGTGACCGGATCGTTGCGTTTATCGAGGAGACGTACCATGAGATCCGGATCAACGCGCCGTATCGGAAGCCGCATTTCAAGATGGAGGCGGCGGCTGCTGCGGACGCCGGTAGCGGAGGTGCTCCGGATATGGGGCCCAGTCCGGGACCCACACCCGGAGGAGGGGTCTCGGGCACACCGCCGGCGGTTCTGTCTCCGACGCCCGCGCCGCCCAAGTCACAGATGTTCTCCATTGTCCTGCCCGTCATAGACGTCGATATCGACGAGGGCACGAAGAGGAGCCTGCAAGACGTGCAGATCGGAGACGAGGCGCGCGTGTCTTCCTCTCGGCCGACGATCGGGACCGGAGGCGCCGGCGGCGGAGGAGGGAACAGCGACGGCAGGAGGGTGACGGCACGGCCGTCGGCGCCGGCCGCGGCGAACAAGCCCAGACACCCGCTCGGCGCGATGCCGACGAACCTGCAGCACCATCTTTTCCCGCACCTGGCGCACTTTGACGCGATGACGAAGCTGCGCGCGAGCTTCACCAAGTCGGAGCTGCACGTGCCGCGGTCGCTGGACCAGTCGTACCACGAGTCCCTCAGCGCCGCGGACCTGGCTCTACGCAGCGAGAGCCAGGTTCTGTTCCGTTACCTGAGCCGCGTGGAGGCGCGCCTCACGACGGCGGCGGCCGCCGCCGCCACGGTGAAGTCCGATGCGGACGCGGCGGAGACGGAGGACGGGGGCGCGAGCCGGAGCCGGGCGATGACGATGACGACGACGACACAGCAGCCGCATCAGCAGCAGCAGCAGCAGCAGAAACTTCAGCAGAACCCGTTTGACAGGCATGTGCAGCGGACGCTGTCGCGGCAGAGCAGCTCGAAGCAGAAGAAGACGGACGGGACCAAGGCGGAGCTGGGGAGGATGGCGGGGCGGCAGGACCAGGCGAGCAGCGTGCAGGCCAAGGTGTCGCGCGAGAGGAGGCGGATGGACCGGGAGCGGCGGAAGCAGATCTTGGTCGTCGCGCAGCTTTGGGTGTGGAAGATTGACGAGAGTGAGTCTGGTCCTTTTGGGTTCTATGTTCCTATGTTCTTGTTCTTGATCTCTCCCCCCCTCCCCCACGTCAACCCCTTTTTCTTGGTTATCGAAGAGGACAAAAAATGGAGCCTGATGAAGGATGGGGAGGGGATCCGATGGACGAGAGAGAGAGAGGACTCGGCTGACAACAACATTCGACGCAGACACGGTCATCAGCGCATTCCCCGACCGGTGGGACGACAAGAACGCCAAGACGCTTCTCAACGGCATCAAGCACCGCGTTTTGGGGATGCGGGACATACGGTCCGAGACGACGGACATGATGCGCATTGTCGAGGCCGTCCTTGGGAGTGCCGTCGGCCACAGCGAGGAGGAGTTCCACTTCCAGTTTGAGGGGCCGCGGAGCTACTGCAACGTCTTTGCGGCGTCCATCGCTCATGTTGTAAGTAGACTCGCCCCCCTCTCACCCTTCCAGCGAGTGTTCGATATCGGGGGACAGATCAGACACACCGGAGAAGACTGTCGGATATCTGTTCAAGCCAAGCGCTGACTTCGCCCACGTTACAGTCCAACGAGGTGATGAAGCGGTACGCCAACTTCAAGGCCTCCATCAGCAAGATGGGCACGTCCAAGACGGTGCTGGACGACCTGCGGGCCGAGATCGAGCTGCTGCAGGAGATTGACGACGTGCGCGAGGAGATCAACATGATCAAGCGGGTGTTCCGGTCGCAGGAGCGCGTGTTTGACGGGTTCCGCGAGGCCGAGGCGGGCCGCCGGCTCACGACCGGGGCGGTGACGGCGGCGACGGCGGCGGCTATGACGGAGACGCAGGGCGCCGTCAAGGCGTACAAGCACCCGACGCTGGATTTCTTCAAGAGGTTGGAGGAGGACGCGAACCGCGTGCGGGACTCGGTGGGTTCTTCTCCCTGGCCCCCCCCCCCCCTTTTCACAATTTTATCGTCTCCAAGAGCTCGATGGCACATCATGGAATCGTCAAGACAGAGTATTGTTTCATACGTGGGATACATGGAGAATTGCTGACGGGGATGATCTAGATCACGACCTTGTTGGACTTGAGGCAGCGGGAGGCCAATATCGAGGAAGCGCTCTCGGCGAGCGAGCAGTCCAAGATCCTCTTCATTTTTACGGGGGCCACCGTCGTCTTTGTAAGTGCTTCCAGCCTCCTCCTCCTCTGCATTTCCTGCGGAGCTTTACTGACGTTACATCCCTAGGCTCCTCTGTCTTGGGCTACTGGTAAGTGCCCTTGGAACGTATGGGGGGAAAGTGTTGTTGTGGTCGACTTCAGTGTCACTAACACAGTCCTCCAGGAATCTTCGAGATCGACATCGTCGGCCTGGCCCAGCCAACCACGGCCGGCACGCTGCTCCTTGCGTGCTGTATGTCCCTCCTGTCTCCACAACCTCCTCCCCAGGTCCCCAAGCTAACCCTGAAACGCGCGAACAAGTCCTCAGCCTGGTGGCGACGCTGCTGCTCATCGCGCTCTCGCTGCAGATATACGAGTTCATCACGCAGGGGAAGGCCACGCAGCTCTACCGGCGCGTCTTGGGCTTCTTCGCCGTGAGGAAGAGGGCGAGGCTGTCGGCCCGGGAGCGGGGCCAGTCGTCGCCGCCGCCGTCGCTCGGGGCGTCGACGCAGCTGAGTCTGCTGAGGCGGTCATCCGTGTCGCAACCCGTGGCGAGCACGGCGGCCGATGAGAGGAAGGGCGGCGGCGTCAGGAAGAGGCTTGCCGCGCTGGGAGTGCATGGAAGGAGGAAGGGCGGGGACGAGGAGAAGGGGGTTTCCGGAAAGCGGCAGTGAGATGGTGGGGGGACCGGTGAGCAAGCTGGGCTTGGGTAGGGACTTAAGACCGATGTTGTTTGGAGAGCCGGGTGTCATCATGCGGGCGTAATGTCAAGGGTCTGTCATTAGCCTTGCTGCTGGTGGTGTTCGGATGTGTTCACACGTGGGCCATAACGGTCTTGATATTGAACCAACGGTCCCGGCAGCCATTCCATCATTATGGCCGCTCATAAGACTGGTTGGGAGATGCCATCTCCGTCGTTCCCCCAATGACCCATACGGATGGACTGTTGCGCCTCCCACTTCTATCTCCAGCTGGAACTATCCGATCGCAAACAGCATCGTAAAGCAGGTTCAGATTTAAATCTAGATTTAAGGGTATCCTCAGTTTGACACTTGGCCAGTTACATGTTTGTTGAGCAATAAACCACACTGTGATTTCAAGCGTTGATCGACTCACGCTTCCTGTTCGAGAGGCCGCTTGCTCGCGGATCCCTCCGTCCAGAGGCGAAGCAGATGCGCACACTTCTTCATGGTTGTCTGTATGATGCGCAGATAGCGTTTGACGTCAGCTGAGAGACGCAGTGCGTCCCTCAACGTTATCAGATGCCCGCCAAGTTGGGTCCAGCTGCTTATCAACTGAGAAGCAGAGTCGACGAGCGGTGGCTGGTCTCTTGTCACCAGATCTCTGACAGAGAGGGAGTTCAGGCAGGTTCGTAAAAGTACAGCCTTCTGCCTGTTACTCGAACAGGTGGTAAGTAGAGTTTCCCACAGCCTCACTGGCCGAGGTCCGGGCTTGCGTGCCGTGTCCTTGCTCCAACTGGCCAAGATCTGGTCGCTCAGCAGAGGTATCGTTGCTAGTACAAGACCACAGGCTTCTTGTAGAGAGTGTGACAGTGCGTCGAATGATACGTCCCCGTCGGAAGGGGCCGAAGCCTTCGCCTTGAGTGATCCTGGGTCCCGTGTCGGAATGGCCGTCGGCAGACCGGCGTCCAGGGGAAGTGACGAGGCCCTCATGCCACCTGCAGCTACTTGACGAGACGCCAGTCTTCTAGTGACAAGGCCGTTTGCTGAGGAAATACTCTCAGGGGTTTCCGGTTCAATAAAGCTCCTCGCGATCACCACAAGCCGTAGTCCCATGCACGTTCTGTGCATGAGACCC
The DNA here is from genome assembly GCA_034638275.1 of Colletotrichum lini. Taxonomy (NCBI): domain Eukaryota; kingdom Fungi; phylum Ascomycota; class Sordariomycetes; order Glomerellales; family Glomerellaceae; genus Colletotrichum; species Colletotrichum lini. Next base: position 521,775 of record JAWQJV010000002.1, on the reverse strand, counting down.
AGCAAACCCCGGACTTTGTGGGCTCCCACCTTGTCGACAATCAGGTCGGTGTTGTTCAGGATTTCCGAGCATATTCGCGAGCAGGCTTCCAAGAGTGTCTTGCAAGCTCTTGGAAGTCCAAGCCTGGCATCTTCCGAGTCCTCTTCCACTGCAAATTGAACGAACAGTTGTACTTCCCGTAAGTATATGCCAGTGCGTTCGACAATTCTTTCCAGGGGTGATTTAATGGTGAGTGTCTGTCGAGTTGAGCTTCCGAGGGTCAAAAGAACTTTAAGCAAGTCGGGCAGACACCTGGCGATGGCGTTTGCCGCATCGATCAGACCAGTTTCCCCTGTGGAGTTTGTGGGTTGACTTTGCTCGTGCTGTCTGAGGAATCGTTTGATCTGCTCGGCCACAAAGGTATCCGTCGCATCTTTCTCATCAAGGGATCGAAGTACCTCTGACGGGGGAAACTCGAGAGGGTTCCTGTCAATCTTCAGGCTTCTTAATGAGTTCATACTGCCGATGCAGAACGGCAGTTTTGTGACGAGGTTGTGCGGAATGGAGAGTACTTTGAGCGATGAAAGATGAGAAATCTGTTCAGGGACAACTCTCAGTTTATTGTACCCGAGATCTAATGTCTCCAGCGATCTGAGGTTGCATATCTGTGTGCGAGTTAGGGACTGATGATGGGAGGTCTTGCTTGGAGAACAGTACAGGCAACGGGAACACGTCTATGTTGTTGTTCCTAGCAATCAGGTGTCGAAGGTTTGCGCATTCGCAAAGTCGAACCGGGAGAGAAGTCAGTAGATTGTGAGAAACCATCAGCCTAGAGTGATAACAGCTTAGTTATGATTTCATCGGAGATTCCTATGCTGCCCACCGTTCTAGGTCGCCGTTGGTCAAGTCGATAACGGTGTCAGGGATAGTCTGCATCCCTTGGAAACTGAGGTCGATGGCAAGGGCAGGGTTTCTGCGAGTCTGTTGTCCGTTTGGCGCAGCACGCCGCCTGTCACGATTCGCATTTCTGATGGCCTCGATGACGAGTTGAACGATACGAGTTTGACTGCCTGCTATGCTCGAAGAAGCACTCGACGCGGCTGGAGGCACTCTTTGGATGGGCATTGTAAACTTTCTCTTGATGTGCTGGAAAAATGCTGCAAGGGATGAAGGCTGCTCAACCGTATGACGTGGCCTAGGCATCTGAGTCGACGTTCTCGGATATGGCTGTTTCGCCGAAGCCCGACACCTACTCCATGTCTAGGCTCTAGCCGCGTGCAAGCTAGCCTTCCATTGGTGTCCTGATTACACAGGAGACGTTGAATGGAACCAAAGAACGGATTCCAACAGGCTGTGGTGCGATGTCTGACTCTGTCGCATCGCCTGGGCAAGGAAACCAGTTGGCAATCTTTGGAAGAACGGATATCTTTACGCAAGCTTACGTAACATTACGAGTATGAAACGAAACTTGCTAGTTCTGGTGACCGAACATGCCGAAGAAGTCTTGAGATCAACTAGGACGTCTTGTAAAACATCTTCTAGAAGCCTGGTTGATGATCTTAACGATGGAGATGATGAGGGCGGAACTGGAGAGATTGCCCGGACGCTCGCGGACAAGATGTTGAGATGACATCGCCAAGGAAAAAACGCCGACGAGGAAGAGGATACCGTCTCTCGAGCGCCCGTATCGGCATATATATCCGGGTTCAGGGCCGAGCTCAACAAGCTCCAGGCCGAAATGCCTCCCAGGCTACGACATAACCGCAAGTCTCATCTGCTAACCGTCGTCGTTGTCGTCTTTTCTTAGTCTCCCATACTAACATCGCTGCGCGCAGCCTTTCTCAAGATACGAATGGCCACCGCCCGACTCCGCATCCATGAGCCCCCCAACATCGACGCCGAGCTGCTCGCCTCCCTGTCAAAGTCCCTCGACTACTTCGGCGGCGGAGGGGGCCCGAGCAGGGCGCTGGACGCCTTCTACCAGTCCAACGCCGCGCTGAAGGCGTGGTTCGACACCTGGCTCTCGATGCCCGAGGACAGCTTCTGCACTATGCCGATATCGACAACGTCGCACATGGTCTACGCCGTCATGATGCTGAGCCGGTGGGCGTGGCTCGCATCATCGTGGGGCGGCGACGGCGGCGGCGGCGGCGATAACTGCCTCTCGACGACGACGCCGACTTTGACGTCGGAGCCAATCGATCCGTCTGAGGGGAATCCCAACATCACGCTGGCGGCGATAGAGGCGGCCATCAGCCCCAACACGCCCGCGGCGGCGTCGTCGTCGAGCAGTCCCCCGGCAGCGCAGAAGGCAGGGAGCGGCAACAGCGGCAACAGCGGCAGCTCGCCGTGGCAGACGACGCTGCCGGACAAGAAGCTGCCGCATGCCCTCGTGGCGCTGAGGGCGCGGCTCGCGACGCAGCCGGGCCTGGTTCTTGACGCCGGGGAGTACCTGGACCGGGTCGTGGCGCAGCTGGAGAGATTCGACACGGCGTACCGGGCCATGTCGGTCGACGGGGGCAGAGAGTGCGGCAACATATGGAGCCTGGGGGCGACCAAGGTGAAGATTGCGCGGCTGAGGCACGAGAGGTGGTTCAGGATGGTGGCTGCGCAGGCGGAGGTCGGGCAGATGGAACAGCAGGTCGGATGGGGAGGCCCGGGGATGGGAGGCCCGGAGACGATGGTGGGCGAGGTCGAGTTGCAGGACAGCTTCCTCGCATCGATGCAGATGCCCGAGTGGGACGCGGGCATGGCATGGGACCAGTCGATGGCGTATCATGATCCGATGGCGGTGGACCAGCACCTTTGGACGGATATGATGATACCGGGGGATCAGGATTGGGGGTTGGGTGGGATGGGCGGAAGGTATGTGTGAGCCGGATGAGCACGAGAGAGAACCAGGGTGGAGGGGAGAACTATGGACTTTCAACAAGGAGTCAGTGTCTTGTGATCAATCAATTCAGGTCAATTTTCATAAGGACGTTCCTCGAGCTGGGATGTTTGATGTTTGGTACCAACTCTAGTAATGCTGGTTGACGATTGCAGCATCTCGAACGATCCAAATTGGAACACAACTCGGATGAAAGATTAAAGAAAACGAAGAACAGATACAATCATCAACGCCTGCAAGCCGAGGCGTTCACGAAAAGCGGTGATTGTCTTGGGAGCACAAGATGTGGATAGGCATGTGGACAAAGGCTACATAGTGTTCTAGTCTCAGCTCTTTACCATCAATCGGCGTTGTGGCAGAGTGGTCTAATGCGCAAGACTAGAAATCTTGTTCCTTCGGGAGCGTCTGTTCGAATCAGGCCAACGTCGTTTTTTGACTTTTTGCATCAATGATAAGATACCTAAGTTTATCAGGGAGACTGGGGGAAAGACTGCCTAGGAGCCAAAGTCTTTCTTTTTCTTCTTGGATTATACATTCTGAGACTTGTGTATTAAGGACTTGTATCCAGCACGCTACCTATCCTCTGTATGTATCACCGGTAAAATCGGCAGAATACCGGATACCGAGATTAATCCGGATCTGGCTGGGAGGAACAGAGGAAGGAAGAAAATCTGGGTTGCAACTGCCTCACTATGGGCCCCAGAGGCCGGCAGCTTTCTCCTGGCAGGCTGGGAATAGCTTCGTCCAACAATAAGACCAACAACACAGATAAACCGAACCAACGCAACTTCGGATAGCTGCATCATCCTTCGGTTCAATGCAACGGGAATCCCCTTTGAAACCCACACCACCCTTACCACTCACTTATACCCCGGCATAGTTAAATCCATTCGTATACTTGTACACCATCTAATACATACTCTAGTACATACTAACCCTCTCAAGTGCTCATGTCTTTGGAGAGCCCGCCGTGCTCGACGCAGGTGAGTCCTGCCAGCTCTTCCCCAGCAAGCCACTGTCCTTCTTCTTCTTCTTCTCCGCCTCCTCGATCCGCAAAATCAGCTCCCCAAACAGGCCGTTGGCCCAGCCGAACCACGCCCGCGTCCAGTCGTTCTCGTTCCAGCTGTTGACGCTCTCGTGCAGGACCCCCGTACCTGTCGTCGAGTCCAGCACCATGCGCATCTGGGCCCCAACTTCTCCGTCGACGTCCTCGACGCCCGAGATCGGGTCGTACGCCGTTATGGCCGCGATGACGGCCGCCATCGGCCACGCCTTGCCGGGCCCGACGTGCGGCCCGCCGACGGCCGAGATGACGGGGCCTTTCATGAAGTACGAATTAGCGTCGCTGAGCACGAACCGGCGAGTGTTGCGGTACACCTCGGTGTAGTCGTGCTTCGTCGCCTTCTTGTCCTTCTCGTCCTCGACGGGCCCCAGGCTTGTCTGCGTAAAGTTCCACAACGGCATCGCCAGCAGCGACGGCACGTTGGCGTCGTCCATGACGTTCGCGCCGCCGTACCCGTCCACCTCGTACGCGAAGATGTCGCCGAACCCGGGCCGGTGCACGATGGCGTCCCGCTCGATGCCCCGGCGGATCCCGAGTGCCTGCTCGCGCATCGCCGTCGTCAGGTTGCGCGCCCGGTCGCCCTCGAGCCGTGCCATGATTTCGGACGCCGACTCGAGGTACTTGGCCCACATCATGTTTGCCGGCACGAGGAACTGGAAGATGCACGCGTCGTCCGACGGCCGGAACGCCGTCCGCACCATGCCGTTCTCCCGGATCGGATTACCGAGCCCGTCATTCGTAAGCGTTTCTGAACCTCTATCGGTTAAACCCGTAAAAGTCCAGGCCGACTTCTCGACCTTGCCTTCGGCCGAGTAGGTGCCGAGACGCATGGCGCCGGCGGCGTTGACGGCCGCCTCGACGGCATCGACCCAGCCGTACTTGCCGAAGAACCGCCAGTCGCCCGTCTTCTCGGCGTAGGCCACAGACATCTTAAGGAACGAGGCGAGCGAGTCGAGCTCCCACTTGCAGTCAAAAACCTTTTTGGGATCGTAGGGCGGCATCGGGTGGTTGCGCGAGTAGGCGCCGTTGTGGGTCGGCGGGATGCCGCTCTCGGGCGGCGGCTGGAAGCTGTGGCAGTAGGGCGAGATGACGATGTACCTCGAGTGCGCGTTGATGAGCCCGCGCCACAGGCTCGCGAGGGAGTCGTGGTCCTCGGACGCCTCGAGAAGCGACAGGTACGGGCTGATCTGCTCGGCGCTGTCCCGGAGCCAGAGGGCGTCGATGTCGCCGGTGATGACGTACGTGAGCTCCTGGTCTGTCACGCGCGTCTCGCCCGTCGCCTCGTCCGTCTCGTTGGCGAAGCCGCGCCACTTGACCATGCTGTCGAGCGTCATCGGGTACGCGTTCTCGAACAGCCGGTGCAGGTCCGGGTCCTTAATGACGCCCTTCATGCGCTCGATGAGCGCTTCCATGGCCGGTAGGCGGAAAGTACGACATTCCGGACGGGGCCGGACGAGCGGGAACTGGCGCCTGCCCTCGGACGCTGGGCCGGGCCGCTTGCGCATCCAGTTTTCAAAGGACTCGCAGTCGGCGGGCGGCGTCGGCGGCAGCGGCTTCGTCGTCGCAGCGTCGCTGGGCTTCGGGGCGTCTCCGGGTTTGCCGTTGGCGCCGGTCTTTGCGGGCGGCTGCTTGACCAGTTTCTCGTCCTGGTTGCGGTACGAGTCCCCGCCCTCGGCGTCGGCCTTGAGCTTGTCACCCGCGGCGTCGGGCTCGCCGTGAGCAACAGGAAGCTCGCCGTCCTTGTCCTGGTTTCCATGTGGTGGCGGCTGCTGCTGCGTCGGTTTGTCGGCTGCGGCGGGCGGCCGTCCAGCATCCGCCGGATCCAGGTATGCGGCGCCGCCTCCCCTGCCGAGATGGGAGTTGTTGAAGAACAGCAGGAAGACGATGACGAGAAAGGCGATGACGGCGATGCGGGCGCGCCGCGTCTGGATGTTGCCGCTGAGCATCGTGAAGGCGGGCATGATGTCCTTCCTTTCGCTCCTATGTTCCACCTGACTGACTCTTCACTCAGTCTCTTTCAAAGGTTTCTGAATCTCACTCGAAATCAGCCAGCCACTGACCAGCACTCAATCCTATCAGACTTTTTCTCAGCAGGTCATCATTCGATGGTTCAAAGGTAGAAAATGAGTGTGTGCTTCAGCCTTCAGGCGACGGTGTCGAATCCAAGGAAACCAGTTAGGGTCTATCCTCGCTCGGCATCGCACTATTTTTGGGTTCGGCCAAAGGCGACGGGCGCGTTGGCCTTGACCATCCCTGATGCTTTGGGGTCACCCCTCGTCAAGCATGACCCCAGACGACTTAGCCCAGTCGCTATTGAGAAAAGCCTCTTGCAGGGATTTGTCTTGGCCTCGGCGCCAATGCGTTCAGGGGCCGCCTCTAACGGCTGGGGCAATACACACGCAGAAGCATGGTTTGGGGAAAGTCTTTTGCTGTGTGTTGGGTGCAACATGCCCCAATGCAGAAGGACTAATCCCGTCACGGACAGCTCCCTCCGAAGGCGGTTGTTGTCATGTTGCATAATCTATCGCGTGCCACCCGCTGCCCATTCCAAGTCCCCAACACCACACCACACGTATGCAGTGATTTCCAAGGCGGGTGCAAAAAGATAGTGAATCGACGTTGGCCTGATTCGAACAGACGCTCCCGAAGGAACAAGATTTCTAGTCTTGCGCATTAGACCACTCTGCCACAACGCCGTGCCATCGTGAACCCGCTTCGTTGCGGGGATGCTGGTTTCAGAGGCTCCACGATCTCAAGACGCGGCGGTTTGTGGCTACGTTGGGGTTGGCACATTCCACCAGATGGACCAGATACTGTCATTATCGGTCAAGTGTTGCATGAGTTGAATGGATGCTGTACTTGTCCGCTGGAGTGAATACAGCAAAGTTTTTCCCAGGTAGACAGACAGAGTGGTCACTCTACTACGCATGAGTAATTAATGCTGGGGGAAACTTCTTTCATGGAAGAGGCCGGTGGAATGCCCGTCACCTAGACAACATGGTCCACCCCAGACAACATAGTCTACCTCACAACTTGTACAACCTCGCAACCGTCCCATCCTCCTGCGCCCGCCTCAGGATCTGACGGTTCTTCACCCCATAATACACCCTCAGGCCGGCACACCCGACGACGACGACGAACAGCAGCGCCGCGTTCGCCCAGTGGCCCGTCGGGTAGCCCCTTGTCTTCTCCTCGGCCTTGTAGATCCAGACGCCCGGGATCTGCCCGAGCCCGGCGCCGATGCTGACGTTGAGCGCGATCGCGAGCCCCGTCGCCGCCGTGCTGAAGATGTTGGACGTCAGCCACCCGAGCAGCGGCGGGATGCACGCGAAAGCGCCCGACGCCCCGACGATGAGGCACCCGTACCGCGCGTTGTAGGCGTCCGGGGGCAGCACCGCCGACACGGCGAAGCCGATGCCGCCGACGAGCGCGAGGGCCGCTGAGTGGGCGCCGCGCGCGTTGAAGCGGTCTGCCGACCAGGCGACGATAATTTGCACGACTGGAGGGCGTCAGCAATGAGGTGGCAAGAACGGGGAGGGGGCGAGAGGGAATGAGAGGGAGTGAGAGGAAGTGAGGTGAGAGTGAAACTGAAGGTGAGAGTGAAACTGAAGGTGAGAGTGAGAGTGAAAACATGAGTGAGTGAGATTTCAATTGAGAGAGAACGGTAGTGAGAGTGAGAGTAAAAGTGAGGGAGGACAGTTTTCTAGGCACGGGTGAATCCCCGACTTACCATATGCAGCAGCGTAAGGAGGGACCGTCATGAGCTGCGCCTGCAGATCCACGAAGCCCAGCCCCGACGTGATGGACGGCGTGAAGAGCGACAGCGAAGAGAAGGGCGTCGACATGGCAAAGTACACGAGATAGTGCCCGTACAGCCTCCAGTCCGTCAGCGTCGCCTTGGCCTCCTCCCACGACATGCTCTTGTGGCTGCTCTTGCTGCCCTCGCTGTACAGCCGCCGCGCCGCGAGGTCCTTCTCCCGCTCCGTCAGCCACCCGGCGCTCTCCGGGTAGTCCGGCAGGAAGAACCACACGAACAAGGCCGACAGGCACGACGGGATTCCTTCGATGACGAACAGCCAGCGCCACCCGGACATGCCGTGCACCTGGTTCATGTGCCCGATGCCGTAGGCGATGGCGCCGCCGAAAGCCCCCGCCAGCGTCGCACTCGCCAGGATCATGGCGACCCGGACGCTCCGCTCGTCGTGCCGGTACCAGAAGGTGAGGTAGTACACGAGGCCGGGGAACAGCCCGGCCTCGAAGACGCCCAGGAGGAAGCGCACGCCCGTGACGGTCGCGAAGTCGTTGGCGCCGCCGAGGCCGATGGTGACGGCGCCCCACGAGAACATGAGGAAGGCGAGCCAGCGTGAGGGGCGGAGCTTCTTGAGCAGGATGTTGGAGGGCACCTCGAAGAGGGCGTAGGCGATGAGGAAGATCATGAGGGCGATGGTGAAGTCGCGGTTCGACATGCCCGTCTCGGTCTGCATGTCGTGGCCCGACGACGAGTTGAGGATCTTGGCGTTGCCGATGTTGGAGCGGTCGAGGAAGCAGAGGAAGTAGATGCCCGCCGACAGCGGGATGATTCGCCTGTCCTGCTTCCAGAGGAGGGCCTTTTCCTCCTCGGCGTCGGCCGGGAGGGGCGATGAATGGGAGAGGTCCTGGTACGTGCGGTCAGACTCGGGTTCATGTGTGTTTTGTTTTGTTTTCTTTTTCTTTCATTGGTGAACCAACTGACCTCCTTCACTGCGGGCGACTCGACATCATCGCGGCCCGGGGCGAGTGAGCCCTTGACGTCGAGCGTAGAGGTCATCCCGACGAATTTTTCTCGGAACACACTGGCGAGACGATACCCCCCGTGCTGTCGTCTCCTCGGCGAGACTTGAAAGATATCGAACGGCGTCTTGAGTAAGAGAAAGCACCAGCTGAGGACTAACTTTCGCTTCTTGTGTCACAAGAAAACGCAAACGCCGCCTTGCTCAAACGACCACAGAGATTCCCGTTTTGAATTTGCTCCAGGATACTTTCTCTGTCCGTTCTCGCGAGGACGAAGCGGCGACCTTCTCGCCTTTTTTAATAGCCGCCGACGGAGAGAACCCCCGATGCATGCCCGGCGGCAGCCCCGCAGTCGAAAGCTTCTTCTCCTCACGCTCCAACCTCCCGAGCCCGTCCAACGTTGCTTTTTTCTTTGGTGCGGTGGACCGCGTAGTGGCCGTTTCGCGAATCGCAAGTGTACGGTTGGTCCCTAGATGGCCGGGATCGTCTCCTTTGATGCAGTCAGCATGCAGGTTCGGCAGGGTATTGCCGAGGCCGGCGGTCACCGACGCCGGAGGATTCGCGTTAGACACTGCCTCCAAGCGGTCATGGCGTGGAAAAGGAGAAACGACCACGGTGTCACGGGTATAAACCAGCTGCTGAGTACTGTTGTTCGCTTCCAACGACAATTTTTGTCTCCACTCAGTTGCCGTTCGTTGTAAGCCACGATGCGCAATTCTCACCGACCTGCAGATCCTCACGACAAGGGTATTTTCATGTTCTGCAACAGCATGGGTCCCAGAGAAGATTGTCGTCGACTAAGGGGCTCAACATTCCAGGAAAAGTGTTCCCCATATGCAATGTGCTGCTTCCCAGTTCAAACTGTAGATGTCGGAGTCGAATCAGCCTTCTTTTGTGTTCTAGAGACTGAAGGATTCGATGTTTCGACAAGAATACCCCCGCAAGAGGCTCGGATTTGAGGGACTTTTAAAATTATCGTAAACAACAGCTCGGTCTGATAAAGACCATCCGCCCCAAGATGCGATCCAGGCCATGCGCCCATCGAGCTTGTATCCTAGAACATATCGTGGCTTGACGGTGCCCCTGAAGTCTCCATGTTGCGAGTGTGATCGACACTTCTCGTGTCCCTGCCACGTGTTTGTTTGTTTCTACACTCGTAAACGTCCCGTAAAATCCTCCCCCAACAGGTCCAGTGTCGCGGACGTTCTCGGCGTGTCTCATGGCCTGCCACATGGCTTTGAAGCTGAAACCTACGACTGGTTTTCCCTCCTTGTTCGAGAGCAAAGTCTTGATAGATTTGGCACTGGCTGGCTGAACGACTGGCCACTTGGTGTATAAACTCGGTGATGGCAGAGGGACACGGCAGCCCCGGTCCGTACCGAGGCACCGGCCCCGGGAACGATGGCTTGTCAGCCGCACCTTGGCTAAGACATGGATGGTTTAGGAATCTTCATCAACTGTTGATACACAATTTCTTGAGTTTCAGTCGAGCATTCTCTCGAATGTTCGATTTTCGAGTGACAAGCTTCCAATTCGTGCTTCACGGTCAAGTACCGGTTTTTTCATTAGGAGATACGAAGTCTCGCTCCGACAGCTCTCATCGCCGTTTCTGCTCATATATGGCAGTTCTTCAAACCTACTTCGCTTACCATCTTGTGTTTCCCTAAGCCCCTCGCACCCTTTTAGACTCAGATAAGGTTCAGAGAAGGCATAGGCCAAAGAACAGACCAAAAGGGACAGATGAAGCGATGGCCACTTCCACGCAGTATATACCAGTCAAACGCATGCCATGCCTTGCCCCATGCCAAGAAAACGTGGAACTTTCGGCTTCAAACCAACGGGCTGAATCTCATACGCTAATCCTAGTCCGGCTTGCCAATGCCTACCAATCTTCCTCGTCGCAAACAACTGGAAGAGCGGTTCGGTATAGCATTTCCATCGCAGGCATTTCATAGGTCATAAAACGATCGGCCAGTTGCACTTAGCCCCGCAAGTCACGCTCGCAGGACGATGCGTACCTGAATGTCTTCAACCCACGAACAGGCCGACTGCGATGTTTCACTTGCTAGCCGTTCCCGGAATTGGGAGAATGCAAGTGAGCCGATTTCCCATCTGTTCTACCTCCTTCACGTGCCATTCGAAAGCTTCCCGTTGCGATATTTTCGGACTGGTGCGGTAAGAGTGTTGGATATAAAGTCCATGAATCCCATGATCCATGAAACGAGTGACTGAAGTGCAGCGAGGTGCGCGTCACACACAAATATTCTCAGGCAACTGTCACTCTCTTCAGTTTACTTACATCTCGTAATTGAAAATGTCGTCCGAAAACCCCAACTACGTCAATTGCGCTCATGTTACGACCCCACAAGATGGCAACTTTGCCAACAGGAAGAGGCTGGTCATCTGCTGTGACGGGACATGGAATAACTCGTATGCCACCACCTCTATATGAAATCTTTTGATTGCGTACGACAACGCGGCATTCTGACCTTATTGATATCCCAGAAACCATGACGGAGACTTGGTGCCTACCAACGTCAGTCGTCTCTCTGCCGCAGTTGCACACAAGTGCTGCACCGGCATGGCCCAGGTTGTCTACTACCACCGCGGCGCCGGTACAGAAGAGTCGTCGGTCGCCAGCTTCATGGGAGGCTTATTAGGTCTGGGAGTAAAGCAGGTATGCGTCCTCCACAGGAGCCCGATCGCGCCGGTACTCTGAGGCTAAAGACATGTTTCAACCCAGGACATCGTAGACTGTTATCGCTTTATCTGCGACAACTACAACCCAGGAGACGAGATCATCATCGTCGGGTTCTCGCGCGGAGCGTTCACGGCCAGGTCGATTGCGTCCATGGTTTGCTCCCTCGGGTTTCTCAACCGGACCGGCCTCAACTATCTCGGCAACATCTACCAGGACTACCAGTCCTTCAACAAATGGACGGACGCAAACTGTTACGACAAGAAGAAACATCTCTTGGGGTTCAACGTCGACCAGCTCAAATTGCGGGTTGAAAAGGAATACCTTGACAAGATTCTGGAGATCAAAAAGAAGCAGGAGAACGGGAAGGACATCCCCGAAGACGAGCTGTGGCATCTCGACCATCAGCTTATCAGAACTCTGGAGGAGCGCGACAGGGCCTTGACTCACTGCAACCTCGAGAAGAAGCTCGAAGAGGAGAAGCGGGAGTTGTTCGCTAAAATGACGGCTCATCAGAAGAACGGGGTCATGAAATTTCGCAAGATGGCCAAAACCTACCGCAAGCAGCTCGGCAGGGTGGGTGCCCCCCCCTCACATTCCTACCCGGCGTTCGGTACTGACTGAATAGTACCAAATGTGCTTGACTCGTCGACAGCAAGTCGGCGACTCTGAGGAGTTCGAGGCCGTCGAGGGCAGAGTGAAAGCAGTTGGTGAGTATGCCCCCTATGACTGGGTTTCACGCGTCACAGGAGCTGATGAGGGGATTGTGATTAGGTATCTGGGACACTGTGGGAAGTCTGGGTATTCCCAAGATGCCGTGGTCATTATGGCAGGGCAGCCGCAGTGCTGATGAGGTAAAGACCTGGTCCTCTCGGCTGTTTGCATGGTGAGGGCGTCACAAGTTGTGGTGGTTCTAATGACAACGTTTCTTAGCTGCGCTTTGAGAGCATCAACATTCACCCCAACATCGACCACGCGTTCCACGGCCTGGCCTTGGATGAATGGAGGACGGCCTTCCGTCCCACACTCTGGAGACGCAAAGACAGCAACACCAACACAAAGCTCCGCCAGGTGTGGTTCCCCGGGTGTCACAGCAACGTCGGAGGAGGCTCGAACTCGCAGCAGATTTCCAAGATTGCGCTTGCGTGTCAGTCAGCCCCTCTAACTTTCGGGTTCTCGGCGAGAAACTGACGTTGAGTGTAATTTTGCAGGGATGGCGGACCAACTGACGTCCGTTGGTGTGGAGTTCAGCAAGTGCGAGATGAAGCGCATATTCAGCACCGTTTCCCACGGGGACGAGATCCGTCCATGGGGCCTTGGTAAGATCAGCAGCCCGGACAGTTTGTCCACGACCCTCCCAGACCGGGCGTGGAGCGCGCTCACGCTGCCTTACCGCGCATACCGCGGACACCTGCCCGAAAGCTCCGTAAGGAGGCCGGGCCTGTACCGGAACGACAGGGACGACGCGTTCCTCACCAACACCGAGGAGCTGGTGCACCCCTCTGTCAGGGTCCGGTACCTGTACCACGGTCTGGGACTTGATGACAGCGCCGAGTGGTCGTGTAAAGCCCTGACGGGGCGCGGCTGGCAACTCAGTTACCAGAGAAAGCCGCCCACGAAGGAGCAGATCCGGCAGGGGCGGGACGCGGGCGTCGTGGACGAGTACAAGACCGTCGCGGGGTCCGTCACCGCGGTCCACGAGCAGTACGCCAAGGACGGGTCCTGCGCGCCGGACGGGGCGCTCGTACGAACCGAGCACCCCTCGGAGTCGGAGCTCGCGAAGCTGAACGCCCCGAGGAACACCTGGACCTGGAGACACCCGGAGCTGCCCGGGGTCCGGCCCCTCGGCGAGGAGCAGATCGGCGTCTGGGAGCGCATGTTCATCGACGTCAACGACAAGCTCGTCAAGCTGCAGGACGAGTGCGACCGCGAGAAGAGGAGGCAGCGAACCGCCGGCGACCGTCTCCGGGACCTGGCGACCGAGAAAGTGGTCCACTCGCTCGGCATGGCCCAGTGGGTCGTCAAGGCCTCGCTGGGCGTCGTCTTCGGCGCGGTGCCGGCGAAGGTGTTCCCTGTCGGGTACCCTCTGCATCACGGGTATCACGACTTTGTTTCCTGGCAAAGGGGCCTGGATTCGGATCCCGCCGCGGCCGGTGTCTCTGGGAACGTCAAGGCGTACTTCGACATGTCAAATGGGCACCAGCACGAGGCTACCGAGGGCCATATGCCTGTCCATTACCATTGGCAGAACGACGGCACGCAGTGATTGTTCTTGTGGGTGAGAGGGGGCTTTCTTTTGTGAATTCTTTTGTTAGCGCAACAGTCTGATGGGATAACCCACAAATCCTGATTTGTTTGGAAGAATGTCCAACTTTATAGGCGGTTAGAGTCGCACATTAGCGAATATTTTCATAACCGATGTACAACCTGCGTATCGAGGCTAGAAAGAAGACTCCTGCGGTTCAGGTTGTAAAGACTAGGAGGAGAAGCTAAACGGACATGATGCACCTGCGTAAAGGAGCGGCAAGCAAACCGCATGGTCACAAATCCACCAACCAGTATCTTCGTACTTTACTGCTACTATCAAGCAACAGAACAATTATTTTATCTTCCTTTTCACGACGGAGCTGAAGGAGACGCTGGGCCCCAAGACGCAGAATTCTTAGAAGAAAGTGGTGACTTTCAGGGGAAACGCTTTAGACGAGGCAGGTGTCTCACCTTCTCACAGCCATGTGTGTCTGGCGTCGTCCATTTGTCGTATGAAATGTCAACGTTGAACCCTGAACTCAAATGGTAAGCCAATGGACGAGACTCAGCCAGGGTTTGCTTGGCACATAGGTACTCCAAGCGACTGTTGAAGAGTGGATTAGAGTGGAAGTGATCTGATGTTAGTGCTGTGTCGAGCTTTCGAGTCCTTCAGGTGATCGCAGATGGCTTCATGCATTTTGTGGGATGGCGCGTGATGAATGTCATATCAAGATTCTCAATTAAAGTGTTGTCGGAAGGGGAGGGAGTCAATTCAAATGTCACGACTGGTCAAGGTATATGTAAGTAGTATCCTCCGCACTTAGAGCGGTGTGCAGAGTAGGTAGCTGCTAGTTAGTACGAGTGGGCCAGTAAGAAGTGAAGTGACAAGAGTCTAGACTGTATTACAGATGCCTGCCTACCTAGGTATCCGTACTATGTAGAGTGAAATAGAATTGCGTGGCCCCCTGTGATTGATGTTCGCGCTCCCGTGTCGCAGCTCATATTCTCAAATTGCCCTGCATTGCATCGTCCGTCATCTCCCTGGTTTATCGCGAGTAAGAAGGGTGGGGAATATAGAAGACGATGATTGGATGAAGACCCAAACTGGCGAAGCCTTTGAAAAGCGGGTCTCCGTCGCCGCGAAATTCCCGACCAATGAGCGTCGCGTTGGCCCACAAGATCCCTTGTCCCAAACGCCCTCCCTGTCACCTCAGGCTTTTTTTCCCCTTCGCTAATGCCCCACAGAGACGAATGGATTTCACACGGTACCACTTTTTAGTGGATTACAAATCCGGTTGGTCCCCTATCGCGCATACTCACTCACTCACTCACTCACTCACTCACTCACTCACTCATTCCCTGTCCTCACTACACTCACTCACTACACGCGCAGAGACACAGACGACACACCGACGACACGCTGCGACGACTCACTCAACTGCGGTCCATCTCATCGACCACTTCCCAGTCGCACTCAAAAGACCTTGATCCGGCGCTACACGCCCGGTCCCGCCTCCGACGGTTCCCTCTGGATGACATCTCCCACCTGAGCCTCGCCAACGCCGTGTGCGCCAAGCCCTCACACCGACATCCACCACCATGTTCTCCCGCAACAGGGACATGACGCACATGTCGTCCCTCTCGGGGCTCCGGACGCGCTTCAAGAACAGCATGTCGTCCTCGTCGTCCTCGGCCAAGATCCGTAGCTCCGAGGGCTGCTGGACCTGCCGCCTGCGCCGCAAGAAGTGCGACGAGGCCCGCCCCGTTTGCGACGGCTGCGCCCAGCTCGAGATCACCTGCTACTACAGCGACGTCAAGCCCGACTGGATGGACGGCGCCGAACGCCAGAAGGAGATGGCCGACAACCTCAAGAAGCAGGTCAAGATCCAGGCCAACAACCGCCGCGAGCGCAAGTACCTGCAGAGCCTCGATGTCGACCCCAGCGCCGGCCACACCCCCGGCGACGACGACCACAACAACCACCGGCATCAACATCATCACCACCACGACATCCCCCCCGTGCCCGCCCTGAGCACCGATGGCGGTTCCTCCAAGGCCACCGATTCCAACAGCCCGTCGACCGTCAACGACACGCCGGGCGACTCGTCGAGCCCGCTCTATCAGATGAGCTCCGTCAAGTCGTCAATCCACGACATGGCCGTGCCCGGCGGCAGCGCCTCGCCGCCCAACCAGATGATGCGCCAGCCCACGCCGGAATGGTCCGCTCACCCGAGCTCCTCCACCAGCAGTCCTCCGGCCGCCGCCCACACCCCGGCCCCGGCTCCGGCCCTGGCTCCGGCTCCAGCCCCAACTCCCCTCCCGGCGTCCCACCCCTCCGTCCCCGTCACCGCCGACCAGACGGCGTCGGTGCCCCCCTTCGCCGACGACTCCAACCTCAGCTTCATCATGATCTACCTCGACTACGTCTTCCCCTTCCTCTTCCCCTTCTACAAGCCCGCCCTGCTCGAGGGCGGCCGCGGCTGGCTCCTCAACGTCCTCAACCACAACAAGGCCCTCTACCACACCGCCCTCAGCCTCTCGTCCCACTTCTTCGGCGTCGTCCTCACCGGCGCCCAGCCCGAGCACGCTCCCTGCCGCATGAAGTCCGTCGCCAGCCTGCAGCACCAGCTCGACCTCGCCCTGCGCGAGCTCCGCGCCGACATGGCCCGCATCAACGAGGGCGACGTCGAGGACCAGCTCCGCCAGGGCTGCCGCGTCCTCGAGAGCATCGTCCAGCTGCTCATCTTCGACGTTACCCTCGCCACCAACGACCACTGGCACATGCACCTCGACGCCGCCACCGTCGTCTTCCAGCAGATCCTGCCGCGGCCCGACCTATGGGACCCTACCATGCAGCACATGGCCATCCCCCTCCTCGCCGACGTCCACTTCCCCCCGGGCTCCCACAAGCCCTGGAGCTCCGACCAGGCCGCCCTGCGCTTCTTCACCGCCTCGCTCCTCTACTTTGACATCATCTCCGCCACCGCCCTCGAGCGCGCCCCCGCCCTGCAGCCCTACCACCACCACCTCCTCGCCCCGCGCCGCGAGGCGTGCCACGAGCTCGAGCCGCGCCTGCGCCCCGAGGAGTACTTTGGCTGCCAGAGCTGGGTCCTCCAGATCATCGGCGAGATCGCCGCCCTCGACGCCTGGAAGAAGGAGAACCGCCGCGCCGGCTCCCTCTCCATGACCAACCTCGTCTCGCGCGCCGCCTTGCTCGAGATCGCCCTGCGCGAGGGCATCGCCTGCGTGGACAACCAGTGCCCGCGCCTCTTGGGTGGCGCCGTCGCCGCCGCCGCCGGCAGTCCCGAGGAGCTCGCCTGCCGCGCCGCCGCCTGCAGCCTGTCCGACATGCCGCCGCCGCACCCGACGCATGCCGACACCACGCGCCTGCCCCCCGACCCGCTGACGCTCTACCGGAGCCAGCAGACGCGCGACTCGGCCGACGCCTCGCGCGTGCACACCAAGATCTGGGCCCACGCCGCGCTGACGTACCTCTCGACCGTCGTGTCCGGCTGGCAGCCCTCGTGCCCGGAGACGGCGACGAGCGTGCAGGCGACGCTGGACCTGCTCGACTCGCTGCCGAGCCCCGTGTGTCTGCGCACCGCCGTCTGGCCCTTCTGCGTCATCGGCTGCCTGGCCGACCCGTGCCAGGAGCAAATGTTCCGCGACATGGTCGGCCGTATGGGTGCCCTCGAGGTTTTCGGGTCCATCAAGGCCGCCCTCGGCGTGATGGAGAATGTCTGGGCGCGCCGGGACTCCATCGACGAGAGCTGGGACCTGGCCGCCTGCTTCAAGATTATGGGGCACCCCGTGCATCTGACCTGAGGTTGGTATTGAAGTCTACCTTGGGTTGGTCGTTATTAGATGGATGGTCACGATGGGAATAAAACACCCGAATTTCGCTGGTTGTTGTTTTTTGTTGCGTTTTTTTTCATCAGTGGTCTAACTACTACCAAGAAAAATGAGGAGAACAGAACGCCAACAGGAAACCGCCCGGGACACAGGGGGAAAAAAAGGAAAAAAGAAAAAGATCTATCCAGTAGACATTACCCCCGGTCGACAATTTCTAATTACCAGCAGATGCCAAGACGAGATCCAAGATAAGACCCAGACAACGCATAGCCCAGCACACATAAACGCCGTTTGGTCACTTCTTCCGGGAAGCGGCCCGGGCGAGCATCGTCTGCCTCTGCTGCTCCAGCAGCCCGAGATCCCACCACCCGTCGATAAATTCCATAATCGTCCTCCGTTTCGACTTGCCTCGCACGAGGGGTCTGCCGGCGAGCCGGTCGTCGCCCGCCGGCGTCGTCGGCGTCGTGATTGTTTGATGGTCGCTGCCCGGAGACGCAGGCCCCGCCGGGGATACGACGACCACTTTGGGCAACACCGGCAGCGGGTGCACTGGTATCCGCTGCTCGACGACCCGCACGCGCTTGTGCTGCACCTGCGCCGTGGTGGGAGGGGGCGGAAACCACGGTCTCGCGCCGGCGCGGGCGGAGGGCCGTGGGACAGCGACAGCGACGTCGTCCGAGTCCGACCCGGAGTCGCCGCTGCTGCTGTCCCACCGCTTCTCCCTCGCCAGCACCGCGGCGGTGCCCAGGCTCTTCCTGCCACTATAGTAGTGTCCCCTGACCTCCCTCGTCGGTGGAGGCGGGAAAGAAGAGGCATAAGTAGCACCGCCGGCGGCCGCCGCCCTCCCCCCACGGGCGCACCCTCAACCCTCAATATCCTTGGAGGCGGCGGCTGGGGCGAGCTTGACGCGGCGCCACAGGCAGACGGCGGTGATGGCGCTGAAGGCGAAGAGCACGCACAGCGCGATGGAAAGGCCCCAGACGGCCTTGATGGCGTAGCAGGTGCGCTGGTCGGCGCCGACCCAGACCAGGTAGCTGAGGACGCCGGCGGAGCCCGTGTTGATATTGGCCGTGACGGAAGCCATGAAGTGGGCGGTGCTGCCGGAGCTGGGCAGGGCGGCGCATTCGAGGTACGAGAGGGGCTTGCCAAGGAGGCAGGCTACGACGATGACGGCGACGAGGAGGGCCGAGTCGGCGGCAGTGGCCAGGAGGAGGGGCAGCATGTTGTCGTAGTAAAGGATGTAGGTGATGGTGATGTAGAGGGTCGCGACGCAGGCCTGTGGTCGTGCATTGTTAGCATGGAAAACATGGACACAATGCGGAAATTGCGAAGGCTCACTATCACAAGAGTCCCGACCAGGACCGGCGGGGAGGTGGCGTCGGCGGCGTTGATCTCGGAGATGAAGTTGGAGACCATGCCGATGATGGCGATGAGCGAGGCGAACTGCATAGCGCGCATGGCGGTGAAGGTGTGCCCGAGGGCGCCGAGGCGGGGAGCGGAACCCATGTTGGAACAGCGGCGGGGGCCGGCGCGGGCGAGCGAGACGGGCGTGACGAGGGAGAGCTTCGGGCGCGGGGTGTGGAAGTGGAGCGCCGTGCGTACGGGGAATCGCCGGGGCGGGAAGGGGATGCAGGCCGTCGGGGAGGGAGTTGGGGAGGGAATCTTGGAGGAAGCGCGTCGCTTGGTTCAGCGACTGGTCGAGGACTGGAGTTGAGAAAGAATCGTGGACAGAGATATGAAATCGTATAATCGATGATGAGAGAGAGTTTCTGAGTGAGAGAGGAAGTCGTTTTGAGATAAATGGGGTGTTGTTTCTGCCTCGCTTCGTTATCGTTCGTCGTGAACTGAAAAGGGGGATATCGAGAGCCGAGAGTGAATCGAGGAAAAGCAAGAAATATCGAGTGTTGACTGATGAAGAGAGAGAAGAGACAAAAGAGAGAGAGAGAGAGATGAATGACCCCAAACTTGACCAAGGAAAGCTGACCTAGGAAACAAGGAAAAGAGAAAGAGAGAGGAAAAGGAAAAGACGGTAGTGATTCTGATGTCTGCGGTGATGTTGATGAGGAGGAACAGAAGAAGAGAGAAACGAAGGCGGATGAGATCAGTCTTCTTTATACTATCCATCCCTCAAGTTCCTTCAGGCTCACTTGAGAATTCGACTCCTCATCCACACAAACAACCTCTCTTCCCTACGGATACCAAGGCACAACAAGCCACCCACTATACCTCAGGTTGCCGTGCATCATTTTTTTTCTGGTTGTGTTGCTAAATCGAGCAGCTCGCGTTCTGGACCCTTTTTTTCGTCCCCGGGCATTTTTGCGTACACCAGGCTACATTGCCGTTCCTGCATGGAGTACGTCAACCCGATGTACCGCTGTGAAGACGAGTGAGCCAACGAGTTGATTTGAGCGAGTGTGGTGGTTCGTCTCAAGGCCCTTTTCTTCCCCCCCTAACCCAGTATCCTGGATAGAAAGGCCGTTCGGCTAGGTATGAGCAGCCGCTGAGGCAGGCCAATCACGGTCTCCGGCCGGGGTAGCGGCGCGGCGCTTAGCGGTCGGGTGGGGGCCCTGCCGCCCCGGAGAGGTGGGACAAGCGACGCGGCGCACGGCTCTGGGATATTGGAGGCTCTTGAGAGCATGCAGGACTCGCTTTGAACAGTAAACACACGAGATGGAGGGACTTCGAGTGAGGGAGGTCAATAGGCGCGTCCAATGACATGTCATCGTTCCTTTCTGCCCAGGAGATGACGGCCAGCGCGGCTGTTTTTACCCGCGGCCCAGGGCCTGATTGGGTCTGCTGCATCCTGATGTCTTCACCTGGGCTTGACCTTGGGGCCTGGACCAGATCGAATCTCCTGTCTGGCTTCGTCTTACGTCCTGTACCCACGGCGACCGATAGACGCGACCCAACGTGATACGACAATGGGCGGAGGCTGAGGCGCCTGTTCATACGGGCTCGGTAGCCCTTCCCCCACCCCAGGAACCATGCAAGGTACCGGACCTGAAACCTGGTCTGGCGGCTGCCGACCTGGGCCGCATATCTTGGCTTCGAGGAGGCTCTTTTTTTGTTTTGTTGAGGACGGCCCAATGACCCGATATTGAGAGGCCGTTACTGGCCCGACACGACTCCTCGAGCCTATTGAACTATTTCCTCTCCCGCTGTCACGGAACGACGGTGTTTGGTCCGCGGACGGGCCGGTTTGCTGCTGATCGCCTTGGCGCTTACTCGTAGGAGACATGCATGCATGCAAAGGTCTGCGATAGACTGCTCGACAGCCTGGACCTCGTTCCATAGGCCGTTCATCGCGGCCACGGCTTGCCTCGGATTGTGGTCGCATCAGGGCCGCGTCACCGGCCGCAGAGGACTGCGAAGGTCCTGCAATCGTTATGACTCCGAGAAATAAACATGGAGCAAGCTCCAAGCTCCTACCCGAACAGACGCGTCGACGCGGCGAACGGTCCTAGATGATGTCACATTGCATTGCACGAAGTGGGCGGATGCATGGCATCAGGGCAAAACTTTAGAAATGTGATTCGCTT
The DNA here is from genome assembly GCA_034638275.1 of Colletotrichum lini. Classification (NCBI taxonomy): domain Eukaryota; kingdom Fungi; phylum Ascomycota; class Sordariomycetes; order Glomerellales; family Glomerellaceae; genus Colletotrichum; species Colletotrichum lini. The sequence continues at coordinate 500,737 of JAWQJV010000002.1, read as the reverse complement.
GAAAATTTCAGTATATGATCATGTGTTGCAGTCTTCTTTTTGCCTGCCGATACGCCTTGGATAGCAGCCTATCAGCACACGCATCCCCTTATTCCTACCTTCACGCGGCAGCCAATCCGTTGCTTCTCACTATATGGCCGGTGGTGTTGGCAGGGCGAAAATCCGCCGTCTCTCCAGAATGTTGTCTCCATCTTGTTGTCATGGCATCGGTTCAGCCAAGCAGATCGTCCAGGCCGTGGTTGCCGCCGCCGGACGAGGATGCGCCACCCGCGGGCTTTGATGCCGACGACGCAGGAGCGGGAGCACCCCAGATGCCGGCGCTGCTCTTCTCCTTGGCGAGCTGGCCAAGGGCGGGGCCGGTGGTCGGCGTGCTCGTCTTCTTCACGCCGGTGCTAGCCTGCGACCACAAAGCGCCGAAAGCGTCGCCGCCGGCAGCACCAGGCTTAGCAGAAGCCGCCTTTGGCGCAGCCGCGCTAGGGGTAGATGCAAAGGAGCCGCCCGTAGACTGGGGGATCGCAGTCTGAACGGAACCGAAATAATTGGGCCCTGAAGGCTGGTAGCCGCTGGGCTTCACCTGTGCCGCGGGAGAGGCAATAGCAGGCGTGCTGAAGGCCGAGTAGTTGGCGCTGGGAGCGGGAGACATGGAGGACATGCTGACCATGTTGCCTATGTTGGCCTGCTGGGGTGCCGACACGGGCTGGGGAGCGGCGAAGGTCGTCGCAGAGTTGGCCGTCATGACAGGAGGGGAGAGAGGGGTGGCAGCAGCGGGACCTGGAACGGGGGCGGCGGACTGGAAGTCGTCAAACTCGTCGTCGTCGTTGGCGGCGGACGGGGCCGACAGAGACCCCAGGCCGGAGCCGCTGGAAGAGGTCGGCGCGAAGGCAGGGGCGGGCACGGAAGTGGGCGCCGGGTCGTCGAAGGAGAAGAGATCCACTTCAGGCTCCTTCTTCTTGGGCGGCTCGGCCTTGGGGGCTGCCGCTCGCTCGGGTCTCTTGGACCGAGAGGCCGAGGAGCTGGCAGCCGGGCGTTCATCGTCGAACTCGTCGTATTCCTCAAACTTGTCGGTGTGTGCCTGCGTTCGACCGTAGTCGTTGCTCTCCTGCCCACCGAATCCGCCGCCGTCGCCATAGACACCGCCAGAGTAGACTCCATAACCACCCGACTCGCTTCCGAACCCGCCATAACGGCTGCCGCTGCCGCTACCGCCAGAGAAGCCGCCTCCGAGGCTCATGCCGCCCTCGACACCGGTATACTTGTTCTTGGTGGCTCGCGCCTTCTTGCGCTCCGTCCGGATGCGCTCGACATCGCTGAGAAGCTCGGCCAGTTCCTTGGCGCGGTTGCGGACGTTAATGCCCTGGTCCTTGCCGTTCTGGTCGATGAAATGGAACTGGCGCAGCATCTTCAACAATGTGATGTGGCCGCGGGCATCATCGATTACGCGTTCGGAGCCGTGCTTGATGAGGAACTCGAGGAGCTGGAGGGCCTTGTAGATTTGCCGCCACTCCTCGGCGGACTTTTCTGTGAAACGGCGGTAGATCATGGGCATGATTTCGTTGAGGGTCGCGCTGGAAGCTCGTCAGCGTTGCCGGAGAAAGGATTGTCTTGACTGGGGAGGGGAGAAGGGTAGGTACTAGTTGAAGGTGCCGTTGGCGATCTCCTGCATCAGGGACGAGGACGCGCCCCAGGGTTCGTTGTTGGTCGCCTCTCGGACCTGGCAGCTGTTAGACGGACAATGGCAAGGCCGACGAAACGGACAACACCGACCTTGGCCTCCATTTCTGTGTAGTTCATGACGGCTGGACGCGGTCAGCATGCGATCACGGGCACCTTGCAGTTTGGGACGGCTGATGGTTTACCATTTTGGACCTTCCTGACGCCGGCTTTGACATCGTACAGGGTCATGCCCGCGACCGTGTCCTTGAGGTTATTCCAATCCATTTTGGCGGATTTGACAGAGAGAAATGGGAGATCAATTCAATTGACGGCAGACGAGGGAAGCCCAAAGGCGCAGCAGCGGAGGGCGGATTGCAGAGTTGGAATCCCTGTGATCCTTTGTCGACGTTTCAAAGGAAGATAATATGATGGGCAACTCCGGCGGCGACCTGGCCACCCTGGAACTTTCAGGCTCAGGCTCAGGTCAATCCAATCGGCCCTCGGACGGCGCGGCGGCGGCAGGGGGTACGTATTGTCTACCGTACCTAGGTCCTAAGATAAGATTGGCCAAAGTACCTAGGAAAGGGGAGGAGTAATTATCACGTGATATATCCGAGTAGTAAGGGGTGGGGAGCGCAGTAATACGTACAGATAGAAATAGCGGCAGAGGGGAAGAGCTTCCCTGGTCGACTGGGATTGGTGTCCAGAAGGCAGCGGTACGTACCTCCAAGCTTGACCAACTCCGATGTAGGTATGCGAGAATGATTTGTAACAGGCGCTGTTTCTGAGAAGAACAGCAAACAATATTTGATGGGTTGAACGAGATTGCAACAAAGACTGGTTCTCTGGGGGCTCTCATCTTATCTGACAAACTTGATCGAATCCGGCATTATTATTCTATTTCAATAACCCGTTATATGTGTTTATTTTCCATAGTAGTTCTTACAAAAACTCCCAAGTTCAATGTTCAATGCAATGTCAACTCAGAAACAGAGTGTCATAGCTGTCCTCTGATTGAATGGGCGCCCGTGCTCAGACGTCGTCTCCTCTGCTCTCTCCTGGTCGTCCGTCGCGAAATTGTGTTCCTCAGGTTGTCGTGTCAGGCCGCCCGCCCCGTTCCGTGGCCTCCCGTCCCCCTTTGGGAAGTCCCTGACCTCACCAAAAGTTTTCTCTCCTGAGAAGTCAGCACGACTCGATTCTTTCTCATCAGCGACAATCGGTCTTCATCCTTCACATTCATCCTGTTCATCCTGTTCTTCCTCTTCTGTACCTGTATCATCATCTTTACCGTGTAATCCTGCTCATCGAGGTATGTAGAAAGCTGTTCTTTCTGTCCAACTCCCAAAAACCACTGTCCTAGTTCACATGCACTCTCCTACAACCAAAGCTCCCCTTCACACATACATACCTCGCCCATCTCACCCCGTACCCGTACTCCCACATGAAAGTCATCGGAGCTGCAAGACCTTTCGCTATGCGGCTAAGGCGGCTCGTTCGCATGCAAGCCAATTGAGCTGTACGAAAGGAAGGGGAGCTTTCCCATCCAACTACTGCAGCTCAACCGTCCTGGCAGGCAGAAAGAGATAGTCAGCCATTGAGCCTAGCTGGCAACTTGGGAAGCTCCAAGCAAAGCACAAGCTGCACGGCCTCCAGCTGGTGGACAGGCACACAGACACAGACATGGCGGCGGTAGATGGTGCCATTATCACTGGTCGGCACTCATTGGCCGTCCACCCGTTTGTCAAGACATTGTCCACCGCTGTTGCTGCTGTGCCATCCGCTCGTCGCTCACCCACGGCCATCCCCGCCCCCCCCTGGCTCAAGATTCTACGCGCTTCCGAACTGTCAAGGAACAACGTGGGCCAGTGGGGGACGGTGACTTGGCCATGGTGAACGACGAGTCGAGATTCGGCCACAGCTATGCCAGCTATACCAGCTATGCTGTCGTCCCCTCCTCCCTTTTTACGCTGTCGCTCCAATGGGCATCGGCCTCGGGGTTTTGACGTGCATTTGCCTGCTTTCCTGCCCGTGCCGCACCGGGAGGGGTTGCCAATGGCTCTTGTAGCTTGCGCTGCCCCGAGGTATTTGTCTCTCTTTGTTGAGTTGCGGGTTCATCCAGGTACCGGTGGCAGGCGCAGCAGGTTCTACATCCCGGTGAGCATGGCGTCTTCGGGCCAGTAGCCAGCAGCCAGCGACGCCATCCTGTCGGTTGAACTAGAGAATCAATCTCTGTTCCTCCGCTCTGGACAACGGCAACGATTGCAGGCTGCTCGAACGCAATCACCCCTCCTCCGACCGTTTCATTGCCTCAGCTGGACTGAGGTCAATAGGGGAGGGAGTGAGTGATAAGTGAGGAAGGGACTTGCTGCCCTGATGAAGTCATCCCCGGTCGTCGGCTTTTCTCTTACGGTGAGAGAACACTGCGGCCTCACTGGTCGGAAGTATGCCCAGCAGCAACAATTGGGCTGAGGCGAACCCAAAACCAAGGTCACAGCCAAGGCCAAGCCAGAGCGCCGGAAAGAAGATCGCTTTGCCCCTCGTCTACCCTCGTTTACCCTCTGCTTTGAGCCTTCCCCCCCCCCCCCCCCCCCCCCTCCCCACCGCAACGCCTCCCCCCCAACCCCTCCTTCCTGCCTTCCCTCCGTCACCGTCACCGCGTCGTATAAGGTACGGATACTTGATCCATGCTGGTCAGGTACTTCCCGGCCCGTCAGTGACCTCAGCAACAGCTCACTTCACGTGACTTTTCACCCCTCTTTCCTCCCATCCTCGGTATCCAATTCGCTCGTTCGGCACCCGCAGTGGAGAGCTCTGGCGCTAACAATAAACCCCTCCACCCAGCTGCTGAAAAAATGAGACCAACCCTTTTGCGACCCCTCCTACCCCGCCATACCTTCTCCTGCTCCTCCGTTTCACCCTCGCCCTTTTCTCGACCTTCTGCCTTCATTCAACCTCTCCGAACTGTGATTCCTGCATCTACCAAGCCATCCGTTCGATTCTTCTCAGCATCCAACATCATGCCTGGTCCTCAAGTGTAAGTTGTTCCCATCTCTGCCGACGGTCTCATGGCCATCGCAAGCTCTCAATGACGCAATAACTGACCTTGTTTTCCAGCTTCTTCGACCTCGAGTGGGAGGGTCCCGTCCTCGACGCCTCCGGCCGTGCCACCTCCACCGTTCAGCGTAAGTTCTCTCTCCGCCTGCCATTGGGATTCCATCGAGCAATCATCGCGGATGCCTTTTTACACGCCCGCGACGTTATGCCAGAGTCTCCCGCGGCCGTCAATTCGCACCTCTGCTCCCCCTCCCCTCAGAGCTTTTGATCCCTCGCTGTCACCCGCTCAAAGTCAATCGAGCTCTGCTGACCAGACTCTCTGCCTACAGCCCAGAACGGCCGCATCACCTTCAACCTCTTCTACGATGTTGTCCCCAAGACCGCCGAGAACTTCCGCGCTCTCTGCACCGGTGAGAAGGGCTTCGGCTACGAGGGCTCTTCCTTCCACCGCATCATCCCGGAGTTCATGCTCCAGGGTGGTGACTTCACCCGTGGCAACGGCACCGGTGGCAAGTCCATCTACGGCGAGAAGTTCGCCGACGAGAACTTCTCGTTGAAGCACGACAAGCCCGGTCTGCTCTCCATGGCCAACGCCGGCCCCAACACGTAAGCCTTTGCTTCTGCTCCTTGAATCCAAGCCACTCTAACCCCTTTCGTAGCAACGGTTCCCAGTTCTTCGTCACCACCGTCGTCACCTCGTGGCTCAACGGCCGCCACGTCGTCTTCGGCGAGGTTGCTGACCAGAACAGCCTTAACATCGTCAAGGCTCTTGAGGCTACCGGCTCTTCCAGCGGCACCGTCAAGTACGGCAAGCGCCCCACCATCGTCAAGTCCGGCCAGCTGTAAATTGCCCTTTGCTCGGTTCTTTGTACGTTAGGTCCTGCTTCTGAAATGTCGCGAGAGACAACTTGACGGGATGGATGGACATTTTGGCGGAGACATGGGAATCGCGCCAATGCGCGGCTTGGCTGCCAACAGCTTCGTTGCTGCTCCATAGCTAGCCAAGACAAAATGTTACTGCGACTGTGTCGTTCAAGTGCAACCGAACTGTCCATTGTCTTCAGATTGGGCGATTGTTCTGATTTTATATCTTGCATGTCTTGACAGAGCGTATGTTTTCGCATGACGACATATTGACTACCGGCATCCACAAAAATCAAGTTTCAAGTCCTTAACTCACAACACGTAGTATCCAACCGAAAATAGCAATTGGTCAGCGAAACGTAAAATAAGTTTAGGTACCTAAATCATCGTGATGCCTTCGCTTGGATATCTTCCGATTGACATCTTCGGCTCCGGAATAACAGCCACTCCGCCTCGACTCCGACCTTCCTTTGCGATACGGATAAATGCGATTTTACTATTACGTGCAATACGGGCTAAAAGCGTTCCGAAATGCACGCAATCGATGCAGGGTTCGAACAACTGGCTTACAGTGTAGGTGGACAGATGTCACAGCCTATGTATGCAGAGATTCTCATGCTAAGTTTACGAGCTCACAATGAACCAGACGCAAGACGCGTTTAGACTTACTCCCTGTTGGTACGATTTCCATACACTCAGTATGGCAATGTCCCATTCGTTCTAACATTTACCCATCTTGCGTCCGGCCAACCCCAAAACATCACGTCATCAGGCTACTTTCGACTGCCTCCGCGCGACCATCTCGGCAACCACGTCGTCCTCAAGTCTCTGGGCGTCCGCACAGAAGAACTCAGGCGGTGCCGCTCCCTGGTTCTTTGGTATCCATCCGATGTAAGGATCCTCATGCCGGCGCAACTGTAACCTCTCCATGAATCTCTCACGAATGTGCGCCGGGATGTTGGAGCTCTCCGCCAGCCTTCGCTGCCGGGACTCGGACAGGACTTCCAAGGCCTGCAGCAGGGAGACTTGGGCCGCGGAGACGGGCACTAGGTCCCCCATCTGTCGCTTGAGGAGCAGATAAAAGGAGACCAGACGGTTGCCGCCGCTGAGGTAGGTATCCTGAAGGCTTAGCTCGTACGAGGCGGGGTAGAAACCCGAAAGCTCCCAGTCAACGATGGCGGAGAGCTCGTAATCGGGCGCCCGAGTCCCGTCGTTGGCGTTGCGTGGCCGGAGGATGATGTTGCGGGGGGTGAGATCGTTGTGGCAGAACACGGCTTCGCGTCCCCACTGCTCCATGGTGGCGCTTTGGAGCTCTACGGAACCAAGCTCGTCAAAATGCGACCGGAGGACAATGCCGCCGCCGTCGGAACCTGGGATGGGCGTTGTTGTGTGAAAGGGCTTCTTCAGTTGCAGTCTCCGGGTGATGGCGTGAAGAAGGGCTAGCCCGTTGTGAAGAAATCCCGTACTCGGCCCGCCCATGACGGCCTCTTGGAAAGCTTCTACATCTGGCTTATTCATTTCTCGCCGTAGGATGTCCCGGACTCGATCGTCAGAGACTCTCATAGAGCGTAACTTCCGCAACGCCTCGACCAAGGCAGCCACGACAGACTGCTGGTTTTCGCTGTTCATTTGGTCCCAGACCTCTTCCAACGTGACCCCCTCGGCGAAGTCCATCACGCAGAAGCGTAGTCGTCTTCCCTCTCCGTTGCTCGCGACGCCGATTTGGAAGGTGGCTGGGACGAGATCGTGAATGGCGTCGGCGGCGATTTTCTGCATTGCCGAGACGATGTTGAACTGCGTGGCCTCCTCATCCTGGCGTATGACCTCCAGTCGAACAACGCAAGGGCGACAGGGTTCGGGGGAGTCCGGAAAGCTCGCTTTGAACACACATTTGTCTCAGTTCTGAAGGATGATGGAGCTGGAGGCCTGGGGCTGGTCGGGGAAAATATGGTTGAGAAGAACCTGATCGGGGGCGATGTTGCGACTGTCCATAGCTAAAGAAAGTTTTTTCCTGAGTGTGGTTGCGGACTAAGCGTGAGCTAACGTGATGATTTCTCAAAGAGTGTTATCTGAAGAAATACTTAGCCAAAGGGCACCCAGGGCAGACGATGCCCCCTCTCATTTTCTCAACTTGTCCTTCACCGCCGGCGTCTACCTACTGCAGAGACGTGGCACAGATTTATGACATGTTGAACGAGGAATGGTCATGCATATTACAGCAGGCTGCAGCCTGCAGGAGCCAACCTGGCCAGGCTCTCAGTTTCTGACAGTTATGCGTTCAATAAGTACACCTTTCTCTCGGTCACCCGTAAATTTCGTCTTCTCTTGAAGTTAAAGTGACTGTAGACACTTTTGTTCTAACTAGGAGTACACGATTGATACGTGGTCAGGTTTGTCGACGTAATGAGGTTCGCGCGGAGGGTTAGGAAAGGAATGTTGCAACCTTTTTCGTAGGCCACGGAACCCTTTCGGGTTAACAAATCTGTGTTACGTGACATGCACAACGTGCAGATAAGCCCTGCTGGGAAGACAGGTAATGACTGAGAGGAGATGTGGTAGGATAGTGTAACTATGGAAATGCATAGTACTAGATGCCTTCCGAGCCAACGTATACAGCAACACAAAGAGCTTGCCCTCCGCTTACTATTGTACTTGGCTACCTATAAATAGGCTGCTATTATTAAAGACTTAAAGTCTCACGATTGTTGGGGGTTCCTGAACTTCTTTTTCCTTTCTCTTTTTCCTTGAAAGGGGGGGGGGGGGGGGGTTTGAGGGTGAGGGCATTCGGAGATAGGGTCATAAGACCCAGCATCGGAGAAACGGGTCTCACGAGCCTATAAGGATTTCTATCTCATCAAAAAAAGGGGAGAGATGACCAGAGAGTAACTCAGTCACCGATTCTCACTTGTCTTGCAGCTATAATTTGCACCCCGTACACATACAACAGCACTTTGGAAGATAAATCCTCCAGTTCTCAACCTCAACACCACTTCTGACCGGAGTATCGAGTAAGATTAATTGCAGAAAAAATGCGCGGGCTCAGTTTCCTTCTTTTCGCTGGAACCGCACTCTGGGGTTCTGTAACTGGCCTCGCCCTCACCCTTGAAGCCCACCACGACGGACTCAACGTCAACCGGCGTCTCGATTGCTACCGTACGCCAGACTGCCAAGACCTTCGCGTGAAACAGTGCAGGCCGGGCTACACCTACGTCGGTTGGGCGAAAGACTCGTGCCACGAGGTGAGTAGAAGGAGACACGATCCAGTTCCGGGACGGGGACTACAATGGCCCCAGGAGCCTTTGAAGCTGATAACCCTGAGCAAAAGACAAATTCAGGGAAAGCAATTTGCTGCCACGACGACACCGTGGAGCGCTTCGGCGTCGACGCCAACGGGAAGAAGAGGGAATGCATATGGCGCGGCACCGGCCCGAACTGCAACGGCGCCGGCGAAGAAGGCGAAGTCGTCCTGTTCAAGTCCGGCAACGGCGGGGGCCCGACCGAGTCCGACCAGAGCCAGTGCTCCACGGGGTACAAGTACTTCACGTGTCCCTTGCCGGGCTGGGATCAAATGATGGCCGAGTGTCGATGGACCGAATGGTAAGTCACGCCGTCTCGCCCGCTTCTCCCCCCACCCCCCCGGCTCCTTCATTATTCAAATATTCTTGCAATAGGGGAGAGACGTACTGACGGCGTGAACAGCCAGGGCGAATGCCTGGCCGGCGAAGCCCAGGTCGCCACCAACAACGAGATGTACGGCCGGTGCCCGCACCCGCACCTCGCGCGGTACGTGAAGCTCTGCTGCCGGCTGGGCAAGCTCAAGAAGCCGTTGACCAACTGCCGCTGGGTCGGCTACGACCGCTGCGATGGCAACACGTGTCACCCGGACGAGGTCACCGCGGCGCGGAGCGAGGTCGGCTACGGCTATGGTTGCCAGTGTAAGTTGACAACGCCCCAAAAGAAACCGCCCCCCCCTTTGTAGACCAAGGGGAAATTGAAAAGAAAGGAAAAGCTGACGAGTAACATTTTCTTTACCTAGTCGGTCGCAGAAAATCCATGTGCTGTACTCCGCGAACGGGAAGACGGCTGGACGTTTGAGTCCACGTGAAGAGTCTTGGACCCAACTGGGAGTTCAATGGGCCTGTTGTGGGTTGGAGCATGGAGACGTTGAATGAGGGTGTTCATGACGAATCCAAAGTGTGCTGGAGTGTAGTATCAATTGTCGTGGCAGGAGTATAGTAAACATTCCAGTCCGACATGTTACGACCACTGCGGCGCTCGACGACCGCCAACCAGCATCTGGATGCGCAGGAAACCTGCGAAAAGGGTCAAATATATGTTTGGTATACTTGCACAACCGGTACCCTCCCCGGCTGCTATTGAAACTAAGTCCGCTTGGGAGGATGAAATATGTACCCCGGCAAACCATTCCCGGCCGTGTCCTCCTTTTTTGTATAATCGTGCCAACGCCAATGCAATGCTTTCCCATGTGAATCGAGTCAAGCCAACCGACCCCGCTTTTTGATACTCCCTCTCCCCTTCTCTCCCTCACTTCTCCCACTTCCTCTCCCTCTGCGTCGTCCGAGCCTCGTGCCGCGTGTCATTCTAGACCCAGCCACCGGTTGAAATAGACGCAGTTGCTCGCGCTCACCGGGCCGCCCTCCTCGCAGAGGTCGAAGACGGGGCACCGACCGCAGGGAGCCTCGGTGTAGCCGTTGACGAAGGGCTCCGGCCCGCCCTCGTCGGGCCCGCCGCCCTGCCTTGCGGCCCAGTTGGTTGTGCTCTGCCGAGGCGCGCGGGTAACCCTGTAGCCCAGGTGGCCCGAGATGCGGATGGGCTCGATGAGGCCGTCAAAGACGAGCACGTCGATGAGCTTCTGCATGTCCTCCTCGCCAAGGATGGTGTCCGAAGTGATGCCAGACTGGGAGATGAAGCGGGCGATCTCGCGCACGGTCGGGTACTCCTTGAAGCCGGCGGGCAGGGGCAGGTTTACGGGCACCTTTTTGGGAGGCTGAACGGCGAGGACGACGCTCTTTGCACCGGCCTCGTCGTCGACGCCCGACATCTCGGAGGCGCCGCGCTTCTTGCCCTTTGCGTCCAGGCCGCCCTTCAGGACGCCCTTCTTGGGCACGGCTGTGCGGGTCCCGGAGGAGCCGGTGCTCAGGTAGGTGCTCTTCTTCTTGATATAGTCGAAGATGACGCGCTGCAGCTCCTCGATGAAGGCCTCGTCGAGTGCCGAGTCGGTGAACCAGGGCCCGCCGGTGGCGCGCTCCGAAGGCCGCATGGAGGCCTTGATGAACATGCGCTTGTTGGGGTGCTCGACATTCTTGAAGGGGGCGATGAGGCCCTTGCCCTGGAGCTGCTTGAGGGCGGTTTTCAGGACCGAGTCGTGCATGTTGAGGCGGTTCTGGATGGATTTGGACCAGATGCCGTCGCCGCCGGCCTCGTCGATTGCGCCGTAGACCATGCGTTGTTCGTCGGTCGAGCAGAGCTTGTATCTGGCAGGTAACAGTGTTAGCAGAGTGACGTAGGGGAAGAGAAGGGAAAGGAAGGGGCATATGGAGAGCGTACTTTTCGGCATCTTCGACGGAACGCCATCGCCAGGCGAGGCCGGTCTGAGAGGAGACGGCGATGAGGAGGCGGTCGTTGGTGAGGCTCTGGAGAACCTTGAGGAGGGTGACGGTGTCGCGGTTCGGGATAACGTCGAAGTCGAGGATATCGTACTGGGTGAAGAGCTGGTCCTCGTCGCCGGCCTTTTGGAAGTGGTCGTACAGCGTCTCCTTCCACACCTCCATCTTGGAGTCGGTGCTTGAGGTCGTGGCCGCCGAGGGCGAGGCCGCGGGGGGTGTTGGAGCCATGGCGGCGGCGGCGGGCTGTCGGCCTGGGGAATGGACTCCCGTCGTCTAACTGGCTGGGTATCTAAGGAAAAAGGTATCGGGTTCGTAGGAAGACGGAGGTTGTCGTGCGTGGCGCGGCTCGTTCGTTGAGAGAGATCGGCTCGGCTCTATGGTGGGGGTGGCTCTTTGGGGATTTTTTTTTCTCTCTCTCTCTCGTCCTCGACTAGGGGGGGGTATCTCGTATCTCGTTATGCGCCGTCGTCGATGGCAGTCAAACTTGGTGATTCAATGTTGTCTACATCTGCGAATGTAGACGGAGGGGGGCCAGAGGTCACCGATTGAGCAGCATTGGTGGGTTGTGGCGGGTTTCTTGGGCCAGAGGGAGGAGCGCAAAAAGTCAAAGGTGCAGAGGCGCAAAGAGGTGCATGTGGATGCTTGACTTGGGTCGGCGACGATGGTGGGATTCGATTCGATTGCTTTTCGGCAGCGCGTCAGAGGTGCGGGAGCACATACCCATGTCCCCACCTCCGAATTTTAGGCGTGCTGAGTATAGCGATACGTACCTGGTCGGTCCCCTATGGTTGATCGCGGTTAGCGGCCAACAGGCGCTGTGATGATTGGTACCGGATGAACTGCGGATCGAGAAGAGCGGTACGTACCTATCTGACTTACACTCTTTTGACTACTCTTCTTGCTTTCTTGCCTACCCACCATTCACTCTGCCGGCGATGGAGCAATACAATAGACACCAATGGCACTTGATTTCAATGGGATCGGATCGTGTATGAAGAATATGAAGGAGGTTGTTGGAGGCAGGAAACAAGCCAAGGTTTGACAGAGCTGAGACGGTGTTTTATGCGCCCTCAACGCCTCCAGTGACTCACACTCTGGGTGCGGCAATAACACACCTGGCCAGTCAGCCTGCGTCTCAACGCCAAACTTGTCTGGTAAAATGAACCGGGTGGTTCTAGCTTTGTCTCTTTTGAACAATAAACTGCGCGTCTTAGTATCCATCTATCTTATGTCCTAGCCCATTTAGATAGACAGACTACAGAGGGGAGTGGAGAAGAGAGTGTATTAAAGCCAGATTTAACACGAGATAAGACCGAAGAGAAAAAAGTTAAAAGATCATGTCCATCTATCCGGCGAAATAGCCATATTCTCGTTTTCTATATTAGCCTTCGTTGCTTTCCAACAAGACTAAGATAAGTGGCCAAACTCGCCATCATGTCCCTCGATATTCTCACACAATCTGTAGATAGAAGAAGGCAGATACAAATAGCAGTCATCTGCTTTACCTTAATTACCCCACATTGACTTCGATTTAAAAACACTAAGCTCCTTATCCTTTTATCAGAGTGTGACGCCTGGAAAGGCACACAGTGTAGACACACAGCATCAGGGCACATGCTGCACTCTTTCCAATGAATCATTATGTCACTTCAGAAATACGCTATTAATACAGCAATGAAAACCCTGACTTATAAACTTCCTAAAAGCCATAGTCTAAATAACGATGGCCACGACCGCCTGCGAGCCTTTCCTGGTAGCGAGGTACCCTCTGGGCATGCCTGCGAGTCACTGCGAAGGGCTCGCAAGGGTTGCAGAGATGGCTTCGAAAAGGTTGCAAAGGTAGTTAGTTGGTTGGCTTCGCGACCTTGACGGAGAAGGCTTCGTTGTAGACGCCTCTTCCTTCTCGTCAAATCCTTTGCAGCACGCAAGCATGAAAGTTGATTTCGCTTGGATGTTAGAAGGGTTTCAGCAATTTTCGCACCTTAGTACCCCAAAAGGTCTTTGACTTCAATAACTACTCCGTACTATCCCGACCTGTTTAATACTATAGTTAGGCCAGGCAGAAGTGCTATTAGACTAATTACATTAAGTGATATTGTGTCACAGGAATACCCTTGTATATCAGAGCTCACTGAATCAGTCTTCTCACGTGCCGTCTCACGTAGTCAGACTTATATAACTAGACTACATTTTACTCTCTTTACATTATATAGAATAAGCATCTTTCTCCCCTATTCTCCTATGCCTTACTGTATGCTCTAACTTATAATAGTTATAAGCCTAAATTTACTTACTATTATGCAGTTAACTATAATTGTCTATTAACATCCCTTTTATAAAAAGAGTACATCTTAAGCAGTCTTCTGTTTGCTAATATAATAGACTAGCCTTCTACCCTCTTTAATATAGTTAAGTTAACTAGTTAACGTAACTAGCTAACCTAGTACTAAGCGCTAAAATCCTAGTATTAAGGACTAGGCGTCTAAGCACTTATTAACCTTAATCTTAAAGATGTCTCTTCTAAAGCTTTATTTAAAGAAGGGATCCTAATAATTAAGGAGCTAATAGCTAAAAAATAAGCTGCCTCTAACTAGTAGTATAAAATTAACCTTAGGATATATAAGGAAAGCAAAAGGGCTTAGAATAATGCCTATCCCCTTTACCCTACTACTAAAGGATTAACTTCTCTACCTAACTAAGCTGTATATCCTTTTATAAAGCTATTAAAACCTTTAATCTTGTAATTAGATGTCTTAAAGGACTAGAATGTTACTATTAAAGCCTATAGTATAATAGCTCTACTGCATGCCTACTAAGTTAAAAGTCTATATGCAGTACTTAACTAAATAATAAAAACTGTAAGTATAATGCTTTTTATAACTACATACCTAAAGGTAAGCACTAATAGTAAAGCTATAGTTTAATAAACTCTTTATTATCTAAAAGTAAACCTTACGCCTAACAACCTTAGCACTCTATCTACTATCTATAAAGAATATTAATAGGTCTTTAAATATGTAAAGGGAGAAGTTAACCTTACATGCTAGTATAAGGACTAGCAAGCAGCCTACCTTTAGGCCTATACCTACAATATCCCTAAAGTATAAGGAGAGCTTGCAGCAAAAGACTTCCTTAATATAGTTTAAGTTAAGTTAAACTTAACCTAAGGTAAACATATATATAAAACGCTTATTAAAAACCTTAAGCTAAGGCGCCTAATACTCTTAGTCTTAAAGCTAGGATAGATCTTTAATATTATAACTTATAATAATATAGCTAAAAAGAGCTCTTTTAGAGCTAGTGCATACTTAACATTTGCTAGCTAATCTAATAAACAAACAGACGCCTATAAGATTTAAAAGGTTATATACCCTTATAGTTATACTTATAGCTAGACGATTTACTAATACATTTACCTATAATATACTCTTATAGGGAAGGTTAATAATAACTAAAAGACCTTTAACCTTATAAAGAAGTAATAAAAGTAAATCTAAGATAAAGTTATAACTAGCAAATAGAAATCTACCTACTAGAAGCTAATCTTAAATAAGTAGCTAAAGCCTAATAAAAGACTCTTCCTAATAACGCCTAACTTAAACTACCTAGGAAATGCAAATAACCTAAGGTATCCTAGCAGCATTATAGCAGTTACTATTAAACCTCTTCTAATCTCTAAGACCTCTTACGCAATCTTTAGCACAGCTCTTAGCAGCACTTATCTACTCTTTAAGAGCATAGTTATAGATAGCTGTAGCGCTATACACCTTATTAATAATAAAAGCCTTCTAGAACTAGGATCCTACAAGCTATTAACCTCTAACAACTATATTAAGGTAGGCACCTTATTGCTTCCTATAAGCAGAAGAGGAACTTATATTATTAAGGGTGTTATTAACAGCCTATAAGAGGTAGCAATAGAAGATCTTATGCTTACAAACGTTGCTATTATTAAAGGCTTTTATATTAATATTACCTTAAAGACCCTCCTTCTTAAGAGCAGACTATAGTACTGTAGGTAGGATTGCACTATATGCTATAGAATAATTAATAATAGTAATATAGTTATTAACCTATATAGGAAGTATAACTTAGTCTTTATTTAATATAAGCTAACTTTTAACTACCTATATGCTTATAAGAACCTTATTTTAATAAGCCTAGTAGGCATCCTATTATTTATAGGCTAAGGGTTAACTATAGAGGAGAACATATTAAAATATGCATAAGAAAGCTAATATTATGCTTCTTTAGCATCTTAGATTAGGTTACCTTAGTCTAGAGGGACTTTACAACCTAGTCTAGAGGGTAAGGGGCATATAGATTAAAGGCCTAAATTAGCTTAAATGCAAAGACTGCAGCATTACGTATGCAGAGACTGTTGTCTTAAGAGGACTATCTAAATTAAGGGTAATATACCTATAGTATAGGGTTTACTAGAATCTCTTTAACTTCCTAAAGTTACTATTAGGGATAACATAGATCCTTATAGCTTATAATAAGTACTTAGGTTTTATTATAGCCTACCTACTTATATATAAGACTAAGTCTTTTATGCTTAGCGCTTTTTAGATAATTAAGGCTTAAGTATAATATAAAAAAGGTCTTAATATATATAAGTTTTAGTATAATAATAAGGTAGCACTCCTTAGCCCTAAAGTTATAAGGGTATATAAGACGTAGACTTCCTTAATTAGAATTAAAATAGAGATACTACCTCTATATACTAAGAAGCCTATTAAAGCTGCTAAAAGAGTAGGTTATCTAGTTATTATTAAGTCTATTAAGATGCATACTGCAGCAAATCTTCCTAAGGGGCTATATAATAAGGCAGTCTTTACAGTAGTCTACATTTACAATATTAGCCTATAAGAATTAAATAGCTAGAAGTCTTCTATTAAAAAGGAACTTAAATAGTACTAGTAATACTTTTGCTAGTAGTAAGCAGACTTTTTAGTACTACAATACAAATTACTATAACTACACTAGGAAGGCCTTTATGTATATAGATGTAAGGTATATCTATTACAGAGGGATTAAGAGAAAGGTATATAGAGAAGGGATTTTAAAGTGCTTCCCTGCAGTTATATTAGATACCTTATTAGTTATATGCTACAAACGTACAACCTATATAGGATTTAGGTACCTACGTGTTACGAGCAGGTCAGGGCAACCAACTGTGGCACAAAGCAAAAGCTTCGGTAATGATGCACCTGCATCATTATCCCCTGTTCTGCACTATATAGTTACGCCGGCCAGCACCCAACTGGTTAGGCCGTAACACTACGCTTAAGTAGGTTATAATAATATATAATATATAGTTTAATAAAAGCGCTTTTTATAGTAAAGCTTAAGAGAAGGATGCAATCTAAGGCCTTAAGGTATAATAAGTAACTAAGGTTATTAAGAAGTCTATTACAGTCTTAGACAACCTCCTTAGGTTACTTAGCATAATTGCTTTTAAAGATAATACTACTCCTACGCTAACTGCATTACAACCTGTAGTTAAGGATTACTAATAAGCTAACCCTACTTAAGATGTTAAGCATATAGGAGAGGTAAAGGTAGTATTAGTTATACTCCCTAATACCTCTATAAGTTATACTACACTTAAGGGTAAGATAGAGTCTTCTACTTCTGCAACTAGGTTATTAATAGTTAATAGTAGAAATAGCTTAAAGTCCTCTCTTTTCTCTATAGAACTATTATTACCTTTAACTAGTGTAACTACACCTAGCAGGCTAGATGCTAATAGTAGAGATTAACTACCTATTAATATAGTGCTATAGATTCTAAATAGACAAATGCATTATATAATTGCTTATCTAGTAAGGCTAATAATACTACTCTTACTAAAGGTAATATAAAGCAGGTATATCTATGCAACTATTTAGGTCTTTTAAAAGACTGCATATAGATAATACTCCTAGGAATGCCTTTTTAGCACCTTTCTACCTAATTAGCAAAAGGTAGTTAAGAAAGGCAACCTAAGGCATAAAATACTACATAAGGTACTAAGAGGAGTAGTTAATAAAGCCTATCTTAAGCACCCTTTAACTAGTAAGGACCTTAAGCTTTATAAGGACTACTTAGTTAACCTACTAATAAAGTAGAAGGATCTTAATAATCTCCCTCCTATAGTTAAATCTATATTTATAAAAGCAACTATAATTAAGATAGGTAAGATCTAGGATAAAGACATATAGGAGATCCTTACTTATAATCCTTCTTTTTAAACTTTACTACTTAAATAGGTCTTTACCTATAAGTTTAATAAAGATAGAAACCTTAACTGCTGCAAAGCGTAGATTTGCGTTTAAGGAGATCTTTAGCCTCTTAACCTTTTGTAAAGCATTTATGCATTAACACTTGTAGCAAAGGCCTTCTAGATTATAATAGCTTTAGCAGCATAGTTTAACCTTAAGATCTAACAATTTAATGTTATTAATGTATTCCTTAACTTAGTATTTAGTAGTAATAATGTAGTCTATATAAAGCTTCTAGAGGGATATAAGATACTAGGTAAAATTGCAAGGCTAAAGCGCACTCTGTATAGTCTTTATAATATACCTCTACTTTAGTTTCTTACTTTTACAAGCGCCCTTAAAGACCTTTTAATAGTTACCTATAATAAAGACTAATATATCTACTAATCTACTAATAAGAAGGTTATTCTTATATTTTATATTAATAACTTTAAAGTTATATACTACAAGAGCTATAAGAAGGAGGCTAATAGGATTATTAATAGCATTAAGGAAAGGTTTAAACTTAAGGAGAGCCTACTAGAATACTATCTAAGTGTATGCATTATTTAAGATAGACAATAAAAGAAGATTTATCTCCTTTAAGATGCCTATACTAAAAGAACAGCAAAGCGCTTCAACCTTATAGACAGCCTTCCTCCTTTAATACTATTGCTGTTTATTACCCTTATTTTAAATAATAGGTAGGTAATACCTTAGGAGGTAAAATGCTATTAGGAGAAGGTTAGATTAGTGCTGTATTTAGTAGTAATAACTAGACTAAATATTGCATTTGCATGCATACAGCTCTTACGCTTTCTTACTAACCTAAGAGTATAGTATATTGCAGCTATTAATTACTATATTTAATACCTATACTACATAAGATTTATTTTGCTAACCTATAGCTGTAACCTAAAGGCTTAAGCCCTTCTTATTACTAAAGATGTAAGCTTTATAGACAACCTATTAATAAGGCAGTTATCTTAAGGGTATTTTATTTACCTATTTAGAAGCTTAATATAGTAGAAAGCAGTACATTAGAATATAGTTACTATATTAACTATAGAGGTAGAGCTACTTTACCTTAAGCATACTGCAAAGGAGGTAATAGCTCTCTAGCGCCTTTTCTAAGATATTAACCTTACGCTAGAAGATAAGTAGAGAATATACTGCAACAACCTCTAGACTATTTATTTAGTAGTTAATAAAGGTAAAAGGATTATAATGCAACTTTAGTATATTAATATCTAGAATATATAGTTATAATAAAATAAGAGTATGCAAAAGGAAGCTTTATAGTAGTATATATACTTACAAATAATATGCTAGCTAATAGTCTAATAAAGAACCTCTTATAGTTAAAGTTTAAAGACTTCTACTTATAGCTTAACCTTAGTGTCGGAATCGAACCGGCGACCTCGGCATGGGATTAATCCGGCCGAGGGAAGGTACGGGCAATAAGTGGCCCGGGCGATTAAGTGGGGCGGCAGGCCCATATCCTTCGCCTGGGCAGGCGCCAAGCCCACCTTCCACTTTCACCTAGTTAAGCAAGCAACCACCCACCGAATCACCGAAGCAATCATCACGATATCTGTGAATAGCTTCATCGATTAATACCCTGCCCCTGTGATCCGAAAGTTATACCAACACTTAGCAATATATATTATATAGTTAATAATAAATAGCAGCTAGAAAAAGTCTTATATTTAGGCTATACCTAGAAGAAAGCAAAATCCTACTCTATAGGGTGTATATAAGAATACTAACCTTAACAGCTACTTTATATGCTTATTAAGGTATTAGCCTAAGGGAGCTATAAAGGCATCCCTAATAAGAAGCTTAACTGCTTTAAGAAGGCAAGCCTTATGCTTCTTATAAGGAGCATTAGCCCTAGAGGGTGTAGCAACTGCAACTAGCAAGATAGCAGCTACAAGCAGAATGTTAAATAGTACTACAGGCTGCTTTAGTACTACATACTTAGGAAGAGCATGCAGTATATCTATAGCTGCAGGCTTAAGGATAGAGGTAGGGGTAGAGGTAGTAGGGGTAGTAAGGTATAAAGCTAAAACGTTAGTAGCAACCTTATTGCTATAGTTAATTAAACTATAGACAACTATCTATAGATAGCTAAAATGCTATATATACTATTAGTAACTACTCTACTATAAAAATGCATATAAGACTTATAGTCTTATTATTAAGACCTTTAAGCTTTTCTTAAAGCTTAGCTGTAAAGGCCTATAATACTAGCGTAATTAAGATGCAGTCCTTAGCAGACTAACTGCTAAAGTAGTATAGATAGCGCCTTCTGCTACCCTCTAGATAACAGCTTATACTATTACTATAGAGGGTAGCTTTTAAGTATAGGAGGTATAGGATTTTATACTCCTTAAGCTTAGCAGCGCTCTTCTTCTTAGGAGTTATATAACTATTAATATGTTTTCTAATAGCTAAATATAATATCTACTACTTACTATACTTAAAAATACTCTTCTTACCCTTTTTAATAGAGGTAAAAAGATAATAACCTAAAAAGATAGTTAGCTAGAAAACTAAATTTAAGAAATGCATATAACTAACGCTTAGAGGGGGGCATTAAGGTCTTCTCCTTAGAGGTCTAACCCTCCTTCTCCTTCTTACCCTCCTTAAGGCTATTATTATCTTTATTCTCCTTAGCCTTATCCTCCTCTTCCTCCTCTTCCTCCTCTTTAAGGGTAGGTAGGGGAGTCCTTACTATAAGCTTTTTAGGAGATAAGCTCCTAGTAGGGGTAGTAGTAGTAGCAGAAGCAGCAGCAGCAGCAGTAGTAGTAGCAGCAGCAAAAGGCAGTAAAGAAGGTATATTAAACTAGTCTTTAGTCTTCTCCTCTTTAGTAATAGAGGTATAGTTAGCTATAAATAATATTAGCAACTGCTAATACTTATCCTATGCATATATAAAGGCAAATGCATTATTCTTCTTATTAGTTATTTTAAAATTTATCTATTAATGCAGTTAGTATATTAAGTCTTATTAGCAAAAACGTATAGCAAAAGTATGCTAATGCAGTAAAAACAGCTTAAATTTTTACTTATATTAACTTAATAAGGGTATAAAGAAGGAAGGAAAAGAAAATAATAATAGGTAGCGTAGAATATTTATATATATACTACTTATACTACCTTTAGCTACCCTCTTACCTATTTTAGAAAGGGTTATATAAGTAAAGTAAGGCTATTAATAAAGGTAATACAACGTACTATAATACACTTATTCTTAATTTCTTTTATTTATCTATTATATAAGTACTTAAGGGATTACTTTTAAAAGGCTATTATACATTAGTATAAAGGAAATAATTACTTAATTACTTAAACAATTAGGGGGTATATTATAGGAATACCCTTGTATATTAGAGCTTACTAAATCAGTCTTCTTACGTGCTGTCTTACGTAGTCAGACTTATATAACTAGACTACATTTTACTCTCTTTACATTATATAGAATAAGCATCTTTCTCCCTTATTCTCCTATGCCTTACTGTGTGCTCTAACTCGTGACATATCGGGTTCCCCTCCCAGGAATCTCCCACTGCTTAAAGCCCTTTTTAATCACTCTGTCGCTGCAAATAGCAGCCTCGAGATTGCGTTCCACGCTGGACTGCCTGATTCTCTGCATAAACTTGCCCATCTCTCCGGCCACACTCAAGGAAGCTTCCCTCGAAAGATTCAACACTGCAGCGGCAGCCGTCAGATAGTCGGCGAATCGACCGAAGGGGGGGGGGGGGGGGGGCCTGGACATCGGACGGGTCAACTTCGACCCCGGCATTGCGGAGAGCGCTCCAGGCGTCCTCGTGCCTTTCCTCGTAATCCGGGATGATGGTCGGCGCCTTACACGTCCACGCGGCGCTGTCCCACATGATGCAAGGCTCGTTGTTCGGTGCCGCCGGGTTGAAATAGCGGACCATGTAGTCTGCCAAAACGCTCACCTCCCAACGGAATGCCATCATTGCGGCAACGTCGATGTCTGGGTCTGGGGCCGTGTTCCCGTTGATGAATACTTGGGGACAGCCGCGCGTGAGCGGCCCCAGCCGGAGTGCAAGTCTCCGGGACACGTCTAGAGGAACCTTTCCGCCATCTCCTTGACTTGTTTATCGGTCTGGTTGCGCATCAGCTCTGACTTGATGACTGCCTATACGTGGGACAGCGGCTGAGTCCGAAAAGCACGGATTGCTGGGGTCTAGATATTCAGGCAGAATCTTCCCATGCTCAATGTCTGGAGTTTTAAGATTAGATTGTACTGTAACGAGGGAACCCCGTCGCTTTTTAAAGTATACCAAGGGAATGCCGGTCCGCTGAGTCCAGCTCCAATCCCACTGGTCATCTGGGGCGTCGAATGCTAATGACGTCAAATGAGCGAAATGACGGCTATGGCCTGAGCAAATGTCAAGAACGGAGCGACAAAAGCTCTGGTACGCTTCTGACTGTTGCTCATCATCCTTGTCGACGCTCAGCTCACCATCACAATCGCCACTTTCGAGAAGCGGGCTCATTGAGGATGTAAGTGTGTCGATGACTGCGCTGGCGAAGATGGATCCGCAGGCACGGATGATGGAATGTGAATTTTGCCAGGCATCGAACTTGGCCTTCGGCCTAGCTGCCATAGTATCGTCCAGAGGCATGCGCTCTGGACGGGTCAGATCTCTCACGACCCACCCGCCAGAGTAACATCTAGTCGAGTACAGAGTCATGTGACAGTTTTTCGCGATGGTGCCCCGGAGCTGAGCAACCGAAAAGCCCTCCTCCCTGTTGCCGTTGCCAAGCAGAAATTCCCAGTTGCCTTCACTGTGGCAGAAGACCAGGAGGAGCAGAGAGACTTGGTTCTCCACCGCTCGTCTCGATGCGGCATGGACTTCTTCCTTGAAGCGGGAGATCATGTCCGAGCTCTGCACAAGTGTGATGGAAGTAAGCTCGATTGCGTCGAGCAGCTTTTTCCTTAGAACAATCTTCTTGGGAAGGATTCCCGTGCAGATAGCGGCCAGTGTGAGAACCGGCCTGGGTGAGTTTAAGAGGACTCTATATGAGCAAAAATCGTTAGTATCAACTTGACAAGGCATACGATTCAATAACGTCTCATTCAAGATCTACTGTTTACGGCTGCTGTCAGCCAGGCTTGATTCCCACCGACGACTTTTAGCAAATAGTTGAAGGCGTGAAAATCGGAAAGAAGCCATCCGTCTTGGTCAGGGTGTCCCTTCTCGACGTCCGGGGCTGCCGCGGTGACGACAAAGGTTCCCGGACAAATGACGGACGGGGCTGTCGTGACAAAGCCCAGAGGAGGTGGCATCTCACGACAAAAGATGTCCTTTTTGGGGCGTGGCTCCGTCACCATGTCGGCTGTTGTAGCCACCAGGGGATTCAAGAGGGCTGACGACGCAAAGGTACAAGCAGTGACGACAGAGGCTAGAGACTTGCCCAGCTCTCTTGGCCAAAGTGATTTGCGAGAAAAAGGAACGATGGTTGAGGTTCGATTATTCGTTTAGGCGAATGAATATCGCATGGAAGACGGTAAAGGGGCAAAGATGCAGCCTTAGCTAGGTATCTTAGTCCAAGAGGGTAGGTTCATTGGCTGGCAGTATTCATCAGTTACAACGCAGCATATACGATTTGTGGTACAGCATAGAAAACCTTTTACCGAGCAAATTGTGTCAGTAAAAAAAGTCTGATGCAAAAGGAGATACCAGAGGGCTCACACATACTGAGTTTGCTAGACCCATGGTCGAGGTTTTGCAAGTGGAAATAGGCAGTTCGTCATCTACAAGAACAAAACGGCATTTCATTCTTTGCAACGTTTCTTTCTTCCGTACATGAAAATCAATTCCCTCTCTTTAGTCTCTCAGAAAACCCCATTCTCGCACCCTTGAAACTTGGATTTTGCTTTTGAGCAAACACCCAACATCGTTGTCGAAAATGGCCCGGACCCAAAGTCGCGGAAGGCCACACATCTTCCGCCTGCCGTCCGAGCTGCACTGTCAGATCTTGATGGAGCTGGACTCCGTGAGCGACCTCCGCGCCTGGGTTTCGACGTCTCATATTGCTGTCGAGCACTTCCTCGAGTATAAGGCGACCGTTCTCGACCAGCACATCAACGACTACGTGCTCCCGGAGGCGCTGACCGTCGTCCGCCTCCGCCGGATCCACGAAGAGTCTACGGAGCCTGCAAAAGCCAGAGATCTCGTCAATCTGACCTGCGAGCTCTTGGAGAGCATGGATCCGCTAGCTCCCATTTCTGCGCTTTTGCCCGGGGACTCCTACACAAGCATGGCCCTGCTCGAGCTCATCGACGATGTGAGCCTGATCGAATCTGGTATAACGCAGTGCCAGAGCCACCCCACACTCTCGGCCGGTTCCGCGCCCTGTTCGCAACCGTACTGTCGGACTGGCTGGGCATGGACTGGCTCATATTTGGATGAGAAGTACAGCGACAAGTGGCAACAGCGACCAATCCTTCTGTTCGAACTCTACGCCCAGTGCCTCTATCGGAACTACGAGATATACCAAGCTGGGGAAGAACAGGAGCTATACGAACGTCTTGGCAAAACGATCGAGGCAAGGGCGGACCCCTATTTTAGATACCCTAGGAGAAATTCGTCCAATTTTAACCAGGCTGTCGAGTTCGTTTGCCGCAGAAACGACGACTACCTACAACTCGCCTTGCGAAAGGTGTTTCGCATATATCAAATTAGCGGCCAACCTTCCCTGAAGTCGCACATTACGGTGAAGGAACCAGCTCAGAACTTGCGAGAGGCGGTCGACGACCCGATTGTGTGTTCGCGGTCAACCCGTCTCTTCTGGGCCAACGACGACAAGATGACGGAAATACAGAAGCTGGACAAACCTGCCATTGATCTGATGAGACGAAACAAAGACAGCGATATTAGCGTTGCAGAAGTAGGTACTTTGCATACGGCGTCAGGCGATGTCCCAGTCTACCGGCTGGCTTGTCCTGAGTGGGAAAGGGAAGTCTGGAACGGGTACCCCCGCGAATCTCTCTACAAAAGGGACCGCGATGGGTTCACGGCCGTGGCCTCGCTGCTGCTACTCAGGGAGCGAAAGGGATGGACCCCGGTGGATGACATCTACAATCTGTGGCGGATGGTCGCGGGCGGGATCCGCCCTCTGGCACGGCTGATGCGGATGACCCCGTCGGAGAGACAACAACACATTCTCGACCATTACGTGCGACCTGCCGCCGACGTGCGAGGCAGAATCAAAAACGATCTAAAGTGGCGGTCCTGGCACGATCCGTTTCTGAGAAAGCACGTCATCAGACTGTACTCAGGAATACGGTTTTTCCTACCGAAGCTTTGCCAGTGGCTATCCTGCCACTTTGCCAAGTAGGCGTCTAGAAGATAGATGTGAGCTTGCAAGCCGCAATAGTTCAATTGGAATTTTGGGGGGAAATAAATAGGAAATTAAACAAGCTCTGTGTAGAGATTCGACCAAGTGTTCTATTCTGTGTGGAAGGAGAAGCGGATATAAAGATCCGGGTCTGTGCCCGGTCCTTGACCCATAAATCCGGGGCGCACGGAGACGGACCACACGGGCCCCCCACTTATTCAGTTTAGTTCCAAGAAAAATCACTTGAAGAAAATCTCTTCACCACCATATGCCCCAGTTACCCCGTTCCATCTCTTCTTAAATGACTCAACGGCCATTCGTTTCCAACAAGCAGCAGGTCCTCTCGGACCAGCTCTCCAATTAACCCGCCTTGCTAGCTCAATCGGTAGAGCGTGAGACTCTTAATCTCAAGGTTGCGGGTTCGACCCCCGCGTGAGGCTCAAATCCTCACCGCGATTGGCACAGCCACTCTTCGGGTTATCTTTTTGAGTTTTTTCCCCTCTGGGATCGGGGATCCCTTTTCCCCCTCCACTAGATATCCCTAAACATACCTACATTAATTACACTATGTGTGGTCTACTGAGTATTCGCCGATTCTTCTCCTCACTTACATATGAATGAATGTGGAGTAGATCTAATGTGACAGTAACGTCTATGGAGTATCTGGTTCTGCATCGTGCTAAGCGTCGTGTCCAGTTGAAGACTCGCCAACCAATGTGAGGAACTTTTGACAAGTAACTCTGCTCCAGGGCGCTGATTATCAAGGCTGTATTCGTAGCTAGACGCGAATTTGGTATACCCACTGAACATCTCATTCAAATTTACCTAAGCAAACGCCCCTACCAGCGCCATGAGCGACGCTCCGCCAACGACCGCCAGGTAGGCCTTGAGCCGCTTTCTGCCCACAAGAGTCTTGTAGCTTTTTTCTGAGAGGAAATCCTCCGCCAGCAGCTGGACCAGCCCCGCGAAGAGGAGCAAACCCGCCGAGATGGAGTTCATGAACCCCACCATCAGCAGCCCCGTCTGGCTCATGGGATCGTACAGATTATGCACGATCAGGCCGATGAGCTGGCCGAGCGGCGTCGTGCCGCCGAACGCGAGGACCATGAGCCAGGGACGAACCGACGACCGGGGTAGCTGGATGGCGGCAATACGGCTGCCGAGGGCGAGCCCCTCGAACGTCTGGTGGAAGCTAATGGCGATGAGAAAGACGATAAAAGTCGGGCCCGTGGCGACCGAGATGGCCATGCCGATGAAGACGCTGTGGAAGAGGATGCCGCCCTCAAGGAGGAGGCACTGGCGGAGAAGCTTGGCCTGCTCCTCTTCCGTAACGACCTGAGGCGCGCCTGCGCCCGCACCCGCGCCCGCGCCCGGCGTCACGACGATCTTGGGTCTGCTGCCGGGCGAGCTTCGTCGGCGGGGTCCGTCGGCGACAACGGGGTCCAGTTCATTGACGTCGAGGTCGATGTCGTCGTCGTCGTCGTCGTCGAAGCTGTCGCGGTCGTTTGCGAGACCGTGAGTGGCCTTGGCTTGCGTCGGCGTCGAGCTGGGCAGGGGCGAGGCGCCGGCCATCAGGCTCTGGGTGGACTCCATGTTATCGAGACTGATGTCTTGGGGCCGTTGGGAGCCGTGCCTGTGCGAGGCCATGCTCTCCGCCGCGCGGGTGTCTAGTTCGGGGGAGTGCTGCGTGTTGTCCTCCTCGTCCCAGTATTCGTACTCGTGCGAATGCGAGTGGGAGTGGCCGGCACCCCGGGTTGCCAGGTAGGACTCGAGTGCGACGACGGACAGGGCGGCGACCATGGCGACCAAGCCGGCCATCTGGGGGTAGCCTCTGTTGAAGACGGAGGGGAGACATGGATCAGTGAGAGAGGTGAAGGCCGTCGGAAGAAGATGGACGAAGGACGTCGCGAGAAGGACGCCGGTGCCGAAGTGTTGGCAGTAGAAGAGGATGATGCTCTGAGGTCGGCCCTTGGAAGTTCTTCGGGGGAGCAGGGGAATGCCGCAAGCTGTTGGACGTTTGTTAGCATTGCCGTTCGAGATGATTGCAATTTGTGGGTTTGGGCGGCATCATGACGACACACGCCCAGACCTCCAAGCTACGGCATGGGGGCGGGCGTGCTACGGTATGACATGGTATGGTGGCATCTATCCGCAGCGCAAGGTGCAACGTACCGATTGTACTCAATGCCAATATCAGAATCAGCGCGCCAATGTGCAACGGCGTGTCGTAGGATTCTTTTCGCGAAGAGCCGCACTGGGGCTTGGTGGCGTTGGCGTTGGCAGCATCTGCGTCGGCGGCCGCATGGCCGTGTCGCTTCGAGAGCTCGGCAAGGAGGAATTCGGTCGGTATCGAGGCCCAGGAGGCGGCATCTTTGGAGAAGGAAAAGGAAGAAGGTCAGCGCACTCTGTTTGGGTCTAAATGGAGAGCGGGGTCTGCGGCAATGGGACCTCTACGCACCTCGTGGCCACACTCCCGAAGCTGGTGTTGTATCACCCATTTTGGACGACGGACGGTGAGTGTTTCTGGCTCAGTACCATGGCGACTCGGCGCCAGAGACGATGCGAACAGTCAGAAGAGCGAGACGAAGTAAGAGCACGTGGCCGGATGGAGAAAGAAAGAAAGTGAGCAGGAAGGAAAGAAAGGGACGCGGATCGTGGCCCCTAGTCTCTCCGCCCTGAGTTTGCGCTTTGAAAAACACGGGATCCGAGGGAAAGCATATTTGGCATTAAAAGTGGTGAACAGCGGCGCGGAGAGAGAGAGAGAGAGAGTCTCTCACACTAACAGAAGCCCAGGGAGGCGGAGCTGCTCGGTAGCCGGCCCACTGCCACTAGGGATTGGGGGACTGGGGGAGAGGGACCCAAGTTCCCCCTATGAAAACATGCGCATCGCTAAAATAGACACATCTGCAGGGATCCGCGGGGTCTCGGGAGCACCTTGACAGATGCAATCTGTGCAGGAAAAGGTAATTGCCCTGCGAAGCGAGGGAGAGGCTTGAGTGCGTGGGTGCTCCACCTCCCCTCCCAGCTGGTGTCTTATCGGCTCTTGAGTCTGAGGTCAGCACGCTCTGATAAGATAAGAGCTTTGCTGCCTATGACGAAAATGGGGCCTCGGCTCGATGACTAACCGATTCGCGATATCGGTCGTCTATCGCAACAGCTCCTCTGTCCGGGACCCTGTCTCCCGAGATAGGTACCTTAAGGTAGGTTAGGTTCAGTACCTTCGTCCTCCCCCGACGTCTGTGACACACACATTCACACACACACACACACACACATACACGCACGGAGACGGCTCCCCAACCTCGTCTCAACCTCATCTCAGCACCCCAAGGTTTGGACCGAGGACCTGAGAAACCACTCCCATCACAATGGCTGGAGCTCGTCGTCTTCAATTGGCCGGATTGGCCCTGCTTGGTGGCGCGTCCGCTCTGCAGCTGCAGATGCAGGTCGCGGATCAACAAGCGCCGCTGATTGCCGACGCGGCGTCTGTCCTCTCAGCGCCGCCTCCGTCGACCGCGGCGGCCTCGGCCTCCAAGAAGCCCTTGGTTGAGACCGAGGCTCTCCAGGACACCATCAGCGCCGATAACCTGCTTGTGCGTGCGAAGGAGCTGTACGAGATTGCCAAGCTCGGAGAGGAGGAGTTCAACCATCCCACTCGCGTCATTGGCAGCGATGGTACGGCGATCCTGAATTCAGTCACCCAGTCACACTTCAGACATGCATGCTCACTGTTGGAATATAGGCCACACCGGAACGCTGGAGTACATCTACTTCAATCTCGCTAAGCTGGGCGATTACTACAAGATCTGGAACCAGACGTTCCCCGCCGTCTCGGGCAACGTTTACGAGTCTCGGCTCGTCATCGGCGACCAGGTGCCCAAGTCGGCCTCGCCCATGGCCCTGACGCCTCCGACCAAGGACAAGGAGCCTGTGCACGGCGATCTTGTCTACGTCGAGAACGACGGCTGCGATGCCTCGGACTACCCCTCGGGAGTGAGCGGCAACATTGCCTTCATCCGCCGTGGCACCTGCCCATTCGGCACCAAGAGCGAGCAGGCCGGCAAGGCTGCTGCTGTGGCGGCCGTCGTCTACAACTACGAGAGCGAGACGGTCCACGGCACGCTGGGAACCCCCTCCCCCAACCACGTGGCGACCTTTGGCCTCGGCGGCGACGACGCCAAGCCCATTCTCGAGAAGCTCCGCAAAGGCGACACGGTCGACGCCATCGCCTACATCGACGCCGTCGTCAGCACGATCCTGACGACCAACATCCTCGCCCAGACGCTCGAGGGCGACCAGGACAACTGCGTCATGCTCGGCGGCCACAGCGACAGCGTCACCGACGGCCCCGGCATCAACGACGACGGCTCGGGCAGCCTGAGTCTCCTGGAGATCGCCACTCAGCTGACCAAGTTCCGCGTCAACAACTGCGTTCGCTTCGCTTGGTGGGCGGGTGAGGAGGAGGGCCTCCTGGGCTCCGACTACTACGTCTCGGTGCTGTCCCCCGAGGAGAACCAGAAGATCCGGCTCTTCATGGACTACGACATGCTCGGCAGCCCCAACTATGCGTACCAGATCTACAACGCGACCAACGCCGTCAACCCTACTGGCTCGGAGGAGCTGCGCGACCTGTACGTTGATTGGTACAAGGCCCACGACCTTGCCTACACCTTTATTCCCTTTGACGGCCGCAGCGACTACGACGCTTTCATCCGCAACGGCATTCCCGGCGGTGGAATCGCTACCGGCGCCGAGGGCGTCAAGACCAAGGAGGAGGCCAAGCTGTTCGGCGGCAAGGCGGGTGACTGGTACGACCCATGCTACCACCAGCTCTGCGACGATGTCAGCAACGTCAACCTGACTGCCTGGGAGATCAACACAAAGGTATGCTTCGCAGCGTTCTCCGTCTACTTGATTAACGATGCAATGAATGCTAATCTCTGTATGCACTATACAGCTGGTTTCCCACTCGGTCGCCACGTATGCCGTGTCGTTCAAGGGCTTTCCCGAGCGGACCAAGGCGTCTGCTGCTTCTACGTATGCGAAGGACACCAAGTACCACGGCAGCAAGCTCTTCATCTAGGCCGCGGCCGGTTTTGGACTTGACCAGAGTCATGACATTATCTATGTATACTATCTCGAATTCGATCTTGGTGGAGTGCATGATGAGTTAACGGTGTTGCTGTTAAGGGAGAGTGGAGCAGACTTGCAGGGCATGTGGCGTGTACACAAAGTAGTTGATAGGATGTATCTATAGTATAGGGATGCCGTTGAATTCATAAATGAGTTGATGAACAGTCTTGAGGCTTTACCAGCTGGGAAGAGAGTTGTCCAATAGTCAGTCTGGCGAGCGAGTAAGTCATGGTTCAGCATGCATCACACCAAATGCTTTTGACTGCCACGCCAAGAAGCCGGGGATGTGGATTATATCCACCGTAGCAGCGGAGGAGGCGGGGAACTTGGAATTACCCCAGACTTTCCCTTTCTATTCCCTCCCACCTTGCTAGATCGATCCATTTCCCACCTCCATCTCCATCTCCATTTCCATTCCCATCCACCCTGTCCATCTTGAATCTCTCTTCCTTCCTTGGCAACTCTCCAACTGCATCACCATGTCAAGCTTACCCCGTCGTCACCCCTGAACCCGGCAAGACCGTCTGTCTGCCGTCTCAATGCCAACACGGAACTCCCTCGAGTCGCTAACCGCCTCAACCCCCGTCTTCAATGCCGTCAGGCTCCATCAGCCGGACCGGCGCATGCCAGCGCTGCCACCGCCGAAAGGTCAAATGCGACCGCACACGGCCGTCCTGCGCGCCATGTGCGAGGGTCGGTGTCCAGTGCACGTACGCTGCGAGGGAGCATCAGATACAGCTTCGCCGGCAGGACGTCGAGAGACTCGAGCAGCACATACGGGACTTGCAGGCCGAGAACGACAACCTGGCAGGGAGACTGGCCGATGTCCAACAAGAACAACGAAGTCCGCAGCAATCACAACAAACACAGCAATCACAGCAAACGCAGCAAGCCGGCGCTGACGACAACAACAACAACAACAACAGACTGGCTACCCCGAATACGACGTCAAGCCTGGGTCTACAGTCTGACGACACCCAGGCACCGGCCGAGAGCGGGGAGATCGCCAGCCAGGTCATCCACCTTTCACTCAACGCCGGCGGAGGTCGGGACTTTGTCGGTTCCACGAGCGGCCTGTTCCTCGCCAACTTGCTGCAAACCCATAGCCAGCCTGTCGGGCCCTCTCACGACGCTGTTGGCAATCTTTATTCCGGCTCCGCGTCTCGGCATCGACCTCGGTCGGGAAACCCAGCACCCGGTGGTCTCTCGGGCCTGCCGGCGAGAAGCCTTACGACAGAGATTCTGGACGCATATTGCAGTCATGACCGGCTCTGTTACCCATTCCTGTCTCCCAAAGCACTGGATCGGGCCCTGGACGCCGTCTACGACGCCAGACACCCGGATCCGCCGGACCCTGTGGATGGATTCCTGATCGACATGGCCCTTGCCATAGGCACAGCTCAGGTATACAAGCTGAACTGGAATGGCATCTGGGACGCCGAGGTCCACTACAACCGCGCCATGACGCGCCTTGGCGACGTACTTTCGCGAGGAGGCATCACTGCTCTGCAGGCCTTGCTCCTCATTTGCCAATATCGGATGGGCACCACCTCACATGACACGAGCACCAGTGTCTGGCACCTCATCGGCGTGGCCGCGAGGACGTGTTTCGAGCTCGGTCTGCACAAGGCATCAACGTACGCCCCTCGTCCGTCCCGTGACGGCAGCGAGGGAGATGCTGCCTCGTTCGCGTGGCGGGAGGACGTGGAGACCAAGCGGCGATGTTTTTGGAGCGTGGTGTCCATGGATCGCATTGCTAGCCTCATCCTCGGCCGACCTTTGGCCATCCAGCTGGAGGACATTGATGTCGAGCTCCCCCATTTCGATAAGCCTGCTTCGGTCCCGCTTCACCGATCTATATCGGCTGCGCCCTTGGGCTCTCCAGAGTGGCATCTCGGGACCTCGGTATTCGTCCACATCGTGCGGTACAGGCTGATTTGTGGCAAGATTATGAACCTGTTACACCGGAGCACTAGCACGAACCGCGAGTCTACCGGTTCTTACGAGGACAACAGGAGCGCGTTGGTTGAGGAGCTCCGGTCCTGGCGCGCAGAGACTATAGACCTTCCGCTGATCCCGGCCGATGCACCACCGCTCGCATCCCCGGCGAGTAGGTCCAGCTTTCGCTCGGCCGAGTGGTACGACCTGCTCTACCACAACGGGATCCTGATGCTGTTCCGCCCGTCCTCGACGCTCTGCGATGCGACGGGGAACAGCAGCGTGCTGCAGCACATGTTTGACTCGTCGCAGGAGGCCATCAATCTCTACGCCAACTTGCACCGCTCGCGAAAGATCAACTACTCCTGGGTGACGTTGCACTCCATCTTCATTGCTGGGCTCTCCTACATCTACGCCCTGCGGAACCACTTGCAACACGCACAGAACCGGAACGTCTCGGGCATGAACCCGCCTAAGGCCACTCTGCGAGCGACGCCGACCATCAGCCAGGTGGTCAACGACACCCGCGCCTGCTCAAAGGTCCTGGTTGCCGTGTCCGAGAGATGGGCAATGGCACGGAACTGCTCCGAGGTGTTTGACCGCCTCAGTGATGCTGTTGTTGCTGATATCGTCGAGGCCCAAACCGGCCAGGCCTCATCATCTTCCGGTCCCTCGTACCCAGTCCAGTCCACGGGAGAGACCCAGGAACATCTGCAACCGTCCGCGGGCATCAACATGTCGGACGCCATGTATGGACAGTCCAGCCAAAACTTTGTCAACATGACGGTCGACGAGACCCTGCGAGACTACTTCGGTGACCTGCAGAGCATCTGCTACGACCAGTACCACAGCGATGCCATTGCCCAGCTTTCTCAGGATTGGCTCTTCGGAATGGGGGAGACTCCAAGCCGGTACTTTTGACAGAAGAGTATCAATCAACGAAACGGTGTTACTTATTCCTGAAAAAATCTACATTGCCTATTATATATCCCTCATATCCGTCCTCTCTGGAGAAAAACCCTCGGCACCTCGACATACCGGCTCCGTAGGTACTCTGCAATTCCCTTACCGAGACCGTCTATCCGATCTGAAGACGCGATGCCTCCATTCAAGTTATCGAGGATGCGGCTAATCAGTCCCTTCTCGTTAGTATCCTAAACACCCCCCGAAGAGAAGGGATGATCAACTCACAAGTGCACCGCGTTGATGCCAGGGAACTCAACCCGTTCCACCCTCCGATCCGGATTGCTTTTGTACCAGTCGTCGCCCAGCAGCTTTTTCAGCCGGGAGACCGACAACAGCGTCCGCAGCCAGGGGAATTCGTCCTCGTGGCGGACGAAGAAGCCGACGTTGGAGTTGTCGGCCTTGTCGCCGGACCGTGCATGGACGATGGTGCCTAGCGGCGCGAACTCGGTCGGACCCAGCGATACCAGGTCGACCGGGTCCTCCGTGTCGGAGGACGGTCGAGCGACCTTGTACGTGGCCGTGTTGCTCGGCGGCCGGATGTGTACCAGTTCCCCGGTACCCAAGAGCACACGGTGATCGATGGCCGACTGGGGCATCAGGGCCGGGAATATCTCCATGAACCGTTTCGGGTCCATGGTCCGGAAGTCCAGCGACATGTGGTAGCCGGGGTAGCTCTGCATCCGCACGGCGTAGATGGGCACTTTGAACTTGACGGCCGCGATGTCCTCCTTTTCCCTCGCCTGCGCGAACACCCGAAGCTGCACGGTGCCGGCCTGCTGGGAGCTGGGGTTCCGCGTCGGCGTGCCGTACTGCTCGATGCTGAGCCGGCTGAAGTTGCTGTCCCTGAAGAGGTGGGCCAGCTGGTTCTTCATCATGGCCACCTTCTCCTCCACGTCGAGCCCGTTGATATAGAACGTCGCCTCGGCCTGGTACCCGCCCTCGGCAGCGAACATGACCTTTGTCGTGGGCGGCGGCGGCAGACCCTTCACGCCCCATACGCGGACCCGATCCTCCCCGGAGTCATCATGTTGCTCCTCGACACGGACGTGCGACAGGTCCGCCACCACGTCCGGGTTGAGGTACAGATGGCCCTGTAGCTCGTACAGCAGCTGCGCCGTGACCGTATGCCGAGTGACGCGCCCGCCGCCCTCGGCCGTTTTGCCGATGACGCAGCCCCCGTCGCGGCTAATATCGGCGACGGGAAACGCGAGGTCGACCAGCTCCGGGAGGAAGTCCTTGAAGCCGGAGAAGTTGGCGCCGACGACGTAGGGTCCGCACTCGATGAGGTGCGCCGCCAGAAGCGCGCCGGCGAGCTCCTGGTGCTGATCCTCGCGCCAACCGTAGTACCACGCCGCGGCGCCCATGACGGGCGACGCGTCAGTGCACCGCCCACAGACGACGATGCGCGCCCCCGCCCGTAGGGCCTCGACGATGCCCCAGCACCCTATGTAGGCGTTGCCGCAGCAGGGCTCAAAGCCCCAGTCGTCGAGCGTCGTGTGCGGGTGGTCGAGGTGCGGGAACGTCAGGCTGTCGTCGTCGTCATCGTCGTCATATCTTCGCCGCCTCGTCGACGACCGATCCCGCCGCAACAGGCCGGAAACGTCGTCCCCGAGGACGGCGGCGACGGAGCCCGCGGGGTAGCCTCTGGACTCGCAGAGCTTCCTGACCTTGTCGAACAAGGCGGTGGTGTTGAGGGCGCCGGCGTTAGTGACGACGCGGATCCCCCGGGCCATGATGTCGTCGAGGCACGCCTCGAGCTGCTCGTAGAAGCCGACTTCGTAGCCGAGGCCCGGGTCGACGTCGCGCCGGGTGATGGCGTTCCAGGCGATGTTCATCTCGGAGAGCCAGTCGCCCGTGATGACGTGGACGTTGCCGGAGCGGACCATGCGCGCCATGGCGTGGGGGTGGTCACCCGTCGCGCCCGAGACGTTTCCGATCCGGATGGACGGTTTCTCGATCATGGCTGGGGAGTCGTTAGGTGTGGAGGACGGAGCAGATGGTATGAATGAGGAGCGGGCTAGGCGGTCTTCAAGGAGGAGGGAGGAGGAGCAGGAGGGGGAGAAGGGGAGAGGGGGAGGATGGGGAGGAGGAATATTTGGGTGAAGGCGCGTTCACGTCGCGCTTCTATGCCGATTCCACGATGGACTTATCTGAATGGAATAGCAAAGTCTCTCTTGGAGGAAGGGACAACAAGAGAGGATAATGCTAGGCCCTTGCAATTTCACTTACACGCTTTAAGTGGCTGCCGACTGCGGATCGAACGCCGAACCGAAGACGACGGAGTTCCAGGCGGGCGCTGCTGCCCGTCTACTCATCTTTCGAGGTCCACCGAGACAAAAGCTCTCACAAACCAATGATGGTGACGTGATTCCAGAAATCAACTGCGAGATGGCGGGCATTGAGGTTGACCTAAGCACTGGATCTGTATGTGAGAGCGGCATCAATGGCCGAGAAAGACGGCGCGGAGGTCGAGACCGAAAACACTCCTCCCTCCCCCTCCCCTTCCGTCAAGCCTCTCAACACTTTTGCCCATTGAAAACCCCCGGAAAATGTGAGAATCTCTCTCCATGGCGCCTGTTGTCATTGGGCTCCGGCCGGGGAAGAAATGGTTCGAGACCAACACTTCCGGTCCCACCTTCGATGCCCCGATCCACCTAGGAGGTTTGCGGGGGGGACAAGGGAGTAAGGGAGGGAAGCGTTCCATTCGTAAGTCGGAGTTGAAAGTGAGGGGTGAGGGGAGGGGGGACTGACGTCTGACTACAAGTCCATCGACTCTTTTGCATGCATGCGCGGGGGCAAGACCGCCCATCATCTATCTCGGTCTTCGGCGCCGCTGGCCGCAGGCGGCATGTTTGCCGCTTCACGCTCCCGCAACGACTGCAACACTGTGGTGCCGTCACTTTGGCTCCAGAGTGACGGATCCCCTCCCCCATTGTGATTCACATTCAGCCCCCCCAGAAACCACGATAGCCAAGCATCCCGAATCCGGGGTTCTTGCGGGGAAGCGAAGGGGGATTGAGGGGCTCCCAGGATTCCGGGTGAGGTCCTACTCGAGAACAAATACAGGCTTGGTTCCCCCTTTGACCCCGAGTACGAGGTGTCTGGATACAACAACTCTTCTATTGTCTTATCCATTGGCAAGTTTGGAAGCCTCCCGTTCCGGCTTCTAACTCTTTTCACAGATACAACCGATAGTACCAGCAGTTTGGCCCATATCATCAAAAGATGGCGACCCAAACGGACTCCGTCGCCGAGGGCCATCCGCCGGCAAACTCCCACGCCGACATCGAGAAGCAGCAGGCGCTCCACCAGGAGCACTCCCATGTCTTGGACGACGAGAAGAGGCCTGCCGCTGCAGCGGTCGACTACTCCGGCGCTGCGGCCAAGACGGATCCCGAGGAGATCAGACTCGTGAGGAAGCTGGACCTCTGGATCATGGTCAGTCTGAAGTCGGCAGAGACGCCCGAAAACTCCTCGAGACTCCGTCTAACACATCTCTATCTCTCCCCCTCTAGCCAACTCTGTGGGTCATGTACTGGTTGAAGTATGCCAAGCAAAACTTTTCCCCGACCCAAAGCCCCGTCAACACATCTGACAACCCGTCCCAGCTACCTCGACCGCAACGCCATCGCCCTCGCCCGTCTCAACGGACTCGAGGAGCAGCTCGGCCTCACCAGCGTCGAGTACTCGACCTGCGTCTCCATCCTCTTCGTCGGCTACATCCTCGGCCAGATCCCCAGCAACATGATCCTCACCCGCGTCCGGCCCTCCTGGTACATGGGCGGCTTCATGGCCGCCTGGGCCGTCGTCAGCGCCCTCACCGCCGTCGTCCACGACTACACCGGCCTCGTCCTCGCCCGCTTCTTCCTCGGCGTCGTCGAGGCCCCCTACTACCCGGGCGCCCTCTACATCCTCTCCATCTTCTACACCCGCAAGGAGCTCGCCACCCGCATCAGCGTGCTGTACTCGGGCAACATCCTCGCCACCGCCTTCGCCGGCCTCATCGCCGCCGGCGTCTTCCACGGGCTCGAGGGCGTCTCCGGTCTCGCCGGCTGGCGCTGGCTGTTCGTGCTGCAAGGCGCCGTCACCTTCGCCGTCGCCCTCGTCGCGTGCTACACCCTCCCCGACGAGCCCCTGACGACGCGCTGGCTGAGCGAGGCGGAGCGGCGCCTCGCGCACGCCCGCATCGCGCGCGACACGGTCGGCGGGCGGCCCCCGAACAGCAGCGGCAGCGGCAGCAGCACGTGGGCCGGGCTGCGCGAGGCCGTCGTCGACCCGCGCGTGTGGGTGTTCGTCTACATGCAGCACATGCACCTGGCGACCAACGGCTTCAAGAACTTCTTCCCGACCATCGTCGAGACGCTGGGCTTCGGCACGACAGTCACGCTCGTGCTGACGTGCCCGCCGTATCTCATCGCCGGCGGGCTGTCGATCGCGTGGGCGTGGAGCTCCGGGCGGTACAACGAGCGGACGTGGCACATCACCATCGCCAAGGCCGTCGCGCTGTTCGGGTTCGTGCTGGCCTGCGCGACGATGAACACGGGGGCGAGGTATTTCGCCATGGTCGTCTTCACGATCGGGACGTACGGCGTGAACTCGATGTGGGTGCTTCCCCTCCCCTTTTTGGATACGATGATCCGACTTCTTCTTGGCGATGCCACTTTGCTGACTTGTTCGAAGCCTCCTCGGCTGGGTCGGCAGTACATGCGGACAGACGAAGGAGAAGAAGGCCTCGGCTCTGGCCGTCGTCAACACGAGCGCCAGCATCAGCTTTATTTGGACCCCTGTGAGTCAAGAACCCTCCCTCCCCCTATAGGTCTCTACAAAGCCGCCTTACCCCCTAAGAAAGGTTGCTGACGGAACGCGGCAGTACCTGTGGCCCAAGTCGGACGCGCCAAGATACGTGATCCCGATGGCAAGTAGCGCAGCCTTCTGCGTCGCGTGTGCGGCCGGCGCGTGGCTGATGCGGTGGATGCTGGTGAGGGAGAACAGGCGGATCCGGCGAAGCGACCAGGAGGCGACGTTGTTTTATGCGTATTAGTTGGGGTGTGTTTCACGGACATCTTTGAAGGGGTTTTCTTGTTGTCATTTGTTTAGTAGTCCGATAATATCCGAATCAATTGAGCCCCGTTCTGTACATGTCTGGCGTTGCGTCCGGTGCCCGGCCCCGGCCGGCGGCCCGGCGTCGGAGTGTTGGTCCCACTTTTCCGGTCTCAGCTCGGTCCCCTCCCAAAGTCGCCCTCGCCCCCCTTCTTGATGGGTGGACTTGTGGTTTTTGACAGATTTTAGGCGCCAGAGTAAACAACGTATAACTCTGAAGAATAAAAGCATGTCTACTCCATGTTGTCAACTGTGATTCGTGATTACAATACCTTGATACCGAACCAAGTTTCAACTTGCACAATCATTGGAAATGCCAGTCTTCTACAATACCAAGGTCTAGACTCTTGGAACGCACATCTACATAGTATGCCAGAAACCTCGAGCGAAAGACTTGACTCAAAGTAGCCAAGACCAAATCCTCTCTTCCCGTTCGCCTTGAAATGCCGACAAAGTCGGCCCTTGTGGTGGCTGAACTTCTCCCGGCTTACGCAAGTCTTCGAGAACTGCGATCCCGCTAAACCTCTCGGCTGATTCTCCCATCGGAAATAAGCAGAGCTAGTATTGAACAAGCAAGCCTTGCGGATAATCCTAGTCGTGCCGCTAATCTGCCGGTTCTGGGCGTTTGGTTGGCTTTCTTTCCGCTCTGCTCCTTGCCCTGCCAGGATTACTCCACGCCCCCCAACCCAGAATCCTGTCCGCGGTCCATCAAAAAGAAGCAGCTCATTCGAACGAGTTCGAAGAGGAGTCCTCTCTCTCAAGTTCGTACCGACCATCAGGCAGAATAGTAACAAGACAGTATGAGAGGGGTTACTCAGCTACCAAATCCGACGAGTTTCCCGAGAATCGTTATGCGCCCATGGGCATGGAGGGAGGGGGGGTTCCTTTCCAGGATAGACGAACGGCGCATACGGAACGAGCAACATCCGAAGGAGGCTTTTCTCCCGCTCCACACAACCAACATGAGCCAATCCTTCGCATCCGCTTCTCATCGCTGCTGATCAACCAAAAACGCCCAGCCCGTACCCGTCAGCGCCCTTCCTCACTTTGGGCGCGCTGCCATCGACGGGCTCCTTCCCCTCGGCCGCGCGCTTGTTGCAGCTCTGCCCGCGCAGGAAGAGCACCTCGGACTCTGTGCCAGAGAAGACGTCGGTCCTGCCCAACTCTGGTCTAGTCCTGATATTTGCGG
The DNA here is from genome assembly GCA_034638275.1 of Colletotrichum lini. Lineage (NCBI taxonomy): Eukaryota > Fungi > Ascomycota > Sordariomycetes > Glomerellales > Glomerellaceae > Colletotrichum > Colletotrichum lini. Next base: position 461,588 of record JAWQJV010000002.1, on the reverse strand, counting down.
GCGCCCTCAGGTCCATTTGAACCCTTCGGGGCAGTCCGCCCGGACCTCGGCGCTGTCTCTTTGGTAGAACGAATCGCGGTCGTCAAAGTCGTCGATCTCCGTCCAGAACTCAAGGCTTTCGTCAAGTTCGAGCGTCCCTACTACTATGGGTTAGACGCTTGGCTTTGGCCAATTGCCAAATACTCAAAAGGGAGTCCGGGGGCCACCCCGAGTGGGGACCAAAGCACTCCATCTTACCTGTGTGGTAACAGCACGCCTCGGCAGAGTTGTTGTCCTGGTCGAACCTCAGGTTGTACCGCACGCAGACGTCCGTCTCTGACATGTTCCCATAAACGCTCAAAGCCGCGCCCCGGACGCGCTCGTCGCCGTCACAGAGGACGAGCAGCACCTTCCGCGCATCCGCTTCCGATATCCGCCCGATGGTGTCCAGGTCCCGGTTCCGACGCGCGGCCTGGTTCGCGCCACGTTCCACAGCGTGTTCAGCCAAGTTTCTTCCATCTCTGCTGGTGTATGTCTTTTTCTCGTCGCCGGGGTCGCAAGGTGAATAGGAAAGCCTGCGACAGGGGGTGAGGGAAAACAACGGTCTACCGCGATGCCGGGAACCTCTTGACGTTTTTCTCGCGTCCGGGAATACAGGGCCAAGAAGAGCAAACTCTTCGGCGTGTCGAATCAGTACCAATACCAAGGATTAGATTTCAACAGAAACCATACATCCTCCTCAACTCCGACGGTCGATCATCATCGACACCATACACGCCTGCTAGGAATAGCAACATCATGGGTTGTTTCCCGGCCGCCCTCGGAGCCTTGTGGTTTCTTTTTCTCATGCCATGTCCTCCCCTCCAAACCCATCCCCCATATCTTTCCCACGCTCCCATCATCCCCCCCAGCCCTCCCGTCGATCAGGGTTTGCCGGGGAAGCTCGGATGGTCAGGGTGACCCCGGGTGACCCCTGCTAGGCGGGTAGTCCTCCGTGTCCCATCGGCACCTCTCATTGGGTTTCCCTGTGCACCACAGAAGATGCTGTGGCACATCCCCTAGCTTACCGCTTCCAGGGCAGCCCAAAGTCCTCCAGGCGTGTGCGACCACCATGCGGCAAGCTCCTGTGTGCGCTGCTAGGCTTCTTCTGGTGTCCCTTGCAGGCGCTGCAGATGATACCGGGCCCCGGATGTTCTTCCGTCTCACGCATGCTGTGCGCGCGCGTGTGTGTGTGCGTGTTTGTGTATGCGGCAGCCGCCACCGCCAGTCTATGTATGAGTCGAGGTGACCCCCGTCTCGATTCCGGAAGCGGATGCTCACATCATCAGCTTCAGAGCCTGAATCATGATTTCATAGAGTGTGCTAATTAATGTATGTGTTTTGTGTAAAGAAGGACGTGCAAAGGTGATGCGGGCTTGCGCCATCTCGCTCCGGTTCTACATGGCCATCACGCCCTCACGACCGGCTCCATCTCTCATTGATCATCATCTGCTTTTTGGGGCGCGCTTATATACGTATACAACGGCGGACTTGTTTTGCCTCCCGTGCTCACCCCCCATGCCACCCCCCCTTTGTCATGTTCTTACACTTCTGTCAATGCGTGCTGTGTGCTGTGAGCCGAATGTCCTTCCCATCCTGTCCGGTTCGACTCCGATTTCGATTTGAAGGTCCGCAGGAGAGAGATTAGATGTGCAACCCGATCGAAACAGTTTTCCTTCCTCCGATCCAGTACCCAAGATCCATAACTTCTGTCGAGTGCGTGTATCAGACTTTTTGCCAATGCTATACCTCCCAAGTAATGCTTTTGCTTCGTGACATGTCCAAGCCCCCCCTTCCCCCCAACCCTGGCTGCTTCAAACTACGCGTGGCTTGTCGAAACTGTCTGACCGAGTGACTGTAGCAGGGCCGGGCGGGAGACCGGGAACACACCCGATTGACCGGAAACCCAAAACAGGAGAAATTCCCCTTGACCGGTCTACCCGAACCGGTTGCTTTTCGAGGGGGAGAGCGAGGACGATGGAACCATGCCATTGACCACGGCATGGTTCCAAGGATGATGGGAACCGAGCAAGGCCCCGCGTGCTTTCTCTCCGTCTAAACGAAAAACCGAGGGGGGGGGGAACCTTCTTCCAACCTCATTGCTGACGAAACTGCTGGTGCTGATGTTGTTCATGGTGCTGATGCGTCGATAACTTGCGGATGCCCTCCTGCGAGTTCGTGATCGTGTAGTGCTGCTGGTGCGGCGTCCGCAGATCCAGCTCCAGGTCCCCCGACCCGTCGAGCTCGAGCGGGTCGTCCTCGGGGTCCGAGAGCTCGTTGCCGCGGCCTTTTTTGCTCCTGTCCGGGTTGGCCTCGTGCTCGCCGCGCACGCAGCCCGGCCGGTCGCCGAGCCGCTCGCAGCAGCACCACCGGAACGCCGCCGGGTACTCGGCGCGGTTCGACTCCGTGTCGAGTTCGTCTGACGTTACTTCGTCCCAGAGCGTGGGTATTTGGGTCTCGTCCCAGAGCTCCAGCTTGTCTACGGGGGGGAGGATGGTGTCACGAGTCAGTATTCCGTGCCGCCAGACAACCGAATCTTTTTTGGGCGAGTAATGACAGAAGAAAGGCAACGGAGGGAGTGGGTTTGCTAGTAGCCGAGATCATCGCCGTGGTCATCGCCGTCATCAGTTTCTGCTCACCTGTATGGTACCAGCACGCGCCAAAGGTGTTCTCGTGGTCGGTGAAGATGCAGTCGCACTGGACGCAGATTTTGGGCTCGCCGGTGGCCTTCCTCTTCCTGGGGTTCGACGGGCTTGTGGCCGGGGAGTCGGGGCTCCCCACGACGGGATCCCGGCCGCGGACGTCGGCCTCGAAGCGCAGCAGCCGGCCGAGCTGCCTCAACGCCTGGGCCCGGACGCGTCGGTCGTCACACAGCGCCACGAGGATGGCGCGGGCGACAGGCGCGGGCGCCTGTGCGAGCCCTTCGAGGTCCGGGGCGAAGAACGGCGGCGACGAGTCCACGGGGGACGATGCAAGAGTCATTGCCGGAAGAGAGAAAGGGAGGAAGTAGGAGGGGGAGAAAGTAGCAGAAGACGAAGATAAGCAGCAATCAGCAACAAGGGCCAGGCGACCAAAACGACCGTTTGGGTTTGGGAAGACGGACGGGAAAGGGCAAAGAAGCCTTTCTGGGGATGAGGCTCTGGGGGCGAGGGTATTTCTGGATTCTGGGTTCTGGGTTCTTGTCGCCGGAAGCCCTTCCCCGGATGTGTCAGCTCACAGATGCATTAGCAGGAAAGTGTGTGTGTCTTCAAGGCGTCCAGGGTGGTGTGTGGGTGGCGGAGAGACGATTGGAGGTCGGCCGCGTCCGATGATAGAGAGAGAGGGAGAGAAAAAGACAGTGAGAAAAGGGGAGGAAGGGGAATGAGTGAGACGGAGATGCGGGTACGGGCCGGGAGGCAGACGGAGGTAGCGTGTTGAGCAAGACGGTGTCGAGTTGTCAGTTCCAGCTGGTTCGTATGTACTCACAGGTTAAGGTCAGAGACTAAGAGACCGAGAGACTCATAGACAAGAGACTGAGGAGACGGATCCAGGTCAACGAACACTGTGGGTAGCTAATTGGGGGATCTGCTAGGCTTGCCGAGACCAACTTGCGAAAGGGTTCGGTTCGAGGCCCCCGGTCTCAATGGCTGGCTGACATGAGATGATGAGATGGAGGGGAGGGGCCTGGCTGGGGATGGATTCACGCAGTTCCAGCGTTCCACGGTGGCAGACTGTGCATTGCCGGGCCACAGCGGAGGGGAAGACGCAGCAGGACGAGGTGTGCGATGCGGGATGGCGCGGGATGGGACTTCGTGACCTCATAGAAGACGATAGAGCATCGCATCACCAACGGCAGCTTGCAGGGGAGGGGGGGGTTCAGGATTGATTCAGTGTGAGTATGAGCGTGCAAGAACGAGAATGAGGATTGATTGAGTGAGAGACCCAGTATGAGTGGGAGCAGAGCAGGAGTGAGTGGGACCGAGTGAATGTGAGCGACCGTGAGTGAGTGTGAGAATGAGAGAGTGAGAGTGTGTGAGTGCGAGTGTGAGTGCGAGCCTGTCGTCGACATCCGGGGCTGCTCCGTCTCGTCCTGCAAGATGCCCGTTTGAGTAATGGGGAAGGGATCCAGGGGGGGGCCGCCTCGTGACCATTCACCAACTTCTGTCATATTTTGGGGCGCGACACTCGCTCGCCTAGCCCTTTCCTCTCCGCCTGCATCGCATGTGAATGATGATGTGTGGCCGGCCCACGCTATGCCATGCCATGACATGCCACCATTCCCATGGCCAGACCCGAACCAAACCGCCCCCTTAAAGCAGGCTTTGCGAGCAGTGGACAACATCTCATCTGCTGATGTGGCCCCCTCGTCGTCTTGCAGACTTCGAGTCCCCTTCGACAGGTGGTTAGTCTGCCAGCAAATCACGGCTCTCGGAGGGGGGATGCCACGCAACGAACAACAACCAACTACTACCCTTGACGGCCCCGTTCCCCCCCCCCCCCCCCCCCCCCGCTCGGGAAGATGGGGAACAGACGCAGACGGCAGGCGGGCGGGCGGGCAGACCGGGCAGGCAGGCAGACAGGGCAATCTCATTCTCCAGACGGGAAATTTCGCCGAGCGGCGTCTGCCCGAAAACTGCGAGTCCCGAATGGGGATTCAGAGTAAAGATCAGTGGATGCACGATGGCGCATGGCGTCATGTACGACGGTGTAAATGCAGGCACCGCATCCGATGTCTGCCGCGGTGACAGCCAGAGCGCTGGGCAGAGGGGAGCTTGTCCTCCAGGGCTCATCATGGAGGGCATCTTCAACTTCCATTCCCGCTCTCACACTCATTCTCACGCTCACTCTCACTTTCACTCTCACTCTACAGAGTACAAGAGAGACACCGGGTTCACTAGGGCTGCCGGGTCTGTGGAGAGAGAAAGAGAGAGTGTGAACGAGACCCCGACTCTGGCGGGTTTAATTTTTTGGGTTGCGGCAAACGCGCGTAGCGACAATTAACCAAAACCTGGACAAGGCTTTTTTTTTCTTCCTTGCCAGGAAACCTTGGCCCGGCGACTCATGTGTCTCTGGGGCGGGCCCCTTGTGTTGTTTTATTAGCTGGAGGGGCTGGAAGCAATACACTAATAAGCGGCCTTGATACCACTAACATCGGATCGTCGTGGAATCTCAGCGCCACATACACACAGACACAGCACATCACATCACATCACATCCATTGAACGGGTCACCATTGACTAGATGCAGCCCGACTACCTAGGTGGAGGACTCCGAATAGGCGCCGATACACCACACACACACTGAGCTCTCCGTCGGCTGGGCGGCTTCTGCGCCGAAGATCTGTTCACGCATGCGACCGCCTCGCCTGTCTGCCCGCCTGCGGGCCGATCCTGTCTTGGCTCTTGTTCCCCTGGCTGGCCTTTTAATTCCGCGGTGCGTCCGTCGTCTGTTGCTTTTACGCCAGGGGGAGGGACGTCTCCACGGAAAGCGATTCGTGGAGGACCGAGTGAGAGTGAGCCCTAGAAGGAGAGACAGGCGGAAGAAGAAATGACGCTGTCACACCGAGACGTCCCAACGACGCTCGGTGAGGGTTGTCGTTCGCGCCTCGGGAGGCGCTCGGAGTGTCTCAAGTTTGGATGCCGGGTTGTTGTTGTTGTTATTGTTGTTGTTGTTGATGTTGTTGCTGTCGTTTGTTTTCTATTAATGCAGTCGTCGCCGGCCGGTCAAAGGTCGTCTGCGCGCACCTTCGGAATGATGGGAATGGTTTGGGGCGGTTTCGCACCGGTTGTCTGGACGTGTTCCAGTCAGAGGAATGCTCAGAAGAGGCCTCCTCTGTTTGAAGATGCGTCGCAAACGGTCCCCAACTCGATGAACCATCCATGTCGATGCTGAGGGTGGTGGTGATCTCAACTGAGTCCCCCCCTATGGTAGTCGTGTTCGGCCCCCCGAGAATCGGGCTAGGAGATGCTTCCTGGAATCATCAGTTTTCTGTCTCAACAACCTCACGAACATGTTTGTTTTCTGTCTCTCTGTTGGGGAGACGAATGGACGCGGCCAAGGCAAGTCGCCTTCTTCCTCCCGATTTTCTCTCCAAACCCGAGCAAGCCACCGTTTCCTATCTCCCATCACCTCTTCTCTCCATCCTCCATCGCCTCCGCATTCTCGAAGCCCTCTCGGGCCATTTCAACAACGTACATCGTGAATGCTGCCCCGTCGACCCTGCGTTGTCAGATATCAGAAATCCCCCCCTTCCAGAGGCCGCCAACCAACTAACCACCAGATCCGTCTTGCCAGTGTGTCACCAAAACGTTGGACATTGACGTTCTACACCCGGGGGGGGGGGGGGGGGGGGGGGGGGGGGCACCCCCCTCCAATGTCTTGCAATAGCAGCGCCGCCGATGTCTCGGACCCAGCAAAGGGAGAGAAACCGAAGACTTTCCACGGCAGAACCACAACAGCGCGGCGGTTCGTCAGCTCCTGTTGCCTGGACATGTCTCACCATTCTCCCATTCGCGCGGTTCGGCGTCCCGCCCAGCCGTTTTCCCAATCTGTCCATGTCCGGCCTGTCTTGCTAAAATCTCCCATTGCGTTCAAATGAGAATCAGCATGGGCACGTACTCGCTCACGGGGGGGGGGGGAGGGGGGGCGAGAAAGCATCGAACCCGTCTCCAACCGTCGTCCGACGTCCGAACAAGCTGTTCCGATTGATGCCAACGACGACTAATGAGACGAGATTTTCAAGCCAATAACACGGCTTTTTCGTGGGGTCGACCGTGTCGAATGAAGATTGCTGACTATCACGGGTTGCACAAGACCCGAGGGACCTTTTTTCCCCTTCGAAATGGCGTTCGGCAAGCCTGGTGCGACCCCCCCCCCTCGAAACGGAAAGCTGAGAGACACACCGAGTCTTGTAAGTTTGTAAGGCCCTAGACGTCAACACCGGTCTCGTTATGAAGCTGTCAGCCTGTCGAGTGTTCCTCCGGATTCCTGGAGTCAGAAAGTGTCTCAGACCAGACAACGTCCTGTCTGTGCAAGGGGTTCCCGGTAGGTCGTAGCGATAATGGATAAACTATCCACCTCTCCTCTCCCCCCCTCCGGTCTTGAGATGAGGATGAGATACGTAGTTAAGGGTCATGACATTAGACGTTGGTGCTAGCCGAATGTAGCACGTCATTCCAGGCAGATACCCTTGAAGAAGAAGCAGAAGAAGAAGCGGAAGAACAACAACTCCACACGGTTGTCTCTCCCTACTTTCGGCTTGGGCCCATCCCGAACGGGCTCATTCCATGAATCATATCCGACTCTCACACGTCAACCTTGTGGCACGACGGCGAACCCCTCCCCTCCCCTCAACAGTCTCCAGTCGAAAGAAGTCAGCCCACACGCTACATCACGTTCTTCCTAAACAACAAAAACAACAACAATAACCCAGCCAGTCCGTACGCGAAACCGGGTTCTCTCCCCCCCCAGAACAACAATGACGACGAGCGTCTCACGGTACACGGTGGCCGCCTTCGGCCTCACCTCCCTCGCCGCCGGCCTCGACTCCCTCCTGCGCCCTCTCGAGTCCCTCGCGTCCCTGGGCCTGCCCGCCGCCGCGCTTCCCGCGGCCAGCGGCAACGCCCTCGCCGCCGTCGCCATGGGCGTCTACTACGCCCTGGCCGCCGCCCAGGACAACCGGGCCTTCTTCCTCGCCACCGTGCCGATGCGCCTGACGTCCGCCGTCGTCTTCTGGCGGCAGGGCTGGGCCGGCGTGGCGGCCTGGGAGGGCGGGGGCGCCGCGCTGACGATGCTCGCGCTTGCGTGGGATGCGCGGCGGGGCGGGAGGAAGACGTCGTGAGGACACTGTTGGCGAGGGAGGGGGGGATGTGGTCGCGACTGAGCAAAAAGCAAACGGGACTCTACGCTCCGCATCGCCCACAAACTACGGAATCCATCTTCCATCGGATCTTTTCAACGTTGAAAGGGAAACGATGCCACATCGGGTCCGAAAAGCGCTAAAATCGAGAAGCAACACTGTTTATGGTTGCCCCCTCACTCTTGGCGAGGAGGTGCTACGTGAATCTGCCAGTACTTAGTTATCGCCTTGGGTATCCTGCTCCTTTGCTCGTCGCTCATCGTATCGTTCCCGTATTCTTGATGCGTTACGCCCTCGGCCAGCACCCCTTCCCTCGTGCCGTTCCTCAAGAAATCCATAAACTCCATAGACACCCCGACGTACTCCTTCAGTCCCTGGTGCACGTTGATCGTGGCCCCCGTCGTCCACCGCAAGAGCAAAGGCTCGATCAGAGGCGCGTCGGTGACGCTCGGATGGCTCGTCCACAGGCTCGTCAGGAACCAGCTCGAGCCCGCGCGCTTGAGCACGTCTCGGGCAATGTCCCTGACGGTGTCGAAGTGCGGCCTCCCGAAGAACAAGGTCAACTTCTTGGACCACGAGTCCGAGTGGACAATGAGGACCGGCACGTCAATGTCCGTGTTCAGCTTGCCGCTGCTCTTGCCGGGATCGAGGATGATGCCGCCGACGGCCGGATTCCGGGCCGAGGTGGCGCCCTTGAGGGCCTGGAGGGCGCCCGTTGCGCCAAAGGAGTGGCCTGCGATGACGGTCTGGGAGAGGTTGAGCCTGCCCTCCCACTGTGCGAGGTCGCGGCCTTCCTTGCGGACGTTGCTGGCGAAGACGACGGGCCCTTTGCCTGCGTGCAATGACCGCAGCACGGAGACGGTTTCCTCAATCTCAGCTTGTCGGAAGGCGAGCTGCTCGAATTTGAAGTCGTCCGGGTCCATTTCGTCGCCGCCCCGGAGCTCGCTCTGGTCCATATACATGACCCTGCGCTCCGTGCCATCCTCTGTCGTCACGACAGATGCCGGGGAGCTGCCGTCGCGGTGCTCGATGGCGGCAACGACGGTGCCGCGGCTGGCGAGTTCGCCGCAGTAGTGCGTGTAGTCCGTCCGCGAGCTGGCTTGGCCGTGGGACAGGACCACAACCGGGAACTCGTCTCTGCCATCGTCTCTGCCCTCGGCGCTGATTGGCGGCAGAAGCGGGACGTCGACCTGGGCGGGGATCGTGATGCTCCCCGCGATGGCCCACAGGAAGAAGGTGAAGACGGGCCGCGATATGAAGTTGTTGAAGTGGGCGGCCCTCGCGTATCCCTCGGCGGTGATGCTGACGGGTTTCGGAACCCAGTAGTGATGGCCGGTACCCTTGGAGCCCCTTGTCGCTGGGTAGTAGAGGGTGAAAAGCACAGTCTCGAGCTCAAAGGCCGGTTTCCCGCTGCTCTTGAAGACTGCGTCGCTCGTCGTGCGCGGTGTCCGGACGGGGACCTCGACGTCTATGGCGCCGACATCGAAGGGGCCTGTATACCTCGGCAGCTTCGACGCCAGAAGAGGAGAGCGGGTAACAGCGCAATACAAGACGTAAAGCGTGATGAGGCCGAAAACGACATATGCGAAGGTCAGGCGTGGTTTGACGACTGCCAGAGCGGCTCGCCCCCAAGACCGGCCCCAAGGCTGCGCCGAACTCATCCATTTCGGTGTGGTGTTCATGATGCTGGCCATGTTGGATCTTGTCCTTGGCACGTTTCTGCCAGCGACGGTGTGGTTGTGGGCGTTGTAGTCGTCGTGTTCGTGGTCGTGGTCGTGGTCGTGGTCGTCGAGGAATGGAAGCGGAGAGTCCGGGCCTTCAAAGTCATGCGTATCGGCCAGTGCCTCGAGTTCGACGTCGATGTCTCTATACTCTTCTAACGGGCGTCCTGCCATGCTGGTATTGTGGAAATCATTGGGTGATGATGTCCTTGTTGAGATGAAGGGTGTCTGACGTTGGTGTTGGACGAGACGGAGACGAAGAAGATGACGAAGCGGGATCAGCCAAGAAGCGACAACTTTGTCACTATGTCACTTGCACATTGACGGCGGAAGCTCTCGGCTGTGGCGGCGATGCGTTACGTCATCACTCGCGATGCAGAGCAACACCTTCACCCTGTTTGGATTTTCCCAATATTTCTCTCTTCATTACCTCCCATAAGGTGATTCCTTATAAAAACACTAAACGTTTTGAGTGATTCTATCACTCTGCATAGAATTCAATCCCAATGCACTGTTGGCATTCCCAATACAGCAAGCATGTTTAGTCATTTCAACCTCCCCCCGCCATGGGATTAATCCCATCGGAACAGCAGAAAGTTCTTGGGCTCATGTGGCGCAACAGAAACTGTAATCCCATGACTCGAATTCAGTTTGCACCGAAACATACTATTTAACGTTGGCTAGTTATGATTTTGAGTTGTCAAGGTTTAATCTTGCCCCACGATTTCGAAATACCCGTTCGTTAGAGTTACACACGTGACACAACAAACTCCTCGGCACCTCTAACGCACGAGTTGGTCCTAAGTTGCTCATAGCCTTCGCTGTAGGCGGGTATAACTATAATCAAACTGGGGGGAGGACTTGGTGAACTAGCAGTCGTTGTTATTAGGCCGGCGCCTGCCGATGAACCAAGAGTGAGTAGTGATACAATGGTGCAAAAGGCGCAAAGGAGGTTTCTCACCGTCTTGCTTGTGGCTAGAGTTCTCTTTGGTCAGGAAACTTAGCATACGTGTGCCCAAGGAGGTGATCGCCTGAGGGCCTCCGACGCAAATTTCCATGACTCGGTAGTCCAGGGAAGAAAATATGTGCCTTAAAATTCTTGGCATTCCCTCGGTAGGATGCATGTAATAGACCAAATGTGCTTCTAGAGAGGGTTGGCTTAACCCCATTCCGTCGAGGATGGAATCAGCCATCTGAAGCTCACCTCAATATGTCGTAGACCCCTTTCGACGCCAACGCCCTGGTCCATGCTTCAGAAGTCCCGTAGGAAGGCGGAAGGCGGAAGACGGAAAGTGAGAAAGTGAGAAAGTGAGAAAGTGAGAAAGTGAGAAAGTGAGAAAGTGAGAAAGTGAGAAAGTGAGAAAGTGAGAAAGTGAGAAAGTGAGAAAGTGAGAAAGTGAGAAAGTGAGAAAGTTGAGCCCGGCCAACACGCAGCAGACTCCGAGACAGGAGAAGACGGCAGCTGCTGGTGCGAAGTACCACCGATCTCAAGGAAACGCGAGCCCAAGATAATCCGCAGATCCAATCCCCAATCCTTGCTCCTCCATAATTCTATCTCTAGCACTATCTCCATTTTCAGTTCTGTCTCTAATCCTATCCTGCACCCTTAATTACACTATATAGAACATTAAGCACCCCTTTCACGGAAGAGCGGTATGATGCTGCGAGTTGGCACAAGAGCAGGTCTGAAGGCTCAAGGTTCTCTATTCTCCCCCTAAATGAAACCCCGATTTTGCGTCCAACTAGCCCTTTCTCTATTGAAATCATGCTGCCCTGGTGAATCTGACGGGCGGTGTTCTCACCCATCCCGAAGTGGTAGATATCGCCCCACACGGCATCATGGTCTGCCATATCCTGTGGCAAGGGATCATGTATGCAAAGAGGTTTTTTACAAAACGACTCTTTAGTTGCTCCATCCTAACTGGTGCCCGCCTTGACTTCAGACCGGATGTCTACGGATTTCATGCTTACCACCATAACATGATGCGTCTTTTGCGGCATCCTTCAGCGAAACAATGTGCTCGCGTTAAGGCCGGTCTATGAGCGTCCGGGTTGTTTTGATACCCCGTCTGCTTTACTTACCAAGGTGGGATGAACAGTGAAGCCTCCGCAAAAATTTGGATTCAACCAATCGCATCTGCGTTTTTCCCCAAGCGTCTTCGATGAATAGGATAGGATGTCTGTCTGAGACCATCCCGGAGTCGTTCGTTTTTCCAGAAGTTCTTCTAGTGCATGTTGATTAACCCTGACGCGCATCACGACCCCGCGCCCGACCAGTCGCATCCTCCCATTCTGGATCATCCACCCATTGCGGTCCCCCCTCCTGGAGTGACCCGCGTCTTGGACGACGAACCATGAAGCCGATCACCCACCGGCTATTTGGGTTACCCTTTCTCTAGCCGACATAGACGGCCGAGTTAACTCAGTTTCCACGACTAATAAGTTGGCCGTTTTGGAGTGCGAGCCCTGGCTTGTGATTGACGCAAGGGGGAGTGAAACACAACACGCTCGAGGCCACAACGTTCATACCGCACCGCTCGCCGGCCTCAAAGTCAGTGAGCTTCGTTTTGAATTCGCTTCTGCTTCCAACTTGGGATGAGTCTGGTCTTGTCCGGGACTGCCCAGTCAGGATCAAAGGCTCTTCATCGACTGCAGTCGAGAGCCCCCTCGAAACCCAACTTGCATGTTCTTTAGCTACCTGCGCCGCTGTCCCGTTCAAGGCTCTCCCTTGCAGCCCCCATCGCAAAATATCATGAGGTGGCTAAACCGACCTCGGGATGGTTCGATTACCGTGCCGGAGAGCAGCCGCTTGATCTCACTACTCTTGGCGGTCGGGCTGACGGCTGCCATCGCAACTTGCGTATAAGTACAGCCACAGTTCCTCGTCCCATCTCCCAAAAGACAACTCCCCAACGGATTCCCTTCATCCTAGCTTCACACGCAAGCGTATGCGCGCCATCTATCAAGCAACCTTTTATCCGACATACCGCAGTAGACCGCAGCAGTGCCCAATTCTGTTCTCTCGCTACCAAGATGGTCCCTTCGCCGGCCATCGCTTTAGGCTTTCTCGGCGCCTTGCAGGGTATCGGAAACGGCGACGGCAAGGTCGTCGAGCGGCGGCAGGCGGCATGCGCGACGGGCGTGCACATGATCGTCGCCCGGGCTAGCACCGAGAGGCCCGGGACGGGGGTCATCGGCGGGGTCGCCAGCAACATCCAGGCACAGATCCCTGGGTCCGACATCGAGGCCGTCGACTACCCGGCCGAGCTGAACCCGTACCCACCGTCGCAGCAGGCCGGCGTGACGGCCATGACGAAGCTGGTGCAAAATTATGCGGCGGCGTGCCCGCAGACGAAGATGGTCCTGTTGGGATATTCGCAGGTGGGTTACGTCGGCCGAGCCTCTCCCACCCTTTTGCGTTGAGAAATGGACGCTGATGGATGCTGCAAAGGGGGCACATGTCACCGCCGACGTTCTGTGTGGCGCGAGCGAAGACGGCTTCACAACCACCCAGCCACAGGGAGCCGATGTCACGGACAAGAGTATGTTGGAAGTGTCCCCTGTGGCCTTTTTTTGCGGTATCTGATAGTGCTCGCAGTTGCTGCCGTCGTTCTCATGGGCGACCCCAGCCACGTCAACGGACAACCCTTCAACCAGGGGACCAGCCAGAAGGACGGGGTAAGATACAACCCAAAAGACCCCTTTTGGACATCAGGAGGCGTACGTACTTGCTGACGATGTGGGAAAACCAGATGTTCCCGAGGCAGAACACCGCCGGCTGCGACGCTGTTGCCAGCAAGATGGTGTCCTTTTGCAACACGGGCGACCCCTTCTGCGATAGAGGCCGCAACGTCCAGGTCCATCTCAGGTACGTCCAGTCGGACGGCGACAAGGCAACACAGTTCGTCGTTTCCCAGTTCAACCGGGGCGGCGCACAGGCTCCAGCTTGATGAGTAGGAGGCGGCAGGCAACACTGGCTGGGGAGATGGGCAGACCAAGTCGGCGTGCGGGGAGCAGGCTCATCCTAATGTTGTTTTTATGGTGCAGTTCGTCGTCTTGGTGTTTGTGCTTGGGACAAGAGGTCACTAGGAGACGCGGGGCGAGAGAATGAGGAAATGAGGAATGGGGGAGGAGCATCGATATGTATCGGCGCTCCGAATCGCCTTGGATGGCGCTTTAATTCACACAACAAAATACCATGGAAATTGTCAGATTTGACAAACCTCCCATGATGAGAGGCATGTGTTACTGTCTCGTTTAGTAAGCTCCACAAGTCCATGGCCCAAGGGGCAGGATGCCATGGGCTGCTGGGAGTGACATCAGGCGCGACCGTCGTTGCACACCCTGCTGGCATGGTACCACCCATGGGGATCTCTGCCTTTGGAGTGGAGACTCTTTCAGCCTCTTTCAATGACGCATCATGGAAATGTTAATCGTGGATTTAGTATCCAGCTGGTCGGCAGGTACCAGGAGTACATGAAAGTATCTTCCTGCTCCCTGAGGATGATGAACGATGGATTCCAGGAAAAGTATCCCATCGTGGTATCCTCTTTGTCTGTGCTGCATGGCGCTTTCCCAATAACTGTGTGCTTGAGAATTGAGTTGTTGCCCTGTTGATTCGCAGAAGCCATGTATCCTCCTGCTGCTGCGCTGCTGCCGCTTCTCTCCGAGACGAAGTCATCCTGCATGTGAATCTGAACCGTTGAACTGAAGGACCCCCCAAGAGGAACGGGAAGTGGTACGTACATATGACCAAGCCCACTCATGTGAGTCAAGTGCTACCTCTCCGGTTGGCTACCTTTCCACTGCTATCCAGACGATTAACCTTGTTATGACCGCCGTTGAGCACCAAGGGGAGAAGAAGAGCGGATCCTGCCGCCGCCATGTTTAACGGTCATGCAGGTTCCAACGGCCCCCCACTAGCCTTTTTCCACTACTCCTCGACGTATAACCCATATTGATCCAAGATACCCTACCAGCAATTGGCTGAGTCTGTCCTTTATCCCCTTAAGTCCCTTGAAGCAACTGCGGTAGAGTTGGTCTTGTACCGGGGCACATCCATCCATATTGGACTCCAAGAACCTGCCTCGATCCACCGGTCCTTGCCCCCGTACGCGTTTTGTTCCTGTTACCCTACGACGAGATTTGCTGTTGGCATCACAGGCAATACCCAGTGGATATCTAAAGCACCAACCAATTCCATCGAGAGGTTGTCAAATAGCCCAATACAAGAGGCAGTTTCTACCCTAAACCTTCCGTGACCATAAGCCCATCGGTTTCCTACATTGGTTCTTGCTGGAAAAGCTCGTCAGCACAACAAAATAGCCGGTGTTTGTCCTGAGGGGTAAGGGGAGGAAGGGCCACCAAAGCAGCACGTACTCTAGATGAGAACTTCATCAGGTAGGACCACTCGGTGCTAAGGTTCGATCTGTTTCCCAAAGTGATGAACCGGGAAGTGCTCCATGGCTGTCTTTTCGCCTCGTGGGGAGCGCTGAACGTCAAAGATCAGAATTCCCATCTGGTGTGTTCCATTTCCCCAAGAGACTATTCGAGTTACCCATACAACCAACGGCGTCCTCGACATGGCGCTGCTCGCTCGCTGCCCGCTCTTCCGGCTTGTGGCCCCCTGCCCTAATTGGAGAACCACAACATCGTGAAGCTTCACCATACTACGGGACCCTTTCAGAGTTCAGCATCGTCATGGAGTCGTAGGCCCCTTCGAACCGGGAATCCTCAAACTCAACAAGATGAGAGCCATCAAGTCCGCTGGTCGACTTACTAACTGCATCTCGAGGATACCCTGATCGCTTTTCAAATTTCGTATATAAACCCATCCCCCCATTTCATTCTTCCATCTTTCCTCTTCTTTTCTTCTTCACCCAGCTTTGCATTCAAGTAAGTCTTTCGTCTCTTAATTGTCTCAGTAAAACCAGAACAAACACGCATCTGTAACCAGCACTTTTGCATTCTTGCTCTTTTCTCACACACTCATACTCTCTCTATCTCTCTCCATCCATCTGACTCTCCCTCTCTCTCTCTCTCTCCATTCGATTCTCTCTCTGTTCCATCATACCTCTCTCTCTCATTCACAATGTCTTTCTTCGTTAAGCAAACCCTCCCCCCTTGCTTCTATCCTCCCCCTGCTCCCGTTTCTACTTACTGTACTGAGATGGAAGTCGACGATCCTGTCGATAACCTTCTCTCTTCCTCTTTCTTCACTTCTCCCTCTTTCTCTTCATCTTCCATCCAGACCCTCCCCACTGAGATGGATATTGATGAAGAGCCTTATTTTGCTTCTTCTGCGTCTTCTTCTCAGGCTTCTCAATCCCTCTTCTCTCTTGATAACTGTGGCTTCCGCCGCAATTCTCCTTCCTCTTCTTCTGCTTCTCGTATCAACCCCTTCGCTACTTCTTCTTCTACTCCTTCCAACCCCTTCGCTACTTCATCTGCTTCTTCCAACCCATTCTCCACTTCATCTGCTTCTTCCAACCCATTCTCTACTTCTGCATCTCGTTCCAACCCCTTTGCTCCTTCTCCCCCAACTGGCCCCAAGAACCCGTTTGCTGGAGAGTCTTCTCAAAAGCAGCGACGCAAGAGAGGCCCCAAGGCCTCTCGAGGCGCCAAGGGCAAGGCCCATAAGACTGAAACCAAACCCAAGAACCCTCGCAATGGCGGTAACCGGGTGGGCAAGGCAAAGTACCAGAAGAAGCAGTCTCCTAAGGATTCGGGCAAGTCGAAGTCAACTGTTCAGCAGCGCAAGCAGCAGCCCAGAAGGCAGAGACAAACCCGCGGCCCAAAGGAGTCTGCTTCCAAACGGACTGACCCTACCAACCCATTCCTTATCCCTTTCGCGTGGGGAACTGGTTTTGGTGAACGTAACTAAATGCTTCCTGGATGTACTTTGTGCTTCATTTGTTTCGTTTGTCTTCTTTCACTGTTTGTCTTGTTTAAAATCCCAAAAACACAAAAACAGTTAAAAAGCCTGAGAAGAAAAAAAAAGTCTTGTTTTCCTTTGTCTTTTGTTTTCTTCTGCTTCTTCTTCTGTTTGTTTTGCTTCTTGTTCTTCTTCTTGTTTCTGTTCTTCATTGTTTCCCATCTCTCTCTTCCTCACTCTCCTCCTCCTCTCCCTCTCTCTCCCTCCTCCTCCTCCTCTTCATCTCTCTCTCTCTCTCTCTCTCTCTCTCTCTCTCTCTTGCTTTTTTGCTTTCTTGCGGGTTACAGTGTGTTTTGTTCTGGTTTGAGGCAATGGAGACTCTGACTGTCACATCTTGATGCAGGCGAGGTCTTCTCTCTCCCCGGTCCCAGCGGACCATAACCGCTCTTCTTCTTCCCCCTTCTCCCTGGTCCCAGCGAACCGTGATCGCTCTTCTCCCCAACCTCTCTCTTTCTCCCTGGTCCCAGCGAACCGTGATCGCTCTTCTCCCCACCTCTCTTCTCCCTGGTCCCAGCGAACCGTGATTGCTCTTCTCCCCAACCTCTCTCTTTCTCCCCGGTCTCAGTGAACCATGATCGCTCTTCTCCCTACCTCTTTCCGCTATGGCCCCGGTGAGCCTATCACTATTTCTTAGGGCAATGAAGTCGGACTCCAAACCTCCCCGTGGTATTGCCTGGGAACTTCCTCTCCTTCACAGGATTGGATGCTAAGTCCTATGGACTGGAGACGCAAATAACTCTTCTTTTCTTATTGTTCAATCCCCACCCTTTTCTTTGGTGTGTGATGTAGACAAGTTGTATATTTTCATGGCCAATTCCTCCTGTTTCTGCTTCTTGTTTCTTCAGTCTGTTTCGTTGATGTTTTGGCTTCATCAGCACTTGATCGCCTGACTATCCTGTTTCTCTGCGTCTGTACTCTAATCCCCGTCTGTTTCGCTCTTGCTAGTCATCAATCTTCTCCTTTCAATTTCTCGAATCTATCAACTTACCTTTACCCTATTGCCTCTAAATACTTATTCAAGCTCTCATCATCCTCATCTTCATCATTGATGATGTAGTCTGTTCCCCCTATTTCATTTGATACCCTTCTTGTCCGCCCTCATCCTGTAAGAGGCAAGCTCATTCCTGCATTTATATGCTGTTTCCTCCAGCCTGTCTCCGCTTCTCATTGACCCCGTCTTACTTGTCCTCGATATCTCTCACCTTAAACAAAAACATCATTTCACTCTGTTGAAGTCAATGGACTCTTTCTTTGGCCCGGGTGCTTCTTTGGTAAATAAGTGGAGGTTCCCTTTATTCGAGTTGTGTGCTTTCATAAATGTTCTACGCTTTTCTGTCGCCACGTCTCATCGGGATCCAAGCTTCAGAGTGGAGCCGGACCGGCGTCAGTTCACGGCTTCCCGCTTACTGAAATGATCAGCTTCCGGGTCGTTGTACGCCGGTGACCAGCTAGCGCCCGATGGTCGCCCCGAGTGTTTAGTCTATTGTTTCCATCAGCCATGCTTGGGTGGTTTGCCGCATTTACAGCTCAAAGGAGTTCCTAATGCCCTTCAATTTGAGATTTCTCATCATTTCGTATGGGTGTATAGTGCAGCAGATGAAGCACACCGTCGCTTCTCTACGGATCCTGATTGTGAGTGCATCTAGGGTTTCTCTGCAACCGCCTTTCCTCCATCTGTTCTATGCCTCTCGCTTTTCTTCACCCATGCTCATCAACGTTTGAGCACAAATCAGCACAAGTTCACAGGCCAGTTAGCGCAAAAATGCGCCCTGATCTCCTACACCCTTTGCAAACAAGTGCTGGTCGCACTCGATCACTAAAGCTACCTGATCCTCACAAAAACAGGCGTGTTGCAACTTGATATACTCCAGATTCAATTGCATGCTTGTCATTAAATGCAACCAAACAAAATTGCTGCGTAGAAATACCGCCAGACCAGATCAACAGCGCCTGCAAACCATGCTGCCACTCATACAAAACGCCAAAGTGTCCCGTTCGTCCGTCTTACTCTTGCTCAAGCGCAGTCAGACCATGCATCGCCTTATCGAGTGTCCCCCAAAATCATCATCCCCTTTCCAGCGACGCCAACCATCCATTCATCACACCTCAGACGGTGCTCATGTGGTGGCAGCAGCACGTCCACTCCCCGCCAGGCTCTTGCTTCCACACGCTGTTGCAGATGCCCTCGGTCGCGACGAGCTTGTTTCCCTCTTGGCGCCAGGCGGTAACGCGGTAGACAAGGCTGGAGCTCATGACGTCGATCTCGACAAATTCCGGGTCGTCGTGCATCTTGTAGGCCGTCCAGGGCTCCCAGTCCTCGTCGAGGTACTCCTGCAGCGTCGGCTTGGATTTCGGGGAGTAGGGCTTCTGGCCTGGGTGGGCGAGGACGGCCTCCTTGTCGAGGTACTTCTTGAGATGCTTGGGCTTCGTGTCGCACATGGCGCGCCACAGAAGGGTCTCGGCCTCGAGCGTGTCCTCTTTGTTGCGGGAGTAGATGGTCCCGGATCCCGAGTTCTCTTCGTCGCCCATGTTGGTGTTTTGTGAGGGTTTCTTTGGTGTAGTTTGCTGTCGGGGTGCGTCGAGTGGTGATTCGGTGATAATCTCCCGTTGAAGATGTCTCGTTTGATCGCGAGGGGGTCTGAACGTTGAAACTAGGAGTTGTTTACGTGAATGGGCACTTTTACGTGGTATGGGGTCGCGGGCGCAGCTGGGGGCGGCGGGACAGCTCTTATGATATCGAACAGAGCGAGCTCTGACCGCGTACCACAGCAGCGCAATGCAAGTGACGGAGTCGTCCAAAAACAGGAAATCCTGGCTTCTCTGGAGTCGCTGATTGGGCGGCCAGAGAAATGCTTCGGGCGCTCGTGGGCTTGACGTCACACTCAGCGATGGACGGCGGCGAAGAGGGGGGCCCAGCGGCTCATTGCGGGGAGAGTCAGCGGGCAGGGGTTGGAAACAGGTTCCTTGATTCTCGGTGTTGGGGGGGTTCTAGATCTAGACCTTTCCACACATTGAATCAATCTTGACTCTTGCCAGCCTCACTGTAGTAGTAGTACCTGTATTAGGTACCTAGGTAGTCAGAGGTCTGAGGCTCTGATGTAACGCGAGCACTGACGGGTCCGGGGGCAAACCCGCCCGAGAAAGTTTTGTTCTTGTGCACGCAACAACTGTCAACTACTTATTAGACACCTCGAACTCTGTTAGCGTTGGCGGGCGACGTTGTAGCCGGCTCCGCCCGTCAGATCGTTGGGTCTATCCGCCAGGCTGTACGTGTAGCTTCGATCCATCATCTAGGGTTCCCGTCGCGGCTTATCGGAGGCCAGACCGGTCGGCGGTTGGAAGATTCTCGACTATTTGGGTGCTCGTGAGGCGGCAAGCCTTTTTTGACAGTTTCCACAAGCCTCCTGTCTTAACTTTTCAAGGGTTGACATGTGTCTTTGGCATCATGTGTTTTGAGATCCCCCGCCGAAAGCCGGGCTTAATTGTGAGATTCTCACTCAAACTTGATGCCTTATGACCGACAAGCCAGGATGGAAGTGACCTTCACCTCACGTCAAATGGCAGCAGGTGGCCCTTCATTCTGACGGTTTTAATAAAAGCACTCTTGCTTTTCTGTCTGTCTGAGGGGGACGGATGGGAACTGTTGACTCAGGCTTCAGTGGGCGTCCAGACTGAGACGCCCGAACGCCAATGACGTCAAGACTCGGATTTCGCGCTTTCAGTTTCCATGCATCAGATGCAACATCAGCGTAAGGGGACGTTGGAAGCATTGTACACGCACTTCCCTGGCAAACGGAACCTTCCCCCCTCAAACAACAAAAAATAAATTCAGAAACTCTGCCTCCGCTCACAATGGGCGATTGGCAAGAATCCGCCTTCGCAACAAGGCACCTGCACAACCGCGCCAGCAAATCGAAGGCCGGCGGCGGACGCCGGCGGCGCGGCGGCGCGTTCGAGGTCAGGAGGACGCTTGGCAGATACGACGTCAAGTGCCCGAGTGCGAGCAGGGCCAGCCCGCCGAAATCCGGCGAGAAGAAGGGGAAAAGGACTGCTGCCGCCGCCGCCGCCGCACGTCCGACTTTGGACATATTCCGGCTCTCCGACGACGGCAGGGGGTTGTTGGGAGAGCTGGTTTTGCCCGGGGCGCTCGAGGCGAGCATCATCTTGACGGGAAGCAGGAAAACACTCGAGGATTTGATATCGCAGTTTGAAGAAGAAGGAGAAGAAGAAGGAGAAAAAGAAGGAGGAGAAGTAGAACTTGGGAATAACCTGGAAGATGATGGGCTACGCGATGGGGGACATGGCAAACCTGTCCCTAACGGTAAATGCGACTTCGAAGACGAGGACGGGGGAGACACGTCGGGACACGAGGAGTCCGACGACGATGACCCGGATAAGGAGCGCAGCCGGTTCCAAGCCTTCGAAAAGAACAGCTTTCGGTCGCCCAAATTCTGGTTTCAGTGGAAGGGGAGGACAACGACACCCTCACCACCACCGCCGGATGACCGGGGACTCGCAGCCGGCAGGGCAGAGACCGGGAGAGGCTACGTCGTCTTCTCGGGCAACGACTGCCGTTCGTTCAAGGGAACCATCACCTGCGATGCCTTGGGCTGGAAGGACGCTTCCATGTCTGGCTGGAAAGAGGTCTCCATGAGTGAGAGAGATGCTGCGTTTGCCTGGAGTTGAAGTCTGGGAGAGACAACAGTAGCGGGCTCATCTGTCGTAGCCACGGTTTCTTGAGACATCAAACTCGTTTTCTGGATGCCTCCTTCGTAGTTTGACTGTGGACAGTGACTGAGGCTGGCCGGCATTCAACTAATGATGTCTTCTAGTGCATCAGCAAGCCTGAGAAGGTACTGGGAGCCCATCTCCAAAGTATAGTCTACACACCAACCAGCCAAACCCGAATTTGTTGACTTGCAATCTCGTCTCCTGTCCCATTGTTCTCTTTCACAAATGCTACTCTTGGCCTTGTGGATGCAATAGCTCATCAGTCAACGGTTCGCCTTCGTTCGTTCAACTACCCTTGATGCAGTGACAAGGGCTAAAAGAGTTCTAATCTCGGATACCCAAAACGGCCCCTTTCTACCTCCAGACACACTCGACAACAAGAAGTTCTTGCATGCAGTTCGGGCTTGACCCTTCTAGTATACCGGGGAAGACACAAGCAGTGCGTGGATGCCGAAGTCCTATGGCTGCTTCTTCGAGAATAAAACCAGGCTCGGTTCCTAAACTAGAATGTCTCACATCCTACAGAAAGAACCTGTAACGATCTCAGACACTTCCCTCCCGCCACGGGTTCTCCAGAAGGCTTGCTGCTTCGGCGAGGACCAGTTCACAGCTCGAGGCCGAAAGAACCCTTTGCCAAGTCACACTAGGCCTCATCCCGACAACAGGACACGATGCCTCCGAAGTAAGCGGACCTTGTTCTTTGCAACAGAGTCAGTTCGGTGCCTAACCTTCAACCTAGGATAAGCAAGGGTAAGTCGAACCCGCCTCGGCCTTTGAAGCGAAAACTGCCGCCAGGCTCCTCGAAGCCCCACAAGAAGGTGAGACAAGCTGCGTTCTCTAATACTCTTCGCAGCGGGATCGGGATGTACTAACATCGGAGCAGAAACCGAAAACCGAGCCGCCGAAGCCCAAACCCTTCTTGTTTCTGTGAGGAATCTCCATGTGCGTGTTTCTTTGGCCGTGTTGCTGATACAAAAGCGCAGGTCCCTACCCCCCGAGATCCGGAACATGATCTACGGGTTCGCCTTCATCAGGCCTGACGGGGTGCGTCTTGTCGGACAGCCCACGATTCCCCTTTGGAGATCTTCAAAGTGGCTCTGGAAACGAAAATTCGCGCAACACTCCCGCGGGCGCTCGCGGCGCGTGAGCGCCGAGGACAGACTCCCCGTGCCGTTCCTGGGGTGCTGCAAACGGGTCCATGCCGAGGCGCGAGCGATGCTGTACAGCAACTCCTTCGTGGCGGAAGACATGGAGACGCTCGGGGCCTGGCTGGACAAGTTAGGCTCGGGGAACACTACCTGCCTGCAGAGGATACGGGTCAGAAGCGAGCCTCAGACATGGAGCCCTCGCGTGTCGACCAAGGTGCTGGAACAGCAGGAGCGGTACCGCGATGCCTGTCGGAGGGTGGCGAACATGCTCGCCGCCGCCGTCAACCTCGAGTCGTTCAAGACCATCTTCTACTACCACCACAAGATCAAGCTGCCGAGACGGAGCCGTCTCAAGCGGACCGGCCGTGTCTCGGGCTGGATGGGCCTCGCCCGCAAGATCACGGAGGTGCTGTACCACGACTTCCGCCCCATTTTCTCCAAGGGCCTCACGCGCGGCCGGACCCCCGAGGAGCTGTGCAGGGTCGTGGAGGTCAGCCCCAACAACTGGTGGGGCCGACGGCAGTCGCTGAGCCCGTCCACGCTCACCGCGAGGGACGCCGAGCGCGCCGAGAACGAAGTGGCCAGGCACATGAGGCTTCTCCTGGAGAGGAACCTGAAGTACCGGCTCCACCCGCGCTTCAGGGCGCAGGCTTCGAGTTCCTGAGACGACGAGATTGAAGGAGGGACGCTACCGGAGAACTTTAAAGGGGGAAGGGGGCGGAGGGGGGGGTAAATAACAAGACTACAGGAACACGGGCAAAGTTTCCATGCAAGTGCAGCTGTGGTTTGGTTTTCCGGCCAAAGTAAGAAACACGTGAGTGAGCAAGCAGAAACCCAATGTCTCACTTATCCATTAAGCTTTTTCTCTTGTCAACTGTTGGCTAATTTGCCTTTGTTGTCTCACACATTACCGCCTGCTTCTTTTTTCTCTTTTTTCTGTTTTTATTCAGTTGTTATTTTCCATTCAAAAGAAGCCCGTACCCACCCCCCCCCCCCTCCGAAAGTACTGCAAGGAGATCAGTGTTTTTCTCGGCGAGAAGAGCTTGGGGGCTGCTGTGTACACTTTATCCCAGCCATTCCGGCTTGAGTGAACCGGAGTCTACGCGCTTGAACTTTGTGGGCCTCAACCGACGGGCTGAATCGTTGGCGAAATCAACAAAATTTCCACACAAACTTGACCAGCAGTTACTGTCTGCTGTAACATCCTGATAAATACCATGAACTCTAAACTCTCAAGTAAGCCATGTCTTGCCAAGAGTTGGAGATAAACTTCATAGTTAACGCTGGAGTTACAGAATGAGGGCTCGATCGGCTGTTAGGTAGCTCAAGGAGTCCTCGTCCAATATCCACTGAAGAACCGGAGTCTATTTCGCCTGGGGCCAGAGCAAACACCAAGCAGTACAGTACATCCTTAGGCGTTCGTCACACCATAGCGCCCAAGCAGATAGCCCTTCATCTCGCTTCATTTCCAGACCGAAAGTTTGACTGACATGTTCTTCAGAAAGAGTCGATTACTCGGCCCCTCTTGTGGAAAGCGAGAGAATTGTCGCCAGACAGACAAAGTTCTGCCCGTTTTCGAAATGCCGCCGAAGGAGGTATGCGCAGACCCTGCAGCAGACCACCCCCCACCCACCCCCTATTCCTTCTCAAGCCTAGCTGATTCGATTTCCAACAACCTTGACTCAGTCGCTTTCTATTTCGGTGCGTTCCTTAACACATGATGCTAAAACCCTCCTTGATTATTAATCTACCCGAAGACGGCTCCCACCGCAGATCAGAGACGTCATTCATCGCCTTGCCCTGACCAGCCTATTCGGAATTCATCTCGCCGAGAGGAAGAAAAACACTACAGTCTTTGACCCGGTGTCAGGCTCAATTTCCTCCCGAACCTGCAAGACAAGCGTATGCCGAAGCTCGCGAGATGCTCTACTGGCAGCCTACGATGTATACCTACGTTGGTCTATCTGACGGCCCGGCCGATGGCCAAACCGAAAATTCGGTCGCTTGGTTGCGTGCCACAGGCCCGGAAAACAGGACCTCGTCTGCGCGAGGTCAAATTACGTAGCATACGGAAACGGAGACTTTCCCTCGTGGGCGCAGCCTTCAACCCGTCTGTCAGAGACTGCGGACGCTGAAGGGATAAGGGTGTGAAAGCCCTCCCGCGAAACTCCCGGAGCGAAGCGGCCCCACCCCCACACGGTAGTGAGTTGGCAGGTACTTACTTTGGCAGGCCCTTCAGCCATCTTGCTGGCTGGCTGGCTGGCTGGCTGTGCTTAAGCCCTCTGTTCCCTCCCCCTTATGCTTTCCTCTTGCCCTCTTGCCCTCTTACCCTCCTGCCCTCCTGTCCCCTGGCTGGTCGGTTAGGTTAGGCAGGGGCAATAAAGATGGCAGTTATGATTAACCCTAAGGTTTACAGGGATCGCGAAGCCGATTTGTAAAGGATATTCAAAATCGAACCAATCCGCGACCGGCTCCCTCACAAAAAGAAGTCTTGGCAGATTTAACGCTGAGCGCGCCACAAATTCGGTCCCGGCTTCGCTTTCCACTGCAGTTGCTTCCGCTCCGGATCGGACCATAACGTCTGCCAGGAGGGCTACGCCACGTCACGTATAGCGTTAAAATACATACACACATTACATACATACGGAGTATCCGTACTCTGTACTTACAGCAGCAGTCGTTCCTAGACTTAGCACTTGTGCTTGACTCGGAAAAAAACCCCGTGTGACATAACTTCCCTGTTCTTTTGTTTCTTACCAGACATGCTAAGCACCAGTAACATCGGCCGATGAGCCACAGCTTCTGGCCTGCCTTTGGACCTTATCTGCGTTGATAAAGGGCTATGCTTGGGGATATGCCCCCTGCGCCACAAACTGCCCCGCGAAAGGCAGCCGCCTGGTCATAACGGCCCGGCCGCTGCCCCGCGGCAGCCGTGAACCCAACTGATAACACCATTAACCTGAACCAACCGTGCAAATTCGCCACCGCGAATGTTGGCATCTTGCCCATCAGTTACCTGACCCATCACCGGTGGGTACGAATGCATACATAATGATGATGATGATGATATTTAACGTCCGGAGTATCGATGGACGTGCCGGGCGCAGTGCCGACATGGTCTATGCTAATCTAAGCTATGTTACAGGCCACCGTCTTCACCTAACGTTCCTGTTCGAAAGTCGGGCAGATTTCGGAAAAGAAATTGGTTGCCTCCATCCATTCGCACAGAAGAGAAGCTCCCTGCGTAGAGCCTAGCAGAACATCTATGCTTGCTTTCGCCATGCGTTGGCGGAGATGGCGAGGCGTGGCCTTCCGGCCGCGCTTACAGAAGTAAAAGTGTACTGGGCTTTTGCGCCGTCCGCAACTGCAGTTGAGCAGTGCGTCTTGGTGGTCAAATCTCTCGTGGTACGCTGCAAAGTCTCCGTGATGGGACCTTGCTGCATATAGCCTTCCCAGCAGATGCCGAGGAAGGTGAAGTTCGGGGGGCTTGGGATGAGGAACTATCCCAAGGTCGGCATACTGCCGAGGGCAGATTGACGGCCATCTCCTAGCGAAAGCTTGGAAAGCGACTGCTTTAGACTGCCGTTTCAAGTGCGCGAGTGTAGGCTGAGGCTGTGATTCTGGCATCTGTTTGCAGGCCTCCTTGGCTAGAGCGTCTGCTTCCTCGTTTCCCGGTATACCCGTGTGCCCGGGGCACCACCAAATGTACACCCTGCCAGAGATCGTCCAGCTTGCCCGTTCTCTCTGTGCCCAAGAGGCGCAGAGCCCACTAAAGGCCCTAAACCTGGCCTGGCTGCTTCCAGCGCTCTGGGAATAGAGTCCGGCTGCGACTGCGAGGTTGTCGAGGCAGATGTGAACATTGTCTGCCATCCGCGCCGTGGGAGACCTCATGGCTTCCAGTAGGCCCCGAAAAGCGGCTTGCGCTTCTGCGTCAGAGACCTCCGTCTGGTGACCGAGCGGTTCGGATCCTCGGAAGATCTGCCGTGTGGCCTGGTACCCTACCCAGCCTGCTCCGGCGGAGGTTCTGCTACCGTCCGTCGTTTGGGAACCGTCGGTATAGACTACAATGTCCCGCTTTGAAAACGTTCCCAGTCTGTCTGTGAACTCAAGTGCCAGTTCTTCCTTGGTCTTCCTAGGCTTGTGACCGACCATGCTGAGGGCCGTTTGCCAGTCCGTTAAGCGCTCCCAAGGTGGTAGTTCAAGCGGGTCGATGTATTCAGCGTTGTTATCTACGAGATTTGCCATTCGTCGGAGCCTTGAGTCTGGTCCTGGCTTTCCTCTGAGTCTCTTTCGGAGGGGGTGTCGCTCGTCAAGGCGATGGATCCTTGCGGAGGCTTTGTGAAGCTTTGCATCTAGCATCACCTCTGCTGGGGGCAGGGCAGCTTCGCGCTGCAGGATCGGTGCAGGCGTCGTCTTGTAC
Source organism: Colletotrichum lini (assembly GCA_034638275.1). Lineage (NCBI taxonomy): Eukaryota > Fungi > Ascomycota > Sordariomycetes > Glomerellales > Glomerellaceae > Colletotrichum > Colletotrichum lini. The sequence goes on along the minus strand of JAWQJV010000002.1, from coordinate 434,779 downwards.
ACAGGAAGTGCAGCTCTAATAGCTTTGGCTTGCGTGGTGTCAAGTTGGCGGAGTAGATCGTTGACTCCGTTCGAGGTGACGTGTCCATTCTTGATCCGGTTCCTGCCGGGCCACCATGCCTCGGAAGCATAGTACTGGATGGGCAATACGCAAGAGATCGTAGCGTGGCAAAGCAGGTGTGCCGGCGCACCCCAGACAGTGGTTCCTAGTCCCCGTAGTCCATTAACCACTCGGCGGGCTTTGGCGCAGAGGTCTCTCACATGGTTCTTGAATGTGAGCCTTCGGTCGAAGTGGACGCCAAGCCATCGTAGGGAGGCCCCTTGGTTAGCGGCATGGACTGTATGTTGTCTTCCATCCAACAAGGTGACTGTGATTGGCGGGTTTCCGTCTTTGTGCCTCCTGGTGCAGTGGATGAGCTCGGACTTGTCGGTGTCGAAAGTGACTCCCTCTGACGCTCCCCATGCTTGAGCTTCTTCCCATTCTTTGGCTAGCAGGACACAGTTGTCCTCCAGTGAAGTTGAGCTCGCCAGGATAGCAATGTCGTCGGCATAGCCAAATCGGGACCGCTTCCTTCCTGGACGGGAAGTGCCCAGCTTAAATAGGGGTTCGATGTGGAGCATGAAGAGGATGGGGGACACAGGCGAGCCCTGTGGTAACCCACACTCGAGGTCGAAGACGTCTCCCATCTCCCCGTCTAGCCTTATTCTTGCTCTTCTCCCAAGGACAAAGCTCGAGACCCACTGCACGAGGTTCTCCGGCCATCCTTGGCATCGGAGGCGTCGGATCAGCCTCCCTGGCAGCACAGCGTCGAAGGCCCCTTTCACGTCGAGTGTGAGCATAGAGGTGACAAGACCTCTTTGCCAGGCGCACTCGATATCGTGAATGGCGGCGGCGGTGAGGTCGCTACACGAGCGAAGGGGGAGGGCGCCGAACTGTTGGTCGTGCAGTACTCGGTGTTTCACTGTGATCCAGGCAAGCCTTCTTGCGACAAGCCTCTCCAAGCCTTTTCCAAGTACAGACAAGAGCGCGATTGGTCTATAAGAGCGTGGGAGCGCCCTATCTCTCTTGCCCGGCTTAGGCAGGATGACTAGGATGGCTTCTTTGAAACAGGTGGGATGCCAGCCCTCGCGTATGCATCCACTATAGAGCGAGAAAACGGTGTCCTTAATAACGGGCCACGCTGTCTTGAGAGCGGCCGTAGTGATTCCATCAGACCCAGGGGTAGTGTTTCCCGCAGAGAGAACTGCAGTTTGTACCTCATCTTTCGTAACCTGTGGGAAAGGGAGTTTGGCCTGCAGCTGAGGTGCTGGGGTCTCTGCTGATATGTCTGCGGAGATAGCAGATCTTCTGAGGAGAACGCGGGCAAACAGATCGCGCTTCTCTTTCGTTTGTGAGACGAGCGTGGCTGGGTTATTTTCGTCTCGGAGGGGTGGGATCTGGAAGGACCCTGTGGCCTTATGCCACCCGACCATTTCGAATACGTCTTTGCCTGTGGAGGCTGAGGCGATCTTCCCTCTCCAGTAAGTGTCCTTCGAGCGGCGTAGCTCATGGAGAAAGTCCAGTCTGAGAGCATCCTCCTCATCTAGCTCCCATCGACAGTCTATCCCCAAGGCGCGAAGTCTCTTTACAGTTGCTCTCTTCGTCGTGTAGGCTTGGTGTTTGCGCGCACAGCTCTCGTTCCAGTATGGCCTCCCAGGCCCTCTGCCCAATGTGCGCTTTGTAGAAGCCGTGAGCGCTTCTACGAGGGAGTCCGTGAGCCGCTGTGCTAGGAGGTCTAGTGCCTGTGGGCCCCTTGTGTCGCTTGCAATATGTCGTATAGGTTGTAGGTTTCGCTTCAGCATGTCGAGGAAAAGCTTCTCATCCATCGTGTCGAGCCGGAACTTTCCCGCGGTTGGACTGGGTAAATCGGTTGGGGCCAAGGGGACCCGGGTAAGCAGGGATTCGTGGTCTGATGTCGTGTGTAGGGACGTTTCTATGCTGGTGGATGCCCCATGGAGGTTGCTGGACCCCCAGCATAAGTCTAGCGTGTTGCCGTCTATGTGCGTAGGCTCACCTATCGGCGACAGCAGGACAAGTCTGGCGTCTTCTGCCCATTCTACCAGGTTGTCCGCGTCAAAGGAGCTTGTTGCCTCGGGCTGCCATGTCCAATGGTGTAAGTTAAAGTCCCCCGCGATCAGTACTCGATCCTCGGGTTTGGGTTGCCAGGCCGCTATGATGTCCATGACAGCCTGGCCGTGTCGCAATGAGCCACAAGGGGCGTTGTACACGTTGATGACTGTGAGGACTTCCTGCGTTCCTGAGAGGAGTCGTAGGAAAAGCAGGTCTGTGGATGGAACGGGTAGAGGCCGTATTTGTACGCCTCGTAGCCCAACTCCTCTGCGGAGATAAGTAAGCACCCTGGGCCGGTCTTCGGTCCAGTTATCCACCGGGGTGAAAGTCTCAAAAGCTGGGTGGAATCTTGTGAGCCTCCTCTCCTCCGAGCGGATAGAGGGCTCTTGTAGTAGGAGTATATCAATCTGGGCTGCGTACGCCAGGTTCAGTGCTGTTTCGTGGGCAGATGGCCGCCTGCCCACGTTCGCTTGCATGATTTGCAGGGTTTTAGATGGCCGCGTTCTCCTCCTGTGTCTCATTTGCTGGGGTACAGTCCATCGCTTGTCGTTCATCGCGGGAGTGTCGGTGCGACTGCTGGGTTGCAGTTCTCCACGATCTTTCTCCCTCGGCTCGGATGGCCCGTAGCTGTGCCTTGTTCCTCCTCTGGACTACGCCCTTCACCACTTTGGGTTTGATAGGGCACATCGCATCAAAGGCGGCGTGGGGTCCGTTACACGACGGGCATTTAAAGGGGCAGTCACAGCCATCGTGACCCTCAGTGCCGCCGCAAGGTGCCCGATGTTGGTCGGTCGTGTGGGAAGGAGAGCTGCACTTGAGGCATCTCTTCCTTCTGGTACACGTTCGTTCGTTGTGAAAGCCGCCGCAGCGGTGGCATTGGGGAGACCTCTTCTCCTTCGGGAACTGCAGGTTCACAAACACGCTGGCCCCCATCAAACGGAGGCGTCTTGGTAGTTGCCTTACGGCTTCCGCCTTGAACCAGGCTGTCACCGTGCCTAGCCTTTCGGCTTCGTCTTTTCTGGAAAAGTATGCTTTTTCGGGCTTGAGTTTCGTCGTGGCCTGGATCTCTTCAAGGAGCTCCTCGGTCGTGATTTCCAGCTCAGTATTGGTGAGCAGGCAGTGTCTGGTGTAAGGGACGTTTGCGATATAGGCCCGGATCCAGGTGTCGCGCTGCTCGACCGCCTGTGCCTGGAGAAGGGCACCAATCTGTTCTCTGTTCTCTAGCAGGACTTTTGCCCCGTCTGCTGACGATGGTAGGAGTGCTAATCCTGTCTTGACATGGTCGATCCCCTTGAGGGCTTCTCGAGCTTGGGGACTTAGCTTTTCTCGAACGAAGATGTATATGTCGTAGGCTCTCTCGTTGCGGAGCGGGCTTTCAGGTGGCAGACGTGCGAAGATGCGAAGGTCTTTTGAAGCCGCCCGGTTTGCGGCTTGTTTTGCTGGCGTTGTTTCATGCAGTTGTCTGGTAAGCGGCTGGCTCGCCACCATCGCGTAGGACCGAACTTGGGGCGGCTGGTTCTGGGCTGTGTGTAAGGGATGCCCTTGGAAACTCAGGGCGGACTCGCTGGGTCCGGTGCTAACAGCATGCATGGACCTTGCTAGATAATGTAGTAGGTTTCAGTATAGAGCATCAAGAGGGTCAGGAGGGTCAGGTGGCTCCGAACATAGGGGTCGCCCAGAAGGAGGCTATGCTGACTTGTTAGAATGCCCCTTTATGATTTACATTACACGGACTATTCTTGGGAGGAACTGCCTCAGTTAGGATGAACCGGGACCGACCTGCTGAAGTGCGTACAAAAGTTTATCCCCGATAAAACAGCCAACTAACTCTCTAAAAGAAACACCAGCGGCAAATGTTAACATATTGTTGTGTTGTTGTACTGTAAGGAGATCTTCATCTATTTTGACTTTCAAGATCGCCAATGTTCATGCCGAGTACCCGGCCATGCCGGTGCAACCGCGCGAAGAACTGTTCCCAGACATCGCATCAGTCAGCTTTCGGCGCATGTCTGATGTCTGCTATGGTCTAACACCTCCATATCAACAGTCTCAAAAAGAACATAAATAAACTGACGTTATCCCCTTCCAAATGCCATCTTGTTCCTCATCCCATCACACAAACACACAACCACTCAACAGCACACCCACTCAACAACACAATCGTTTAAAACAACACAATCATTTCAACTACAAAGAACACTTCATCTTTTCAAAATGCAGTTCTTCAACGCTATCATCGTTTTCGCCTCGCTTGCTGCTGCTGCGCCTGCTGCTGGCAATGCACCTGCTGTGGAGGCCAGACAGGCCAAGACCACCACCCCTTGCGGCGCAAACGTCCAACCCGTCTGGAACACCGGCAACTATGGAAGGGGCGATGGCGGTTGGGGTGTAAGTTTTCTCTCCTTTCATACATTGCACTTCCGATACTGATTCTACTGTGATTACAGTGCGAGGCCGTCAGCATCAACGGCGTCTGCACTTCTTACTCCTGGGAGACCGACCTTCCCTACTGGAGCGTAAGCACAATGCCTCGTCTACAGCAGTCTTTGGAACCTTGCTAACATTGGGTTGATCTCTAGTGCCCTTAAGCTGATCGCTCTGGGTGTCACGCAACGCGTGTCCAGAGTCCAGCTCTCCGGTTGCGGCCTTGGCTGTTGGGTGCGGGTCTACATAGTGCTTGGATCCCAGAACATTCGGATTCTAGCTTTGATCAATTCTTTAGTGCAGACTCAATTCCACTCATCGTTTTACTCTCTTTTCCCGTTGGCGTGTCGACTGTTGATGTCTAATAAACATGAGAATGGTTCCGATTAACTATACAGCGTCAGTGGTCCTTTGACGATGCATCCTCTCCTATCAGTGATCAGTTCGCAGGCGGGCTGCTCTACAGAAGCTTCCGTCCAATCTGCTCAAAAGGGCCTGTTGTGCGGCAAGACCCCCCGAATGAGCTTCGCGAACTTATCAAGGCCCACCAATGAAACTTGGGCTAAGACCGCAACCCGGACATGCGCGCTGCGAAGAAACAGTTGTCCAAGGCACGGAGAGACTTGCATAACCGTGTGGACATACTGCTCAAGGGAAACTCCTAATAAAGTCGTCATCCTCGCTGGGAATGGGTACTTGGAACCGCCTAGGGCCACATCCTACTTCTGAAATGCGATGCGTCCTGGGTCTACAACGGGAGGACTTCGGAGTTCTCTGTTGATTATCAGGGTTCTGCGGATGGTACCTTCACGGAAGGAAACCTTTCTGGCCGTGTGAGTGCTGGGATGCCAGGTGGGTGCAAAACCTTGTGTTTGTCTTTGCCACAATCATCTCTGTTAGGGCCAACAACATCACTGCATCCAGGTGGACTTGGAATTCCATTTGGGATTTCAGACATCGAATCTTGCAGCAAACGCCAATCACGCCGCCTTTGTGCCTCTGCCAAAAAAATAAAAAAATGCTTTGCAGACTTGTACCTGCCTTATGGCGCCGCTGGGGGGCCAAGAGACGCGGCTCACCTGTGCCATCTCCTGGGATGAGGAGTCCTGAGACGATGTCAGTCCAACAGAGGAAGTGTCCATTTCTGTAAGATTCAAATCACTTTTGCTCGTGATCCTGAGCCTTTGGCCTTGTTGCTCACAGTAGAACAGGTCTTTACCGCCTGAGATCCGCAACGCCATTTACTCTTACGTCCTCACCGACTCTGGCAAAGATCTGTTAACCTACTGTGGCAAGTTTCTGCAACCTGACGACCAAGGCCGCCGCCACCTGGATCTCTCGAACCAAGAGCCGGAGAAAGGTTTCACCCGCATCCTGCGCACCTGCCGGACCGTCCATGACGAGGCCTCAGGGATACTGTATTCCGAAAACACATTCATTGCGCTGGGCCTGTACGAGCTGTTTGAGTGGCTGTCTACCATAGGCCCGAGAAACCGCGGGTTCCTGCGCCGCGTCCTGGTGGGATGGGACCACGGGGCGAAGAGGTTCCCCCACGCCCATCTCGGCACCTCCGCGCAAAGGCCGGAATCCTGGGAGAGCTGCTCCTACCCGCGGTTCATTGAGATCTCGCAGGCGATCAGTGGTCTCCTGGTCGGCTCCTGGGGCCTCGAGATGCTGCGCATATCGGACCTTTCGCGTACCCCGGCGTGGGTGCTGCCGCCGGTGTCCTTTCATCGGTGGCAGGAGAGGAGCAACAGCAACCTCGTCCGCCAGCAGTACGTGCACTCCCGGAGCGCCGCCGAGGCCTTTTACGACGGCTTCCTCCCCCTCATCACCACAGGTCTGGAGAACGGGAGGACGCCGGAGCAGATGAGCCGCGTCTTGCTCAGCTCGCACTCGCGCATCGAGGTGCCGCGGACTCAACGTCAGGAGCTGGAGGAGGCGCTAATGCACCTCACGTTGTTGATTGACAGGTACCGAGAGTGATGAAGGGCCGCTAGGCGGATGCCGCGCGTTGGCCCAGAAGTGCCCTTGAATCATCGAAAAAGTAGCAAGCTGGGAAGGAAAAACGAGATATACAAACATAAAGTCGCCTAACAAGCTCACGGAAAGACAAATGAGGGGAGCTGTTCGCGGTCAGCAAGCCAGCTGCTGGGCTTCGATGAGACAAAAGCTCCATGTTTGACCGTCGTAGTACTGGTTAGCATAGTTGATTAAAAACCGAGATGGTGACTGGTACTACATTGATCAAGGTTGTGGTTTATTCTATTGTGTACCGTCGCTTCTGGGGCATTTGTCCGTCTTGCTCATAAGACCATTTCGTGAAGCACACCAAGACAGATGAGCGATACTGAACATTAAGGGGCGAGACTTCACAAAAGCACTGAGCGATTTATGAACCTTCGCCCAAAGCTTTGAAACAAATTCAAAGGACAGGAAAATCCGGATATTCTTGGATGTGATGCACTTTGCCAAGGGGACTTGCCATCCATCAAATCTGAACACAGTTGCATGTTCACTGCGATTTGACAAACAGTCCCACCCGACCTCGCCCCTGAAGGCAGGTCGACAGCGACGACCTTTTGCCATGCATTGGCCCAGCAGTGAACACAGAGGAAAAACAGTAAGCCCTCATGGAATTCACCTGCCGCTCGAGCTCCCTCCCCTACTTCTAGTCCCTGTCCAAGAGCAGCCAGTGGGTGGCTGCCAGGCAGCAGCCGGCCCTCGAACCTTGAGCGACTGAGTGGCGTTGTTAATTCTTTCTCCGGCGAGACGCACTAATAAACATACGGTTTCCTTGGTTGTTCTGAACATTACCCGTCTTTCGAGTCTTATTACTTTCCCCCCTATTTGAACTCATCTCTTGCCTCATCTCGTTGTCATCTCACATCGGACTCGGCCACTAGTCTTCAACAATCGCACAATCACTTCCATCATGGCTGAGGATAACCTCGGGTGCATCGTCGTGGCCGCTCTACGTCGGCCGGAGAGTCAGCATATCGCAACAAAAAGCCTGAACAATGGCGAAACACGCCCGTGTCCGAAGCGAAAGCACGCTGCCATTTCCAGAGGGAACGAGGGTGTCACGGCTGTTGGAACAAGAAAGTCGAAGAGAGTAGGTCCCTTGCCATATCCCTCTTTCAAAGGAGGAAGGATGAGATGTTGACAGCTCACCCCCAGCTAGCAATCAACAGACCGTCATTCTTGTAAGTCTTCAGATTTAAAGTCCATGACCGACTCGCTGACGAACTCCGGACCCCAGCTCTCTTCCCGCCGAGCTACGTAACGTCATCTACGAAGCCGCCCTGACCCAAGACTCCCCGATTGAGATCAGGGCAAGAAGCAAATGCGTCATCCAGGCTGAAGCCCAGCTCTTCCGGGTTTCCAAGGGCGTCCGATGTGAGGCCCTGCCCTACTTCTTCAGCTCCAACACGTTCAGCTTCGACCGCATGGAGGTTCTGGAAAGCTGGCTGCGGCTCATCGGCCGGAACGGCCGGATCTTCCTGCAGCGGATCGAGTTCCACGAGGATCAGTACCCCCACAGTGGTCGGCCCGGCGGGCCTGGGTGGAGCTGCGCGCCCTTCTCCGAGAATCCCTCGCAAGGCTCCCACAGGCAGGCGACGAGGAGGGTATCCAGGCTCCTGGTCGACGCCGCCGCCGGCCTGCAGAGGCTGGAAGTGCGGTACTGCTACTGCTCTTGCAAAATGGGCGAGCTGTTGCAGCTCTTGCAGACCGTCCGCACCCGCCCGTCCCTCGACCCCGTCACCTCCCTGCCGGCCTCCTTCGAGGAGCCGGCCAGGCGCAAAGCCGCCGAGATCGCCGACATCCTGTACAGGGACTTCAAGACCTTCTTCGCGGCCGCGCTGGACCGCGGCCGGCTACCGGCAGAGCTGGCCCGACGGTTCGTGGTCGGCGGTTCGAACTTTGAGTGGTACCCGCCGCGGCTGGTATTTGTCGTCGGCGCCGAGGGGCAACAGACGACAGTTGCGCAAGAGGCTGTGGCAAGATACTTGGAGGTGCTGCTGCAGAATTATAGCAAGTACAGAAGAGCCAGGGGTAATAAATATGCGACCTAATGCAGATGGCAACGTCATAGGTCTCTAGGCAAGCAATAGTTAGTAACAATACTAGGGGATTGATACAAAGTTCAAGGCAGAAACGTCATCAGTTAACAGAAGCTTTGAGTGTTTTGTCAGTGTGAGCTCAGTGCCTTGGTTGATACATAAGTTGGACACACTGTTGTGAATCAGCCGGGTAGACAACGGAACAAGCATCAAGCAGGAAATTGCTACTACTGTCGTTGCTCGAAACTAACGCCACTACGCTTTGGCTATCTATGTTACAACCGGCAATGGATTTCTCCCCTGGTGAGCGTTGCGCAAAGAGAGTATGAGAGTATCACTATAAAGGAAATCAAAGAAAACAAGCAAAATCAGCAGGTCCTGAAGCTTTCGTGTCAAAAGAAAAGTTCCCTTAAAGCCACCCTTCCCCAAACGCCATATGCTTGGCACATCCCCCATAGTGCATGCCTGAATGACCCCAACATCTCATCATTGTATGTCCATAGTGCGCGAACTGCAGCTAGATGGCGAGGACAACTATTCCTTCTTAGCGTCCTCATCCGCTGGCTTCTCATCGACATCCATCTTGTCTTCTTCAGGTTCAGGCGCCTTTTCCTCATGCTTCTCGCTTGTCTGCTTCTCCTTTTCCGGAGTAGGCTCCTTGGCTTCGGTCGATGGTTCTACGGGTACGGCCTCGGCCTTCGACTCCTCAGGCTCAGTCAATTTCGGTTCCTTGGCCGGTTCTACCTCGGCCTCCTTAACAGCTTCCTGGGCAGGCTCGGCGGTCTCAGCGGTTTCGGCGGTCTTGACGGCCTCAGCGGCCTCGGCGGTTTCGGCGATTTCGGCAGTCTCGGCAGTCTCTGTAGTCTCAGCGGCGGCAGGCTCTGCAGAGGGCTGAGCTGATGGCTTGCGGGATGCGGGCTTGTCTTCCTTTTCTTCCTTCTCGGCAACCTTGGTGGGCTCCGCCTCCACCTCCTCTTTCTTGATTGTGGTTGGGGCCTCTTCAGCATCGGCGCTATCACCCATGCCGACATCACCGTCCTCGTCTACGGCAACTTCGTTCGGTGCCTCGGGGGTGGCGTCGTTTTCGGGGGCCGCCTCCTGTGGCGCGTCCTCGGTCTCGACGGGGTTCTCGAGGGTGATGTCGGCGTCGACGATCGGCTCAGCATTGGGGGCTTCTTCGCCTTCGGTGGCGCCGTTGACTGGCGAAGGCGCTCCGCTGTCGACCTCCCCCTCGGCTTGCCGGAAGTCGCCGAACGTGCGTTTCTTGGCGTTCCGTGGGCGCGTCATGCCATTGGCCTCGTCCATATCTTCGTCGTCGCTGTCCTCGAACTCGGCTTCGTTACGGGTGCGCTGCTCCCAGCGGCGTTGTGTCATGCGCTCGTCGGGTTGCTCGTCCTCGTCCATATCGTTCAGCTCGGCCTCCTCTTCGTCGGTCATGCCACCAAAGGGTTGGCGGGGCACGTCCTGCATCTGGACCGAGGGGGCAGGTTGAGTGTGTCTAAGGTTGTCGATGACGGCGGCCTTGATCTTTTCCAGATATTCATAGCTGTTGGAGTTCTCCATGTTCGAAGGGCGGACGTTCAGTTCGAAATCAGGGGCGTAGTACTGGTGGAAAGTCAGCCTTGTGCGCTGAGACACAGAGAGGGGAAGTAACCTACTTCGTAGTATTCGTTGTATGGCAGCGTCTTGGGCAGATGCTTGCCGACAAGAACACCAGTCTCGAATGCCCAAGTTCGGGCGACGTTGCGCATGGTGTATCCACCACCGCCAAGAACCAATGTCGGCAACCCGAAGCTCTTCACGTAGGCGACACAGTTGGCGTGGCCTTCCATGCTAAGGTTGAAGCAGCCCAGTCGGTCACCAGACAGACTGTCGCCACCACATTGCAAAACCACAGCCTCAGGTTGGTAGAACTTCATGACATGCTCAATGACTGGTTCGAAAATGGACTTGTACGATGTGTCGTCGATACCGTCTCGGAGTGGGAAGTTGACGGCGTAGTGCTTGCCGGTGCCGATACCAATGTCGCGCAGTTCTCCAGTGCCGGGGAAGTACTCTCCGTACTTGTGGAACGACACGGTCATGACTCGGTCGGTCGTGTAAAAGGCCTCTTCGACGCCATCACCGTGGTGGACGTCGATGTCGATGTAGAGGACGCGCTTCTTGAAACGGAGCAGTTCGAGGATACCGAGAACAATGTCTAGAGACTGGTCAGACGGGGAAGGGGACACATTTAAAGAAGGAGTATTGGGTTTACCGTTGACGTAACAGAAACCACTGGCTTCGCTCTTCTTGGCGTGGTGAAGGCCACCGGCCCAGTTGACGGCGATGTCGCACTTTTGGCGGTTGAGGCGGGCGGCGCCCTCCATGCTGCCACCAGCGCTGATGCCGCAGAACTCGAAGAGGCCGTCAAAGACGGGGCAGTCGTCTCCGACATTGTATTTGCCCTGCTCTTTCTGGTAGGCGTCCATGTTGTCGGGGGTGACCTTCTGAAGGAAGTCGATGTACTCGTCTGTGTGGAACTGGGTCATCTCTCCCCTAGTGGCCGGTTTGGCGCGCTGCAGACGGCAGGTTAGTGGGCACTGCGTGGTGGTGCGTCCTTTGGTACACGACGTACATAGATCTCCATGTTCTTAAACAGATCATAATGCATAATCAAGCTATGTGCGAGGCGTATGCGGTGCGGCTTCATGGGGTGGCCCGTAACGTAGGCATAGTTGCCAATGTCAGAGTCGTAGAAATAGGCGACTTTCTTTGGCGTCGCGGAGCCATTGGCCAAGGCCACCGATCCGAGTGGTGACATGGCGTCGGTCGGTGTTCGGGTCGCGATGGTGTGCGTCGTCGTTGATGTCGGCTATGGTGTAGATGGGATTGGGGAAAATTGGTGGTGGGCGGAAATGGAAGGATGGGAAAAGGTGCGAAGGCTGCCGCGGCGCGTGGGAGCTCTGATCGGCTCGGCCCCAGATTTCCCAAGGCTGCGTGGATGGAAAACGGCTGGCCAATGGAACTGCGGAGCGACGGACAGGGGGAAGAGGCTGACGGGAGATTGTTGGCCAATGAGAGATAGCTGTCGGGTGAAGGCAAGGATCGGCTGCACAGATGATCCGGTCAACAGTGTTGTTTGATTCGGTAGCGAGATATGGGGCTGTTCCAGACAGGATGGATGCAGGTCCGGCTTCTTAGAGGGACGCTACATCATCGCGATCTTGACTCGATGCAATCAATGCCTTTAATAAGAGCAGAGTAGAATGCGAAAAAAAAGCAAGTAGGATTGTCAGCGTTCAAGTGTTTGTTTTCTGCTTATGAATAGATCTCGGTACTCTAAGGCCTGAGAAACAGCACTCCTACCATCAAATACAAACATGAAATTGCCTGCTTAAGGTATGCGGTAACTATCACATCTACCAGTCTGAGGCGGGGCGGCATCGGATGCAGCGAGGGTAAGGGCGGTAAGTGGCTGGTGGCTTAGCTGGGCTGAATCCGGTACTTGTGTGGCTTGACCTGCTCAACCTCTCCATCCCAAACAGCTGGGATTACCGTGTCTACTGATTGCACCTAGGCAACATGAGAAGCAATTCTCATTGAGAACCTATTGGAGAAAGTGCCTATTCTGAGTCTGATATAAGAGGGAAATAATAATTAAAATCGCAACAGCTGCTCTTTCCCACGCTGCATCCTCAGTGAACGCCATCGCGACACGTGACTGTTTGTCAGCTGTGAGCGGTACGTACCGTACCAGGCTAGCTCCGCCGGGTCCTTTTTCGCCAGGCTGCTCAGAGCTGTCGTCAACAACTCACAACCCAGCTACTTCCATCCGTCTCCATCGCCTCGATCCGCCCCCTCCAATTGCTATCCGAACAACCTCATCGCGCAACACCCACTTCCACCCAGATTTACCGCCGCATATCCCGATTCCCAAAAACCACACTACATCGTCACAATGGAGCGTTTCAGGAACATGCTCCAGTCCCAGGGCCTCGGCGGCTTGGGCAGCCAACCCGGAACGGTAAGGGCGTCTATCCCACCTTTGCGAGCTGCCTCGCCCCAGCTCCGATGCCCGATCGGTTCGCGATCGCACGCTGACATGTAGCACCAGGACAACACACAGCTCATCGATAACTCCGAGACGGTCTACATCTCCTCTCTTGCCCTCCTCAAGATGCTGCGACACGGCCGTGCCGGTGTCCCTATGGAAGTCATGGGTCTGATGCTGGGAGAGTTCGTCGACGACTTTACGGTGCGCGTGACGGATGTCTTTGCTATGCCCCAGAGCGGTACCGGTGTTAGTGTAGAGGCCGTCGACCCTGTGTTCCAGATGAAGATGATGGATATGTTGAGACAGACAGGAAGGTGAGTCTTGGGACATCCCTCCCCCCTTCACGCCATCCTCGCGGCGTCGCATACGCTGACAAACACCACTTGAACAGACCCGAAGCCGTCGTTGGCTGGTACCACTCCCATCCTGGTTTCGGCTGCTGGCTTTCCTCCGTCGATATCAACACCCAACAGTCCTTCGAGCAGCTGACCCCTCGCGCCGTTGCTGTCGTCGTCGACCCCATCCAGTCCGTCAAGGGCAAGGTTGTCATTGACGCCTTCCGCCTCATCAACCCTCAGTCGCTTATGCTCGGTCAAGAGCCCAGGCAAAGCACGAGTAACCTGGGTCACCTGAACAAGCCCTCGATCCAGGCCTTGATCCACGGCCTGAACAGACACTACTACTCCATCGGCATCAACTACCGCAAGACGGCGCTCGAGGAGAACATGTTGATGAACCTGCACAAGCACGTCTGGACCGAGGCCCTCGAGATGAATGACTTCCGGCACGAGGCCAACTGCAACAAGGAGCGCCTGGAGAGCCTTGTCAGCCTGGCCGAGGGCTACGAGAAGCGTGTCAAGGAGGAGACGGAATTGACCAAGGACCAGCTCAAGACCCGCTACGTCGGCAAGCTCGACCCCAAGAAGCACTTGGAGGACGTCGGTCAGCAGCTGATTGAGGACAACATCGTCTCCGTCTCGAGACAGATGATCGATAAGGAGGCGACGATGCCCAAGAAGGACGCACCAGCGGGTGCCAAGGACAAGTCAAGCGGCGATGCGATGGAGGTAGAGGAGGAATTGTAACCGGGAAAAGGCCATGATTCAGGCACGGTCTACAGGCGGGATACCAGGACTTTGCCAGCACTGTACGATTAGGCGTTTGGGTGGTTGGGAACGCAACATCTAGAGATCCCCGCCAGGCATAAGACGACTATGAACTCAACACCATGGCATGAACGAGACTGTTCTGGTTCTTTGGCTCTGGCTTGTTTCAACTCCGCGTGCATGTGGAGTGGAACCGCCGTCGTTGCTGCCATTGAGCCGCAACACAATGCTGCGGGCAGGCGTCTTTGTGGCCTTTGGTAGCAACCACCATGCTAGGCCCCGAGTGTTCAAAGGCGACGTGCACTGTTGTTGATTTGGGCTGTTCTGCTGACAAAAAGACAAGAACTGGCTAGAAAGACGTGTCCGTCTTCGTTGTTCCAGGACATCGACTGTGCTTGTCAAGTCTCGAGAGAGCGAGGCAACCTCGGCTCGTCCGCTATTTAACGACCGGCTTCGACATCATGGAACCAAGACACGATTGACACGATATCTAGGCCGCAACATCCTGAACTATATAGCTACAGGCTCGCTAAGAATAACAGTCTCGGTGCTGCCAATCCAGCACCGTTCTTCGGCATGACTTCTACTTCTACAGGTTCTCGTTGGCGTTCTTTCTTTTGCTTTCCGTCCTTCCCAGATCTTAAGTCTCCGAAACCCAATAATCGGCGTTCAACATCAACTGCAGGACTTTACCACTTTCAACTTCCCAACACACCCACTCCGCGGGGAGGGTTTATGAACCGAAATCCCAGAAATCCCAAGAGACTTGGATTGTTGGAGGCCTTGAAACAGCCATTCAGACATACTCGCCCCCGTGTTAAGATCATGAACCCCCTCGCTTCCCCAACATCATCAGATGGCTGTGATCGACGCCATTTGCTGTCCGATGAACTGGAGAGCCCGGACTTATGGGCCAGCGACTCTCATTCCAACAACACAGACGATGCGGACTCTTGGCCCCAGCCGCGATCAAGCCAACGGCCAGACCCGGCCGATCAATCCCGGATGACCCCGGCATCAACCTACGAAATCCTTCACCGCATCGGCCAGACCTTCTCCCACGTTCAGTACGCCGTCTACGGCACTGCAGCCATGCTGGCGTACGGCAACACAGCCCACCTTTGCACCCACGTCAGCATCGTGTGTCCGGCCTACGCCCAGGAGGTCATTAAGTCCTGGGCCGCTGCCACTGGTGGTATGCTGACATACCCCGGTATCTCGAACACCATCGGAGTCACCGACATGGATGGAGAGGTCTGGACGGTGGAGATCACGCCGATCACCTGCGATGGCACTTTCGAGACACTATCCGCGGTCAGTTTCTGCTTCGGCCGCGACGGGACGCCGACGAGGGTCTTGACGATGCCGGCACTGGTGAACCAGGTTGCCGTGGCCTATCTGCGCGACGGCTGCGTCTTTGAGGACAGCGGCCGTTTAGACGCTTTAGCAGGTGACTTGGTGTGGCTTTTGGAGCAGATCTGCAAAGACGGTCGTCCAGAACAGCGGCTTTCGGCAGAGCGAGTTCCTGCGGTTAGGGAACCGCTGTTCTGGTTCGACTTCACGGCCGCGTATCCCGAACTTGCGGGGCTGTTTCGCGATGCTGGCCTCCGAGTGGACGATGCCGAGGGAGTCCACCAGACGGAAGCGGCGACGTCGGCTGAGCCGAGTCGCTCCGTGCAGCAGCGAGACAATTCCGGATCACGGGGACACAGTCGGTCCTCTGCGGGGTCAGATGCAAGATATCATCAACGTCTGCGAGAGGGGCCCTACCTGACGAGGGCGGAGACCAGGAAGGTAATGGCGGATCGGTATCCTCGGCGCCGGTCGTCGGGCCGCCGGTCCTATTATTCGAGTCGCAAGTCTCGCGGCAGGAGAGATAGCAACGGCTCCTGTACCATGTCGTCCGCTTGGCTTCTTGGCAGCAAGAAGATCTCGGACTCTGTGTTTGGGAAGCTCCGCAAGCGGACGAGGTAAGCTTCAGACGGGCGATGGGCATCCTCGACTTTTCAACTCCCAGCTGTCCTCCTTCGTACTGATGTCGATTTCTCGTCATCTTATGACCCGCCGCTCTTTTTCATTTTGCATCCAAATGTGTAGTCTTTGTTCCAGATCTTTGTGTTCAAATAGTTATGCTTTCTTCTTGAAATAACTCCTCTAGTCGGAGTCGGCTCTACCGGATTTCCAACCTCCCCGCCTTTACAAGGGAGCCACCCAATATACGTAGTCTTTTTTACAAAAGAGATCCAGGTACTCTGGCTGGTTTCCCTGTGATATTCCGTCTATTTCAAACGCCTTCCCATGTTCGCTGTATGCTGAATCTCCACTGGCTTTTGCGCCGTGCTCGCTTATAAACAAATGGAACCCTTGCTCTTTCCCGTGTATCCCGTCCCTCCCGCGATGCTGGCTCCTGGCAACCCTTCTATGCCCGTTGTTGGTATGGGTTCTGGTTGTGGTACTGGTTGTGGTATTGGTTGTGGTACTGGTTGTTGTACTGCTGTTGTTGGTATTGTTGGTTTTGCTGCTGGCTTTGCTGCTGGTACTGCTGAGCGTACTGCTGAGCGTATTGCTGTGCGTACTGGTTGTTGTAATTCTGCTCGCGCCTTTGGTGGCCGCTGACGCTCAGGTGCACCGGCGCCACGGCGGGCTGCGGGACGAGCTTGTTCTGCTCCTGGACCTCGATGGTCTCGGAGATCTGGCTCTGAGCACTGTTGTTGCGGCTGTGAAGGGGCAGCTGGTGTTGGCGGAGGGAGCCGCGGGTGACGCCGTTGGCCTTGAAGTAGCGGAAGTCGAGCCAGGAGATGGCGGTGGCCCAGGCGGCGATGATGCTGAGGAGGATGCCGACGACGACGACGACCCAGCCGAGGACGCAGGTCGTGCCGATGCACTGCCCCTGCGTGTTGGACTGGATCGACATGTAGGCAACGGCGGCCCAGAAGACGATCTCGAGGGCGTTGAGAATGAGGTTTGCCTTGAGGCTGGCCCAACGCTTGAGCGACGAGACGTGTTCGGTGAGGACTTGGTAGAGGATGATGATGAGTGATTTCGCGCCCTGCGGTTGGGGGGGGAGTCCTTGTTAGTCGGTTGCTCCGGCTTTTGAGTTTTGAGGCTGAAGAGAGTGGGAGAAAGACTTACCATTCCCAACGCCATGGTTCCGGATCTACCCCTGGGAGCATTGGGGAGGAACATGCGGACCACTGTGACGCCGATGGCTGCCAGCGCCAAGGCGATCTGGACCATGTGGATGGGGAACTTGAGTTTCGTGCTGAAAAGGCCCATCGTGATGTTCTGATGGGGGGTTGCTATCGAGGAATCGAATGTGTATTGAGTGGATGGAGTGTCGGTGATGGACTTTCTCGGCAATGGGAATCTTGGATGACACTCAAGGTCCAACAGAAGGAGGAAGAGGATGATGAAGATGGTTGAATTGACTGATCGTACTTGTTGTATTGAATGTGAGACTGAGAGACGCCATCCAACAATTGGAACCAACCCAATCTATATACGAAGATGCTGTATTGCACCATTGCATGTTTCACACTTCCCGCGTATAGCCCGTATGCTGAAGAGGTTTTTCAAAAACCTGATACCCCATAGTGTCGGCCTGGCGCAGGCAGACACAGCCGCAAGTTCGCGGGACCGGTATTGAGAATTGCGATATCTCCCCCCTCGGTCTCGGTTATGGGGGTTTAAGGGGGGAGCGTTATCTGATTTGTGTGTGTGTGTGAGTGTGCCTATGCAAACCAATCCATAGTCCATAGGCTTAGTTCGCTGGGAACACGAGTTGAGCGAGCGCACAGCCTCTCTCGGTCTCGGTTTCCCACTGAACCAGCAAGCCAAAGCCACACTCGCTCTCTTCCATACAACGATGGGGGCCACTAACAACAACACTAATGGTCTAAGCATACGCGTATCCACTGTATAGAGTTATCCCTGTCCCCCTTCAACCTCTTGAGTTGACGGTGATTGTTCTGCCGTAATCTCCCGTCCCTCCCGCCTTGGTGCAGGCGCGGCAGAGCTTGATAGGGCGGGCCTCCGAGTTGATTGGCACTTTGACACACCGCGGTGAACAGTGCCCCGGAGGCGGGTTCTCGGGCATTTTCTTTTGCCCATGTTATACGGGGCCCTGATCGAGTCTGCCTCTGGCGCCACTCTGGAATCCGCCTTGCCCGCGAGGTGGAGAGCGCCTGGAACCGAAATGCGAGGTGCCGGACTCCCGTCGCGGCGAGTCATCCATCCACTTTGAGACTCGGTTTCTCTTTTCAAACCACGTTGCTTCGGGTTTGAGAAGTTGGTTTGATGGGTTGCTGATCAATCCGCATTCTCGTCTCTTATGGGTTTCCGTTCTTCTTCACAACATCAGACACCAGACACTCATGGCTTTTGTCTCTCCGTTGACTGGCGGTTGAACTGTCTCTTTTCATATCCGACTCAACGCTGGGTCTGCATAACGATGTCCATTTCCTCGTTCTCCAGGTATCACTTACTGCGTTTGTCTATCTCATGCGCGCTCTACTCGAAGTCATGTCGGCGGAGGACAGATTTCCTTCCGGCCTGCCGCTCGGGATATGCGCCTTCCAACCCCCCTTTTCAACCCCCCAAACTGTTGTCTTAGTCTGGGTACCATTTTACGACCCAAATAAAAGTCTGTGGTTTGTGGGTTGCCGGTCCGTTGTTCCTTGTTTCACCTCCTCCCTTACCAAACTGTTGCCGAGGAAGCTCACAACTGACTGTCATACTTATCGTAGAGAGATGAGAATGGAAAGACATTCTTTGCGGATGTCTCGCCATTCATGCATTTCGGATGACTACTGCGAAAAGCCCCTTGCGCCGATTTTCCATCTGCTCATGACCTCCCATAGGTCTCCACCCCGTCGCTCGTCCGTATGCCGATTCCGTTGAATTCGCCTTCGTTTGCGATTCGAGCCGTCTGTCAGTCGGAACGGGATCAGCCCGCCAGTCTTGGGTAACCCGACGCATCCCAAACGACCGCACTGAAATATCCGTCGTCGTCCGGGGTGGGTGTCCTGTCGGTGTGCCGCCTGGGTGGAGGCTTGAGCGGCGTCGGCAGTTCCGCCTCCGGCCCGTCGATATTCAAGAACTCGACGCCCTCCTCCGTATCGATCCTTGCCAAGGGCACCATCGTGTCCTTCCCCGGCGAGTCATCAAACAGAGAGCCTTCATAGTGCACCACGCTCCCCGCGGGGGGAGGTAGCAGACCCGGGACGTTGCTGAGGTCTATCCGAGGTCGGGGCCGAGGTCGAGGGCTAATGCTTCCCGCCGTCTCCGGGTCATACTGATCCTCTCTCTCCTGCGGTGTTGAAATGACTCGCGACCGTCTCTTTTGACTCGAGATGCTCCCGCCTGACTGGGTATGGAGCTCCGTGTCGGTGCTCTGGTCGATGTTCGGCCGAAGCCATGTTGGTGGCCTAACCCTCGACTTCTGTCCGCCGATCAGAGGACGCAGTGTTGGGACACAAACACAGATGATGGCACAGCTCAGCTCAGTTATCGACCAAATGCCGGCGATGACACTGTCGTACGTTCTATCGTCCGATGTCGACGCCTGCTTGAGCGTCGTAATGCGCACGACGGATATTGCGCAGGTGCTGTGGCTCAGGGTCAGCAAACAGATATCCAGATCAAACTGTTGAGGAGGGGGGATCTGACAAGAACCCGAGGCCAAACGTGGCCATCAACACGATCTTCTGTTTCAACGGCAGTGGCACGGTCCGCAATAACGGTATGGGCATCACGAAGATGGCCACGTCGGTCACCAGGCTGATGGAGGACCCGATGAGCCACCAGTCCAGGAGGGCGATGCATCGCCCGGGAACGGTGAGGTCCCAGAGGCTCCGTAGGGGTATACAGGCGAGACATAATGACACCACCTGCGAGATCCCGAAGGCGATGATGAAGAGAAGGAAGAAGTCGCAAAGTTTCTGGAAGGCAGGTAACGGGAACACTCGTCGGTACTGTAGCAGGAACGTGGCCTTGATCAAAGGGAAAGCCTTTTTTGGGGGATGTCAGCGCCCGTTGTCAAGAAAGAAAAAAAACAGCACGAGGGTGAAGCCATGGGCTGCTTACGGCCTGGTAAACCGCGACAGCTGCGATGGAGATCTGCTCCTCGGGTCAGTATACATTCGTCTTGCGAAAGAACAACGATGGGGTAACTCACCTCTTGGGACTTGAAGAACTTTTCTCGCGGGAGTGTTGCTTGGTGCAGCCCGTCACCGAATTCGGTATCTGCAGCGTCCAACGCGTAAGTCCAAGCCCACCGGCAGTGAGAGAACTGCTACTTACTGACGAGCATCAGTATGCCCACTGTAAGGACAAGGATCTAAATCGAAGCCCGTTGTCAGCGACTGGATAGATCAGTTCATCTCCCCTGTCAGGAAGGGCCGTACATATGATGCCAACAACGCCGAATCATCCCAGCCCCAACTCCTCAACCGCAAGGCGCGGACATAGACTCTCAGCAATGTCGCGATAGTCGACAGCAGCAGCGCCGTCAGCGTCACGCCAATAATGAGAGGCTGCCGTGTCTCGTTCGGGTCCACGGACAAGGCCTCCGAGGTCGACATGGGCGCGTCATCTTCCGATGGTGATATTGCTGGCTCCATCGCCGCCGGGCGCCTCCCCTCCCCTCGCCCTTTGGGACCGCGACTGGGGATCGATGTCGTCCAAACGGCCGGTAAGCTGGCTACCTTGAGATCGCGCCGTGAAGGATTTGCTCTCACTCGTCTGACGGGAAGTCGTATTGCCAGGTGGTGGATTCGAGACAAAGAACCAGTTCATGATGTCTTTCTTGGAAGCGCACGAGAACAGGCTCGAGGCCATGGACATAACACAAAAAAAACAGGGGGTTTCTCGCACGAGCCCCAGATCTTGGATGAAACAAACAGCCACCAATCTCTACTACGCCCTCCGCCGGATCCCCGGATTCAGTCACGTAGGTATCGTCGACCGGACGTGCGGACGCACCGGCGACTAGCTTTTCAGAGTTGGCGCTAACAACAGAGTTGTCGCGCCTTGCAAGGGGGCTAGAATGAAGGGGCATGGACTCCCCTGAGACTTCGAGTCTGTGCACAAGTGAAGTAAGTGGTTTACTGAGCTAATTGATGTTTGGATTCCCGAATGTGAGTCGCCTACTTACATGCGACTGGATCGTATTTGCGACTGGATCCCGCCCCGTTTTGTGTCTCGAGTGACATGGTCATCCCTTGGGTCCAAAGATCTGACGGTTGACAAGTGCAGCGCACATGCGTATTGTTCCGAGTCACCTCCTCGTCTAGTAGCTTGTGAAAGCGAACGCTCTGGGGAATGGCCACAGACGCAGGCTCGCAGGCCGCTTCCTGGTCCTACTGAGGGAGCTTATTTGGCGCCATGACGGCGGTGAGGGGTATTTGTTCTTATTCTAGTATGGGTTATCTTTGGGCTGTTCGCCCCTTTAAAAGACGGACCCGCCCCCAAATAAAGGCGTGTTAGCCGTGGAGATGACAGCCATGAAGCATCAGGAGGGAACATTTTTGCCAAAAAAGCAGCGGAACGCTACCCCAAGAACGCGAGAAGAAGTCGAGATAGCTTGAGACACATCACTCCGGGCTTTTGTTCATTCATTTAAAGCGCGACTGGGTTTACCTTGGCCGTCATGTGTGGAGGATCGTCGCCCACTACCTTTCTTGGTGCGCACAGTTTGTCTCGGCGTTTCGTTTCTTGTTTTTCCTCTCCAGAATTGAAAGTTAATATTCGCAAAGACGTCAGACAAATCCTCGGCTGAATCCGTTGTCGTCGGCTCTCGTTCAGACGAATGAATCAAGGTTTTGGCCCCCTCAGATTTCACGACTACATCCTACTACCAGAGAAGGATGGCTTGGGCAGTACTTCATTGGTCCTCGATCCCTCACTGGAATCGATTGGGCATCCGGTCGAGGACGTCCCAAACGCGCAAACCTTCCACAAAGTCTGTTTGGAACACCACGTCATCAGAAGATCTGACTTTGATCGCCTCGCTACACCCGTATAACTTAACCACGACTGATATTTTGACGTGGTTCGTCCTCACACTAAGGAGAAGGCGACTCAGTATGCGGTAGCACAGACCAGGAAAGAAAGAGCCTTTGAGGATCACGACTCGCCGAAGCTTTATTGGGAACTAGTCTCTTCGCCTGTTCGCAGCAGAGCAAGAATACTAGGCGGAGCCGATTTACTACCTTTCCCAGTTATTATGGACCCCCCACGTGTAAAGTAAGATCGGAGGATATTCCAATCACGTGTTCGTACTCTCTATAAGGGAACAATCAACGCGAAAGTCTCTACCGGTGGCTGGCTTTGGCGTAATCGACGCAACCTCTAGGACGATTGTTGACATTTTCGTATCCATTGATGAATTCTCGAGTTGTTGAATAATTCTCGGATTACTGATAGTATCAATATCCGTGGCACTTTCATGCGCATGCACCCTCGAGTCGTGTCGAGGCGAGTGACTGACGAAGTTCGCTGTTACACCATCAACCCCGCAAGGGGGCGCGCTCTGAGGGCCGGTCCCTGTCTTAGAACTGAGAAACCAAACAACGCTCACTTTTCCTGGGTTGGCCTTATGAGAGAGAGTCATTGGAAGTTTCCGCTTTAAAAATGCTCCTAGGTGGCTTGACTAGAAAACTTATTTGCAACAACTTGAGGTGGATATGACGGGTTGAACAGTTGGGATTTGCTCGTCAACTGTTCCAGGCTTCCCTTGTTCTTTCTCTTTTATTCTTATAGTTTTGTCCATACAATAACAAAACTGAGAAATCAAATATAGCCTTAAGGGTTATGGTGCACATTTCATGAGGCTGCATGGAGCTGTCGTTCCCTCGGTATTTCCCATAATCTAATGGCATTTTAATACCAGCTTAGGAGATAGTCATCACTTAGAAAAGAGAAGCGTGAGCTGAAATATTGAGTAGTGGCTACGTGGAGGAAAACATAGGAAGACGTCGCAAGGCAAACTCTTGATTTATACGGAGTTCGGAGATAACGAAGGACATCGGGGTTAAGGTTGGACGCAGGGGTGGGGGGGGGGGGGGAGGCCTTGACCTTTCCCCATTCCCTTCTTCATAACAAGCACAATACCCAAAAAGCGAGGTTATCACCAAATCGATCGATTACCCAACTTGTGATTTCTGCCAACACAAACCGTAGAACAGAGCCAGAAAGAGTCGGTCTTGGAGGCAAAACGGGTATGCTACAGAAAAAACCTCCTGCTCAGCGGCATGTTGTAAGAGACGAAGTTCTCATTTCTTGGAAGACTGTCATACCCGGTATTGCAAAAGATTTTACTCCAGTGGTGTTGAGCGGTACCTGTTGGCCATTTAGGGTCAATCGTCCAAGCCGCTCAGATAGCAAAAGGCCAACTGCCTAGCGAGCCAGGATTGATAAGTTCATGCCATAAGCAAGTTTTTGAACGAGTCTAGCAAGGCGGCAGAGCCGAGAAGAGACCTAGCGTTGACGGACAAACCGGGTTGACTGACACCCGTTCCCCTGCTTCAAGGTTGTCCATGACGCAAAACATACGTGTATTTGTAAATCTATACTCGTCGATATCGCATTGTCCGATCCGAAGACAATCTTCAGTGGGTGGTTCGAAGGAACTGGGGATAAGATGTCGAAGATCTGGACATATGACAACACAAGGTCAGCTGGGGTTTACCAAAATGTGGTTTGATGAGTAAGGAAGTGTTGCTTCGAACTAGACCACCGCCATGAAGGCTCCTCCGCCGAGGCAGTAGTGATGAAATATCAAGAGGGGAATCCGAGAAATCAGTTCAGATTACAAGCGCCCCATCATCGTCAAAAGTTCTGTTTCGTTGGAAGAACTGTCTCAGCCCATAAAGCTCTTCGCGTTGAAGACAAGGAGTTGGCTGGGCAGACATCGTCTTTGAGCAAGTGGCTCTGTGCAGAACTGACATGAGGTCCGGCAAAACTGGGCTTAGGACGATACGATGGCTTAAAGAGATTCGATTGCAGCAGCCAGGGATCAAGACAAGCTGTTGGGTGTTAGAAAGACAATGCTAGGATCAGGAATCAGCAGAAATTTCCAGAAATAGTACATCTCTACCCGAAAAAGGAATACGACCCTAACGGAAGACACGCGGCGCCACCCCGAGAGAGCCAAGAGACCTAGGCTCCGGGATGCTCGGCGACCTCGAAGAACCCGACCCCCCCAACACCACCAAGAGTCACCGCGGCATACGGCAACGCTAGGATAGCCAGCATATGGCAGCATATTTCTCGTTTCGTCTTTGACGCGAGACAAGGTACCTAATCTCGCGGGCACGTGATGGGGTGCAAGGTCACGCCCGGAGGAGGGGAGACAACGGCAGGAAGAGAGGTTGAAGGAATCTGGAGTGAGGGTTGCCGAGAGGAAGCATTGTCCAAGAAGATGAACTCGCACAAACGGTAAACCTGTAAGCCTCGTCTCGTTGTAGACGCACACGTGGTGATCATACCCTCCAGCCGCCACCAACATGGCCCGGCATCCGTACACACCAAGGAGACGTAGACAAGCCAGTCCATCAGCGCTAAATCTCACCGGAAGGATAGGATGCTCAGAATTCCTGCGGCACAGGGACTCGCATGGTGCTGCGGCTACAAGGCCTCGGTTCCAGAGCTGCGGATCGTTCCACTCTGTCAAGTTGGGAGGGCTGGAAGGTGGCACCCCGGTCTCTGTACAGGAAAGATGATCCGTTAGCTCCGCCTGGTGCGAGCTCGAGTTGCAGGATTCGGGGTCCAAATGAGGCCCAGGTCCTTACCCCAACAACCTATTTGGTCTGATGGTTGGCGGAACGCTGTGCCGCGAGTGGCCTTTGAATCTGCTTTGGGGTTTGGGGGTGTCGGAACGCTGGCCGAGAGGAGACCTGTTTAATCTGGGAGGCGTGGTTTGTTGACACCTTCTTCAATGCTCCGCTCCTCTATGTTGGGCTTTACCTCGTTGGCGGTAGTCATGCATGCAATATAGGCAGGCCTGGATGCAGACCCGAAAGTCTAGTCGCCTACTTGCCGGCCGGTTGGTGTGCCCCTTTCCCAGGCCACTCGGTTGTTAAGAGTAAACGCTGAGCCATGGTGTCCTGATAGTATATTGCAATTCTTGGAAAGGCTCAAGCTGGCAAGTGTCGTATTTCCTGAGCGAACCAGGCAACGGTAGGCTATTGTCCCACATACTCGTCTTTTTGGTATTGGTGTTCGTGTGGGACGGGAATGACCATGGTATATTACAGCACCACACAACTCATGGACCGCATCGGGGACTTTGAAGCCACCGATCGACTTCCGCGTAAGCTGCAAGGCGCCTCTGTACTCTATGGCTGTCCACCAAGGTGTCTAAGAACGCGGGGAGATGACAACAGCTGCCAATAGGGGTCCCCGTAGCGAGATCTGGCCGTGAGACGGTCCTCCATCGAAGATCAGTCAATATGGGTTGTCTTGGCGGCCCGAAGCGCTCTATCGGGATCCGCCAAGAGGGTGTGGTTTGTTATACTCTGGTTGGTTCGGTATTCTTTACTGACGAGAACTTGAGAAGTACAGTGAGTTCGGTCAAGTTGAACCATGAGCGTTTCTGCAAGAAACGAGTTTTCGTTGTTGAAATGGAAACTCAAAAAAACTTCAGCCTCCTTTAATGAAAGAAGCGTGCCCATTGTTGGTTGCTTACTTTGGATTTGAAATTCTAGGGTCCGATGCTTTCCGGGTTCACAAGAGACTGTCGGCTTAATCACGGATCACAAAGACGATGGGTGTCAAATTGAGGTTGATCATCACAACATGGGATCATTGCTCCGAAATATCCATACACTTTTTTGAGCAGGATGTGCTGGGCCATGGTTTGATGTCAAAGGTGCATAGTGTCATTACGTGGGATGCAAGGGGTCAACAAGAGCGAGTAGCTAATGCACCTGGGCTTTTCGGGGCAAGGCATTTCAGGCATGGGAACCACCGAGATGTCTCGAATCGTGATGTTAGCCTTCCAACCGCCATGAGTTTCTTCTCGCCCGAGGCTGCCGTGGTGATCGTTTGAGTCCTTCATAGGCTTCGGAATTGGCTGGCCAGGACCGGGCGTCTCGAACTGCCCACCGGCGGCGCAGCATGAGGGGCGGCTTTCGGATCCTTCACCTCTGGATCGGTGAGTAGTTGGCGAGTCTTTTGCTCCCGTGAACAGCCACAACATCAAGTTGACGAGGAGGCCGGGGGAGTGCGAGCGGACTGGGCGATTGCAGCGTGGCGTTGGAATGCGGCCCGTTCGAATTAGGGAGAACCCACTCCAGAGCGGGACACAATGTGTGTGGTTCGAGGTCTGAGGCCGGGGCCCTCCCGTCGACCTCATTGGGTATCAGCTCCTCTTGACCACGATTCTTAGGTGAACAAGTGACCGTCGAGATGAGTCGAGACAAGAGGAGGGACAGGGGCAAAAGCCATGATCTGACCAACAGGCCAGGGAGGGAGAGGCTGGCAACGGGATCCGCGTCGACGGGTCGCGTGCATGTCCATGTGCCTCGTCGTTGTCGGGCCGCCTGCTCGATCATGATTCCACCACTCTCAGCTGGTTGGTCAACAGACTGGGAAGAGGAACAGACTGAACAGCCGTGGATCCCAGGAGGACCCACGGCACATGACGGCCGGTCCTATGAGCGGGGATGATGAGCATCCGTAGGTAGCTCTTCGTAGCTGGCACATGTCTATCCCCGTTCCGCTCGGGAGCGTAATCCAATTTCTCATCCCAGGTCGACGGATTTGTCGAATGCACGCCCCTCGTCCTTTCGGCATGGCATGGGGGGGAGACAAAAGACGAAGAACCCCGGACTCAACAGGGATGAGTGGGCCAGCGATCGCAGGCGGCCTGGGTTGCCGTATTGAGGACGATTTTTAGCGCGGAGGAAGGCGGCCCGTCTACCAGATAGGAATAGCGTCATGTTGTTAGGGACAGGATTTGGGGGCGCCCATCTGGGATGTGGAACATGGATATTGTCACCGCAGCATGTCGAGGGCCTCTGGTTTCCACTTTAACCAGAGAGAGATGCCAGCTTCAGAAGAGTTGCTAGGAAGAGAAGGGAATATATGTCTCCGCCAGCTTATCATGAAACTTTTCATGGTGTCGAGTCTCTGCCCGGAAAAATTACACAGACAGGCGCGGCGATGTCCCCTAGTTTGTGTTTTTTCTTCTTCTTCAAAGGACCCCCCCCCAAATGCCTGCTGCTACTACGAGATACCTGGCATGTCATACAAACTGCCGGCGTGAGGTGAGTCGCGGACCTTAGTAAGAAACGTACATCCCTGCAGAGACAAGGGCAACTGTCAACAATTGAAACTCGGCCAGTCTTCCATGCTGCCCTCAGGCCACATGGAAAGACGGGCCGGGCTGGAGTCGACTCTGCCCAGTTGGGGTTGGTGTCTCGCTTCTCCAGATCTGCCCTCTCCAGCTTTCCCACTTCCCCGTCTCAACGCGCGCCTCCGGGGGCAACCCAGACGCCACCTGAACACCTCTGCAAGCCCTGGAATTTCGTGTCTGAATTTGCTGGCATAGTGACCCCCGGGTCAGGCGTTTGTGTGAGCAAACCTCCCCGGCTGCGGAACCTGGCCAAACGATGATTCGACTTGCCATCCCTTGGCCGGCGGCTCGACATCAAAGAAGCTATTGCCATGAAGGAGAATATCTCCGATCACGCGCACGCCGTCACGAGTCGGTTGGCCCTCGCCGCTTCAAGTCGACGAAACAACACGGGCGACGTGAGGCAAGACGGCCAGCAACTCCATGAGCCCACTCACACACCCTTCCATCCCCAAGATCCAGAAAAAAAACTTTCTTTGGCGCTTCTCCATTTCTCCAGCGCAACTCCATCGAAGCCTGTCAATGTCAGGAAGCGTTCCCGCAAACACACAAGCACACACTCACACACACACACACACACACACACACACCCTGACATGGCGAGCGGAGCCTGTCGACCCGCTGATCCGGGAGAGGGTAGATGGACGAGACTGCAAAGACCGGCGGCGACGCTTGTCTTTCCCCACCTGGCGGCGTCAATGGAGCTGTATCCGTACTGGAAGACGAATAGAGTCGAAACTCAATGCGCGTTCTGATCACGCCAAACGCTTACCGGTGGTGGATGTAATTTGTCTCGTCCGCCGACCCGTTTCGTGTATGCTGCTGCCATTCAGCACCCCCAAGTCCGACTGTCTTAAACTGCCCTGACCTAGCGGCCCTATACATGAACGCAACGGCACTGAATGGACCTCCATGTTGGAGAGAGAGAGAACAGGGGAGTGGGGGGTTAGGGGACGCCGCCATCTACCTGTACCACTTTGGGTTCCTTAACGAGCCACCCCGACAAACCTTCATCTCAACCAGATTGATTGCGATGCAGCCATCACTGAATTTAGAGAGGATGGTTAGCCATTGCCTGCCAAGCCGTGCCATGCTCTCCAAGGCAACCACAGTTGAAGTCTTGAGAACGAGTCTTGCTGATGGATCGTGGCCTAGACAACCCAGTCTCCCAGCTTCGTAGGCGAGAACCGGCGACAGCGCTCCGCCAGACGACTGTTCTCTACCCGTTCATCGGATGTAGGCGGCGGCCTGGCCCCATGGTCCAAATCAAAGTGGCAACCAGCACCTGCAGCTTCTCCTCTCCAGACTCCAACATTACCTTGCAGTGAGGGGACAAGGGGGGGCAACAGGGGTGGGTGTGAACGAGGGTGGTGCAACCAACGATCTCTGCCCAGCCAGTACAAGCAAAGTCCCAAGGAGGATTTGTCTGATCCAGGCGCCATTTCAGTCCCATGTGGGAGTGGCCCGTCCTTCCCACCCCATGCATGGGGGGGGGGGGGGGTGGTACGCTCGAAACGGCCGAACTAGCTCAATAGGCATCTGGGGTTGGAAGCACCGCGTCTCCTCCATGGGTATCGTTTCTCCTCAGTGCTTACCCCCCCGTCAAAGTAAGAACTTCCTCCAGGCATTGGGACGAGGCCGAGGAAAATCATAAAACCTCAGCCTGTTCCCGCGATCCCTGGCCTGTTCGTCTCGAGCTCTCCATCCCCTTCCTCATCCCATCCGCCACACACACTCTCTCTCCCTCTCTTCCTCTCTTCGCACCACAACCTCCATTACTCGTAGCTTCGGGTTGTGGGTTACCGGGAACCTCAAAGCAACGAAAAGAGAACCCGTGTCTCTGGCAGCGTGCCATTCACCGCAGCCATGGCCGAGAAGATCGACCCCGTGGACACGGTCCACGCCCACGACCATGACGACTCCGAGAAGGCAAGTCTCCATGTCCAAAGAATTGCCGTTCTCATACGTTCCCTTCCTCCTGATTAAACCCTATACTAACATGTCTCTTGTCTGCAGAAGGAAGTCGAGACCAAGGTCATCACCGGCTCCGAGGCCTTCAACGAGGCCATGATCAAGGAACCCCCCAGCGCCTGGAGCAAGCCCCAGCTCTACATCTACGCCTTCTCGCTTGTCGGTTTCTTCTGTTCCACCATGAACGGATACGACGGCTCCCTCATCAACAACCTGCTCCAGAACCCCTCCTTCAAGGAGCGCTACGGCGCAAAGAACGACGGCATCTGGGCCGGCATCATCGCCTCCATGTACCAGATCGGAGGAGTCGTCGCCCTGCCGTTCGTGGGTCCTGCCATTGACACCTGGGGCCGCCGTGTCGGCATGTTCATCGGCGCCGCCATCGTCATCATCGGAACCTGCATCCAGGCCACTGCCAGCGGCACTGGCCAATTCATGGGCGGCCGTTTCTTCCTTGGTTTCGGTGTCTCTATCGCTGCATCTGCCGGCCCCATGATGGTCATTGAGCTCAACCATCCCGCCTTTCGAGGAGTCGTCGGCGCCATGTACAACACCCTTTGGTTCTCCGGCGCCATCATCGCATCCGGCGCTGCTCGCGGCGCTCTCGACATCAAGGGAGACGCTAGTTGGCGGCTCATTACCTGGTGAGTATCAGCTGCGTATTCTGCTGCTGGTATGGGAGATGCTAATTCTTCGCAGGCTCCAGGCATTGTTCTCTGGTTTGATCTGCCTTTTCTGCCTGTTTTTGCCCGAGTCACCGCGGTGGCTGTTCGTCAACAACAAGAAGGACCAGGCGGCCGCCGTGCTGACCAAGTACCACGGAAACGGCAACCCGGACTCTGCCTGGGTCAAGCTCCAGCTGCACGAGTACGAGGAGCTGCTCAACATGGACGGTGCTGACAAGCGCTGGTGGGACTACCGCGCGCTGTTCCGCAACCGCGCCTCCGTCTACCGTCTCGGCTGCAACGTCTGTATCTCCATCTTCGGCCAGTGGGCAGGCAACGCCGTCCTCTCCTACTTCCTCGGGTCTGTTCTCGACACTGCCGGCTACACACACCCTATCCAGCAGGCCAACATTACCCTCATCAACTCTTGCCAGCAGTTCGCCTTCGCCATCTTCGGTGCCCTCCTTGTCGACAGAGTCGGCCGCCGCCCTCTCCTCCTCTTCTCCTTCACCGCCTGCACGATCGTCTGGCTCGGAATGACCGTTGCTTCCGGTATCCTCTCCAAGTCCCAGATCGGCGAGACCGACGGCGGTGCTCCCATCTTTGACAACCCAGCCGCCTCCCAGGCCTGCTTGGCCATGATCTTCATCTTCGGCAGCGTCTACTCCGTCGGTATCACCCCTCTCCAGGCTCTCTACCCCGTCGAGGTCCTCTCCTTCGAGATGCGTGCCAAGGGTATGGCCTTCTCCAACTTGGCTGTCAACGCCGCCGGTCTCCTCAACCAGTTCGCCTGGCCCGTTTCCATGGAGCAGATTGCCTGGAAGACCTACATCATCTTCACCATCTGGGACGCCATTCAGACCGTCATCATCTACTTTTACATCCCCGAGACCAAGGGCCACACTGTAAGTTGTTACTCAAGCCTTTCGCCCCCATGCCACATGCTGACTCTTTTGGACACAGCTCGAGGAGCTCGACCACATCTTCTCCGCCAATAACCCCGTCAAGGCTTCCACCCAGAAGAAGGCCGTCGCCGTCGACCGCTACGGCGATGTCGTCAACGTCCAGGAGGTCTAAGCGTTCAGCCACTTTTAGCGTGACGATCAAACCACCCGAGCGAGCGAGCGAGCGAGTTGTGGCTTTGTTATTATATCGAGGGAGTACTAAAGATTTAATGTCACGAGGACACGGGAACGACGGAGACGTGCTGTCTGCTCTTGTTTTGCATGGCTGAGATGGGCGGCAAGCTTCTTCTGCGGCTGTGGCCGCTGTTAGATTCAACCCTCGCTGCACCATCTCAGCTTCTATACCAATATACCACACTTTGATGAACTTGAAAATATCTGAATCCGTAGCCTCCCGAACCTTCAACGGTCACTGGTCGGCCGTGCTGTCTCGCCCAATGCTCGTTTGCCTCCAGTGCCGCTTCTCTGGCTCGTATGCCGCAGATACTCATGTTTGACACCTCCCCTCCTCCCCACCTTCCTCCGGGTGCATTGTAAATCTTACGACATCCCAGTGTCGCTTCTTATTGGGCAGGCACAGGTGAAATCCATTGGGCTGGGCAGGGGGGGGCGTCGGCTTTGTGGCGAGCTAGCCGGCGGGAGAAACTGGTGTGCCAGCCAGTGGGGGTTAGACGCCCGTCAGCCAGCGAAGAGAATGGCGCTGAGGCATCGACCTGGTGGTGGTCAGCCGACCTTGCTTTGTGCATGCAGGGAGTGACATTTTTGGTGATGGACAGGTCCAGAGCCCGGGGGTGGGTGGGACGGAGGCGGGAGGGGGAGGGGAAGACCGAAGAGGCGGCATTTGGAACGGTACGTACCCTGGTGCAGTGGAGACTCATTTTACCGTCGCGACCGTGAGAAAGTCGGCCGGGCCGGCGCCGGGTGGGGCCGAACGGGATTGAATGCGGGCCAGAGCTTGTTCGGTCCTCCGTCCGTGTGAAGCGGAACACTGTCGGGTCAGCAAACCCGTCAGATGGCCCGCGGACGCACAGAAAAGCTACCGGCTTGTAATGAGGTGACCCGGCTTTTTTGACATGTCACGCAGTTGCAAAATCTTGTCAATCCATGTCCAGCAGGTCATTCTGTCAAGCAAAATATTGCAATCCGGAGAACACTGGTAGTCTGCGCATTCACAGAGGATGGATCGCTAAATCTGGCAAAACATGTATCATTCTCGAGAAGCAGGAAGGGACGTGAGGCCGAAAGTCGTTGCCATTCCTGATCCCTTGCAACGAGCGGCCGGCGTATCGCCAATAGATCATCGATGACGTCCGAAAGACGGGGATTTGAGCTTGGCCGGCCCCATCTCGCATACGACTCTGCGCCTTTCAGGAAGGTCGGCTATCGATGTTTACACAACGGGATGGTGATGTCGAACCAAAACCCGAGTTCCGATAAGGTAGGTAACATTCGGGTATGGCAAGACGCAATCGGAACCCCTGGCCACCCGTACAACTACGCGGCATCCGCGGGGGTGCCACTGGTGATCTGCGGTGTCGCGAAATGGCTCAAATATCTCCTTGTTCGCGGGGCAGCAGCAACTTGCCTATCTGTCCTAACACCGTTCTTCCCAGTTTCGCGTTACACTTCCACCCCAGGACTGAGTTGTTGTGATGGTTTCGTCTTGGTTGATCATAGGCCTCCTCAGCCTCTCCCGGGTAACGGCCGCCCTGGGACCGCAGCTCGGCTTGCCCGAGATGTGGGAGGACTTTCGCCGCGAATCCGAGCTTGAAGCCGCAGTCCGCACAGCGTCGAAGTCGGCGGCGACCTTCCGGTTGGCGGCGAACGACACTGTTCCCGGTGCACCTAATCCGGCGACTCTCTACCGGGCCTACAACCTCTCAGTTCCCGTCGACCACTTCCACAATGAATCCATGTACGCGCCTCACTCGAACGGGACTTTCCCCCTCCGTTACTGGTACGACGATCGGTTCTACAAGCCCGGCGGTCCCGTCATCGCCCTCGCCGCCGGTGAGACGAGCGGTGCGGGACGCCTGCCTTTCCTGCAAAAGGGCATCGTCGCCATTCTGGCTGAAGCGACCAACGGACTGGGCGTCATCTTGGAGCACCGATACTACGGCAGCAGCTATCCTACCCCGGACTTCAGCACGAAGAATCTGCGGTTCCTGACTACCGACCAAGCATTGGCCGATACCGCATACTTCGCGAAGAACATTGTCTTCCCCGGCAAACTTGCCGAGCTCGACCTCACGGCCCCCGGGACTCCCTGGATCATGTACGGAGGTTCGTACGCCGGCGCCTTCGTCGCCTTCCTCCGCAAAGTATACCCCGAGGTGTTTTGGGGCGCAATTTCATCGTCTGGGGTCACTGCTGCCGTCGTTGACTTCTGGGAGTACTACGAAGCCGCGAGGCTCTACTCCCAGGAGGGCTGCGCCGAAACGACGCAGAAGCTGACCCACGTCGTCGACAACATCCTGCTACAGAAGGGCAACACAACAAAAGGCGACATCCTGACGCTCAAGACTGCGTTTGGCCTGCCCAACGTCACTGGAGACGTCGACTTCGCCAGCACCATCCGAGGCGGCATCGGAGGCCTGCAAGGCCGCAACTGGGACCCTGCCATCGACAACCGAGCCTTCCTTCGCTACTGCGGTAACATGACATCCGACGAAATCATCTGGCCCGCAACGGAGAAACTGGACTCTACTCTTCGCTACCTGCTGACCGCTGGCGGGTACGAAGCCGAGATCGAGGAGTTGGTTCCGCGGTTCAAGAACTACATCGGCTACGTCAACTTCACCAGAGTGTCTACGTGCCGCCAGACGCAGGACGAGTGCTTCGGGCCCGGGGAGGATGATGTCTACGCCGCCGACGACCTCAACGCGTCTTGGCGACTCTGGGCCTACCAGTATTGCTCGCAGTAAGCAAAGTCACCAACTACCGTCTCTTGTGGGGAAAATCTAACGATTGGTGGTAGATGGGGTTACCTTCAGACGGGATCGGGTGTCCCCGAGACCCAGCTCGGGCTGATTTCGCGCCTGATTGACATCGACTTCACGACGAGGATCTGCCGCAAGGCCTTCAACATCACGACGCCGCCCGATGTCGACGCTATCAACAAGTACGGCGGGTACAACTTCAGCTACCCGCGCGTCGCCATAATCGACGGCGAGGCGGACCCGTGGCGCGCGGCGAGCCCCAACAAGATCGGGCTGGCGAGGCCCGCGTCCACCACGGAGGAGCCGAACCTGGTCATCGCCGGCGGGGCCGTCCACCACTGGGACGAGAACGGCATCTTCAGGAACGAGACGACGGCCGAGCTGCCTCCGACGCCGGTGAAGGAGGCCCAGAGTTTCGAGGTCGAGTTTGTGCGAGCGTGGTTGAAGGAATGGGAGGAGCAGAAATAACCAGGGGGGGGCCGGTTAAGATGGTGGTGAACGCCTGCAGAAACACGAGGTGGGAGAAGAGATTAAACATGGACAACAACCTTGAGACTTCATGTTATACATTAAATACGTAAATGTCGTACACCCCCAATACAAAAATGTGGTTCGTTCATAACGCAGTTTGACCCCTTGTCTCATGCCGTTGCCTCTTGAATGATAATCTCGGCGGCCCTCTCGGCGATGCCGTACACAGCAGTCTGGATGTGCGCCGAGATCAGCACCGGCATGATACTGGCGTCAACGACCCTGAGATTCGTGGTCCCGTAGACCTTCAGCGAGGGGTCGACAACGCCGCCGTCCGCCTTGGGAAGCATGGCGCAAGTTCCGACAGGGTGGTAGATGGACAACGTGGTCTTCAGCGCGAACTCCCTCCATTGCGCATCAGAGGTCGTGTTGAGGCCCGGCTCGTACTCGGAGACCCACGTCGATCTCAAGGGCTCCGTCAAGGCGACCTGGCGGCACTTTTTGATGGCCTGGATGGCGGCTTGCAGGTCGTACTCGTGGGAGAGGTACTTGGGGTCGATCAGGGGCGGTCCGAGGGGGTTGGCGGGGTTGATGTGGACGTTACCCCGGCTCAGGGGGTGCATCACGGCCGCAATGAGGGTGAAGTAGTCCTTGCCGTACCCCGCACTCGCCGAGGTCGGGTAACCCTTCACCCCGGTGTATCCGTCGCTGAACAGGATCTCGAGCTGAGGGACACTAGTGTCATTGAGCCACTCGAGCTTCTTTTGCTCCACGGGGTGGCTGGAGGCGCCGATGGCATCGTGGGCGAGGGCGATGAGGTCCGCTTCGCCTTCGTCCCCGAGAGCCTGGTTCCAGTTCGTGAAGGTGTATCCGCTGCCGGAATATCCGTACATGGACGTCTTGCCCTCCCACCAGAGCCGAAGCTGCTCGGCCGCGTAGGCGGTGTCGTACTTGAGACGGTCGTAGCCGGTGAAGTTCTCCTTCAGCTCGTACGAGCTTTGGATGCGGACGTGGTCCTGGAGGTTCTCGCCCACGCCGGGGAGGTTGACGAGCTGCTCGATTCCGGCCGCAGACAGGACGTCGGCCTTTCCGATACCCGAATTTTCTAGGATGGCTGGGCTTAGCAGACTGCCGCCGGAGACGATGACCTCGCGGCGGGCAAGCAAGACCCTTCCGTTAACCAGCGTAACGCCCGTGGCGCGTCGAGTGCCGTCCTCCGGGGTAGGTTCGAGGTTAACTTTGGCAACCTTGGACTCGGTCAGGACGTAATGGTTCGGGCCGGCCAGAGGCAGATACGAATTGGCGCTGTAGGATCGGTTGTAGTGGGTCGGTTCGATGCTGTTTGGCGAATACAGAACGCCGAGAACGTTACCGTTCAGGGATTCCAGGTTCGTCTCGATTCCGAGGCTGTTCATGACCGGAAACAGAGGGGCCTGGTGCTCGGGGATGAGACGGTTGATCAGTGCTTTGATGGGCCCCGAATCACCGACTCCTTCGCTTCCGGTGTAGTACTCTGTGTTCGCCGAGGTGAAGTTCTCCGACTTGATCATGGCATCGCGCATGGAGTTCCAGTTCCAGCCCGGGTTGCCCAGCTCCTCCCAGCCATCGTATTCGTGAGCCGACGCGCGGTCGTAGGAGAAGAGGTTCAGCGCGGAGCTGCCTCCCAGGACATGACCTCTCGTCTGGGTCCAGACGCGTCCGTTGGAACCGGCTTGGGGGACGGTCGTCAGGTTCCAGTCGTAAGCAGAGCCAAACGTCGAGCCTCTGCGGCCGGGTATCTCGATGCGCTCGTCCCCGAGGCCTGCCGGGCCAGCTTCGATGACAAGTACCGTTGCATTCGGCAGCCCCTGGCTGAGGCGGGTCGACAGAGCCAGGCCGGCAGTGCCACCGCCAACGACGATCTGTCGTCTGATTAACTTTGATCTAGACGCGTTTGATCATGAACATGGAGGGCAAATAAACCTACATAGTCATAAGTCTTGGCACAGAGCCGGCTGCTGGGCGCTCCCGACGCCGTCGCCGCGAGCAGGGACGCGGCCAGGATGACAGGCAACATAATGACCATGACCGATCGACGGATCTGTGCGCCGTTGTTAGCGAGATGGGATCTAGACCGTCACGACTCACGCGACCTCGCCGTCCGTTCGAGCCCGCGCGGGTAGGGCTGGGACAGGAGACATACTTTTTGCTAGGTGGTGGTCACGGACGTCGCGGGAGGAGTGTCGTCGACGACGATCAGAAGGCCGGACACGAACTTGGGGTGCCCTTGACTCAGTTGTAACACGAGGGTGTCTGGACAGTGAACAGTCAGCCCTCGCACCGGATCAAGGTTCCGTCGACCCTTTTATATGAAAAGACCCGGGGTGCCCATGACGGCTGGATGCGCTATTTCATTTGCCAACACCAATGATATCGGCCTATTGAACGCGTTCGATCCATGAGAAGGCAAGGGCACGATGGATCACGGGCTGAGAGATCACGGCACCGAGCAGGATTAGGCCAGCCGGTTGGGGAAGGGGAAAACTCCATACCGACCAAGGCCTGGGTTCCTGTTCTGCCCGAAGCGAGTTGGGGAAAAAGTTGAGGTTCCATCGTTCATTGACCCCGGTCAGTCCTTGGTGCTACCGGGACGCTTGAGCATCAGCTTACACACGTTCGTATGGCCCCATGAGCCATCGGGGCTGTCCTCCCGGACGTTGGGCGCAAGGATCCGGCAGTTTACCCCAGTCGTGCCCACCGCCTACTGCAAAGTCGTTTCCCCACGCCGATGGAGGCCACTGGCCACTCACCACGGCATCTGCGGGAAGAAGTTCTGCCTGGCATGCTGACCCCGACAAGGGGGGTCCCTCGGGATTGTTTCTCGCGAGTTCTTCAGCAGCATGCGCCAAGATGGCGTGGAAAAGGGGGCAACTCGGCTGTGCTGGGAAGCTTGACATCGGCAAGCGCTCATAGCTGATGGCAGAGCGGGAAACATACAAACACAGCATCAAGTGACCTGTATCTCGCGCCTGGATCAACATATGTCATATAAAAGCCAGTACACAGCACATTCCGCACACGTTCGCGTCAGATATATCCTAGCGGATGGGGGTCATTCAATGGAACGACAGATGAGCGGACTCAAGGTTCTCGTGGGTTGGGGGCTACTAGATTGTCAACAGCATCCCGAATCCACCTCGACAGCGGGTTGATTTGTCATTTTCCCCAATGAATCAGGGTTGACCGACAAGGGCCTGACCTATAAACATGCTAGCAAGCAAAACATGATACGATGGAATGACCAACTGTGTTAGGGATAGCATACTCTGCCAAAGACGATGATATATAGTCCAACATTGAGTTTGCTCTTCGACTTGTCTCACATTTCGACCTTGGACCTTGATACTGTTGTGGCTATCGGCGGATTTACATTCTCTTCCGTTGTGCTTTTCGAGCCCAATACCTCCCTCTGTTGCACTTATGCTTTAGTTGTCTTTGGTAGAGGAAGCATTCTGTTCATGGACAATGCGTCTCTGATCCGAGAGCTTCTGTTATCCTCATCTTTTTCCATTAAATAATGCCCAGACAATCTTGTGGGGATGCGAGTCATGATCCTGAGAGACCATATACAAGGGTCTCAACGTGGCGTCGAGTAAACTGGGAGAGCAATCTATTGCTATTGTGATCGCATGGGCCCCAGCGAATGATCTGCGGCTGTACCCGTTGACCACTATGTGCGACTTTTGTTATCCCGATCATTCTACACACCATTCAAGTTATGCAGCTGCTTTCTGGCGCAAGAGACAAGTTAGGAGGCTGTTAGTTGTGCGTCTTTGCCCTGGTCGATCACGCGAGTTATGGGTGCATCTCTTGCTGTCAATGTCGGCCTTCGGGGCATGGCAATATTGTACTGCGGAAAGGACATCTGCCCGACAAGGACTTACATGCATCTAGCGTGCCATGTGGAGTATCGTTTGCAAAGCTTTGACGGACTCGAGTCTGGCTCATATTTGGAACGACTTAAGGCCAAAGAAGCCTGTCACACCCCCTCGGGTAAAGCATGAAGC
Organism: Colletotrichum lini; assembly: GCA_034638275.1. NCBI lineage: Eukaryota > Fungi > Ascomycota > Sordariomycetes > Glomerellales > Glomerellaceae > Colletotrichum > Colletotrichum lini. The sequence goes on along the minus strand of JAWQJV010000002.1, from coordinate 396,626 downwards.
ATGCTTTTTAAGGGAGGCAATCGGAGAGATGCATGTTGCATGTACCAGCACTGGAAAAAACGGGTCTATGGCAGTCGAGATGCTCATTAGGAAATCGGCGGACGTTTCCCGGCCGCCCACGGGCGGTCACGGCCCGGGTGCCGATCGGGAGACGTTGAGCGTCCGTCAGGACATTGCGTGTGAGACAGCACTTAGCGGGTGGGATTCGCGAGTGAACACTTCTTGTAGTTATTCTGGGAGATCATAGGCCAACGTTCTTGACGCACGAAGAGCGGGCGCCTTGAAGGAACGCTTGCAATGCTTGTAGACTGGTCCAGGCCTTTGACCATTCGCCAGTCAACGTCAAGATCTCCTGCCAGTGCGTCTGCCATGCCCGGCCAGTATGTCTGCCGCGACCGTTGCTGCATGCGCCACCCTCATCATTACCTGTGTTGTTTCCTTGATTGTCGAACTAGTCAGCGCTAGCCACATCCTCACGAAGTCGTACGGCGAAGCCTGGCAGGGTTAGGTTTCTCCAAGTTCTAGCCTCCAAGCCGGGAGCTGGATTTCTTGTCTTTGGTTAGGCACTTACTTGAGGGACAAAACATGGCAGCTGAGAGAGTATTTAACACAGAATTCCCCGGCGAGTAAGAGTATGAGGTTCTCTCTGCACGCTCCGGCCGATGGAAAGCATCGTTTCCTGTATCATGAAGTCCCTTGCAACATTTCTCCTCCTGACTCACCACCTGGTTGGTAGGCTGGTTGCTGCTGATGCAGAAGATTGCCGTTGCTTTCCAGGCGACCCGTGTTGGCCGACTGACTCCCACTGGGCGAAGCTGAACAGCACCCTGGGCGGGAGATTGATACGGACCGTACCCATCGGCGCCCCTTGCCATGATCCGAACTACAACGAGGAGGCTTGCCAGGCAGTAAGGGCGGCGTGGAACGACCCTGATACCCAGTACGCTCTGATGCTTGATAGAAGATGGTGTTTGCTGAGACTGTTCCAGCCTGGAGACGAGCCACTCGCCCATGAGCAGCTTTTGGGCGACAATGAGCGAGTCCTGCGACCCGTTTGCCGATAGATCAACCAGTTGCGGGCTGGGAGGATACCCGCAGTACGTTGTCAACGTGTCCAGCGCCGACGATGCCTCGCAGGCTGTTCGCTTCGCCAGCGAGAAGAACATTCGGTTTGTGATCCGAAACACCGGCCATGAGTACGTCTGTCGGATTTGATCCCCCGAACTTTTAAGAAATAAATTAGGAAATGCCACTAAACTCAAACGTCCAGTTACTTGGGAAAATCCACGGGCGCAGGCTCCCTCGCCGTCTGGATGCACCATCTTCGGTCCCTCGAAGTGGTTGACTGGGAGGACAAACACTATGTCGGGAAAGCCATCAAAATGGGCGCTGGTGTTCTGGGTCACGAAGCAGTCAGCTTCGCAACAAAGCACGACCTACTTGTGGTGTCTGGAAATGGCCCGACTGTCGGCATCGCCGGCGGCTACACCCTCGGGGGCGGACACTCGTCGCTATCCTCAAAGTATGGGCTGTCGGCGGATCGAGCTCTCGAGTACGAACTCATCGATGGGAAAGGAGAATACCTGGTCGCCAATCGCCAAAAGAACCAGGATTTGTACTGGGCGTTGAGCGGCGGTGGCGGCGGTTCATATGGCGTGGTGCTGTCAACAACCGTCCAAGCTGACCCCGAAGTTCCCGTCACGCTGGGAACTCTCAAGTTTTCTGCAAAGGGTCTGGGGGAAGACGACTTCATTGGCGCGATCGAAGCTTTCCACTTGATCCTCCCTGCTCTTGTCGCCGCAGGATGTCAACCTCTATATGCTTTCAGCCGACAAGGCTTCGACATGATGGCTCTGTCGGCTCCAGACCTCACCCCAGCCCAGGTCGACAGTCTGCTCGAACCCTTTCTAGCCCACCTAGACAACCTCAGCGTCGACTACGAGAAAAACAACATCCCGTTTCCGAATTACGGGGAGCTTTTCAAGGCCGTCTCTCAGGCTCAAAGCAAAGGCGTCGCCAACGCCGTCTATGGCGGTTCTTGGTTCATCCCCCGCAATCGCATGGTCGGCAAAGGTAGCCGAGCTCTGATTGAGGAAAGCTTCAGACTGCAAGACCAAGGTGCAATGCAGCTGTTCATGGGGTTCAACCTGTCGACGGCTGGACGGGATGTTGACAACTCAGTCCATGGCGGTTGGAGAGAGATGCTGATTGACACCGTGTTCATGATGTAAGTCCCTTGATCCGAAACCGTATCGGGGCGAAAAGTCCACTAAGAAGCCAAGACCGATCAGCAATGGCGATGGTGCTGAAGCCATGGAAGTCACAAGTAGGAAATCCACCAAGCTGGCGTCGGGGCTCCAGAGGCTTGCTCCGCATGCAGGAACTTATGCTAGTGAGGTATGTCGACCTTGTGCTTCCACCATGATCCTATTCTTCGGTAGACCTCACAGTTGCTCGATAGGCGGACCCCAACGACCCCGACTGGAAACAGAACTTTTATGGCGAAAACTATGGCAGGCTCCTGGACATCAAACGGAAGTACGACCCTGACCACGTCTTTTACGGAAGTACAGCGGTTGGGGGAGATCTTTGGTCGCCCAAGGCGGACGGGCGACTGTGCCAGAGTCGTGAGAGTACACATACAAGTACTGGAAGCAAAAAAGATGAGCTTTGAGGTGGAAATTAGTTGACAGAGCTACTACTTCGTTCCCGCTGCAGTAGATGTCACCAGCTCAAGTGAAAATGAGTGGATCGCATCAACATCTTGCTAAGAATAGAGCGGACAGCGTTTGTGCAGTGGAAGTCTATGCTCCAGCAAGGGGGCCTATGATAATAAGACGACCGTTATGTGCGTGCATTCTCAAGGCACAGGCGCCAATTGTAGCCTTCGTCGATCACCTTTCAGTAGAGACCAGGGTGCACGGTTCTTGGAGGACCATCTCAAGGACTTCTTCGTCCTTAGTTAGTCAGAAGACACCTACTTTCAACTTCACTTCTTAGCAGATGCTCGAATTCGCCATATTTGGCCAATGTCGCCCGAGCAAAGTTGATTTTCATTGATTTCTGCCCTCTTTGATCCGATAGTGCATGTCACTATGACGACTAAGCGGACTTTCGATGCCCTCGTGCTCTTGCGTATTGTGGATGTCCCGGCTGCTGAGGCTCGGTCCCGCCGTCCCATCTCGACTTCAAAGCGGCACGTCGCCTGTGGGATTGTCCGAGTCACTTCGACACAAGAACTTCACAGACTACCCGACATCATTGGGCAGATCAGAAGCCAGCTGATGTTTGTTGGCAGGCAGAGTTTCGAGTGCTGTGCGAACGGACGTCCGGCTCGGGTGTTTGGTCCTCCCGTATGCCCCGAAGGGGTAATGGGCCTTGGGCAGAAGTCCGGGACCGTTGGGCGGCTTTCACAAACGTGTCCAGATTGTAAAGGATTGCTTGTTATCGCAGCGCGTTCATCTGGTTTTATAATCAAGTGCGCTCCGGAGACGCGGGAATAAGTGCATGCCGTGAAACATATTTGGCCCCGAGGTGTGAGGGACCTCAACGCGTCACAGGTGCGCCCTCAAGGCTTCAAATAGGACGGTCTTCCTCTCAGAACACCCCTGAAAATTCCTACAGCACGGTGAAAACCACACCAGACAAAACAACGTCTTCAACGAGTCAACATGACCCTGGAAGCTTCTACAGGGGTTTGCCGGCCCTCGGACCTTGCTCACTTGGTCCTCCGGACCAAAGACTTGCCAAGATTGGTTGAGTTCTATCGCAACTTTCTCAATGCCAAGATCACGCACTCGAGTGATCTCATCACGTTCATCACCTGGGACCACGAGCACCACCGCCTGGCGATTGTCAACGACCCGAATGCCGTACCAAGACCGGAAAACGCGGTCGGCATGGACCACTTCGCCCTAACATTCGACTCCCTGGCCGATTTGTTGCAGTCGTATAAGGCCCGAAAGGAGCTGGGCATCGAGCCTATCTACTGCATGAACCACGGCATGTCTACGAGCATGTACTACAGAGACCCGGACGGCAACAAGATTGAGACCCAGGTCGACGCCTTCGACACCAAGGAGGATGCGGTTCGGTACATGATGAGCGACGAGTTTGCTCAAGATCCTCGTGGGTCAAGGTTTGACCCAGAGGATTTCGTGAAGAGATTCGAGGCTGGCGAGGACGAAAAGAATCTGATGAAACGGAGGGCTGCGGTACACGGCGGTGTGAAAGTCTAGCTACAAACTGTGGCTTTCGACGCTGCTGTAATAGGGGGCCCGGGAGAAAGTGACGAGGGTAACGGTATGCTTTTAAGTCTGTCTGTGGTATAGGCATTGGCCAGAGACGTTATGTACGTAATTGAGCACCAAGAGACATGTGTGTGACACAAGGACATGACGATATCAGGACTCATGTGGGCACGTGTCACTCTGAGCATTCTAGCATATTCATCCTGAGAAAATTTGTGCGAGCGAGCCCCATCACGATGAAGCTGGACTCCTGAGCGAACCACTCCCCGGGCATTTGCCTGCCGCAGAGTTCATGACACTGATCTTTGTAATCGGTGTGGCCTGCCGGATCCTTTTTACATGAGCTTTGATTCGTCAATCTCCTACCCACGCAAGCAAACATACGTTACAATATTGGCGACGGGGGGCCGTCTTCAGGAGAGACAGAAACCTTGTAGGAGGCTTTGCAGGGGGTCGCCGTCTCCTGTGGGTGGTAAAAGATCATCGAAACGAAGGCCCGGCGCTGCTTTATGCAACTGTTGCACTTAAACGGCGTCATTCTGGGTCGTCATCCGTTATGTGAGCTATCACGACTGGCGGAAATTGAAGTGCTTCGCCATTAGACTAAGGGGCTAGCATCTATGCGCTGTGATGACCTTATAGGTACCACTCGCTGGCGGCAACAAAGCCGAATGAAGCCGAATTGAAGCCACTGATACATTCAAGACATATGGTGGCTGCTCCGTGAAGTAGAAAGGAAAATAGTCGAGCGAGGGCATACTTATGCCTAGCCGTCTCTGGTCTACACTTGGTGACACAGAAGTAACTTTCAAGTGACTGCAGACATGGCCGAATGTATGACTCCAGGAGGATTTCGAATTGATTACTGATCATGATTCATTTCACAACAATGGCAAATTTGACTCGGGATGATGGACAGGCGCACCATTCGATTTGGGGGAGGGGGGCTAACGACGCGTTACCCCTTCCGCCCCCTTTTCCAGTCCAGTTCCCCGTTCATTCATGAGTGTCATGCTTCTATGAATGTGACATAAAGACTTTTCTGTGGCCTCTGTCTGCAAATATGTGGTCCAAACAAGGCAAAATGAACACGGGACGTGTGCATTAAATCGTTTCAAGCCGCATTTTCTGTCATGACGGAGCGCCTCACTGCTGAAAAGCCTGGAGTCTGAGAGGCTTTCCACAAGCTTGGAGGAGTCTTGGGAGCCCTTGAATACACGAGTGATACATTGGGAATCACCGTCCAAAGGTTCCCAAGCCGCGGAGATGTTCGAAGGCAGAATGCTTTAGAGCCCACTCATTGTGTAATCACTGGCCCCGTGCTAAAATCTACGCGAAAGACAAATTCACAGCTATGTATCCGATGTTATCACAATCCAAGACTTAAGCCGCATTGTCTATGCCCTTGTACCAATGATTTGGTGGCCTGTAGCCACAGCAGCAACGAGGCGAGCGACCTGGAGTGGGCGATGTAAACCTACGCTGGTGGTCAAGGTGATCATGGCCAAAAGTTCTGTCTCTTGCAAAGAATAATCAAATTGTATCCCTAAGCCCCCGGAGGAGATCTGTGCTTTCACCGACGTTCACTGGCATGGTTTGTCGAACCATCCTAAGTTCGGGGAGATGATAGCCTTCGACAAAGTCTAACCTCGTTCGCCTCGAAGGTAACATCATCGCAACCTTCGTCGCAATCCGTCAATCTCGGAGGATGTTTGGCTTGTCCTCGTCTCGGAACACAGCCAATAAATCTCTTACCAAGAAAAAACGACTAGCGGCTCTCCAAAACTGGGTGACTGATTGTTCTAAGCGCTCGTGCAATCGAGTGGAAGTTCGCCAAGCTGATCTCTACCCGTGATACCCGACGTGCTAAGCTACCCTCAGATACGAATACGGAAACTGGGATGACGTGTTCTAAGCGCTGGAGGTGGAAATCCCACTCCACCCCTATCCCCCTCCCTGTTTGTGCTGTACTTGACCGGACCAGAAGAACGCACGGCCGACTCGACGGCTTCCTCACAGAGCCAAGAGCCATTCTATCTGAAATACTATCCTTCTTTGTTAGCTTCATATCGTGCCGAAGAGATGATATGGTGGTGAACTATTGCTTGATGTCTATATCTGCTCATCTAAGGCCAAGTCTGCTGATCTAAGGCCGAGTTCCCAGACACGAAGGGTGTCTGAAGGCAGCGGTAAGTCCAAAAAGTCGTTCTCTTCATTATCAGATACTTCATGCGGATCATCAGCCGTCCACTATCAAAAGCAAGCTGTCCACCGGGGCGAAAAAAGAATCGAGGCCATGGAAGAAACCAACAGACCCAGCTGACGGCCACATTTGTTCAGAATAGACAGTCTTGGCTGACCTCGCCTCCCACCGACATGGTGAGATGTTTCGTTCATCTAGCCCTCGAGGGGGACGCTAACCTATTCCTTAGGGCTCGGGACCTTTACGATGTCGTCGGGTTTCAGAGACTACCCATACCACTACTAGTTTATTTCCTTCCAGGGGGCAAACGCCCCCACCTCATCTAGAGAAACGGGTGCTTGTACTCTATCGGAAGATCTGGGCCGCTAGGATAATGACTAGGCAGAGGCCCGAAAACGTGATTTCCAGCCATGGTGATTGGGTTGTGTCGATTTAGAGTCATGCTGATACCCAAAGACTTGTATGCCCGCTCCGCGTTGGTGGGAACTATCTCTCCATAGAGTAGCTAAATCACTTCGGACCAAGGGCCATTGCCAAGGCCTATCAAGGGTCTCAAGACGTTCCCCTTACAGCGGGTGGAGATGAGGCTGGAGTGAGATGGATGCAGTCTGCCCTCAACGGGCAACGTACGGCTCAGGGGTTTCGTGAATGTCGAGGGCTTCTTGGAATAGTGCTACAGAGATTTCAAGGGCGAGTGTTCATTATAAATAAGACGCCAGGTCCTGTGTCTAACACTACCTGTTCTCATCCAGATCGGTTCTACACAGATTTCTTCTTCCGCATTCTCTTCATACTTTACACTCATTGACAACGTTCGTTCCGGGCAAGCCCCTTTTTAACGCCATATACATTCATTTCAGTTTTCACATCTCGCCAAGCAAAAGTCACTTGTTGAGTCCTGTACAATCATTCAAGATGAAGTTCTCTGCTGTTGTCCTCGCGGCCGTCGCCCCCCCCGTGTCCGCCCACTACTTCTTCGACACTCTTATTGTCGACGGCAAGGCCACCAAGTCCTTCGAGTACGTCCGCTCCAACACCCGCCAGGCCAAGTACAACCCCACCAAGTGGGAGAACGTCCGCGATGGCATGACTCCCGACCTCCCCGACTTCCGCTGCAACAAGGGCGCCTTCACCTTCGCCGCCAAGACTGGCACCCTCGAAGTCAAGGCCGGCTCCAAGGTGGCCTTCAAGCTCGGTGTCGGCGCCACCATGCAGCACCCTGGCCCGGCCATCGTCTACATGTCCAAGGCCCCTAGCACCGCCAAGGCCTACGAGGGAGACGGCGATTGGTTCAAGGTCTACGAGGAGAGCGTCTGCAACAAGGGCGGTGACTTCAAGGGTAACGCCTGGTGCACCTGGGACAAGAACACGGTCGAGTTCACCGTCCCCAAAGACACTCCCAACGGAGAGTACCTCATCCGCGTTGAGCATATCGGTGTCCACGGTGCCCACGCTGGCCAGGCCGAGTTCTACAACTCGTGAGTAATGCCCGATATCGTTGATTCATCAGAAGCCCCTATGATCGCCGACTGACAGATGTTCTCTCTCCACAGCTGCGCTCAAGTCAAGATCACCGGCGGTGGTAACGGCACTCCCGGCCCCATGATCAAGTTCCCCGGCGGCTACAAGAAGTCCGACCCCTCGTTCAACTTCAGCATCTACAACGGATACAAGGCCTACCCTATGCCCGGCCCTGCCGTCTGGACCGGCGGTAGCAGCAGCAGCAGCAGCAGCGTCAACGAGACCGAGGCCGAGTCTACGACCACCCCTGTGTCCGGCAACAACAACAACAACGCCGAGGAGGAGGACTGCAAGAACAAGAAGTCCGTCCGCCGCAGCCGCATCTTCCGCGAGCAGTAAATGGTCAACTCGTTGCCCGAGGTTCCAGTCTCCAGAAGACGGCCGGATGAGCAGCTGCTCCTATGAGCCATCTTCGGCTGCAGCCCCTGAGCTGACATCGCCCTCCCGTAACTGAAAGCGCGATGAGGGGGGGAGTCTTCTGATTCTGCCCCGAAGAAGAGCTGCTGGCCACGTCGCCAGGTGCAACGTGTCAACGCAGCGCTTCAGGATTCCCCAAGTTTCTCATTGTATATATTACAAACACTGTAGCCATATCTATGAAGCCAAGAATTGCTGCAGCTGCAGCCGGCTGCCAACGTCCCTTGTCACTTTCAAATAATGTGGGATGGGGCTCAATGTGATTTCTCCAGGGAGTTCTGATAACTACCAACTATGTCACTGCTAGTGAAGCCGGCTTGCATGAAAATATGCTCAGTTGTGGTCACATCATCGACACTGGCAGCAAGGAGGAGGTGCGCGAAGTGGTCAGCTCTGACGGAAACGCATGTGCAATGGCCCTGGTCTGGCTCCAGAAACAGAAGACAGTCAGCGATCAGCATTTCAAATTAGCTGCCATTTATCTTGAGATGAAATCCTTCCGATTGGTTGCCTCTAAGCGCCTGGCTGGGGAGTTTGAGGAGGAGGACGATCAATCCGATCAGGCTGGGGCCAAGGAGGAAATCCTCGAAACCCAAGCTGGGACAACAGCTTCAAAATCCGGAGAAGCAAAACACGAGAGCCATGAAAGACGAGTGCAGATATTGACAACTGCCGGGGCTATCATCAGCTCGCTCAGTTTCGGGGGGCCAGATCACAGGTGTCAGATACACGCACTAGACAGCCTCCATCGCAAAACTAGGCGCCGTTGATCTAATAACATTTCTCAACGCCGTGATCCGACGACAAGTAAATCAAGAAATTAAGCACAAGAACTTGAGGCTGGGGTTCGAACTGGACTGGTTTGTTGTTTCTCTCTCGGACCCTGACATGGCACAATGGTTTCCAGAGGAGCCATAGAATAGGAGGTTTTGGGAAAGGCTTACATCCAAACTTCCTCCCGCATTTGAAACCTCGAATCGAATCGAGTCGAGAACTACGGCAGGCCTGCAAATCTGTAGCCTCTGGACAATACAAGGGCCAAATGGCAAATCATAACAAACCTCTCCTATGATTTTCGCATTCCAGGACCCATCGGAGAGACTTTATGCGAAAGACATGTTCTCAAGTTTCGTATGGGTCTTGGATGAGCGACTGAAGCCTTCTTCCGGCAGCAAGACATTCACAGCGACGGTTCAGCCACATAACTCTACAGGTCGGGAACACTGGACGGATTTCTCGCTGAAAAGCCGAGAACTTTTTCGTCTAGCGCATTGTGTTGCCGAGTTCGACCTATGGACTAAACGGGAGGCATACTTGAGCCTCATCTTCCCTATGAGTGATTCGAATAAACTTCCGAAACACGACGCCGTTATCGGTCTATTCCTCACAAATGCTGCTAGGGCCGAGAAAAGTCAGATCTGGCGCCACGCCGGGTACGCATATCACTGGCTTTACGACATTGCACGAAGGTTTCCACTGGGAACTTACGGATATCCATTGGAAGTCTACAGCTGCCCTCATGACATTTCACGCCAGTTTATGCGGAATCGCCCCTGGAATGTCACATTTCCTGGCGGCAACAGACGTTGAAAAGAGAGAGAATGTTTTAAAAATAGCACGGATGCTCAGAACGGCCGGACTTGTTGATATTGCGGGTGTCGTACAGGGTATCCCTGTACGTATGTACGTGTGGGACTGAGTGCTCCAGACGGGTATATATAGGCCCGTCAGTTGCCCTATCCCCTTTTGCTATAGATGGACCGTTTTGACCGCGTATACCTGACCCCTATGTGCGACAGCGGGTGAATTGGACCACGTTTTCGACGTCTGAGATGTCCTGACCAGGTTTGCATCTCAATTGGTTGAATTTGGGGGCATGTTGACTGATCCAGAATCGTGGGTGTCGGCGGCACGGGGCCTGTGCGCTTTCAGTCTGTCACAAGAGGAGCACCGGGACATTTTCAATCATCAGGGCCGGACTGCACTAGACATTACGGCCGAGGAGGGGCGTGAAGAAATGGCACTGGAGCTTTGTCAACAGATAAACAGGCTCTAGTCCCATGACTGTCTTTAGATATGTGTACTTCTGTGTTCAGCATCTGCAGCCAGTGTTGGTTCATCGGGGGCTCACCGTATTATCCAACAATACTTCCCAGGAGTTCGCCAGTCATCGCAGAGTTGGCGATGCACATAGATTTCTACGCGATGCTTAGTTCTGGATGTGAATGCACGATAGAGGTCTATACTAGCGCGGATTCTCGCTCAGAGTCATAGCCGGTGAGATGAGGCAGTTCAGACAACTGAAACAGGGGAGGGAACCGAGATGTCAAACGTTGCAGATGGCTGAGTGCCGCATTCACGGCGATCAAATACCGGTGCTTCAGAGCGCACTGCCACAGATATTCATAATCATCTTTGTTCAAACCAGGCAAAAGATACTGTGTACCCCATGTTCTGCATGTAAACCGCGAGCGGCAACAATGTATTGAGTTGCGGCCGTTAGATGATGAGGTTCGAACGGTGTCGTAGCCAGTGAGACACAGACGACGCGGAGCCTTCCTTTACTGCGCAAAAGATCAGTGTCACATGTGTTGACATATTAATGGGCTGGAACGGACACATAGGCACGGTGGCCTCTGGTCAAAGGAAGGCCAATGTGCCATCCTGGGGTGACGGGGGTTTAGAGACGGGAGATGAGAGATGATGCTATCCATTCCAAGAAGTCAAGGCTCTTCGTTTGTGGCTGGTCAGGCACGAGAAAATAGCATCAGCCAAGACATTTGTGCAGGCCTTGAGTGGCTTGAACGGGCGGATGGCTGATGGCTGATGTCGACCCCCCTTGCCAACAAACTGAGACTGCGCCTACGCCAGTGAAAGTGCTGCATTAGGGGTCGCAATGACACACTCCAGGTGACGTCAGAAGCCGACCAGGACTTGGCACAGCGCGTCTCTCACTCTGTCCCTCCCTCTCACTCACTCTCACTCTCACTCTTCACCCCATGTCTCTCGCTTCTCAAGCCAGGCACGACAGAATGAATCTTCACTACGTAGTTGGCTGTCTTGTGTAGCGCAGCTGCCAAGGGTCAATAGCCGGTTTGGGAAACACACAATGGACGTGAATGGACGATGAGGTCGTCGCACTTGGCATCATAATATTAGAATGGGACTGTTTGTCCTTCTGTTTCCTTCACATCTTCATCACCCCTTCAAGACTCTCTGAATCTCCCATCTCTCTCCATCTTCGCATCCACTGCCGTGCTGCCATAAGCCAGACTTGGCCGGCCCCGTGCACCTCGTACCGAATCACCCATCTGCGACTCCGAATCAACACCACACATCCTAGTTCAGGTGTGTTCCGGTTCTCCAGCATGGCACGGTTCAACAACCCCTTTGCGCGTCGTCAAAATGACACGGCGACTCTGCCAACCCACCGTCGGAGGAGTAGCGAAGATACGAGGACCAACGACCGGTGGCATGGGCGTGATTACACCATGGCCCATCGGCCGCCCTTCATGCTGTGGCTGAAGGTGACTTGGCTCGACATCCTCACCATGGTCATCATGGGAGTGATCGCCCTCGTGGTAAGTACTCTGCGGAACCTGACTCGGGATTTCACTACAACTCCCCTCTCCAAACGCCCGTTTCCCATCAACTCCATCGACATGAACTAACATTGCTCTCCTCCTCCCCCCTCAGGTCTTCAGAGCGCATCCACCGGCCCACCGAACGTTCCCCATCACCTTTGACAACGGCGAAGTCGTTTACCCCCAGTTCGCATACCCGCACATCACGCAAATCATACCCAGCCATGCTGCGACGGCCCTCGGCATCGGCGTGCCTATCCTATCCATCCTCCTCTGCCAGATCCGCGTGCGCTCCTTCTGGGACATAAACAACGGCATCATGGGCCTGCTCTACTCGGTCCTCGGCTCGACCGTCTTCCAAGTCATGATCAAATGGCTCATTGGCGGGCTGAGGCCCAACTTCCTCGAGGTCTGCCAGCCCGACATCACCAAGGCCTCCCAGCCAGGCGGCAACGCGACCGGCCTCGACGGCACGGGCTACGGCGGCATAATGTGGACGTCGGACATTTGCACCAGGGAGATGGACGGCACGCTCTCCAACGCCCTGGAATCCTTCCCCTCGGGCCACACCACGGCCATGTTCTCTGGCATGGTCTTCCTGTACCTGTACCTGAACGCCAAGCTTAAAGTCTTCTCCAACTACCACCCATCCATGTGGAAGCTCATCCTGACCTACGCCCCCATCTTGGGCGCCACCCTGGTCGGCGGCTCCCTGACCGTCGACCAATCCCACAACTGGTACGATGTACTGGCCGGCGCCACGATCGGGACCGTCTTCGCCTTTTCGTCCTACAGGATGGTCTACGCTGCGGTCTGGGACTGGCGTTTCAACCACATTCCCCTGCACCGCAAGCTTCCTCTTGATTACGCCCTCGACGCCTCTGACGGTGCGGTCGCCACTCGCAAGGCCGGATGGGGCAAGAGACGCAGGGCGAAGAACACGGCCGCCGACAAACTGACCGGTCGGACACGGTACAGCACCGGCAGTCGAGACGGTCGTGGTGCTGGGATTCCCCGTAAACCGGTGACTTCGCACCACGCTAGAGGCGACCGACGTCCCTCTGCCGACGACATGGTGTGATCAAATCTCCGACTTACGGTTTAGTGGTCATTTCTTTTTCTTTTCTTCCTTGGCTATTGGAGTTGTCAAGCACTTTGTTTAAAGCACGAGATGCCCTTCCTAGGATACCCTGCACACGATAACGTCACATACCCACATTTCGGCCACCCCCCCATTTCGGCCACCCAAAAATGCCTCATTTCCCCTCAACACCATGACTACCCTCCAACTTCTAACTATCACAACATTTACATACCTTATCTGAATGACTTCATTTTTTGCACATACCTTCCTCTATACCTAATGGTCGAATATACCGAAGATGAAATCAATCAGGCAATCCAAGCTGTTAGCAACGGTATGAGCCTAAGGAAGGCAGCACATCAATATGGGATCCCAAGGACAACCCTTCAGTATCGACTCCATGGAACCCAGGGCAGGGCAGCTGCCTTTGCTGACCTTCAGAGGCTTTCCCCTGATCAGGAGGCTAAGCTGGCTGAATGGGTGCGAATCCAGCATGCCCTTGGGCTTGCTCCAACCCATCAGCAAGTGAAGGTATTCGCAGAAAGGATCCTTCATGCTTTGGGGGATACAGATCCTCTAGGAAAGACTTGGATCCAAGGCTTCAAAAGAAGAAACCCATCAATCAAGGTCCAGAGAAGTCGCCCTGTTGACTCTAGACGTGTTAATGGAGCATCTACTGAGGTCATCAGGGACTGGTTCAAACTCCTCGCCATACCAGAGATCAAGGGTATCAAACCAGCCAACAGATATAACATGGATGAGACTGGTATCCTTGAGGGCCAGGGATCTAATGGGCTGGTCCTGGGCATGGCTGAGACGAAGTCTGTCCGCAAGAAACAGCCTGGATCAAGGGCATGGGTGTCTATCATCGAATGCATCTCTGCCATAGGCTATACCCTGAATCCCCTCATCATATACAAGGGCAAGACAGTCCAGCAGCAGTGGTTTCCTCTGGATCTTGGCCCTTATGAAGGATGGCAGTTCACTGCAACAGAAAATGGATGGACAACAGACGACACTGCAGTTGAATGGCTGCAGAAGGTCTTCATCCCTCAGACTATCCCCCAGACTGCCTCCCAGGGCAAGGAGGAGGCTAGACTGCTGGTTGTTGATGGCCATGGGAGTCACACTACGACAGAATTCATGTGGACATGTTATATTAATAACGTCCATCTCTTATTCCTACCACCACATACCTCCCATGTCCTCCAGCCACTTGACCAGTCAGTCTTTGGCCCTGTGAAGGCAGCCTATAGGAAGGAGCTTGGATACCTCAGTCAGTGGAATGATTCTACTATTGTAGGCAAGAGGAACTTTATAGGCTGTTATCAGAAGGCTCGTTTGGCAGGCTTGACGATGGATAACATTAAAAGTGGTTGGAAATATACTGGCCTATGGCCTGTCTCTATGGCTAAGCCCCTTATGAGCCCTTTAATGCTCCCATCAACACCAGGGCCATCAGATCAGGCCTGCAAAGGGCAAAATAAAGGCGTTAGAGATGAGGAATGGGTTTCTGCTTCATCTGCAGTGGCATGGTCGACGCCAAGGAAGATGAAGGATCTGGCTGGCCAACTGAAGCTATTCACAGACCTGGATAATGACGCTAGGACTCAACGTCTCCTTTTCATGAAGGTGAAAAAAGGCTTCAGCGAAAAGGCCTATGAGCTGGCAGCTGCCCAGCAAAAGCTGGAGCTTCTACAGGCCCAAGTTACCAACAACGCAGCAAGGAAAAGAAGGGCAGTCCAACTAGATCCTAACACCAAGTTTGCTACTATCTTAGACGTACAGAAGGCGCAGGTTGAAGCTGGTGAAAAGGAGGATATCACAGATGAATCCAGCGAGTCTGATTTACCTAGTGAAGCAGAAAGCTGTATTGTAGTGGCATCTAGGTGCAGTTAGTAGTTAATTGAACATACTGGTGTTGGTGGGAATGCCCTCTTTTTGGGTGGCCGAAATGGGGGGGTGGCCGAAATGTGGGTATGTGACGTTACATGAGAGCGAGCGGCGTCTTCAATCTCATACTTGACTGCTGTTTATATAATAATCAATGCTGTTCATAAGAAGTTTGGTAGAAGCACCAGCCATCGGCTGGCCTCGTTCGTGATTATCAAACTCTGATTAACTTATCTCTTGGCTTGGCTTTGGGACTCAAGCTTCAGATTCCACGCGTGTGTGGCTACTGGCGCACGTCCATAGCGAGCTCGTGAGTGAGGATATGTGCGCGGATTTTATTGAAGGCAGCGGCATCGGCATCGGCTCCCGCTGCTACTCGTAGGTTTTAATGTCCAAGTAAGGCAGTTAGTCCGCGGGCCAACAGGCCAAGGTCTGGTGCCAGCTTTCGGTCTGTTGTCTGATAACGGGGGGACTCGATTCCCCACAGCAAGCACTGCCATGTGCGTCTCAGGTACCGTTATCAAGGTTTAAAAATAGACATAGAGCTCTACAGTACCTCCCACCGGCCCAGCTGGGTTGCCATATTGTGCGGGCGGGAAACATGAGAAAACATTGGGGCCCTTCCGTTCTGTACAGTAGAGTTGCGGCGTTCTAGTCTCTAACCTTGACGGGAAAGGGACGGACGGGGGAGGGGGCTGTGGTGTCACGTCACAAATGACGGACATGAAGGGAGATTGTGACTTGAGCGTTGACATTGAACTTCATTTCCTTCTCCCCCAAGGGAACAGACGCAGACGATTGTCCAAATATGGGAGTCTTTGCCCTGAGCTTCTCTTGGCACACAGCTTCTCTTGGCATAGGGACCATCTTGCGCACATTGAGCGGTGGTGAGCGAGTCAACTCGCCCGCTGGCCATTCTTCTTCGTCGCATGATGTCTGTGTTGTCTTGGCGTGCAAAGCACTGCTTGGCAGGCCCAACTCGACAGCAGAGTTTCTCCTTTTCTCTCTGTTGGCACAGGTTTCTCGATATATCGATAATGGTGATAACTTCACTTCTGGATTGGTGAACGGCTATGGAGGAGGGAGGAAATAACACACAACAGGGGTGCCTGCGCCCAGGCCGCTGAAGGAGGCAAGTGGGCTGTGGACCCACTTACCGCCTTAACCCCGATCCTCCCCTTAACTCCGAACCGCCATTCCGGCAGCCTTGATCCTGCCGAACCAACACTCTCTTTCCTCACACCTGAGACTGCAGATCTGGTCGATTAGTGCTGGGGGGGAGATCTGACAGAATCAGAGTTTGGACGTGATTGAACTCTATTGTAGTAAACAAAACCACTCCAAAAGACCCCTCCGTGCTTCTGAAGAGCTTCCCGCGAAGAGGAGGTAGTTGGTGATTGCAGCGAGACTCGCGTCATCTTTCTCGCCTTCGCCTGTCGTCACAGTAAAGAACCCCAGGCTTGTGAATAAGGTAGTTATGGAGTTCCCCCCCCCCAGGCAAGCGGATACGCAAAGGGGGAGAGGGGGGACTCCCGCAGAACCAACATCCGGGGTTCCGAACCGACAGATTGGTCCCAGTGCCAGTGACAGTAACAGAACATCTGAAGGGATCCCCGGCAAAGCTGCATCCCGCACGGATAGCCGCCGTCCCCGTGCCCGCCCCCGAGATCTCCGGGGTTAGTAGTCTTGACCCCAGCATCTGACCTGAAGAGGTTCAGATAGATTAAGCCAGACCCATTTCTCTCGCATGTCCTCTTCCTTTTCTAGAACCACGAATGAGAGAGCGAGAGGGACCCGGCCGGGAAGTACTCTGTAAGCACAAAGAGAAAAAAAGTATCGTAAAGAGGCCAAGACCATCTGTCCGCCAAAGTCGAAAGCGCCCAGACTATTAGCTTGTTTGACTTATGATGTGCAATAGCCGCTCCCCTCCACATCCTTCATGTTTGATCTGCCTTGGTACTTGTCAATCACCTACGCGGGACGAACTGGCCCAAGACTTCAGACTACACCTCGCCAAGCTGGCCAAGCTGCCATCCCCCGTCGCATCGAATCTATACCAGACGACCAATATCTCCCTGCCCTCCGATGAGCCCACTTCCAACCCCAGCACCCGCCGTTGGGTCTATGGCTGTGTATGGCTGTTGTGTTTCTTGTTCCTATTAAGATTTTTTTCCCGCTCTCTAAGCCGATGGGCTAAACCACCCCCAAAGACAGGTTCCCCGGCATGGAAGCCGAGTGGTAACCCACCGGCCCCCCCCCCTCCCCCATGGCAGGTCGTCTGTGCTGACTTCGTCAATATACACCAGATTGTGGAGAGGCTGGGCAGTCATCGATATACTAGCTCCCTTTTCGTAGAATGAAGGCTTCCAGGCCGGAGGCACTCTGCAATCTACTGACGGACAGGGGCAAGCTCAGATGCGATCAACAAACGACATTGTTGCTATTTTGCGCGATGCCGCTGCGCATTTGTCGACCCTCGAATTTGGACATAAGATGCCCTCATGTTCCTCCCTTCAAACAGACCTTTCTTTCTTTCCTCACCACGCTCACATCAACAAACATTCTCTTCACTCGCCTTTTTTTCCTTTGCAACACTTCTTCATCTCATTCACTGTTCTCGCCTAGTCGAAAACAACTTTCTTTCTTGACTTCCTTCATTTTGAGTCTGGTACCAACACAACCCTTTTTTTTTTCCCCTCCACTTTCCACCTTTCCTCAAACCCTCAACAACACTACCAACATCACCCATTATCAACAATGGCTTCCCGCTTGGTCCTCTACTCCCTTGCCGCGCTGGCTGCCGCGAACCCCATCTACCATCCAGGTGGCGACAACCGGCTGGCTCGCCGACACATCGGAGGCGCCGGACACCTCGCCCGCGCCGTCCTGTCTCCCCAGCAAGCCCGCAACGTCCACGTCGATGGCCCGGCTCGTGTCGAGGTCCGATACGCCAGGGACGACGTCGATGACAAGGACGACGTCGACGATAAGGATGACGTGAACGACAAGGACGACGTGAACGACAAGGACGACTGCAACGACCTGGACGACAAGAACGACCCGGAGGGTGCCTATACTCCCGGAACCGGCGCCGGAGGCGGTGTCGGGGCCAACGCTGAGAAGCCCAAGGACGGGTCCACGGACAAGTCCAAGGATAAGTCCAAGGATAAGTCCAAGGATAAGCCCAAGGATAACAGCAAGGACAAGAACAAGGAGAAGGAGACTGGCTCCGGTTCCGGCTCTGGCTCTGGCTCTGGCTCTGGCTCCGGCTCTGGCTCTGGCTCTGGCTCCGACTATGAGTCCGGCTCTGGCTCTGGCTCCGGCTCTGGCTCCGGCTCTGGCTCTGGCAAGGATAGCAGTAAGGACAAGAACAAGGACAAGGAGACTGGCTCCGGCTCCGGCTCCGGCTCTGGCTCTGGCTCCGACTATGAGTCCGGCTCTGGCTCTGGCTCCGGCTCTGGCTCCGGCTCTGGCTCTGGCAAGGATAGCAGTAAGGACAAGAACAAGGACAAGGAGACTGGCTCCGGCTCCGGCTCCGGCTCCGGCTCTGGCAAGGACAGCAGCAAGGACAAGAACAAGGAGAAGGAGACTGGCTCCGGCTCTGGCTCCGGCTCTGGCTCTGGCTCCGGCTCTGGCTCTGGCTCCGGCTCTGGCTCTGGCTCCGGCTCTGGCTCTGGCTCTGGCTCTGGCTCCGACTATGAGTCCGGCTCCGGCTCCGGCTCTGGTGGCTCTGGTGGCTCTGGTGGCGGCAGCTCTGGAGGCGGCAGCTCCGGCGGCGGCAGCTCCGGCGGCGGCAACGGCACGGCTCCCATTGGCGGCGGCGGCTCCGGCTCCGGCGGTTCCGGCGGCTCCGGCGGCTATGATGGCGGCCTTCAGAAGACTTTCCCCACCCCCGCCGGCACCGAGAACCTCGCCGAGGCCATGACTGTCACTGGCAGCTTCGATGGCGCCATGAAGCTCTACGACCGCGTTCCCAGCACCTGCTCCGGCGGCGAAGGCGGCCGGAAGGATGCGGCTTTCATTCTCGCTGACGGCGCCACTCTCAGCAACGTAATCATCGGAGGCGGTGCCGGCGAGGGTGTCCAGTGCGAGGGCAGCTGCAACTTGGTCAACGTGTAAGTCAAACCCCGAAACCTCCCCAAAACACCCAAGAGAAGAATGCAAACGCTGACATCTGAAAAACAGCTGGTGGGACAAGGTCTGCGAGGACGGCGCCACCTTCCGCCAGACGGGCGGCACCTCCACGGTCAAGGGCGGCGGCGCGCGCGACGCCTCGGACAAGCTCTTCCAGCACAACGGCGGCGGCACCCTCGAGGTCTCCGACTTCTACGGCATCAACATCGGACAGTTCTGGCGCTCGTGCGGCAACTGCAAGCCCCAGTTCGCCCGCACCGCCATCTTCAACAACATCTACGTCGACGGCGGCAAGACCATCGCCCACTACAACGGCAACCTCGGCGACAAGGTCACCATCAACGGCGCCTGCGTGCTCGGCGGCGCCACCGTCTGCAAGAACTCCAAGGGCGTCACCGGTGGCGGCGAGCCCGGCAGCGCCGAGAACGACCCCACGCTCTGTGTGGAGACCGGTGTCCAGACTTCTGGCTGCTAAGCGGCTCGACATAAAGTGGGCTTGACGGACCATTTTTGTATAAACCCAAGGCGGGCGAGGAATTTCCATCTCCCGACTTCTCTTTCTGTATATGTTACTTCTGGAATGGCTCTTTAGGATTCGGACCGGATGTCTTTGGAGTCGTGGTCTCGTTCATGATGTAAATACTTGTACAACTGCAGGGTATGCAGGTCAATCAAGCACATACCTCCTTAATCTGGGTCTTTGCCGTGATGAAAAGTGACTCTGCATTGTCAAATTTCACTTTGATTGACGATTCGAACCCGCCCTTGCCATTTCCCTCTCTAGTCATATTGGCTGTAGTATGGAGTAAAACTGTTGCACTGTTTGATTGGTCTAATAAACCTATGCATCGCGAGCCGAACGAAGGCATAGAGCCTCGAGATACGCAAGCCTGTTGTCCCCTGATGTCAGAGGCTCAGCTCCCTCTCTCTCGGGTGCACAATTGAAGCCGTAGACACGAAACAACCCAAATACCCTCCCAACTTCGATCGCCAGCCGATCAGTATTCGAAAGATGCCCGGTGACGCCGTAAAACGTCTCCCAGAACTGTTGCCGGAAGTAGACGTGATCTGGATGAAACAGCCATGATGAAGAAGTCTGGATGCCCAGAACCGTCTCGAGGCCCCATAGCGACGTACCAAACGGCGCAATCTTGGCGTCTGCCCAGTCAACGATGCCGGTGATGCGGCCCGTTTCCTCGTCCACGTGGATATTCATCTCCAGGAGATCATCATGGTTGACTGTCATGACATAATCGGGACGGAAGAGCAGCGGGAGTGACTGGCGTACGTCGCAAAGCTTCTGTTGAAACCGCTCGGGCAAACTCTGCGAAAGTCGGTTCAGGATTGATTCGTAGTGATCGAACAACTCTTGGGTATCTTGCGGCGTGTGTCGTAAGAGTGGCTTGTTTATCCATGCTGAGGCAAAAAATCTGTCGACCGGGTCAGAACCCGACGACTGTACGGATGGGCGTAAACAAACCTGGCCAGGTCCTGGACGGTGTGTAAGAGCTGTTGTCTCATTTGCGGGGCTAGTAGTCGGTGTTGGAATCGACTGAGAGCAACTCCCGACACAAGACCCATCTCGTAAACGTAGAGATGGGCTAATACACCACGCTGTTCGCAATCGGGAACAAATCTGCCATAGGTTTGCCGCGCGAGGTTGATGAGCTCAAGATCCAGAGCCGACTGGCGGAACTGAACGACTATTCCGGGAACAACATCAGCTGCTACAGTATAGCTGGTTTGTCCCTGGACAGGGGTGGGAGAGACTTGGCTCCCGGTGATGGTCTCTGCCGTCTTGTGGCAGGTTTCCTTAGTTACAGGGCTGTGGAGGGCGAAGAATTCGATGATCTGGTGCCTCGATAATGTATCGATGCCCTCCGCTCCGGCTGCGTAACAAGAGATGTCCATAAAGCTTACACGGGATGATCGAGCTCGTAAGATGAGGAGGAGCAGATTGGGGTCAGGCCGAGGGGGACGCGGTAGATGGTTATTGAAACAAGACCTCTGTTGACTCGCTGACTCAGAAAGGCTCCAAGCTCAGATGGGATAGGCGTGAGGGGGGTCAAGACCTCAACAAGTTTTCTAATGTGCTACGACGTTGGTAACCCCCCCCCGGGCGCGTCTGTACTTGAGGTCAACAACCTGGCTTTGATGTCGTGGCAGAGATAACGCCTCGCTGCTGACGAGATGTTTTTTTTGGCGTCACCTTGGTCGAATGTCCAGTTGCCAGATGTGCATTTGAAATCAAGAAATGTTCACCGTATTTTGTGTATTCACAAGCATTGAGTGAATGCCGCTTTTTATGTCGAGACGCAAAAATCCACTGTCGTTGATCATAAACCAACTTGTTTCCGGACCCCTGCTCCTTATCTGCCCTGGTCATCCTTTCAAGACCAAAGTCTGCTTTCGTTTTACATGTTAGACACTCTTTAGTGGCATGGAATTAACGTATCGACGGCCAGGGCTGGAAAGCTTGGATCTGTGTATGAGTTGCGTCGTCCCACTTTTGATACACCAGCATTGAAGGCGTCCGTCTCGGCTGACTCTTCGGAAATCCTCGCTTGGTGTGAATATTGGCCGCCGGGACGGGATACGGTTGATGGCGTTGATAAAGGTGATAGCATCCCCTGCGTGGCGTTTGCGGCTGCCTCTCCGTTATGAGAAGTGAAGCGTGCTGTTTGCTCCATTGAAAGGACGACTTCGTGTCCGCTCAATAAACCGAAAAGAGTTCCGAGGTACCATAAACCCACGAGGGTGCAGTGTGCCTGATGGAACTTCACCTGGGTGGAAAAATCCGTCTTGATGGCAAGCCCGTAGGTAATCTCTAACCCTGCTCCTCGCCCTGTACACATCCGTCCTACAACTAGCACCATTTCTGACAGCCATATCATACCGTTTCCATCGTTGATACTCAACTCAGGGCAAGCCATGTTGGGAGGAGCCCCAAGGCTTGAGGACCCAAGCAAGAAGCAAAGACAGAATGGAATTTTTTGGAATTTCCTATGGACTACATTTTAGAGTCTCTCGGTCTCATTCACGTGTAGACCTTTTGTTCTATGATCATCCCATAACTAAACTAAAAGCACACACGTGCCGTCCGCCGTACGTCCCCGTCCAGCCTGAAAGAAATCAGCGGACAGACGACGCGCGACCAAAACAAGACACGCCCGCCTATAGATTAAAAAAATATGAACCAAGAAATAGAAAACCGCCACGCGCTCTATTCCCGCCTCTCTCAAAGCGAAGTCTCCAGGGTCGGGTGCTCCTCCAGGAGATGCTGCAACGGCAGAAACAGCTTCACGCCCCCGTCGCCCCTCTTGGCCGCCTCGTTGATCTCCCGGATCTCCTCCCACGTCTTCCAGTACCAGCCGGAGCACTTCTCGGGCTCGAGGGCCTGTTGGAAACCAAGTCAGTTTCATGCGTCTTGTCTACTCGCCCAGTGTTCATCTCGATATCCCCAAGGCAAAAGAGGGGGGAGAAGGAAAGGGGGGTTTCCACTCACAATGGGCTCCGCGTCGGCGTCCACCATCTCGCACTTCACGAAGATGGTCGCGTAGTGCTTCCCAAGCTCCTGGAACACGTCGTTCGTCACGGTCAACAGCTTGACGGCGCGGACGCGCAGGCCCGTCTCCTCGAGCGTCTCGCGCTCGGCGCAGGCGAAGAAGGACTCGCCGAATTCGAGGTGTCCGCCGGGGAGCTGCTGGGATCCTGCGGACGGATAGGTCAGCGAATTGGTCTCCTTTGCTTTAGACGGTGCCATGAGAGAGGAGAGAGGAGGGAGATGAATTAAACAAGGGGAACGGCTTTCGTACCTGCGCCGTGGCTGCTTTCGCGCTTGCCCACGACGATTCTGCCGTCCTCGCGCTGGACGATGACGGAGACGCCGACGCGCGGGTGTGCAAACGGGTTCGGGGTCATCTTGTCTTGACGGCTGCTGGCTGGGTGTCGTTCTCTTAAATGCTTTCTGTTCTTGCGACTTGTGTAAGGGGGGCGGCGGAACCAGGATCGCAAGAAGGTCGATGAGGGATGTTGTGTGTGTAATGCAACTAATGACCACCCGAGAGTATGAGAGTTGAGAACAGGTTCGGCCTTGGGGTCTTTTAAAGTGTGATGATTGTGACTTTGGGTTGACTCACCATGAGCTTACACGCACAGCCTTATTCACTGCGGAAAAAGAAAAAAAAAAAAGGCCCAATGGCGGCCTACCGGCATCCATCTAGCGCTCCAGCAATCAACCAACCTATTGTCGTTACTGCTGCAGGGGGGCTGTCGTGTTGGTGCGACCAGCAGCAGTCAATCAGCCTGGGTGGCACCTAGGTAAGCTGATGATTGATACAGATTCACAGCACACATAAAAGCCTACTGCGCCTCAAAGAGTCAACTGGACACAACATATGTGTAAGTGTGGGCTGCCGACGCAAACGATCGGTAGTAGAATTGGGCGAGCGACACCGCGTCTCATCTGTAAGTATTGTTCGGGTTGTCAAAGAGTTGACAATGTAAGTAAGGGAGGGTCTTCCCTCCCTAGCCCCCCCCCCCCCCCCCCCCCACCACAGCCTAAATCTCACTGAACCCCATCTCGCATCCACATCCACGGCTCACCGCCCTCACCCTTTCCACCTTTGCGCTAAGAGCGGGTTTCCGCAGCGGTGCCTCCAACAAGTTCTCAACACTCGAATGGTCTGGTGGTGTAGTTGGTTATCACGTCAGTCTAACAAAGTCGAGCCGTCCCCCGGATGGACTCGTCCCTGAGTTTCACTGAAGGTCTCCGGTTCAAGTCCGGGCTAGATCATCCACATGGGCGATTGGTTTAGTGGTATAATGACCGCTTAGCATGCGGTAGGTCCAGGGTTCGATTCCCTGATCGTCCATCTTTTTTGTCTGTTTGGTGATCAATCGTTTAGTGGTGTGGTGTGAGTTTGGTTGAGTTGAGTGGGATGGACTGGAATGTGGTTGGTGTCTCTCTCGATTGTGGATGGAGTGAGAGTAAAGGAAGCATGAGTGAGTCACTGAATGCAATGGGAAATCTAATGAGGGACTTAGTGAATGAGTCCAAGCGTGTGCATCGGTTCAGAATCAGAATGGCAACTGGGTAGAACCATTATGAGATGTGCCTTTACGCTTGTGCTCAAAATACATTGCATCCGTCATTTCATTCATTACATCTACTCCCCCGTGGGTATCATTACATGGCCCTTTCATGGCCCTATTCGTGAGAGGAGACATCCAAACCACTTTCCCTTTTTTATACATGATGCTTGATGTTGTTTTCACCAGCATTCCTTCCTACCACGCTCCCTTCTGGGGCAGGTTGTCCGGGTCCATCTCGAACCCCTTGATGCTCTCCTGCCAGTTCTGCCAGTTGAAGTCGTCCAGGTTGTCCATGTTGACGTCCATCGAGTCGGTCGACGCGTTGTTGATGGACGTGAACGGGTCCGACCACAGCCAGGGCGGCTGGTTGTCGCTGATGGACGACGCGACGGTGGGCTGCGACGTCATCGCGATGGCTTGCTGCCTCTGCCTCTGCTCCGCGTCGAGGCTCGCGGCGGAGGCGGTGGGCGGCGGTTGGACGTCGTCGGTGGCCATCATGGACTGGGACGAACCCGGCGCCTGCGAGGCGGTGGGCGGGAAGAGCGTATTGTTCGGGTCGGCCGCCATGGACTCGGCCGTCGGGTAGAGGTATTCCCAGATGTGGTTGGGGTTGAAGCCGCGCGCCATCATGACCGTGTCGATGAACTCGGGCTCCCGCGGCGGGCGCATCGAGGCGGGCGGCGCCCGGACGGGCTGGTTTTGCTGAGAAACAGGAGGCGGCGGCGGCACCGCCGCTGCCGCCACCGCCGATGTTGCGTTAGGTGCGGGTTGCTTTTGACTGCCCGGGCGACGGTCGGGCACCGCCTGCACCGGGCTGCAACCCTCCGTGCGCACGAGGTTCCGCCAACGAGCGCGGATCTGCGCGTGCTGGGTCTCC
Source organism: Colletotrichum lini (assembly GCA_034638275.1). Classification (NCBI taxonomy): domain Eukaryota; kingdom Fungi; phylum Ascomycota; class Sordariomycetes; order Glomerellales; family Glomerellaceae; genus Colletotrichum; species Colletotrichum lini. Next base: position 371,569 of record JAWQJV010000002.1, on the reverse strand, counting down.
ATGCCCGGGACGGGACCTAGCCTCGCCGGGATGGGATTCATGCGGTCGTCCACGTCGAGCTGGCGGGCGGCATCCGGGTCCGAGCGCAGCCGGACGATCTCCGCCTCGCGGTGCTTCGTCGCTTTAGCACTGAGCTTCCGCAATGGGACCCAGACGGCCATGTGGTCGGCCATCCTGGAGATCTCGGCCGGGTCTCTGTCGAAGCGCATCGTGTTGTTGACGGCCTCCCATCCCCGCTCCGAGGTCGCCGACCACGGGCGCCTCCCGGCCTCCATGAGGATGTAGGCGATGGCGTGCCACTGACGGTATGTCTGGAAGAGCCAGCGCCACTGCTTGCAGCGCGGGTCTGTGTTGAGGATGTAGTTGTACTCGACGACCTCGATGGCCGAGAGGAAGAGGCGGTCGCGGACCTCGTTGGAGAGCTCGTGGCCGTTGCCGGGGAACAGCATCGGCTGGTAGATGACGAGGCTCATCTTGGCCATGATGACGCGGGCGATCATGGCGGCCATCCAGAAGAGGGGGTCGTCGTCGGTGAAGCAGTGCTGCAGGAACTTCTCCTCGACACGGTCGTATACCTCGATCAGCATGCGCTCGCGGTCCTCGAGGCTCGACGAGGCGTCGCGGGGGCAGACGCCGGCCATGGCGGAGCCGGCGGTGTGCAGCCGCCTCGAGAGGGTGCAGATCTCGTACCGCACCAGCGACACGGCGCAGTCTGTCTTGCCCCACCGCGACGTCGGCACCTCGGTCATGCCCGGTTCGATGTCGGCGTCGTTGACGTTGGAGGGGAGCTCCGTGTCGAAGGAGCGGTCGATGATGGTGAGGTCGCTGCCCAGCTCCTCGGCGGATCGCAGGTCCAGCGTGCAGATGGCCCACCACAGCCGGCGGCGCATCTCGGTCTCGAAGGGCGGGAGGCCGAAGTTGGTGCCGTCCCGGTGGATGCCCAGCCCCTGGGCGATCCGAATCGCCAACCCGGTCAGTGTCCAGCAAAACCGCGTGTCGTCCTCCCGCCGGACCAAGGTCAGGAACAAGACGAAGGCCTGCAGCACCACCATATCCGATGTATTTAGGAAGTTTGCTTTGGCGAGGGCCTGCTCGAGGGCGAAGCGGTACTGCGACAGCATGGCTTCCTTCTTGGAGCCAAAGTTCTTCTCGACCTGGAGAGAGGGGGCCAGGTTAGTAGCTAGCTGCGACAACAAAAGAGCATGGGGGTATTGGCTTTGCTACACACCTCTTCGTATTCCATGGACGTAATGGCGGCGTAGTAGATGGAAAACAGGAGGGCCTCGTTCCCGGGGGTCAATTCGTCCATGTTGCGCCGCATGTTGCGAATGAGCTTTTCCATGGTCGGGATGTGCAGTATTTTGAGCAGCGGCTCGACGTTCTCCTGGTAGATCTGCCACATAAAGGGGATCTGCGACGGCAGGGGATGAAGCTTGCGCAGGTCAACATCGGAAGAGCGGTATCCCAGGATGAAGGAGTGGTGGTCGGTGGCAGCATCCACGGGTTGTTCGGGGGAGTGGTCTGGCGTCTCTTCGATGTCGGAATCGTCCGTATCCTCGCCCAAGACGTGCATCTCATCTCGTAGCTTGTCGAGCTGCAACACCAACCGAAGTCAGCAAAGGGAGAAGGGGGAAGAGAGGGAGGGGGGGGGTGAGTCGGGCAATCTACCTCGTCGTTAAGCTTGGACCAAAATGCGCTGCTCACGTATCTGCTCGACCTTCCCTTGTCATGGAGCACCAGCCTGCCGAACTGCCTGCTGAGGCCCGGGGCCTTGTCCGACGATCGCCTCGGGTCCGGGTCCGTATCCATCTTGGTCGGCGCAACGGCGTCCTTCAGGGTAGCGACGGCGGCGGCGGCGGCGCTGTTGCTGTTGCTGTTGCTGCTGTTCTGCAAGCTCCCTGTCCTTTCCCCGCCTACGTCGTGGCCGAAAGCGTCTGGCGAGTCCCCCGTGCTCGAGTTCTGCCGGCCGCTGTTGCTCCCCGCGCCGCTCTCGACTTCGATCTGGCCGCTCAGATCCTCGACGATTCCCTCGAGCTTGCGCAGGCGCTTCATCAGCTCGACCTCGCGCTCGCTCGAGTTCTTGGGAGGGGCGTTCGGGTCCTTTGGCCTCGGGCGACGGGGCGCGCGGCCCGGGGCAGGGTATATGCATTGGATGACGGCGCGGCGGCAGTTGCTGCAGGGCATCTGCTTGTCGCAGCGGACCTTTCGCTTGCGGCAGGTGACGCAGCTGCGCGGGTTCAGGGCGGGCTGGCCGGAGGGCGTCATGGCGACGGGCTGGTCGGGGGGTATCGAGGTCGCGCCATGGCGGGCGAGGGCGGGGAAGTCGTGTATCGCGGTCGGGGAGTTTGGTGAATGGTGCGGGTTGGCGTTCATTGCGTGCGACGGCGTCGCGGGGTTCGACTGCTGGCTCGTCGGCGAGATGTTTTCCATGGCCTGCGACTGTGACGCACGAGCGACGGACGACGTGCGTACGGACGACGGCAGATGGATGGCGGAGGCGGGATCGGAGTTCTTAATGGGGTCGTCAAAGAAAGAGAAAGACAAGAAGGAGAAGGAGAAAGAAAAGAGGGAGAGGGAGAAGGAGAGTGAGAGTAAGAGCCGCGAGGATTAATGCAATGCGGGAAAAGGGCGAGGCTTCGACGGAGGACAGGAACAAGAGCGTCGTGGGTGACTGTGATTGACTGACACACTTTTGGCTTATGGCGGAGCTGAAGATGGAGACGAAGATGGGGACGACGACGGAGATGGAGATGCAGATGGAGCAGCTAGGAGAGGATGCGGATGACAAATGGAGGGTCCTGCGACTGCGACTGCGACTGCGACGCTCTTGGTCTTGGCCCGGATCTGCACCCTCGGAGAGACATGAGTCGTGCCTGCGATCAAGTCTAGCGCATCCCGTGACAGGACGGGCAACGGAGGCTGTTGTTTTTTGTCTTGGTCGTCGAGTCCGTACTCGACCGCTTTGTTGAGGTTTGAAGGCTCCAAGGTGGGGGTTGAGTGAGGGAGGGGGAAAGATGGGGGAAGGGGGGGACGGAACAGGAGCACATCCATCACGTCTGCATCCATGCAAGAAAATCATAAAATAAAAAAACATCAATGCTCCAGACCCCAAGCCTGGAAATCGGCTTCGGAGCTTAGACCGGCAAGCCGGGGGGGGGGGGAAGGGGGTGGGGCAGAGGTGGGCCTCGATCGGCCGCTGTCACAAATAACGCGGCATTCATTGGCTGGTTCATTTGCAAGGCAGCTGCCGTATTTAGCTTACCGAGTATCAGCCTTTCTTTTCACCGAGCAGACCCCTGACTCAGCCGGTACGTAGATGCTCGGTAATTTTCGGTAAGCTTCGGTGAAGCCAGGTGAGTGATGCTGTGCCCTCGGAGATCCTCGGCTCACCAATGCGATATGGGATTCCTGCCATTGCACGCCCAGGCAGTCAGTCAGTCGATCCTCCGTCCCACCGCGTCCATCCTGTCTAGTATTTACTCGATTCGAGGGACGTCCAACAAAACATGGACCATTGAACACGGACCATTGAACACGGCGAGATGCGCATCTCCCCGTCGTCGAAGAACAAGAAGACGATACTCGAAGCCCGAGACCGGTGCACCTGCAAATCCGATATCTCCGAGAGCGGCCTCTCCCCGGCCTGCAGACGCCCGGGTTTCTTCTCAAGGTTTGCAACGGCCCGGCGCTAGTCGAGCCTGCCCATAGTACAGAGTAAAAGGTAGTCATTATAGTAGCAGTATGACGCATGTGCGAGCTAGCGAGGCCTACCTTATTTCTGACGACTCGAGTCCTCCATCTTTCCATCAGCCGAACCGTCCGCCGGGCGTACCGCGCGCGACTTGGACCCTTTTGGCTCAGACGAACATACTTCCGGGGCCGGCACAGCCAGGTAAAGGTGCATGCCGTGTTGTCGATGAAGAGTTTGTTTCGCTCTCTCAGAGATCTATCTCTCTCTCTCTCTCTCTCTCTCTCTCTCTCTCCCTCTCCCCGCTTCTTCGAGGAGCCGATTTTCTATCATCCGGGAGCCCCTTGTCGTTTTCGTCCCCCCCCCCCCTCGTCGACCGCTCAAGGCAAGTTGTTGAAGTGGGCCTTGTCGCTGCATCACGATCAGTATTGGTAATAAGGTGCAAATTTTTGAGGCCCAGAAGCTTTCCCTGGTGACTCATAGATTGAGTCCCGGAAACACGGTGGGTTTGATCAAACATGTCCACTTCCAAGGGGCGCCGGCTCTGTCGTTTTATGGTTCAGTAAGCTGGGTTGAACTTTATCGACATCCTGATACAGCTATGCGACTTGACAATTGAAGTTGACATTTGGGGAGCAACCCGGACAACAGCATAGTGTTGCTTGTTTGTTTCATCACCCACTGCTTTGCAATTCGACCTACGATGTAAGTCAATCAACCCCCCCTTCCGCCCCCCAAATCTCAAACCTCCATCCTCTCCAACGTCTGGGCGTCACTCTGCTCCCACGGGAAAGTCTCCTCGATGGCGCGGATCAGGCCCTCGTGACGGGGAGACCGCGGCTTGATGGAGATCTCGAACGGCTCCGGGTGGCTGACCACCCCCGACGTGAACTTGATCCTCGGCTCGACCACCCTGCCGTCGCGGACCGGCTTGGTCAGGCTGTACACGGCGAGCGTCTGCGCCACGTTGAGGAAGACGGAGTTGTCGGCGAGGATGCGTCCCGGGCAGACGCGCCGGCCGTACCCGAAGACGAACTTCTGCGGGTCGGCTTCCGGTTCGTGGCCCTCGCTGGCGAGGAACCGCTCGGGCTTGAAGGCCGTTGGCTCGGGGTACTTCTCGGAGTCGCGCGCGAAGTGCCTGTAGGACTCGAAGGGTTAGACTTGGAGAGGGGGGGGGGGCAGTTCATTCAAAACAAGTGCAGTGCCGTGAAGGCTCGTTGGTGATTGTTTCTGCGGTGCACCACGTACCAGATGTTGGGCATCACCATGGCGCCCTTGGGGATGAAGTAGCCCTCGAACACGTCGTCTTCCGTACTGGAATGAGGGAGCCCCATGGGCCCGATGGGGTTCCACCGCATTAGCTCCTTCACTATCGCGTCGATGTACGGCAGCCTTTCGCGGTCGTGGGCGTTGGGCAGCCTGTCCTGTCCCACGACGCGGTCGATCTCTTCCTGGGCCTTTTGCTGAACCTCGGGATACACCATCATGGCCAGGAAGAACGAAGCGATGGAGGATACTGTCTGCGGGTGTACAGCGTTAGCCCTGAAAGTCGTTGTCCATCCATCCATCCATCCCCCTTACGATCTACCAGGGCTGGGAAGGGGCATACTGTGTCGGCGCCGCCTCCGTACATAGACAGTGCCATGAATTTGTCGTTGTGCTCCTTCGCCGGCGAGGCGTCTTCCGATTCGAGGAGGCGCGCGAGGAACGAGACGTTGTCTTTGCCTTGCGCCATCTGGTGCTCCACGAAAGCGTACGGCTTGTCTCTGGTTTCCTCCATCTGGAGCTTCCACTGCTTGGCGAGCTGCTTGAACCCAGTCCCAGGAACCCAGTCGGGCAAGTATCGGACTTCATCGTCAATGTCAGAGGGGGTTACCGGAGGTGCCGGGGCAGACTTACGGAAGGGGAAGCTGTCGACTAGGAAGGCGCCAGGGACGGCGCCGTTGATGAGGTTGTCCGCCATTTCTCCAACCATCTCCAGTAACGGGTCCTTTTTGAACGCCTCCGCCGTGTATCCGTACGTGATCTTGACAATCAACGAGCCGGCCTCCCTGTGAAAACCGCCATGTCAGCCCGTTTCGTGTGTCTGTCTAATTTGCGGGTGACCCCCCGTCGACTAACCTTTTGATGTATTCAACCAAATTGTCCGGGTCGTCGAGCAGATGGAGCAGGAAATGGCCCACCTCGGCCTCCTGCAGAGTGTTGTACTTCGCCGCGGCCGCCTTGGTGCCCAAGACACGGCTCACGTCCTTGCGCTGGGAGCGGAATTGTTCGCCGTACGACAACCCACCCAGGAGGTTCTTGTAGCCGACCCTGCCGCCGTCCCCGATGTTTCAGTGTCAAGAAGATGCCGGCATTCCCATGTCACGAAAAAGGGGGCTTCACGTACATTTCGCCCGTCATGACCTGCGTGGGTCTCGAGGAGTACTTGGCCGAACGCCCATCCAGGAGCTCGTTCGCCAACCGCGCGTCGTTGACAATCACCAAGGTCTGTCCCATTGTCGTGATGGAACTGATGGGCCCTGTCTCCGGTCGTGGTCAGTTTTTTCGGGCACAAAAAAAAAACAAAAAAAAACGTCGGCTACTGCTGAGACCACGAGTATGATGAGAAACACTCGCGGCCCACTGGGGACAGTTGCAATGTCTCCGTACTGACCATAGAGTTCCTTGTGCTTCAGCCAGTGTTGGGCCTCGAACTCGCCCGGCTTCGGTAAATCGTTCACGTTGCCGATGATCGGGAGGCCCTTGGGACCGGGCGGCAGCGGAGGACGGCGACCATTCTTGACGGTGTTGAGTGCTCGCTCGACGAGATAGACGACGATAACAACGCCTAGAAAGCTGACGGAAAGGGGCACGGCGTCCATTGTCTCGACTGACGGGGCTGAGAAGAGGGACGGAATCTAACAAAATACACCTCTTCTCCAACACACTTTTTTTTCTCTTCTCGATTTGGCCGTGTATCTTTATATACCATCGTCCAACCGTCGACGCCGGCTGGTGGACCTGCAGCTCCCTGTCCATGCATGATATTCCGGTTGCCCGCGTTGGACGCTACCTGGATATGGCAGGTGACGGTATCGAGTACGGCGACGCTCGCGGCTCGCCTCGCGCACAAACGTCCACCTCGCGTGCGGCTTGCCGGATCGGGTTCCTGTACTCTATACATTGAATGCCATTTGTTCGGTCTGCCATGCATGTCAGACGCAGTCTACATTAGGTCAAACTGAAGGAAGATGGGAAGATTGGACTGCAGCTTATTCGCCTGATGATCTGCACCAGCTCTGCCAATGGGAAGCCCGTGGAGAGCTGCTCAGTTACACGAATGAGCTGACAGAGACAGTCCACCCCCGCGTTGGAGCGGACATCACAGAGGACAGAGATTCGTCCGGGTTCGCAGATGCGAGACGGAAGCGGCACGTTGCATACATCCGGTGCTTGGCAACACTCATGATGGTAGGGATCAGTCCCATAAATACGGTGGATACAGCACCCCGAATGGAGTCACCGTCAGGCATCCAGTTCCTTCGTATGCATGCCGGGGTCGACTTGACTGTTGGGCAGAAGACGGAGCAAAAGACCGTCGATAATTGCAGCTGAACGGAGGCCCTATCTTGTGAAGAGTGCTTGGGAAATTAGCAACCAGACAGAAAGACGAAACAACGACGAGGAACGAGGTCTCTTTAGCAACATCATCCAATAGCCCTCTTAGGCGGCCTGCTTCAGCCACCCAATGCCGGATTTTGCGAAGCACTATGGACATCGCGAGATCATGAAAACATGTGATATCGTCTTAAAACTTCGTGGCTTGTAGTTTGTCTTACACATTCGCTCTCTTTTTAGTTTCGAGGCTTCGCTTGATTTGAGCAGGGACTTGGTGTTGCAAGCAAGCACACAATAAAGCTGGCTCCTTAAACAGAGGTCCAACTCATGGGCACTCCTAACAAAACCCAGACTCTCATGAGCCCCAAGTAAAATTGGCGATTACGTTCTATCACAGTTTCATATTCCACTGCTCAGCACATTATCATAAATAGCCTACATTCTTGAGATATTAGCGTCTGGGAAGAACGACTTATAAAGAAGTACCAGCATTACGCGATTACGCGGATATGCCATAGTGCTGACTGTGAGCAGCCATGAGTCGCCTCCTCCGCCAGGCATCATGGGGTCTGCTTTCTCAATGAAGGTCGTCATTACGGATGTTTTACGCGGTTCGCATTGATAGAGTATGAATTGAGGTACGCAAATACAGATACGCGACGGTTACAAAAAAGAAAAACATAAGACGCAGGAAATTGGAATCCGTAACTTCTTCGTAGTCCTTTAGCGTTTCGATTCTTCCCTAAAGTCTTTGATCTCGCGCTTCAATCTCTTCTCCAATTGAGATAATCGAGCCCTTATACTGTCACCGGCATTGATTTTCCCAGTCTGGACCTCCTGGGGATACATGATGTGAAAAATATCGTCGACGACTTCTTTCATGTTTCGCACTTCGCCGCTGTTGGGGCTTGCTCGCAGGCGGTGAACTTTGCCTTTGGCCTCTTCAACTCCTTGCTTGGCCCGTTTCATAAGTCTACCAGCTTTTGCACCAGCAGACTTTTTGGGTTCTCCTGCAGTCTCTTCGCAGTCATCGACGTTCACCTCATCCGAGGGTCTCTGACCCTCGGTATCCTCAAGGTTTTGGGGGTCGGGCGAGACAAAGATCTCTGTGACTTCCGTAACCGTTTTCGACTTTTTCTCCACCAAATCCTCTATGCCCGCTATCGCCATCTGAATCATCGCCGGCGTGATGTTGGTTATCCGTCTGACGATGTCGTAGGCAGGACCCGAAAGCTTCCAGCGTTCGTTTTCGGACGCGTACGCGGGTAACTTGACAAAACACTCCATGACCTTGATATGGTTCAAAATCATTTCCTTTGGCGCCTCGAACCACTCATTGTGACCCTTCCCACAGTAGTCACACTCGGATACCTTGACGTTGTGGAAGCGAAGCATTTCGTGGACGAGCTTCTCAACCTTGGCCGCCCCAGGGAATCGCTCTCCGGGAGATTCGTAGACGGTCGTCGTGTTGAACTTGCAGCAGTTCCCTGGCTGTTTCAGTCTCTTCTCCACTGTCGTTTGCGTCCATCCAATCTTGTATAGGCCCTCATGTTTGACATGCCTGAGTACATAGACGATTCCAAGTTTTTTCTGCTCTACAGTCAGGTCTTTGTAGATCTCATTGAGGACTCGACAGTCGTCTTGGATTGACTTCTTTCGGCGGGGAGTGACCAGGCCGAGGCCGATCATTTGCTGAGGTCTTTCATCGTTGGCGTCATCGGGAATGATACTGGCAGAGGCAATAGCCAAAGTCGAGATACCCTATGTGGCCAGGCCAGTGTCTAGGACCTGCTCACGCTTTCCATCGTGAGAATCGCTGGGATTGATACTGGCAGAGGCGATGGCCAAAGTTGAGACGCCGTCCGTGACTACCTCAACCTGGATGAAGTTTTTACCTTCATCAGGGCTCGTTGATTCGGACGATGCCGGGTCACTGATGGTGGAAGACGTCGCTTGGCTTATGGATGTTGCATCGACAGATAGGGAACTATCGTCGGAGTTGTTCTCGATGTTGGAGGGACTTTGACCAGTCATGGAAATAGACGATGTGGCGTGTAGGTGCCTCCATCTTTCGAAACTGCTAATTATGTCGGTTCTATGAGCAGAGCAGTGAGAAATATAGAGAAAGTCCTTGAGCTGACCGAGAAACTCCTCGGTCGCAGGACATTCCTTCAGAAGCTTGAAGTGAACGAGGAGCTCCTTGGCCCTGTTTTGATTAGATAGATTGATTTGTTTTTTGCAGCGGACAACGGGTTTCTTCTTGTCTGAGGGGCATCGCTCATAGTCCCAGTTCTCAGGATTCGGTTGCTTGTCGAACCCTTCGACAATGGCGATTACCTCCTTCAACACGGGGTACTCAGAAGTCGTGCTGCTTGCCATTGGATCTGGGGTTCAGCGTCGTTCAGATGGTGAAAGACAGAGCCAGCGATTTCAAATCACGAGGCGTCGAATGTCGCTGGTATTCGGGCAGTAAAGAAGCGCGAGTGAACAAGGACGAAAGGAATGGCCAGGTAAACTGCGTTGAAGGGCGGCATTTCGGCGACATAAACCAGAATTGGGCGGGATGACTGGAATGTCTGAAAGCAATCCGTCTAACCAAGTCGAGAGTTGAATGCTACCTCCTGTATGCTGTTGGCCGTTGGTGCATGATACACTCTCACGTCGAACCATGTTGGCTGGCTGCGCGTATGGCTCGACTTCGCTGTGCCTCCGGATCTATTACCACAATAGCCCTGTGTGTGGAGTTCCATTTTCAATACTCTCGAATCAAGAGTGATATCACATTTCCTGCATGCAGCGGCGCGTGTGTCGACTTGCATGTCCCCCAGTGTTCGCCGGCGCAGCATGAGGCATTCTTCTTGAAATAGTTCACGGATCGGCTCAGCCACCAAGCCAGGATGAACGGAAGGCATGGCATCGTCACCACTTAGAAAATACAGGTTAAGGATCAGGACGGATCCCCTTTCAACCTCTTCCTCTCCGTCGTTGAAAGCGCTACGACGATGATCATTGCCATCCTAGCCTACATCGTTTGCATCATACTTCATCCAAGCATTCCAGGCTTTCAGTCGCTCAACTTTGGGCCTTCGATTCCCATTAACTTTCCAGCCGCGGCTACTCTTCAAAATTCAGCATCTATACAATGAAGATAAGACAAAAACTTACATGCTTCCCAAGAGGGAGGCTAGCCACCATCACATACGGTGAGCAAACACGCCGAGCTGGAAAAGTCGGGTTGAACCGTAGCCAGTTCGGCATCAAACCCACTAATGATGCACAATTACATTAAGTTTATGTCTTGCGTGACACGTGTGCAGTATGATGCATTCATCTTCTGCCTTGCTTGCCACCCCTATAACGCTGTTAATCTCGACGTGTTTTTCCGACGAAAGGCAGGACGAATGTTGAGAGAGCTACTCACAATATAGACAACTCGATATCGCCCTTGATCTTTGCTTTCAAATCGATCTCGACGTCCAGGTTCATATCGAGCCGTACCGATGGGGCGCCTTTGCCCTTACTCTGCACCTGTTGATTCTGCGGCGGCGCAACCTGTTGCCCGTCTTGTGGCTGATACGTCTGTCCCGATGCATGATCCTTCCCCCGCTTGGCCACGTTGTGTCGTTTCGGTCTTCGCGCTACATGGTTGCCGGTAACTTGTTGCGCGCCGTCAACGTCTGACGCGGCCGATTCCGCACTCAATGACGGTGTTTCCTTCTCGATCTTCTCTTCCGTCTCCGTTTTGGGCTTTGCCGGTTGCCTACCGCTCCCCTGCGTCTCCTGGCGCTTCTGTTCTGGAACTTCGGTTTCACTATGAGGCTCGGTGTGAGGAGGCGTGGGGTGAGCCGTATTCTCGGTCGCTTGTGCCGACATTTGGTTCGCGGGATTCTGTTTGGTGTTATTTCAGGGTTGAATATGCGTCTGTGCCGCTCAGTTCAGCTATTAAGGTGTCTCGTGAAATGGTGTGCCTCTGTCTGTGTTGTAATGTTTGATGTGTGTTTATCGGTAAAGATGCGATAGTGTAGTACATCAGAGTTGCGATACAAGCCTCGCACTATTGAGGTAAGGCCATCATCTAAGGTTTCTAGAATATGCCTGCATGACGTAGTCCCCCGCGAATCTTGCTGATGTCGAGGCGCGTGGGGAAGCCAATGTGCGTGAGTCGAGGGATAATCGTGCTGGGATGACATCACCGCCCCTCTTAAACGGCTATTGTATTCGCCCCCTTTTAGCATCAACCCGGCATATTCAAAGACATTTGGCGCCGATGAACAGTCTCAAAAAGCAACGTCCGTCGCCGACTAGAGATATGAAGCCGCGTATTGTAATTTTCGATCAAGGCTAGGGTCAAAGGATTTCCCTGCATAGCATTCCAAAATCTTTTGAAGTAAGGGCATACGGTTTTTCGAAACGTGACGCATTGCTAAGGACATTAGGGTAGGTGAAGTGTTGAGTGTATACAAAAGTGCCCTGTTATCCGCCCTTGAGAATACAACGGGAATCAATTTCTCGATTCTCCTACAGGGAAACCACCTGCCGATCAAGCAACGTATTTTGAGGCGAACAGTAAGTTCCTCAGCCAAAGTGTCATGATCGTGTCATGTGACCACCCTGGGGGACATTGCTATGGTTTGTCCACTTTCACATCGATTGGCGCCATAACCGCGAAATATTACAACACTGCGGCGAGAGAAAGCACTTGAGACTTGCCTAGAACAACTCTTCTCAAAAGTGGAGTTGACACTGCGCAGTTGCTGGTCTGACATGTTACCTTCCTTGCAAAGACTAGAACAAGTCCCAGACGAGCGTTGACTACTGAGTATCTTGGCAGAGCGGATTACCCCATAAGGAGTGAGTTAACAACTCACTGTAAGAAAATAGCGCTTACAGAGTGCTGATGTGAGGCTTCGGTCGATATAAATGTGAGACGCCTGATTGGGCGGGCTGTGTAGCCGGGCACGCCAAGAGCATGGTGCTCCTCACAACTGCATCAGACTGCACCGAACACCAGATTGAGTAATTTGTCGGAAGACCATCGACAGTTGTTTACTCGTCGGCAGACATGTAGTCTGTCCATTACTTCTAGTGAGGGAGGTAAATTTGTTAACTTGAGGACAGACTCATTCTGTAACTCGCTTTCCGTCGCAAACTTTTGCAAGCGCCCTCATTAACGAGTGTCATCAAACCGCCTCTAAACAATCCTCGCTTGTGTTCTTTTTACGTTATGTTGCTTATAGCTGTTCTCTGATCCACCTGTGTGCTGACAGTTTCTAGACATCGAACCCTAGTTCAACGCAGCATACTAAACATTTTGGGTAGTTGCGAGCGTGGATGTACGCCCCGCAAGCGAGAACGATGTTTCAATCGTCTAACTTCGCATCGAGACACTAGCTATGTTAAGTAAATGTCTGTACAAATACGAGGGATTGCATTCACTTGTTCCCACCTGAGATACAGGACCTCACGAGAAACCAACCATGCGGCGTTGATACGATGAGCAAACATGAGACATGATGACGGCCCCCGCCTATTACGGACATGCAAATTTCAAACTCCGCGGGCCAAGACAAACATCGTGCCCGAGGGCCATGCATCATTGACATGTCGAATAACTTCCTAAACGGGCCAGCAACGGAAGACTCTCGCAGAGGATGGAGAGAGATGACTATAAATACTCACAAGATGCCCCCCGATGTTCAGAACAAACTCAAGCTTGAGCATCCAACGACAGCCGTCGACCATCATCTCTCGCTCTCAACACACACAAACACCTTCAATCGCTTCCGCCGAGCTACAAACTTCTCGAGTTAGTCGCAACTTCTTGCTTCTACAGCCCAGCGTCGCTGACATCACTCCCAGCATCCACCATGAAGTTCAACGCCCCCTTTGTCGTCCTCGCCACGCAGCTGGCCGCCGTCTACGCAGGCTCCGGCGTAGCCGCCCGAAGCGCGATCGAGGAGGAGTGCGGCGCCCTCGGCGTCTTCAAGTACAACCCCTCCGACCTCCAGGCCAACGAGGACCCCTCCCGCTTCCGCAAGTGCAAGGAACACCCCATGTTTCTCGAGGGCGTATTCCCCGGCCCGAGCGACAGCTCCACCGGCGACGGCGAGGTGGAGGACGGCGCGGCCGGCACGTCGCCGGTGGCCAGGTCCGAGCCTCTCGGCAACATCCTGGCGAAGCGGGAGTGCCTGAAGCCCTCGGACGCCCAGTACGGGTGCTCCAAGGACAAGTGGTGCTGGTCCCGATGCGGCAACGTGGGCCAGTGGTGCTGGCTGGCCTGGGAAGGCGGGAAGGGGGCCTGGAGAGGCTGCCAGTCGAACAATGACTGCAGGCCGCTCTCGGAATCTGGTTGCGGACAGGGCGACTACTGCGAATCTTGTGGCTGCTCGTGCTGATAGCCCTCTCGAGGGTAGCATCGCATCCAGCTGGGTTACAGTTGCGCGGTTGCTATAGGGTCCTGTAGGTGGGCAACCTTGTCGGTGCTTTACTTTAACATCCCGTAATGGAGTGAGGTTCAAGTTGCCCCCCTATATACCTATTATTTCGACCATACATAGGTAGTTAAGGGTAGTTTCCACCTTGTATGTTGGTCATTCGATCAAGTCTGTTACTTCAAAATACAAATTATAGGCTTGATTAAACTTGCAGAGCGACTGCAGCTCCCTCAGCAGGAAAGTGTCAGCATTTCCGGCCTCATGTTCCTATTCAAGCATCTTTTGTTCCACACGGCTATGAAGAACACTTGAAAGTGTCAATGGTAGGAAGTGTAGATCGGTGAGTGGGTAACATGGCATGAAGTCATCGAGCTTGAGTTGGAAACAGCCTGTGGAGTGAGAGATAGCGTTGGGGACGCATGCTAGGTGTTGCCTACAGCCACGCGATTTTACGTCTAAACTCATGCAAGGCTTTTTTTATCGACATGTAAGGACACCGACCCTCTTTAAAAGTCCAAAAAAATTAGCGTTACTTTATCGGGCCAAGGACTTCCATACGGCTATGGGAAGACGAATTATGTTCCATTTGTAGTGGAACCTTGACTGATAGCTTAGATAGCATAACACTAGGTGGGCTCTGAAGTCTATGTAACCTTCGAATTGCTATTTCAGCCAAGTTATTTGAAAAGCCGAAAGTTAGCGGATGGCAATACGACTTAGTTGGTTGTGTGATTGTCAACTACAGCTGGCTGGCGTTTGGTACGATATTGGCTCCAGGGCCGCCGTTGGCCATTTCGTTGCACTGTCACACTGTTAGAAATAGACGTCCCATTCCCATCATCGTCCCTTCTGGACTCCGGCTGAACCAAGTGTTGAATGTGTCGAGGGCTTGGAACACTATGCAACTGTTGCGAACAAAGGGTGAAAAAGCATTAGTTCCAGATGCCAACACGCGTGGCCAAAGATGGAATATTGCACCGAGGGGAGCGTAACCCCGGTACCGGGCCGCGTGTATAGTGAATTGAAACCGGAGCATTTCCTGTAGTGTAAGGATTTGATTCGCAAGACTTCATGGATCCCGTATCCGAGTGGACGTGGATCAATGCCGGAAACATATTACTGGGTGGGCCGTCAGATTATCATAAAAGTCGTAAATCGTAGGTCAGCAGTCAGGCAACCGCACGAAGTACCCGATGGGTGTGCTGATGTTGCGAATGATGGCGGAAAGACCCCGGTGATACCGTTCCTCGACCGTTGGTCAGCTTCGGGTTTGATGCCTCTACTGGTGGAATCTTCCGACGGGACCATCAATGGGGTATCAACCCCGAGAAAGCAGCCAGCAACCGAGGGACGATCTCCGGTGTTGGCACCAAGACCTATGAAAACTTTTCACCCCACGCAGACCGGAAATAGTTGGGCACGCTGGCGGATTGTTCCGAGGAAATAGGTGGGCACGGGCTTGGAAGCTGAAGGGCTGAGAATTGTCACCTTGGGGCGGGCGAAAGCCCATCGTCTTGGCCCAGGAGTCTGGTCGATGGCCACAAGGCCTGCAGAATGACCCATGTCCTAAGGTTTGTGGAACGTAGTCTGCGGCCTAACTAAGTGTGTACATGGCAAGGAAGATCCACACACTACCCTCCTGCAATGCTGGGTCGGCATCCGCTGGCGGCTAGGGACGGAGAGGGGGGCCCGCCCCGGTGAGAGGGATGGCGGAAGTTAGAACAGCATCTAGAGGGGCGAGATGATCGGCCGACCGATGGGAGTAGTCTTGATCTAGGCCCTAGCTAAGCGGCGCCGCATGACTTTCGATCAGCCTTTGTCCGTTGCCGATGGGATGGTGGAGAGTGTGTGGCGGTCCCTTTTGACTCTTTGGAGACATAGATGCCAATCTTCAAACACACGCCACCGATTCGACGAGGAGATGGCGAGGGGGACTGCAGGAAGCTACAGCTCCATGTGCCATTGCCGGTTGTGCGTCCACCATCAGATGCATGATTGATCGAGCCGCGACATGCCGTCAGCCGTTGGACACAGGGACGCCGGGTAACAGGGATACGGTGCTATGCGGCTTGACCATTTCCAGATTCTTGAATTTGTGTGCGGCACATTTACGGCAACAATGGTAAGCGGGGCGTTTGCGAGAAGAATCGGTCGTGAGAGAAAAAGCTTGAAGGGCCGATAGCCGGTGGTTTTGGCCGCCAGCGGGCGGCAACGAGAGTAATGTTATGGCGTAATAATAAATAATCATGAAAATGAGTTCTTGGGGACATGGCATGAACGACACCAGGGGTCCAGTTGGCAACTATAAACGAGGCTCACCCGTTCTGATGTTCTGATGTTGTGATGCTGGATGTTGTGATGCTGCGATGTTGTGATAGCTGTGATGCTGAACGCATAGGCCTTAAGAATGACAAACCGATCAAGCGTATTATTGGAAGAAGAAAGTGTCGGCAGCGAGGGCAAAGCGGAATTCATATCGGAAGCCAAGGCTGGGCCGCTGTTCTGCGCGTCAAATGCCCACCGCGGGCCTTCGGATACGCGGAACGTCATGGGGAAAGACGGGATGGATGCCAAGAGCCAAGGGCTAGAGCCAAGGGACGACGGGGTAGGCGCTGGTGGGAAGCTGAATCATGGATTGGGTGAGTGAATCGATCGGCATACAGAGTACAGGACACAGAAAGGATGCAGCGACGAGAGAGGGGTGTGTCCGTCCGTACCGTAGAGAGATGGCGGACTCGAAAGTGGCGGGTGATTCAGTGCCTGACGAGGTCAACCAGATGATCTGATAAGATAGTAAAAGCGGGGCGGAATCAGATAAAATTCTGCTTCGGCGCTATCACTAAAGGCCCCACTGACTAAAATGACACTAAAGTGGGTGGCCAATCAATGGTCCGAAATGTGGAGGGCTTATCCCTGCAGTAGTGGGGGCTCACTCGTTCACATCGTAGTTGGCTGACTGTAGAGAGAAGTTGGGTAGGTAGCAACTTGCTCGTCCCTTCCTTCCTGACCCAAGGCCAGGGCAAATGATTTCCTCGTTCAACAAGCAGCAGGAACCGGCAGGAACCACCAATCCAGCAGGAATAACAGGAGCAGCAGGAGCAGGTCTCGCCCCTTCTCTTCCCAAGACGTCCCCGTCCCCGTCCCCATCCCACCCGATCCCACTCCTCTTTTCTCTCATCTCCCATCTGCATCCCTCTAGTGTAGGTATGTACAGGCTTGTACGTGCTGATACGATGTACACTGCACCAACCGTCCAGTCGCCTGCTTCCGTTGCCCTCTCCACCTCGGCCTCGGCCCTTGTCATGCTTAAGTCAAGCTTTTTCTTCTTTTAATTTTGACTGTGTTCAGGTTCGGCGGCCACCATCAATTACCCTCGGTAATACGGACGGACGACGACCGGACCCGCCTGGTCGACCAACTTGTGTTTCCCTGAACAAGACTTTTTGGCCCCTGGGACTCCATAGCGACGGCCTACATCGCTGGCTTCACATAGGACGAGAGTGAGAACGAGACAGAGGGGGAGAGAGCGAGAGAGAGAAAGAAAGGAAGAGATAGACGAGGGGACCAGGGGTGAATGCTACCATCCCACGACTTCGAATACAGACACCAACGTGCGTAGATACCCGCCACTTTGTCTCGTTCCTTGCCACGGGAAGCACACCCTAACTATCCCTACAGGGTAGACTAGGACACATCATGAGCGCACATCGGGCGACGATCCCCCCAAGCCCACCGGCCCAGGGCCGCAGCTCACAGAGGTGGTGGGCCACCTGGGCTATGGTTCCCAGCCTGCAACGAGACGAGCCATTTCCCACCCAACACGCTGGCATGTGAGGAGGTCCTGCGTCCTGCGTTCCGCGCGCGCCGATGCGACGATGCCACCACCATTCCTCCAACGTCCACCACCATCAAAGACGAGAGCGGTAACCGACCTGCAACTAGAACTTCTTTCGGCACATCAGTTCCAATACCTGCACTCTGCACACTGCCGCTCATGACACACCTACATGATTCGAACCTCGCCGGTTCTGTCCAGTGCCCTTTGCGCCGTCTCCTGCAGCCCAGCCCTTGGACCGTTGGAGCCATTTGTTGGTCTCCTTCTTGGAGTCTTCTTCCGAGGCATTCCTTGCCGCCTGTCCCCACATCGTCCGAGTCGCCCAAAGACCCCCGACCAGGGCCGCCAGGTGGTTTTGTCGACGCCATTCGAGGTCATGCTCCCTTCTGGACCCTTTTCAACTTCCAGCTCCAACACGCACCATTCTGAGTCGACTTCGGCCGCCGCCGCCGCCACCAACCCAACTTGACCCTTGAACCCCCCCCCGTGGGTCTCTGTCTGTCTGTCTGTCCTGTAGGCTGTCCGTCTATCTTTCCACACCCACTCTTCAGCGCCCACTCCGACGTGTAAAGGTTCTTTTGGTCGTGGTGGACACCCCGGAGCACCCATCCTACACGAACGAGTTGGTGCCACCGCGCTTTGTGCGAGTGGAGAGCTAGCTCAGCTCCGACCGACCCCTACACCACATAGGCAGAGGTGGCACCCGTCGACTCACATCGCCGAGCCGATGGCCGTTGCATGGATGATGGATCTCCACCCTGCAACCCTGCCGCCGCCGCTGCTGACGGTCCCGCTCGACTCTGCGTTGCATACATAGAGGCAGCCCTGTCCGCCCGGTCTCTGCCTCACATCCCTCGGCTTCATCTCTTTCATCGACAACAGGAAGGCACCCTCGACGATCTGTTGCTTTGACGCCCTCGAGCCTGGTCACCGCCATAGTCACGGCACAGTCCAGTCAGATTCCTCGACGACAGACCGTCCTGTTTACGGATAACGGACTCTTTCCAACACCATGGGGCTTTTCACCAAGAAGGCTCCTGAGGAGCATGTCACCGCCGACCCGGCGACGCCCGCCTACGACGAGAAGACGGGCGAGCACCCCGGCGACCGGTCCAGCGATGATGAGCCTATCGGAAAGAATGTTCAGGCCGGTGTTGCCAAGGTCGAGGCCATGACTGCTGTCTGGACCAAGCGCGATCTGATTGCCGCCTACGTTCTGTAAGTCTATCTATCGAGACGCCATCGATCATGGAGCAACGAAGCCTAACAACACCGATAGCATTTGGCTCTTCTACGTCGTCACCTCTATCCAGGAAGTCTCCATGCGTGTCTTGTCGCCCTTCGTCACTAGTAGCTTTGCCTTCCACTCGCTGACGGCGACTACCGGCGTCATGTCGACTCTTATCGCCGGTCTCATCAAGCTGCCTCTGGCTAAGATTCTCGACACTTGGGGCCGTCCCCAGGGCCTCAGCTTGATGCTCATCAGCTGGATCCTTGGCTTTATCATGATGGCTGCCTGCAAGAATGTCGAGACCTACGCCGCTGCCCAGGTTTTTTACTCTGTCGGGTAAGTCTTCTCCATTAACAACTAAAAAAGCACGACATCTTCTAACATGGAGACCACAGATCCCAGGGCATTAGCTACTGCATCACCATCTTCATCGCCGACACCTCGAGTCTCAAGAGCAGAGCTCTCATGCTCTCCTTTGCGACTTCCCCGTACATCTTCACCACCTGGGCCGCCGGTCCCATCACCAACAGTATTCTCAAGAAGGACGGCATTGGCTGGCGCTGGGGCATGGGCATGTGGTCCATTGTGGCTCCTGCCGTTGTCGGGCCTCTCGTTCTGCTCTTCCTCTGGAACCAGCACAAGGCGAAGAAGATGGGCATCATTGACGGCCGTGGATCGATCAGGAACATTTCTGCCACCAAGGTTGTCAAGTTCCTCGTCGACGTCGACGCTCTCGGCATCTTGATCCTCGCCGCCGGCATGGCCTTCTTCCTTTTGCCGTTCAACATTTTCTCGTACCAAACCGAAGGATGGCGGTCGCCCATGATCATTGCCTTCATCGTCATCGGCTTCTGTCTCATCATCGGATTCGTCGTGTACGAGAAGTTCCTGGCACCCGTCACCTTCATCCCGTACAAGCTCCTGTTGGACAGAACAGTCTTCTTCGGCGGCTTGATGTTCGTTTTCGTCTTCTTCAACTCGGCCGTCTGGGGTTCCTTCTTCAACTCGATGCTCATGGTTGTCTGGAACACGACTGTCGAGGAGGCCACCTACATCAGCAACATTTACCGCACCGGCTCCTGCTTCTTCTCCATTATCATTTCGGCCCTGATCTACAAGACCGGACGCTTCAAGCCGTTTGCTCTGTACTTCCTGGTCCCGCTGATGATGCTTGGCGTCGGTCTGATGATTCACTTCCGTCAGCCTGATCAACCCGTCGGATACATCATCATGACGCAGATCTTCGTCGCCTTTGCTGGCGGCCCCATCGTTATCTGCGGTGAGATGGCTATGTTGTCGCCTTCCGACCACCAGCACGTTGCTGTCATCATGGCCATTCTCGATCTCTTTGGCAGCATCGGCAGCACTGTCGGTTACACCGTCGCCACCGCCATCTGGACTAGCACGTTCAAGAAGAACATCACCAAGTACACCCCGCCCGGCACCCCCGTCGACACCATCTACGGCGACCTCATCACCCAGCTCAGCTACGAGGTCGGCAGCCCTGAGCGCATTGGTATTCAGCGCGCCTACGGCGACTCTCAGCGCATCATGCTCATCACCAGTGTCTGCTTCCTGGTTGGCGCCTTGGGCTGCGTCGCTATGTGGCGCAACATCAACGTCAAGACGATCAAGCAGGTGCGCGGAAACGTCGTTTAGAGAGAGCGGACTTTGGCGATGATACCCCTTTTTCGGAGAGCTTGGGCTCTTGGATCTAAAAGCGAAATTTCTTCTTCATTCTGGACGACCTCAATGTGGTCGTCCTCGTACACATTTGATACGTATTCTAATCTATGAGGGACGTAGATGACGGCCCTGGCGCACGATTGTAAATGCTCATCATGACCGTATCTAGCTAGTAATTAGCTTACGTCTCAAATCATCAAAGTTATGTCTTTACCTGAGACTTTGATTTTCTCGCGATAGTCTCGCTGTATTGAGACCTGGTCGACCTTTAATGCCAAACTCAGTCATCCTTGTGAAGTTCCTTTCTCATGACGCCTTTCAGACTCTCCTCGGAGATGGTTATGTACTTGTCTGGCGACACGCTATCCTCGAACGGAACCCTTAACCACTCGTCCGCCTGTACGATCTTGCCGCCCTTGAGCTTCAAATCAATGACGCCCGAGTACTCAAACGGCAAGCCCGTGGCCTTGCGCCGTCCGAGGTCGTTGACAAAGACGCCCCGGTTGACGGTGCGGAAGCTGCAGTAGCCGTTGTTGTTGCCGCTGCCGCCGGCGTCCGTCTCGGCAGCCCAGTAGACGGGGTACCGCGGGTCGAGGTAGACCTCGAAGTCCTTGTGCGCGCCGTTCCAGTGCCGGTGGTGGCGCTCGAGGAAGGCGTAGGGCACGTGGATTTGGGCGCCGTGGTCGGTCATGACGGCGTCCGGAGCGAAGAGGGCGAGGAGCGGGGAGGGATCGCGGGCGGCCCAGGCGCGGCAGTAGATCTCGGGGAGGTCTTTGGGGGTTTGAGGGGCGTTTGTGCCGTTCATATTTGGAGTTTAGGTGGTTGTTGGTTGTACGTCTGGCTTCAGTGTTTGGGGTGTTGAGATGGGTAGTAGTGCAGTTGGGGTTTGGTGTTGTAGTTGAAGGCGAGGTTGAGATAAGAGTAGACTAGATAATTGAGCTGGGCGAGGGGGGGTGTGGTCTTGGCAGCAAGCGGTAGCCGCACTTTGTCACTTATATAAACTTTCGAAAAGGTCTCGGGAAGGTTGAGGCGAGAGTCGGATGCGGTTGGGGAAGCTCCGCCGCGAGAAGTCGACTGAAACCGGAGGTTGATGATCGGACGAGAGGTCGTCGCGACGGGACCCGCTCGAGGAGAGGGGGTTCTGTTCCGGCCTAATGACGACAAATGCCTGGGCAGGATGACTCGTGGTCGGGTATAGAGCTGCAGGATAGACTATGTGTTAATGGTGACGTGAAAAGGGGGGAGGGTAGAGAGAAGCGATGCTGTGGTTTGATTTGGGTTTGCTACGTGAAAGACTACTTGACGAACGCCTGTGGTTGAGTTGACTTTTTGGCGAGAAAGAGTTCGGATGATGTCTCTTTTGTGCTGGACTGGTTTGAACTCAACCACGCTGTCATGAGCTCTTTGGTAGGTTTCTGTGCTCAGCACGTGGGTGACGTCTTCAAGCTCAGTTGCAAGACGCCCCATGCTCTGCCATCCTCAAAATCTGTTTGGCCATGGATGCTCCCACGTCACGCGGGCGGCTAGCCTCTGGCCTTCCATCTCAGGATACTCAGGATTGTTGATCTTGTGAAGCTCCTGGAAGGCTACAGATAGTTGACCTTCTCATTAATTGACAAAGTCTTGGTTAGATAGCTTTCATGTCACGGGGACGAACTCAACATTTGCAGCCATTAACCATCTTACGCTCACTTCTTAACGGTTCCTTATGAGCTTGAGGCATTTCGTTGTCTACGTCTGCGTCACTTACTTTTATACTCGTGACTATGCTGGTCATGGCTGCTGCTGAGCTCGTCTTTTTCATCTACCCGTTCCGACGTTGCCAACATTGATAAACCAGATCATTGTCTCGCTGAAACCACTTGGTCGGAAACGGTTCCATGTCTATGACGATGATGCCAGTAATGCTGAATCTTTTGGACCACACGTATCTGTCTACTCTATTCTATTCGATTCTCAGGCTCCTACATTCGTCGAATGCTAGTAGTGCAGGGACCTGTTGACAACATTGATGAGAGGCTGTCTCGTGTGCAGCCGTTCCAGATTGGCCTCCAGAAGACCCAGCACTCGCTCCCAATGCACCTTCGTCCTCCAGCTAACGTGGGGCGTGATGAAGATGTTGGGCGCCCTCCACAAGGGGTGGTCTTTGGGAAGCGGCTCCGGGTCCGTCACGTCCAGCGCCGCGGCGCGGATCTTGCCCGTCTCGAGGGCCTCGATGAGGGCGTCGTTCTGGACCAGCGGGCCCCGGGCGATGTTGGAGACGAAGGTCCTGCGCCTCGACAGGATCTCGAACTGCTCCCTGCCGAACAGCCCCTTGGTCTCCTCGGTAAGCGGCAGGCCCAGGACGAGAATATCGAGGTCCTGGGCCAGGAAGGCGTTGACGGACTCCCTCGACGCGCCGTGGAACCACTTGGTCGGGATCAGCCCGTCCGGGTCGCCGGTGCCGGGGATGCAGTAGCTGTCGTCCTTGCGGGACGCGGGCGTCGACCGCTCGCTCCGCGTGTAGGCGTACACCTCCATCCCCATCGCCTGCGCGATCTTGCCGCACTGGCGGCCGATGGCGCCGTAGCCCAGGATGCCCCTGAGAATCGCCCACTGGTTAGCAGGGCTGCAAGAGGCCGTTATTCGTTCACAGCCATTGGTGGGATGTTGTCCGGGCTTACATCCGCAGGTTGACCGAGTCCTCGACCTCGACGGCCAGCGGGCTCTCCCAGAAGCCCTCCTTCATGTTGTTGGCATAGCGCAGGAAGTGATGCTGGCTCGATAGCCAGGTTCCAATGACCCATTCGGCGATCTGCGGCCTGCCGAGTTTGGCATCTCAGTAGGTGGTTCAAGGCTCCCCCCCCTCCCCCTCCCAACGAAACCGGACGGGCTTTACTCACGACTGGCACCCGTTCGTCGTGCAGAAGGCAACGTCCGGGTTCTTGTAGACCTCGTGGTCCACCCACTTGTCGACGCCGGCGGACGACACCTGCACGAAGCGGACCTTGGACATGCGGCTCGGGGACGCGGGCAGGTACGAGTATAAGATCGTGGCGCCGTCCCACACCGCATCCGGGATTTCGTCTGGCTGGGTGTAGCCGCCGCCGGGCTTCCGGCTGTCGACCCAGCGGACTCGGAGACCGGGGAAGCGCTCCGAGACCCTCCGGGTCCACGCCGGGTCCTCCGCCGCCGAGAGAAGCAACAGGAGCACGTCTTTGGCCAAGGGGCTTGCTTGATCCGGAATATCACCCATGATGTTCTTTTGAGAAGGAAATTGAGAAGGAAATTATGTGTTGTCAGTAGAGGCAATCGTTAACCACCAGTGACGCGCTGCGAAGTCTCGACGGTCGAAAACGTCGTTTCGATGCGGGAGAAAGTGTTGCGAAGGCCTTCTGATAAGGGATCCGTACACTGATAGGTTGGAGCGATGGGATTGACTAGGGTTTCCGGCTCCGGAGCTCCGCTACCGTCCCGACATCGGTCAGTTTCCCCGAGATAGCGATTTATCAGCAGCGCAACGACTCAGGCACGTGTGATCTGGGCCTTGGGTTCGATTGAGAGGGTTGAACTTGATTAAGGACGGGTCGGCTTGAGATATCGTTGATTGCGGAAAGGATGGAAAGCCTCCGTAGTAGTTGAGAAATGAAACCTGTTACATAGCCTACGCATCCATCATGAGTTGTTCGACCTGTAATTGATACAAAATCTTTTGATGGAATCCAGTACAAGAGATGATTTCAGCCACAGAGTCAACTCAAACCTGGGTGATGTCTCTGAAGGTGTCCCGTAAAACGGGCCAATTGTTGGATCCAGAACTCTGACCGAAGAGACCGGAGCCTAGGCGCTGTTGCTTGTGATCGATGCACAGTCTGAGGAAGATACGTGTTGGACTACCAGCCAAATCATATGTTCCCTGCGTTTATTTTCCTAACGAACCAGCGACAACAGCCACAGATAGAAAATTGATTGTTCCATCTCTAATATGACTCGACTCCGGCCAGCTTCAGTAACTTGTCAGTCAACTCGGGCTTCTCCCGAGGCTCCGATCTTCTGGCGTCGACTGATCCGTCCGGAAGAGTCGGTTGGTTCGTCCTCGGAACGATATTGTCGTGCGGCCAATGTGTAGTGGCCAGCCACTTCTCAAACGCCTGCTTCTTCGCACCTAGGACTTCCTTCGTCGCAAAGGAGGCCGGCGCATACGACACGTACGTGATGGTCCGGATGGTATCGCTTTCGGGTGTAGGCTCGGCTCCGTAGTGAATCAGCCGCGAATCCCAAATGATCAAGTCGCCCGGTTCCGCGACCACCTTGTGCTCTCGATACCCCTGCTCCTCGAACCATGCGATCTGATCTGGCGTGTAGTTGAAGAAGTCCTTCCTCGTCCATTGGGCCCTGTCAGTGTGGTCGCGGAAGAACGACTCGGTGACCTTGTGGGTTCCCGGATACACCGTCAGCCCGCCGTCTTCGGGCCCTGACTTGGACAGGTTCACGATCCCTTGCACGCACTCCAGTCCCTTTCTGTACGGGCTCTGGTCGACGTGCGGCCACTTCTGCCGGGGCGCATGGTCCGGCCTTCGCGGGAGCGTGATGTTCAGGGCGTCGAACGAGACGATGAGCTCGTCGGTGCCCCAGACTTTGGCGAAGGCGTCAATGACGCCTTGCTCCTGGCGGATGTCCCACATGAACTTTTCGTGGACGACGCCGTAGTGGTTGAAGGTGTTGATCCCGGAGATGAAGGGCAGGTTTCCAGGCGTCCATGTCGCGGGGTTGGCCAGGTCCAAGGCAGGGTTGTCGAATGACTGGAGCCAGGCGAAGGCTTGGTTCTGGTAGTGGGCGGCCTTGTCGCGAGGTATCACGGACGGAATGACGGCGAAGCCGTTCTTCTCGAAATCCTCCTGCCAAGTGGCTCTCGACATTGTGTGAGTCTTGATAGTCTATGCAGCGTATATTGAGGGTTTGTGATGCGTTGATGCGGCGATCGATCTCTCCTAGGGCGGTTGGCGAGAGGTTTCAAGATTGGTCTTTGGGGTTCGCAGTGAGGTCGTCAAGCAATAAGCCGACCCTGCGGGAAACCCACTGTAGGGCATACTTATCTGGATGTATCACGAAAGCCAGGCTCTCGATGAGGTGCTCGGGACACATCCACTCCCGTTCTTGGAAGTTTGCCATCGCCGGACTACTTCCGGAGGGGTCTGCGAGGTCGGAGCCGTGCCGGTGTGGGGCTTCTCAGCGCTGCAAGGAGAGAGAGAGAGAGAGAGAGCTCCGATAGGAAACAATGCGGGAAGGTCGGTCGAGTGTGTAGTGACATCCTTATCAGACTCGACGCAGAGAATCAAGCAAATAGTACTAGTCAGCAGGCGATATTCTCGCATCTACAAGCTGCTATCTGGCATGGAAACTGATAACGTTGTCTTTTGATGGACCAATTATTCGATTTGGACTAGTCTTGTTGTGCGACGAGCCTACAAGTGGTGTTTTCAAGACCGCCAGCCTACGCTCAGAGGCTCTCTTCATCTGAATTCTCTCTAATCAGAGACCCCCTTCCCAGAGTCCTCTTCGGAGACAACTTCCGAGTGCTTTATGCCGATGACGACGCGGACGCCGCCGGCCCCGGCGTTGGAACGGGCGCCTGCGAGATGGAGCAGCCGTGGGAGTCGTCCCCGGGGGACTCCCTCGCCGCCACGCTGGTCATGGAGCCTGGCTCCCTGGACAACACGGGGGGGCTCAAGGGCATGGTTGGCATCGACACAGGGCTGGTCTCGAGCGCCTCCTATGATCCGCACTCAAGCGGCTTCGGGCATTCGGCGGTCAGCCCACCGATATCGGGAACGGTATGTATGGCTTTTGTGGCACCTTTAAGACACACCTTAAGGCACTTTAAAAGAGGGAGTTGGAGATGAGCTAACGCGCACTTTTCAGGCGTCCTACGATTCCTTCTGCCTCAACGTTGACGATCACGTTGATTTCACCTCCATGTTCCTCCCACCCAACATGACCGGCACGATGGCCTCCTCGAAGCTCACACATCACCTTGGCGCCACCGACAGTCACGGGGATTCGTGGATGTCCACGGCGGAAAGAAGTACAAACGACGCAAAATACCTCGACGAGGCCCTCCGTGACGCCGAGAGATCCGAAGCAAACACATCACCTACACCCTCTTTCTGCAGTACGACATGCTACGGGAGGTTGCTGGAGCTGAACGTCCGGATCCTCACTTGCATGACGAGCTCCGGGTCCCCCGAGGGGGTGAATCATCAGATCCAGAGAGACGTCGTCGGCTTTTCCGGCGAGCTGATCGAGGCGGCGCGGGAGAGCTTGCCGCATCTCGTGGGCGCCTCGTTTCCCTCAAGCGTATCCTCCACAAGCGCGCAGACCGACGGCCGCGCGAGCAGCTGCGACGATGCCGAGGGCAGTACAGACTCGGACGCTGATTTCGAATATTCCGGCATGGACAAGCGAGGTCATATTGCAACTCATTCCTGGGGTCAGCCAGTCCCCAAGTCGGCCGTCATCTTCCTCCTCGTCGGCTGTTACACCCAGATCCTGCACCTCCTCGAGTTGACGATAAACCACCTGTCGGAACGGTTTCATGACACTTCCCAGCACGACGCCGGCCATGGGAACACGCCTTCCGCCAGCTCCGTGATGGAGGCGTCGCTGACCATCCACACGGTCACATATCTTCTCAGCCGCTTACACAACGGTTTCGTTCCACCGAGACCCAGAGGAGGAAGTGCCCAAACTTCTATAGCGGCAGAGTGCGTTTCTGAGCATCAGAGCTGGGAGAGAATCTTCATGGGGCACAACGAGTCGGAAGATGGCCTCTTGGGGCGGGCATTTGACGAGATGAAGAAGCGGGAGCAGTTGCTGGTGACTAAGATGAATCATCTCCGACAGATGATAGGTGAATTTGATAGCTGATGATGATTTGATGATTTGATTGACACCAATGGAACTCGAACTGGACATTCTTTTAATTTCGCTCATTATCTGCAAAATTCTCAGCATTTATTCTCGTGCATCAGTTATCAATCAAGGAGTAGTGGTCTGACACCACCAGCTGACAACTTCACCTTTTTGATTTACAGCCAATGGAACTCGTATACAACGCAGCGTGAACAAATTCCAAGGTCTCGAAAACGAAATGATGTGATTCAGTTGTCCGCCAGTCCCTTTGCTCAGCCAGTGATCCGACTACTCCAACAGCTACCTACCTACCTACCTCGCCTTTCTTCACTTATCCCACCCTCTCGAGTGTCCTATC
This sequence comes from Colletotrichum lini, assembly GCA_034638275.1. NCBI lineage: Eukaryota > Fungi > Ascomycota > Sordariomycetes > Glomerellales > Glomerellaceae > Colletotrichum > Colletotrichum lini. Next base: position 343,846 of record JAWQJV010000002.1, on the reverse strand, counting down.
AAGCAGGGCCTTTGAGAAGGTATTGCGAGGCCATGCCGCCGACGAGGTTGGCGATGGCGAGAGCGTAGCACCAGCCCGAGGAGCCGGCCCAGCTGGGCAGAAGATCCCAATGCGTGAGGGCCACCAGCGAGATGAGGCCCATGGTGAGCCCGCCGACGGAAAACACGTAGTAGTACTGCTGCGCGTCCATCAGGAGGCCGGCGGTGGTCAGCAGCGCTGCGATGGAGACGGCCAGAACGGCGAGGAGGCCCTCGATGTGGTCCCTGAAGCGCACCGCCATGCCCTTGACGCCCGACTTGAGGTCGTCGGCGGTGTCCTGGCGGGCGTAGACGGTGTCGTAGAAGACGACGAGCAGCAGGACCGTGGCCGCGAGACACGCCGTCGTGCCGAGGTACGGCGGGGAGAGGGCCGGCAAGCCGACGGAGTAGGCGGACAGGGCGACGGTCGATCCGAGGGTCGAGCCGAGGATGACCTGCGGGTAGTATGTGAAGCGCTTCCCGAACGGGTAGATCATGCCGAGCACCGTCGAGCCGAGCGCGACCAGCGTGCACTCCCGAGGCAGCAGACGGAGCCAGGCAAAGGCGATGAGGTTCAGGACGAGGGCAAAGACGTGGCCCTGGGCCGTCGAGACGGCGCCGCGCGCGATGGGCCGGTTCCGGCACCGTGCCGTCTTGCGGTCAAAGTCCTGGTCGATGTTGTCGTTCCACACGCAGACGCCGCTCCGCCAGAACACGGTCCAGCCGAGCATGGCGGCGGCGTAGTAGGCCAGGTCGGAGGGGGGCGTCGCCTGGTCAGCCGGCTGGACGGAGGCGGCGTAGGCGAGGCCGACGAGGTGCGGGAAGTAGATCATGTAGATGCCGTGCGGCTGGTGGATGCGCGTGAGCTCGGCTTAGGGGACCCATGACGCCGGCAGGATGGACAGGAAGCCCTTTGTTGGGGGCTTGTATGGGGGCGCCTCTCCGATCAGGGGTTTCTTCCCGGGGCTTTCCTTTGCAGTGATTTTGGATGATGGAGGTGCCATGGCGATCTTGGTTGCGGTGGCGGTGTTGGACAAGCTTATGGGGAGAGACAGAAGCTTGATATTGGAACGGAGAGGGGGGAGTAGAAGAGGAGTTGTGAGTTTAATTTCCTCCTCAATAGTTGTGGCGAGTTATCAAATCCCGAGTTGAGGAAAACTAAAGAGAAAACCCGTGTTAAAAGTCTCCAACCGTGTTTCCTAAGTAAAAAGAGAAGAGAGTCGAGCCCAAACTAACCGAGGACAGATGCCAATGCCCCGATTTGCCCGAGTCTTGATATTCGCCGACGGGGGGGGGAGAGGGGCAGCGAAACACCCCGAGTGAGAGCACTTGTACTGCTCTCAAAGCATCAAGAACGGGTCGGATCAGATCGGTTGACTACTTGGAGCTTCTTGAAACCAGTGTTCCCTTTTTCGTGTAGCTTGTTTCTTTCTGAACCCCGGTTTCTCTATCAGTCCCCAAACTATTACAACCCAACAATTACAATCATGAGTGTCATTACTGAGCCCAAGACGGCGGCGGCGGGCAGCATCCGGCCGTTCAAGAGACCGAAGGTCAACTTCGAGTCGGACAAGAGGCTAGACGGCCATCTCCACTCGATCCCTGAGCTCATCGACTTCAACGCCACCCACAACCCCTCCCACCCGTTCTGCGTCCAGGCAAAGCCCACCGACCCCTTCGACACAGTCACCCATGCCGAGTTCAAGGTCGCCGTATCAAGATGTGCGGCGTGGCTCAAGCAGAACCTCCCACTGCGTGAGGCGTCTGGGGGCAACTCCGCGGCAACGAAGATGGCGCCTGTGGCCCTGTTCATGGAGAGCGATGTCGGGTTGGTGATCCACGAGTTTGCCCTCATGAGCATCGGCGTCCCTGTAAGTCCGGAACCTCCTCCCCTTTCGTGACCCCTCTCTGGTGTTTGTCCTGTCCTCGGTCATGACAACCGTGACTAACACCGTTCTTGCAAGCCCCTCGTTCTCTCTGCGCGTCTTCCGCCGGCTGCCATCAATGCGTTGATGGAGGCAACCTCGGCCGGCTCCTTCATCGTGTCCCAACGCCTCAGTGAGCCTGCGAAGCCAGCACTGGCGGCCCTCGCATCCAAGGGCATCTCGACTCACGTCGCCAACCGCTACGACGCCTTCTACGAGCCACACGCGGATGCCTCCTCCGTGCCCGCCTTCGAGAGCCCCGAGGACAGAAACAGCGTCATCCTGCTCCTCCACTCCTCCGGCACGACGGGATTCCCGAAGCCCATCCCCCTCACGCACCGCCAGCTGCTCTTCGTCCTCAACTGCCACGGCTTCGACACGGAGGAGCAGGCGCAGGGCCTCAACCTCTCGACCCTGCCCCTCTTCCACGGCTTCGGCCTCGTCGCCCCGGGCCTCTCTCTGTCGGCGGGCAAACCGACGCTGTACCCCGTGAGCGACGGGATCCCGAACGCCGTGTCCATCATCGAGCTCGTGAAGAAGACCAAGGCCAGGTCCATGATGACGGTGCCGTTCCTCCTCGACGCCATCTGCGACCTCCCCGACGACGAGGGGATCAAGGCGCTGGCGCACATGGACTTCGTGGGCACCGGGGGCGCCGCGCTGGGCGCCGGCGTCGGCGACAAGCTGGCGGCGGGCGGCGTCAAGCTCCTCAACTTCTACGGGACCACCGAGGCGGGCCACCTGTCCCTGATCTTCGCGCCCACGGACTCGTACGACTGGAAGTACTTCCGGCTCCGGAACGACATGAAGTTCACGGTGGCCGAGCTCGAGCCCCGGGACGGCGAGAGGAGGTTCCGGCTCACCGTGTTCCCCTTTGGCGACGGCGAGGGCATTGAGATCGCCGACCAGCTCGTCCGGAACGAGCAGTATCCCGAGACCGACTTCGCGGCCGTCGGCCGCGACGACGACGTCATCGTGCTGGCGACGGGGGAGAAGGCCGACCCCCTGATCCTCGAGACGATGCTGAGCGAGGCGCCCGCGGTCAAGTCCGCCGTCGCGTTTGGCGAGAACCAGTTCAACCTCGGCGTCATCGTCGAGCCGCGGGAGCCGCTGGTCGCGCCCGGGGACGAGGAGGCGTTCCGCGACAAGATCTGGCCCATCGTCACGGCCGCCGGGCAGAAGATGGACGCCTCGGCGCGCGTCCCCTCGCCGGACGCCATCATCGTCGTGCCCGGCGGCAAGGTCGTCCCGCGGACCGACAAGGGGTCCATCGCCCGCAAGGAGGCGTACGCCCTGTTCGACAAGGAGATCAAGGCCGTCTACGAGAGGCTGGTGCAGGCCGCCACCGAGAGCGTCGGGCCCCTGGACCTCGACAACCTCGAGGAGAACATCAAGGCTCTTTTGCACGAGCACCTGCGGCTCCAGACGCCCATCTCGGCGTGGGCCGTCGACGACAGCCTCTTCGACCTGGGCGTCGACTCTCTGCAGGCCCTCCAGCTGCGGAGAGTCCTCATTGCGGCGGCGTCCAAGACGGAGGGTCTGAAGGACGTGGACGTGGCCAAGCTGATCCCGTCCCAGTTCATATACCGCAACCCTTCGGTGCGGGAGATGGCGGCTGCGATTCTGCAACGGTCGAGCGGCGGCGGCGGCGGCGAGACTGACTCGTCCGGAGACGCTGTCAAGGAGGTGAAGGAACTCGTCGATCAGTACAGCCTCGGCGGGGCCAGCACGGAAGAGGAGAAGCAGCCCAGCAGCGCCGACCACGCCGTCGTTCTCTTGACGGGCAGCTCGGGGAGTCTCGGCTCCCACTGCGTCGCCGACCTCGCCCGGAGACCGCAGGTCAAACGCATCATCTGCCTCATCCGCAAGGAGAAGGGAACCAACGCGCCGCCTCCCCCCGGCGGAGGACCGTTCGACCGCAAAACCCTCAAGGCGCGAGGGCTGGACCTCGCCGAGGACGAGTGGTCCAAGGTGGCCACTCTCGAGGTCGATCCCACCGCCGAGAAGCTGGGTCTGATGCCCATGGTCTACGCCGCCATGCAGGAGAGGGTGACGCACGTCGTCCACGCCGCCTGGCCGATGAACTACCTCATCCCGCTGCGCTCGTTCCGGTACCAGCTCCAGTTCCTCCGGAGCCTGCTCGAGTTCGCCGCCCACGGGCCCGGCCGGACGAAGCGCCGGCTGGTCTTTGTGTCGTCCATCGCCGCCGTCGCCAAGATCGGGCTGGACAACCCCGGGTCGGCGATCCCGGAGGCTCCCGTCTCCCCCGAGGAGGCCACGTGCGGGATCGGCTACGCCGACGGCAAGCTCGCGTGCGAGAAGATTGTCGAGCGGGCGGCGGAGGCGTATGCCGGCCAGCTCGAGGTCACCTCGGTCCGCTGCGGCCAGATCACCGGCGCCAAGGGGACGGGTGTGTGGAACACCAACGAGCAGATCCCAATGCTGCTCAAGTCGGCCCAGAGCCTTGGTTCGTTGCCTCAGCTATCTGGTGTAAGTTAGTCGTTGAATTTCACTCTCCTCCCCCCCCCTTCCCCCTTCCCCCACGTGAGGTCCCCAGAGTATTAACTTTCCGTTGTAGGAACTTTCCTGGATCCCTGTCGACGATGCGGCGTCCGTCATCTCCGAGATTGCCTTTTCGCCCGAGCCACTCCCCATCACGCTGCACCTGGATAACCCGACACGTCAACCATGGAGCGACCTGATGGAGTCCTTCGGCAAGCAGCTGAACCTCAAGCCGTCCGTCCCGTTCCAGGAGTGGCTCGAACAAGTTGCCGGCGCCGAGCAGGACGACGAGAAATTTCCCGTCAAGAAGCTCTACGCATTCTTCAAGCATCTGTTCCAGCCCGTGGCCTGTGGCTCGGTGGTTCTGGACACAAGCGTCGCGAAGACGCGGTCCGGTACGCTTCGCGACCTGGGCGCTGTCGATGATGCCACCCTCCATGCTTATGTCAAGTACTGGCTGGATGTTGAATACTTGAGCAGGTAGACGAAGCCAAGGAAACGGACATGGTTACGAAGTGTGATGCTGCTATATGATTTTTGAGAGAGAGAGAGAGAGAGAGAGAGGGCCCTAGATAGGTATCTGTCAATAATTTCGTTCTGTGACCTTGAAGTTCATGGCATAACCAGAAGAGAAATCAACATTTACGTGCTTCCACAACGTCAACGGGCAGGCTCCTCTTTAGTGGCAAACAATATCGCCATTGGGTTTAGACATAAAAACGTCCGTTCTTATGGCAGACTCGTTCTCACTACTGTACATCTCATGTCGTCCATTGGGAAAGGGAAGACGTGTGAGCTGATGGAAAGATCTCTGGGGCATCGGCGGACGATCAACACGACCAAGGTTTCGCCGCTGCAGCAGCATTAAATCCAGCCAGCGTAACAATGAATCTTCTGAGCGCAGCTAACAATATTGGTTTAAATCTGAGTTTGATTTTCTCAAGGGTCCCCCTTGACATGTCCTCTCCTGATAGACAACATGTACAGAACCGTTCGCCAGGGGCAAATAATTCGATCTGGAAATATGGCTCAAACTCGGGGCACCGAAAGCCCGGCAAGTTGATGTTTCTTAGAAGCCGTGAGGTATCCCACTTGTGGCAACTTTCCCTGGACTAGAATGATATGTACCGACACCCTGGTCTACCACCTAAATTGTCCGAGTCCTCGATATTTCGGCGAAAATCCACAAGACACACACACACACACACACACACACACACTAGCATCGCCATCCTTGACACGCAGCCCTCCCTTTGCTCATCTACAATAATGTAAGGCAAGACTCTATCATCTCAACACGCCTTCAGCTCTCACCGCTACATTTGGTTCTGCTTGTAGAGCGTAGTTCGAATTACCATGACGCTCATGCCGTCCAAAACGACCCTCTCGGCGGCCATCTTCTCCCCACAAAGCAGCCCACCGCCATCCACTCACCTAGCCTATATCCGGACCAGACTGCTAGAGGACCCCAGCCTCGAGCCCTTGAAGAATGCGATTGCCAACCTACCAGAAACATGGCAAGCCTTAACAACCTCGATACAAGACGTTTCACGCCTTGAGCTCGCGAGCAAAGCCATCAGAAGCTTTCCGCAATGGATCGAGACTGGAGAGTCGGGCGTTCTTGAGCAGGACATGTCAGGCATCATCACCCTTCCTCTCCTAACCACGATCCACATTGTTCAGTACCTCTCATACATCAGAGGTGCCGGCCTGTCACACTCGGAATTCCTGCGAAGCGTCCAAAGCGGAGGGGTCCAAGGCTACTGCATCGGCCTGTTGTCCGCCGTCATCGGCGCGGCTTCAAGAGACGAACAAGAGTTGCTGCAGCATGCGGTGGCAGGCCTCCATCTATCTCTCGCAATCGGGGCCTTTGGAGACCTTGGACAGACATCTTCGTCATCATCATCGACGAGGACTCTGCAAATTTCCCTGCGAAACCAGGACGACGTCCATGAGATACTGGGCAGATTCCCAACCGTACGTTTTCATTCCCAAACCGTCTCATGTCATCTCTGAACAGCTTACCAACCCCTTGCAGGCCATTCTCTCAACCATCACGGAACCCAGGACCGTGTGCTTAACTGCCCCTGAAGACGATATGGAAGCTCTCAAGGCACATGCAGACAAGCAGGGGCTCCGGCCCAGAATGATGCACATCCGAAGCAACCTGCACAATCCAGAGAACGAAGCTCTCGCACGGCAGTGCTACGACCTGTCTAGAACGATACCCTTTCCATCATCAGATCTGCTCCAAGTCCCTGTTCGTTCAAACCGGACTGGCGAGTCCCTGGTGGGAGAAAGCCAGCTGCTGAGCCAGGAGATCATCACAACCGTTCTGACTTCGCGATGCGACTGGTCTCAGGTCGTCCAGAGTCTGGCCCGGGATCTTGCACAGACGAAAGAAAAGCGTCACAGTCTCGTCCTCTTCGGCATCGGTGACGCCGTTTCAACGCCGCCCTTCCAGCAACTCGGGCTCGAGGTTTCGAAAGTACACGTCTTGTCGACCATGCACGCCTCCCCGGCCCCCATCGTCCCCGCGAGCAACCTAGACCAGTTCCCCAACGACGCCATCGCTATCGTCGGCGCCTCGTGTCGGCTCCCCGGCGCCAACTCTCTAGACGAGCTCTGGGAGATCATCTCGCAGGGCCAAACCCGGCTCGAGAAGCTCCGGACCGACCGTTTCGACCTCGGGGGCTCGCACAGGGCGCATCAAGACCGCGACTGGGTGACGAAGCGGGAGTTCTACGGCAACTTCATCGACGACGTCCGGGGCTTCGACAACGCCTTCTTCGGCATCAGCCCCCGCGAGGCGGCGTACATGGACCCCCAGCAGCGGATCCTGCTGGAGACGGCCTTTGAGGCCATGGACTCGAGCGGCTACCTCCGGCATCACCGGCGCGAGCGGGGCGACCCCGTCGGGTGCTTCATCGGCGCCAGCTACACCGAGTATCTCGAGAACACGAGCGCCTACCCTCCCTCGGCCTTCACCGCCACCGGCACCATCCGCGCCTTCTTGTCCGGCAAGATCAGCTACCACTTTGGCTGGACGGGGCCCTCCGAGGTCATCGACACGGCGTGCTCGGCCTCGCTCGTCGCCGTCCACCGGGCCTGTCGGGCCATCGCCGCCGGCGAGTGTCCCGTGGCCCTGGCGGGCGGCGTCAACATCATCACCGGCGTGAACAACTACTTCGACCTCGCCAAGGCCGGCTTCCTCAGCAAGACGGGCCAGTGTAAGCCGTTTGATGACTCGGCCGACGGGTACTGCCGCGCAGACGGCGTCGGACTGGTGGTTCTGAAGTCTCTCCGCCTGGCTGTCTCCGATGGCGATCACATCATGGGCGTGATCCCCTCCGTGGCCACGAACCAAGGCGGCATCGGGGCGCCCGGCATCACCGTCCCCGACGGCATCTGCCAGAAGGCGCTCTACAGCACTCTTCTCCGCAAGTCGGGAATCAAAGCCGACCAGGTCTCCTACGTCGAGGCCCACGGGACGGGCACGCAGGTCGGGGACCCCATCGAGATCAGCAGCATCCGCCAAGTCTTTGGGGGCAGTCAGCGGACGAAACCGTTATACATAGGCTCCCTCAAGGCCAACATCGGCCACAGCGAGACCGCCGCGGGTGTGGCGAGCCTCCTCAAGGTCCTCGCGATGCTCCGTCACCGGGCCATCCCGCCTCTGCAAGGCTTCAAGCGTCTCAACCACAAGATCCCGCCCCTGGAAGAGGACAAGATACGCGTCCCTACTGGCTTGGTTCCGTGGAACACCGTCTCTCGGGTTGCGTGCATCAACAGCTATGGTGCCTCCGGTAGCAACTCTGCACTTCTCTGCTCCGAGTGGCATGAGGAACGCCACCAGGGGGGGTCTGCAGACACCCTCGGTCCGGTAGCCCGAGAGTACCCCATTCTCTTGAGTGCAGCGTCAGCTGAGAGCTTGCAAAGATATGCCAAAGCTTTAGCTGCCCATCTTACCAAAGACACCAAGGGAGTGACACTCGGTGACTTATCGTTCACCCTGAGCGAACGACGCAAACATCACAACGTCCGCTGGTCAACAACATCGACCGACCTTGCCACACTCATACGCCAGCTGCAAACGTGCGGGCCACAAGACTTTTCCATTATACCTCGCATCCCCAAGAAGTCTGTCCTTGTCTTCTCCGGCCAGAGCAAAACGACCATAAGCGTTGACCCCTCCGTCCGCCAGCACAATCCCCGCTTCGAGCACCACATCCGGACATGCAAAGAGATACTCAGAGGCTTCGGCTGCCCCGACATACTGCCTTTCCTCGGCCGAACGGAACCCATTTCGGACCCCACGGTCCTGCAATGCGGCACCGTTGCCGTGCAATATGCCTGCGCGCGGTGCTGGATCGACGGCGGGCTCGAAGTCGCCGGCATCGTCGGCCACAGCCTGGGAGAGCTCACGGCACTGGCCGTCTCGGGCGTGCTGTCCCTAGAAGACACGTTGAAGGTTGTCTTCACACGGGCCGAGCTGATCAAGGCGCATTGGGGAGCTGAGCGAGGGACGATGATGGCGATCCACGCGGATCAGGAGACTGTGCAGTCCATCATGGGCGCGGTCGAAGCAACAGTCGACTCCCCAGACGAAGCACTGGAGATTGCCTGCTACAACAGCGCCACCAGCCACGTCGTTGTGGGTAAGGAGAATTCCGTTGTCTCTGCCGAGAAGATTCTCCAACAAGACGCCAGGTATCACGGCATACGATTCCAACGGCTGAATGTGAGCCACGGCTTCCACTCCCGCTTCACGCAGCCTCTTCTTGAGGGCCTTTCGCAGCTAGAAAGCGCTCTCGTGTTCAAAGATCCTGTCATCCCTCTGGAGACAAGCACCCGGGGCTCGGTCACTTTTACCGACAAGTCTACGGCCCAGTATCTCGCCAACCACGCCCGAGACCCCGTGTTCTTCTTCGATGCGGTTCGTCGGTTGGAGCAGAGGCTTGGTGACTGCGTCTGGCTGGAAGCGGGATGGGCTACTCCCATTGTCGCCATGACCAAGAGGGCCACTTCTCGTCTCGACACGCATACCTTCCAGTCGGTCCCATCCACAGCCACTGCCGCCTCGGATCTTTGGCTTCAGGGCATTACCGCCACGCACTGGAGTTTTCTGACACCCAAGGAGAGCGGCTTGAAGCACATCCATCTGCCTCCTTACAGCTTCGACCACCCGGAGTACTGGATATCTCACGTGGACCGCGCCATGGAGGAGCGTAAAGCTGTAGGAGATCTAAAGGACGACTCCCTCAGCCAACATGGTAGCCGACAAGTGCAACAACTCGTCAGTCATATCAGCACCGATGGGACCTCGCACCAGTTCCGTATCAACACAAACACAGAACGCTACACCAGGATTGTCCAAGGCCACGCTGTCCGGCAGAATCCGTTGTGTCCGGCGTCCATGTACATGGAAGCCGCAATCATGAGCATGGAGCAGCTTGGGGCTTCTCCCAGAGGCAAAACAATCACCTTTGAGGATGTCGTTTTCGACCGGCCACTCGGGTGCGGCCCCGATCTTGATGTTCAGCTCACTATCGACGGACCCCCCAACGCCGACAACAACACATGGAGCTATACCGTTCGGTCGTCCCCAGGACAGGCCCATTCCAAGGGATCGTTCCATGCGACGAACTCTGAGAACCCCGATTTCCAGGTGTACGAGATGCTGTTGTTGGACAAGATGGACTCGCTGAGAAACGATCCCGAAGCCGAGAGGCTCAAGACAGCCACTGCATACTCAATCTTCTCCGCAGTAGTCGAGTACGCGAGCCTGCTGCAGGGCATCTCGAGGATAACGCTTTCAACCAGACAGTCCTTGGCGGAGATCATCGTCCCGAAAACGGCCTTTGCAGCATCCGAGAGCACAGTCACCAAGTTCTACGACGCAATCACTCTCGACACATACATCCAGGTCCTCGGCCTGCTCGTCAACAGCAACGCCGGCTCGAGCTCGGAGGACGAAATCTACGTCGCCTCCAGCATCGGCAAGATGGTCGTCTCTCCTACGGATTTCGAGAAACCGCAGACCTGGACCGTCTACGCCACGTACTCGGCCGTCGACCACAAGACCTCCACCGGCGCCGTGTTCGTCTTCTCTGAGGACAATAAGCTGAGAGCCTTTGCCACGGGAGTTTCCTTTGTCAAAATACAGGCCGCCAGGCTGGAGCGTGTCTTGAAAGCGGCAAACTTGGGGGCCGCTGTCCCTGCCCCGGCGGAGGCCGCTCCCGTTGGCCACAGTATAGCTCGCCCGGTACTGGATGCCGGTCAGCCCAACCACCACCATCAAGCCATCGTTCGGAATGCCGACGAAGTTTCTACCAGCAGCACTGATTTGACCGCCGTAAACTCCGGGGGAGGCAGTGACACTTCCCGCAAGACCACGGAACTCAAATCCATCCTCTCTGCTTACACCGGTGTTCCCGCTGCAGAGCTCAAGGATGACCAGAACCTGGGCGACATCGGTCTGGACTCGCTGGGTTCGATGGAGCTGGCAGACGAGATCGAGTCAAAGCTGGGTTTGAGTGTTCAGGCAGACGACTTGTTGCTCTGCAGCGTCGGGTCGCTTCTGAAGCTATTGCATCCCTCGGGTGGTGGGCTAGCAGCTATCGAGGACCACGCCGAAAGCACAAAGACCACAAGTGACTTTGCTGCAGACGAAATCACCATGACACCGTCGTCCCTCGGACTTCAGACAGCCTCTGGACTCACAGCTAGCCAGAGCGCCTCTTGGACAAGGCCGGCGAGCCCTCTGGACTCCAGATTCCGCTTGGAGACGGCAGTCTACAAGGCAGTTGACGGACTCGATATCCTGGCCGACCTGTATATCCCAGCGGAGGTTCCCCCTCAACCGATGATCGTTGGTATGCAACCCCTCCCCCAACTCTCAATATGCCAAACAGAGATAGTCATGGCTGATACTTTTAGGCTAAAGCCCTGCTGATCCATGGCGGCGGGCACCTCACGCTGTCCCGAAAGGCCGTCCGGACCGCGCAGATCAGGTTCCTCCTCGCGAACGGGATCCTCCCCGTGAGTGTGGACTACCGGCTCTGCCCTCAGGTCAACGTCATCGACGGCCCTATGACCGATGTGCGCGACGCTTGTGGTTGGGTGCAGAGCGATCTGCCTCAGATCATGGCGGCAAAGGGATTCAGCATCGACACGTCGAGATACGTGGTCGTCGGCTGGTCTACCGGAGGCACGCTCGCCATGACCACGGCGTGGAGTTTAACGCAATCCCGTAATTGTCCTCCATCGGCAATCCTCGCCTTTTACTGTCCGGTTGAGTACAATCCTCAAGGTACGTTCTTGTCAGTCATTCAACTGTCAACACATATGGCCACTAACAGCAGTCCCTCCAGCGCCGACAATAATGGGTCACGAACTCGAAAAGCGAACAATGTCCCTGAGCGAAATTCGCAAACTACTCTCACCTGAGCCAGTAAGTCCAGCTCTACGCCCATGCTCAAATTGCAATCATTTGGTTCCTAACCCCTTTTTCTCCCCCCAGACTGCCAGCCACGCGCCTAATAGTCTCGACACGACCAAGCTCGGCTGGGTCAGGCGCGGAGACCCGCGGTCGGAGCTCGTACGCGCCCTGGTCAAAGAGGAGAGAGGCATGTCGATCCTCTTCAACGGACTGCCTCCGGACGGCGAGGAGCTCCCTTACCCGGACGCCGATCGCGCCGAGGCCTTCAGCCCGCTCTGCCAGGTGCGCAAGGGGAACTACCGCGTCCCGACATACCTGATCATCGGGGACCAGGATGACATCGCGTCGTTCAAGAAGGGGCAGGAGTTCGCACGGGCGTTGGAGGAGCATGGCGTGAGGAGCGGATTCCTGCCTTTGGAGGGGGCGAGGCACATCTTCGACCTCGGCCTCGTCCCCGGGAGTGAGGGATGGAACGCTGGAGTTGGACCTGGCTACGAGTTTCTGCTGAAGGAGCTCGAGAGCAACCAGCGTGGCTTTGCTTGAACAGCTCGACATGCTTCGCGAAGAGAGACGTTTTCTGTTGGTACCTTTGGGTATACTTGTCTGTTTTCTCCTGTTTTTTGTCTGTTTATTTGTACCATTTGTCGCTGGATTAGCGTCACTGATAGAGCGATATAGACAGCTTGTGTTTGTTCTAGCTGTTTGTGTAATGTAAATAGCGAACCACCTTTAAATTCATGTGAGAACACCGCATAATGATCACTTGCATTCCAATTTACATTTCTGGGGCAAGGAAAAAGATCAGTCGTTACAATTGAGTTTCGAGCCTGTCTATTCCACTTCTCGCCTCAATTACCAACACTTTTGAAAACTCATGAAGCAAAACGCTCGTTTTGAATACACGTCCAGGTGAGTGGCCTCTTCAACAGGCTGCATGTAAATGCATACACACATTCGTTTTATTTTCAACAGAAGCAGACAAACCCCATGTTAGACGTGGTTACCGACCGAATCCCTGCTCCTTTCCTGCCTTCATCGCTGTTCGTGTCTCTACCAACCATATAACCAAGTCCGCTTATTCGGTGTGGGCCATCTTGCCAAGTATCACAGCCCGTCTCCGTATTTTCGGCGGTTTTCCCCCCCTTAACCCTCTGATTCGGTGTCTAGACTCGGCCTGCTCTCCGGTTCGGTGGTTTTCTTTGCCGTATTCGGCGGTTTCCGGCCACATGCGCTCATGACCGGGCCTTCCAAACTGCCATCTAGAACTACAGGTAGACAGTGCCCTTGTCTCCTCCTTGGATCGATGTTTTTGGTCATGGTCAAAACAACCATTATCCACATTTTGCTACAAAGCGAGAATCCGCCGGGACTTTTATTCTTTGCACTCTGCGGTTTGATAGACGCGCTGCGAGGCATTGCTTGGCATTGGCGTGTTGACGACAGTGAGATCATGCTGAAGGTATTGCAAGGGTAATGCCTTCATACTTGATCCTATAACATAGTGTGCGTTCGATGGAATGCAGTTACTCTCATACCCAAAGCATCTCTGCTGTACCCTCGTGAGCCATGCCTATGCGTTCTTCTCCCGCAGATCAAAACGTGCAAACCTTGAATGCTGAAGTGGGATTTAAAGCTCATTCTGTATAACTAGCCTATGTCACCATCGCTTAATAAATCTTATTCCGTACTGTTCACAAGCTTAAGACCTACGCGGGACTGTACACGTTTTACCTAGCTTTCTACACGTTGAAGACATCTAAAAGGATGGCACACTGAGGAGAGAAACATGGAAACAGGTAGCAAAGATGTCTATCTTTGCTTGCGTTTTCTCATTGGACTCGCGTTGAAGAGGCTGTTACCAGAGCAGTGCTCTCTACACTCAATTGTCATAACTCGCTACACAATCATCTAGTGTCTAATAACTCCTAAAGGATGAAAGACGTGAATGAAACGAATATCTATCCCAAAGCAAACGTCTCAAGCTGCTACCACGCCATTCGTCTCCGCCTTCTTCAAACCCAGGCTGCCCCTGACCAGGTTGGGCACATATCCAACGATGGCGTCGGTGCCGAAGGTGTTGATGTGGAAGGTGTCCTCCGTGCGCATCATGTTCCGTGCGCGGATGTGATTCACCGCATTCTGCTCCTCGACCGACAAGTCCGGGTTGTAGTCCGATCCGGCCGGGGCGGCCGAGACGGCTTTCAAAACCTTCTCCTGGTTCGCTTCGGGGTTGATGGGCTCGAAGGCGTGCGCGCAGAACTCGAGCGTCTTGTTGAGCTCGTCCTGCGAGAGGTTCCCGTTGGCAGCGTCCGCCGTTCCCTGGATGACTGTCGCTCCATGTTAGGACCCCTGCAAGCTTTATCCCCCAAAAGTTCCTCTCTCCCTTTTTTGTGAAAAACTTACTAGGCCTGAAGAAAGAAAAGGCTCTGTCAAAGTTGTCCTCGTCGAAGTCGCTGAGGACGGGATCCCCCTGGAAGCGCATCTGCTTGTAGGCGCTCAGCACCACGAGCAGGAACCGCGTGTACGCCGCTGCGACCTTCTTGCTGTGCCACTCGGCGGCCGTGGCCTCTTCGCTGTCGCCGCGGATGGACGCGGCGATGGTGGTGGCGGCCGATAGGGCTCCCGTGAGCGCGATGTGGACGCCGGACGAGAAGAAGGGGTCGATAAAGCAACCCGCGTCGCCCACGATGCGGGCGTTCGGGAACGCGTAGGACGAGGCGCTGTAGGAGTAGTCCGAGGCCGACTGGACGTCGCTGACGAACTTGCCGTCCCCGACGAGGGCGGATAGAAGCTCGGGGGCGAGTTTCAGGCTCTCGTGGTAGAACTCGGTCGAGTTGAACCCGCCTTGCTGTTTCTTGTGCGCCGCCAGCTTCTGGTTCATGACGACACCGACGGAGGCCTTTCCGTTGTGAAGGGGGATGAACCAAGCCCAGCCGCTCTCATCTGACGTGGCGTTAGACATCCAAAACCAAGAAGCAGTGTTCGCCAGTCCGCGAACTTACCTGTCAATGCCTCGAAAAAGGGCGAGTTCTCTCTGGTGGTGCCCGGGGAGTACATGTTACACCCTTCCCAGTAGCCCCAGTTGGCGACGTTCTTGAGACCTTGGTTGTAACGGCGGTTCTTCATGTACTTTGTGCTCAGCAGCCCGACGCGGCCACTGGCATCGACGACGTAGTCAAAGGCGATCTCGCCGGTCTCCTTGGTTCCCGCGACCTCGTAAACGGCGGCGACCGGACGGCCTGGGTTGAGGTTCGGCTCGCCCTCGGGAACCGTGGTGGCGTCCTCGAACCGGATCGACTTGATCTTGACGGCGTCAAAGATCTTGGCGCCGCACTCGCCGGCGTGGTGGAACATGAGCTGGTCGGCCTCGGAGCGAACCACGTTCCAGGCATAATTGTTTGGGCCGCCAGCAGCCAGGAAGTCGGTGTCTACGAGAAGTCAGCCACGGCTCTCTCTCAACAGCCTTCATCGAGCATTACAACTCACATCCAGGACGCTTTTCCTTGTTGAGCTTAAAAGTCGCACCAGGCTACAGACGTGTCAGCACAAAGACCTTGGAACAAATTGGGCCGTCAGCCATAATTTCTTGCCTTCTTGATAAAGCCATGCGAGTCAAACTTGGCTTCCAAGTCGATAAACCTGAGCAGATGGCGCATGGATGCGAGCATGCTTTCGCCAATGTGGTATCTAGTCACGTCTCAGGTGAGAACAGTGCTTACAAGACCGGCTGTTTGAAATGGAACATACCTGGGGAACTTGTCGCCTTCGAGGACGACAACATCAATGCCCTCTCTGGCCAAGGCGGAGGCGGCATAGGAACCTCCCGGTCCGCCACCAATCACCAAGACGGTGCATCTCTCGGGAATAGCAGGAGACATGACTCTCAGGGTAGTCAGAGGAATTGCACAAGATTGAGTTTGTATGTACTACTTGGTTACCCTCGTCTGGGATGCTATAGAGATTCTCTTGGGTTTATTTATCTACGCGAAATGTGCCGTCTTCGGCGATTTTCCACCAGTCCCTTGATCACCACCACCATGTCAGTGTCGTAGTGGGGGAAGCATAATCCACCGAGAGTAAACCAATGACGCTTACATTAAATTGATTTGGATGTCACAGTTCGTCTTATGGCCTTTTTAAAACAGACTATTACTATGAGAAACTGAAAACACAGTCGATGGTCTTGTTCGAAAAAATATCTAGAAGGGGACTCGACCACTTTGCACTACATCCCTTCTTTGGCAAACTGTTCCTCATATGGATTTTTGTTAATGAACATGTTCTTCAAGCTCCCTGCATTAATGGTATCCAGAACAGAACGGACTTTGGCTGACAGAATGTTAACATAGTCAAGGGTACAGTACAGTCCATGAGCCTTGCCCTCCCAACTCCCACAGGACAGCCAATTTGTGGCAATTCTTGGTCACCCGAAATACTTTAGGAAGAAATCCAGTGCAGTTCAAAGCTTGGCTACCAAGTAATATGGTTACTCTTCATGCAGAGACCTATTGCCTGATTGCTTTGGTTTCGGTACCAGCAACCAGGTGATGCCCGTCCCAGCGATCAAGGCGACGAGAACAGGTTGCAATATGCCCACTCCAGCACGAGATGCAATGATACCCGTCATCACGGGGAAAATAGACCCGCCAATCTGTCCAAACACAAACACGAAAGAAAGTGCTGTCGGTTGGATCTCTGGCAAGAAGAGCTTGGAGCCGACAGAAATACCCTAGACGAGAATTGAGAGGATTAGATATCAAGACTGTCGTGCTTTTCTCCCCTACTTTTGGAGACAACTCACGGTTGCGAAGAACGGACCAGAAAAGAACCCGACAAAGCTCACGGCCACGGAGGCAGCGATGATGTTGGGGACACTGTGAACCTCGTCAGTGGGGCGCATGGAACTTTTTCACGGGACAAACCGGGGGGGAGGGACTCACAGCCAGAAGACCAACTGGAAAGCAATGCAAAGGACAACATAAACCAAGACCATTCTCCGCTCGCCGAGGCGATAGGTAGGCTCGGCCAGAAGGAGGCGACCCAGCATCGCACCCCCGTTGAACCCGGCTGGAACGTATCCCATTTGTCCGAGGTCGCCATTGCGGATTTCGACGAGGTACTCCACGATCCACCCGCTGGCCGTGATAGACGCCCCAAGGAGGAAGAAGAGGAAAAGGCTTATCATCCACAGCGACTTATCCATGAGAGTAGCTTTCACCAGCTGTGATGCGCTCTTCTTCTCTCCGACGTCCGTCTGCGGCCCCGCATGCTCCGGCGAGCCTGACTTGCGTCCAAGCTTGATGGTGTCGCGGAAGGCATAAAACGTCAGAGCGAGGCTGGCGGCGCCAATAGCCAGCGGGAAGGTGTAGAAGAGGTACCAGCGGGAAGTCTCGCCGGCGGACGCGATGGGCGTCGCGATGAAAGGCGCAACCAAGCACCCGGCCATGTATAGGGCGTGGATGAAAGCAAGCCAGCGGTGGGCGGCCTTGACGCTGGCGACGTAGGCGTTGGCCCCCGCGTCTTGGTAGGCCTGTCCGAGGCATACGAGCCAGAAGGTGACGACGAAGAAGGGGAAGGGAGGCCTCCACACACGAAGAGCGTGGGCCAAGAGTTGGAAGAAGGCGCCGAAGGTGAGGAGGCCGCCGAGGTTGAACTTCTGGCTGAGATAGGTGTTTGTGAGGGCGGCGAGAAACCAGCCAAGGAAGTTTGCTCCGTATCTGACGCGGTGTGTTAGCACAGCAGCCTCTCGGCGTGGCAAAAGATGGGTGGAACCGTACATAATGGATACAACAGCCGTACTAATGTTGTAGTCGCGAATCATGTAGGGGAGAAGAGGCCCGACGCTCTCATCGTTGACCCCGGACATGAAGAAGGAGAAGCCGGCGGCAACAAGCTTCAATAGAGTCCTCTTGTCGAGTCCGTCTTCGTCGCCGGGGTCCGGGTGTGATGCGGGTTCCGGAGCATCTCGTGATGGGGCTTGTTTCGACGCGTCGGCGAGCTCGTACGACTCTGTCAGCGCGTGTTCTTGCTGCGTGATAGTCGCCATTTTGACCCGACAATCATCGATTGGTGGTTGACAGTACCTTGCGACGCGGTCTGGGGGTTTTGAATAGCCGCCTCCGTTGGTCTTATGTACGGGAGAAACTATTGTGATCGACGTGCCGGGAGCGGCTAAACGGCGGCTTCGGGTACGACAAGCAGCAGCTTCGGGGTGGGCAGTGGCTAAACTCCGGAGCGATTGGGTGGGTCCCGCTGTCATATGCCCCGCTTATCCCGATGAATCCCGGGCGCCGGCGCGGCAGTTCGGGCCAGCATCCGCCTTAACCCGAGGGGAAATAAACTGGAGCAAGGAGTGTGTATGCTCACACAACTGCTGGTGAAAGTGAAGGAGCTGCACAAACATGATCATTTGATTCTGTGTTGATATTTTGTGATGAAATTGCAGGCTCGCATTATGGCCAGTAAGCTGCCTCGCCGCTGGGCCGTTGTTTTCTCATGATTGTCCTGAACCACAACGAGCGCCGATATTGTTGTCTTTCAACCCCAAACCCTTCAGCAACAAGACCAATAATGATTTTCTCCCAGAGAAGAAGCTCATACTGATGTCACAAGAGATGGTGTTCAAATTGCAAACATGAATGTTACAACAAGAAATGAGGCAGCGAGCGTAGTCTGCAGCTCAAACCTGCGACCACTTGGGATTTCTGCTTCGCAAACTCCTCGCGTGATTAGAGCAGACCCAACATGGATACAGCCTGCTTCTTGACGGCGGGTAACAATTGTCTAGCGGGTGTTTATCGTTTGAAACGGTCTGCAAACTGTCCAAGTCATGAACGGTTTCGCCACAGAACTCATCCCATAGATACACAATCCGAACTCAAGGCAGTTCGCAAATGTGATTTGAACCCGTGTGGCAGTTGGAATTCAATCACAGAATGGTGATGGATTGTGCGAAATAGTCGAGTATCGTCGTCCAGCCAGGATTTCCAGAACATCGGGACAAGAATGCAATTACTCGGTATCATTCGACCTGAGTTGCCAGACGAACCTCAACATCTACGAGCGCCGTCATCCAGTCGGAGCCAATGCAATAATACTGTCGAATACGGTATGAATCTCTTTGTCATAGCAATCGAGTCAGTCGTCGATCTCGATCAGTAATGACAACTATTCGACTAGGGCAGGAGCTCAATAATCTGTAAATGCTGGAGGGTTAGCGCCGCGAATGATGTCGGTCGATAGAGTATGAGCCACCATAGCGGTCTGATGAGACGAAGTCACTTTCCTTGATTGTCGGCCGACAGCCTCGTCCGGTATTGATGACATCAGCTCGGCAAGCAAGCACTATGTCATATCAAGAACTTGTGACTCAAACTTTCATTGCCGTCCACTTTCGCGACCGGCGGTTGAGGTGCTTTTCCCCCGCCGCATTACAAGAGACTGCAGGTGTCATACTTGCTCGCCCCCAAAATCCGAGGATCGAAGGTCCTATCCTATGTGCACAGACATGGGCTTTTGAATTCCCCGTCCACCGTGTTACAGGACTGATTTCCAACTTTTGACCACGGATAGCACCGAGACCCTGGGCTTCAGACTTGAGTAAGCTAACCGGATATATCTGCCGGTAAACAAGAGACATCCGCCAGCGCCTCAGCATACAGTCTCGCTGGAACAGCCCGTTCACATCTGCCGTCGGTGGCGTGTGGCCGCCTAGGGCAAACACAATGGCCATCCGCAACGCATGGCGACCACTTCCCGCATTACCCGATCCGGAAGTGAAGTTCTTGAGTCATTCGACCGAGGTATGCAAACTTTCGTTGAACGTTGCAAACCCTCGAGAAGGTTGGGGTGGGCATACATCGTACTGTGCTGGCGGGAAAAAAGGCGCACATGCTGCTCCGGCCTTAAAATAGCAAGGTTTCATGATGAACATTGTCGATCGGACGGAAAACTCGACACGGCCAAATCAGACGTTACCGGATTGAGATTCACCAACGTCCGTGTGGCAACATCGGACACAAACCGCGCTGCTTTGGTTTTTCTTGGATTTTGTTTTTGGGGGTTTTCAAGTGTCTATCTACTTTTCAGAGAAATTTACATTTTTCGGTGTAAGGGATCTCGATAAACAGGAACAAAGAAATGGAATGCGTGGGCGTGGAAACAAATGTCTGCGAGATGCCGCCGGCCATGTCTTTAGAACTGTAATACCATGCGTATCCGTACAGAGAGAGAACGATAAACCCAAGATCATCAGTCCAAGTTTGCCAAGAGATCTCGTCCCTTGATGAAGCGGACCCGTCGGCGTGTGTCATGCTGCTCCGAGTCCCTGACGGCCCTCCGCGCCATATCGCTGGCCCCATCCTCGGCAGCTCCTCCGGCGGTTTTACCCGCTGCCGCGGCTCCGGCGCCGGCGCCGGCAGCCTCCTTGGCCTTCTTCTTGGCCTCGGGATCATCATCCTTGCCCTTGCCCTTGCCCTTGCCATCCGGTCCGGCTGCTTCGGTGCCGTTCGCGGCCGCTCCGGGAGGGGCAGCCTTGCCCTTAGCGTCTTTTCCTTTCGCATCCTTGGCCGCCTTGCCCTTGGCTTTTCCATCGGGCCCGACCTCGGTGCCATTGACGGCTGCTCCCGGAAGAGCCCCCTTCCCCTTGGCATCCTTTTTGGCATCTTTGCCCTTTTTCCCTTTCGCCTTCCCATCAGGTCCCACGGGTTCCGTGCCGTTGGCGGCCGCAGCACCCGGGCCGGCAGCCCCGCGCTCACCCTCAGCCTTCTTCTTCGCATCGTCCTTGGCCTTCTTCGCGTCGTCCTTGCCCTTCTTTGCCTTTTTGCCTGCGGGATCGGTTCCATTACCCGGAGGTGGAGGCGGAGGGGGAGCGTTGGGGTCGGGAGGAGGGGGACCTCCTTCGGGAGGTGGCGGTGGAGCGGCATTCGGGTCAGGAGGAGGCGGCGGCGCTTCTCCGTTGGGTGGTGGAGACGGAGGAGCAGCGTTCGGATCAGGGGGAGGCGGTGGTTCCTCGCCGTTCGGCGGCGGCGGAGGAGGCGCACCATCGGCGGGAGGAGGAGGGGGCGCAGCGCTCGAATCAGGAGGCGGCGGCGGCGCTTCTCCGTTGGGTGACGGAGGCGGAGGATCAGCGTTCGGGTCCGGTGGAGGCGGTGCTTCTCCGTTAGACGGTGGCGGAGGAGGGTCTGCTGCACCAGAAGCCTGAGAAGCAGCTGGAGCACCCTCGGCAGCTAACGGGGGAACCTCCGGGGTTGCATCGTCTAAAGAGGGTTAGCTGGTAAGTCAAAGAGTCGTCTCCATGTGTACCTGACGAACCTTGAGCTTTGCCGTTATCGGCACCAAGAGCAGACAAGACGCTGGCCACATCCATCCTCTGGACAAAGTTTCTGATGTCGAGGTTTCGTGCTTTGATCGAGGAGCTGTCCAAAGACCGCTTTGGGTCCTCGGACACCTCTGCACCCTGGCAAGTCTCGTAGCCGGCTGTCACTGCCGCATTGAACAGCAGAGCTGCCACGGCGGCTTGACGCCACGATAGAGTAAGATTCATCGAGGGCAAATGTTGAGAACGAACGCGTATGATACTAAATGGTGTAGAAATTCGAACACTTCTGTGGCATCAAGCCTATCAGAATGAAAGAAAAAGAAAAGAAGCAAAGTCTACGCTGTAGACTGTGACAACATCAACAAGAAAGAAAACGGGATGAGAAGAAGGTGTCTGCAAAGGATAGGCTTGAAGGTCCGGACCGACAGAAGAAGAAAAAAGACGAAAGACTCGGCCTAGATATACCCACGTTCGCCACATATGCTGTGATACCTTGAGACTCGGCCGGGTTAGTCGGCCGTCTCTGCCCTTCCATCGGAGTACCGCCATAGTAACTGCGGGCCAACCCAGACAATACTCACATCTTGAGCAGGGGCCGGTTTGAAGAGGATGTTGGGGGAGGGATGGAACATGACACCAGTTGAGGCGGGTGTCATAGTTGGACCGAGTGTATGTGGCCTGGCCCCAAAGTGCAAGGGCACCGTAAGCATCGAGAGCAAGGGAGCCGAGAGGGGAAAATTGCCCGCCTCGCTCAGCAAGGAACGTGATGCGCGAGAGGTTCTGGCTTCAGACCCGATGAGGGAAACGACGCTGTGACAAGCTTCGGCCAGTGTGCGGGTCCAAAATTAGATACATAGTCGAGACGATTCGGACCCCAGAGGTGGTGGGCTGGAATGGGCGGCCGGTGCCCAGGGGCGATGGTCAAGAGGGGTTTCATTCTGGAAGGGCACGGCCTTGTTGGACAGGACTCGAAGACAAGCTTAATCGTGTCTTATGACGCGACGGCCAGCGGGGATATACGCTTGGGTCTCCCGTCCTTGAGTGGGTTTTTCTTTTCTTGCTGCAAAGAGAGGAGGGAGACACCAATGTCAAACAAGGTGTACAGGGGGGGGGACGCCGTGCCTGTGGTGTCGACATGATCGGAAAAGGTTTGTGGGTAGGGGGCGAGAAAGATGCCTCCACCTTGTCCGAGAGCACACATTACCTATTAGTATCTTTTTTGGCGGCCAGGGTCATGTATCCAGGGAAGCCCTGTCACAAAACCCAAGACAAGGCCGGCGACCATCACATCGCTATTGCTGTCTAGCCTGATGGGGAGTATGGCACGACCTCGAGGCGGTCGTCTTCAGGGACATCATACATAGCTTGTCCATCCAATACGGGTTGATCGTCAGCATCGGAGTCAGCATACCGAGTCGGAAAGCACAACATCCGCCTCAGCGAAGCTGTAGGCAGTAGTCCTCCGCGCAGGCAAGGCGATATATTCCAGTAGGCGACTTTGGCAAGACGAGACAGTCCCAGCGCGTGTGTCTGGAAGCAAGGTTCCTGAACCATCCGTAGCAGGGCTGCGGGCAGCAGTGGGCGGATTCGAGGAAATGAACGAAGCCGATAGCCATCAGCTCGAAAACCATGTCAACCTGGTTGTCAGGAAAACGCCACGGCTCCAAATGGCACAAAAGTAAAAGAGATGGAAGAAGAGGAGGCGCAGCTGCAGCTGAGCTGATCGAGTGAGGATAATCCAAGCCGGGCATCGTGCCTCCCCGAGACACAGAAGAAGGACGTGGTCCAAGTTTGCGGGGACCTTTATCCCCGGCAGTGATGCCGTCTTTGTCCGTTATCTGTCCTGCCGCGGAGGGTTTAGCTCCATCGGTGCTGTCGCAGGCTGGCTTTCCTCGATGCTGGGTTAGGTTGGCTGATCTTCGATAACGTCGGGCACCCACTTGTGGGCACCCCCCACATATGGGCACCCCAAAAATGAAGCCATCTCCGTTACCACCATCGACTTCAATTAATTACTGCCCTCTTCTAGATGCCACTACAATACAGCTTTCAGCTTCACTAGGTAAATCAGACTCGCTGAATTCACCTGTGATATCCTCTTTTTCGCCAGCTTCAATTTGTGCCTGCTGGATGTCCTTAATGTTGGCGAACTTGGTGTTTGGATCCATCTGAACTGCCCTCCTTTTTCTTGCTGCAGTATTAGCAACCTGGGCCTGCAGAAGCTCAAGCTTATGCTGGGCAGTTGCCAATTGATAGGCCTGCTCACTGAAGCCTTTTTTCACCTTCCTGAATAAAAGGCGTTGAGTATGGGCATCATTTTCCAGCTCTGTGAATAGCTTCAGTTGGCCAGCCAGATCCTTCATCCTCCTTGGCGTCGACCATGCCACTGCAGATGATGCAGATGCCCAGCTTTCAGCTTCCCTGACTTCCTTGCCTCCAGACTGCCCTTCGCAGGCCTGATCTGCTGGCCCTGGTGTTGATGGGAGCATTAAAGGGCTCATAAGGGGTTTAGCCATAGACACAGGCCATAGGCCAGTATATTTCCAACCACTTTTGATGTTATCCATCGTTAAGCCTGCCATATGAGCCTTCTGATAACAGCCTATGAAGTTTCTCTTGCCTACAATAGTAGAATCATTCCACTGACTGAGGTATCCAAGCTCCTTCCTATAGGCTGCCTTCACAGGGCCAAAGACTGACTGGTCAAGTGGCTGGAGGACATGGGAGGTATGTGGTGGTAAGAATAAGAGATAGACGTTATTAATATAACATGTCCACATAAATTCTGTCGTTGTGTGACTCCCATGGCCATCAACAACCAGCAGTCTGGCCTCCTTCTTGCCCTGAGGGAGGGTCTGAGGGATGAAGACCTTCTGCAGCCATTCAACTGCAGTGGCATCTGTAGTCCATCCATTTTCTGTTGCAGTAAACTGCCATCCTTCATAAGGGCCAAGATCTAGAGGAAACCACTGCTGCTGGACTGTCTTGCCCTTATATATGATGAGGGGATTCAGGGCATGGCCCATGGCAGAGATGCATTCGATAATAGACACCCATGCCCTTGATCCAGGCTGTTTCTTGCGGACAGACTTCGTCTCAGCCATCCCCAGCACCAGCCCATTAGATCCCTGGCCCTCAAGTATACCAGTCTCATCCATGTTATATCTGTTGGCTGGTTTGATGCCCTTGATCTCTGGTATGGCGAGGAGTTTGAACCAGTCCCTGATGACCTCAGTAGATGCCCCATTAACACGCCTAGAATCAACAGGGCGACTTCTCTGGACCTTGACTGATGGATTCCTCTTTAAAAAGCCAGAAACCCAGCCTTTTCCTATAGGCTTTGTGTCTCCCATGGCATAGAGGATCCTTTCTGTGAATAGCTTCACTTGCTGATGGGTTGGAGCAACGCCAAGGGCATGCTGAATGCGAATCCATTCAGCCAGCTTATGCTCCTGATCAGGAGAAAGCCTCTGAAGGTCAGAAAATGCAAGTTTTCTAGCCTGCTTGCCATTGAGTCGATGCTGAAGGGTTGATCTTGGAATGCCATACTCAATGGCTGCCCTCTTTATAGCCTTGCCGTTGCTGATGGCTTTGATTGCTTGTTGGATTTCATTTTCGGTATATAGAACCATTAGGTATAGAAGAAGGTATTCCCAAAAAATGAAGTTATTTGGATAAATATTGTAATTGTTGCGATAGTTGGAAGTAGGAGAAATGAGGGGGCTGGTCATGGTGTTGAGGCATTTTTGGGGTGCCCATATGTGGGGGGTGCCCATAAGTGGGTGCCCGACGTTATCTCGCTGGCGATTAGTCTTCGGAGTAGATTCCGCCCCAAGGTGACTCCAGGCCTCGATCGAGACCAGAGGGGCCCAGTGGCTGCAATATATCACTGGTGCCCGCCAGAGGCTGTGAAGCCATTGTGGAAAGGCGCGAGGCATCCGGCGCGAAGAGCCTTCTTCTGTTAAGGAAAGCTGCGCCACATGGCCCTCTTCACTAACAGCAGATGCCAAGAAGCCATTTGTCATTCGCCAAGGTTTGACAGCTTTTGGTACGCAGATGGCAGTGGTGCAACGATGTCAGCTCTAGATCATAGGTGGTTTGTGGCTTGGGCTGGAACCGATCGATGGCTACGCGACTAGGCCGCATACGTCAAATTTTTGACTCGTCGGGGTCGCAACCAGCGATTCCCATACCCGTCGGTGTGATGGGCTTGGGAACGGCAAAGCAAAACAAGTATGTCACTTTCCAGCGGTTGGAAGCTTGGCCTATTGCCTCGACAGATGCGGCCATGTCTTGTTCGTTTACCAGTGTTCCCAGACAAAGAACGAAGAGTGGCAACTTTCCGATTGTCAAAAATCGGTTTGCCGCTCGACAAAGTCGGAGAGTCCTCTCCTACCTACCCGGGCACCAAAAAACTTGGCTTTTCCCTTGCGTCCTGCCTATTTACTCATTCCTCATCTCTCTACATCCCGCATCGCAGCCCAGCTCCAAGACACGTTCATACAACGAAGTTCGGTGTTGACTCTCGACAGTCTTGGATTCGACTACCGTGGTCCACCGACGTATTCTCATCTTGCTTGAAGAAACCACACTTCGGCTGTGGCAGCCATCCTTAGATAGCTTGGCTTCGGAGGTAGCACGGCTATCTTCTGGGCAACATGGCTATCGGCCGAAAGGAATTCCTAGTACGCAATCTGCATGTATCTCCGAACATGTGAATAGCTGCTAACATGGTATCTAGACGGCTGAGTGGGTTCTTGTCTTTCTTTGCTTCGTCGTTGCCTTGGCCCGACTAGCCGTACGCACATGGCACAGGATATGGTCTTTTTGGCTATCCGAGATATTCCTCGTCCTCGCCCTTTTATTCTTCCTTGCACTTGTCGTTGGAGACACGTATACGATGTCTATAGGCAAAAACGCTTTTGTTGATGAGTATTTTGATGAAGGCTTTGCAAAGGTATTTATACCCCTGTCCAGCCCGCCACACATAAGCAGATACTAATTTGACTGTGTAGTGGAAATTTGCCAGTTCAATTATCTTTGACCTAGGCTTTTACTTTCCAAGATTTAGTTTGCTGGCTTTCTATTACGAGCTTTTCCCGGCAGCCGAGAAGAAATTACGTCTGTACCTCCACCTCGTCACAGCTTACAGCGTTTGTGCGTTTGCCACAACTGCGTTTGTGGACATATTCTGGTGTGGCACTGATATATCCCTGAACTGGTGAGTCGCTCATGTTTTTCATGCCCAGTGCCATGGCACTGATGATTTTTGATGGTCTCTGACTTCCCTCAGGGTGAATAGTGAATCGGTTTGCACATTGGCTAGTCGTCCGGAGCCCATGTACATCAATTGGTCCATCGGAATCACCTCAGAATTACTTGGTAAGTTCCACAACATCTGACCCGAGCCAGGTCCCCCCGGTTCCCAGGCAAAAGTTAGTAAAGTTTCGTGACACTAACTAATACATTAATTTCAAGTCTTTGCACTACCATTCGGAATTCTCAGGTTAAAAGCCTTGAAAACGAAGGACAGAAGAGCTTTGCTATGCATCTTCCTCCTGGGCATTGCCACCCTTATCACCAGCACTGTACGGTTTTACCTTACAGTACAATCCATTTGGTCATTTTCGACCTGTAAGTATCCCCCTTACGCATGACTTCAATTTGATCCAACTAATCCGTCTTAGATCTCGTTGGCTCCGTTGAGATCGCCTCCCAGATCATTGTCATCGCCCTACCAGCCCTGCGACCATTGCTCAGCGTCGTGTTGCGTTGGTGGAGCAGACACTTCCATTCAAGGATAGGGTCTCAAGATAAAAAGCAAGCTCAGCAAGTGCCTGGCACGGCTGCTAGCCATCGAAGCAAGGAAAGAGTTGGAACATGTATCGATACCGTCGATACGACCAAAGGGACAGCATCACCTTAATCGTTATTATCAAGCATTGATACACCTAATCGAAAAGGAGGGAGTGATACCATTTGCATTGAGCAGGAAGTCTACAAAAACTCCAGTACATAGGGAAAAGCAACTACATGCGCAACATGTTTTTAACATGGTACAGCTCATATAAATCTAATGACTAATTAATATCTAACAACAAATATTTTGGATTTTTTTCGGTACGAAAGCGATACTCTCATTTGGAGTTCTTCCAAAGCTTGACCACGGTGCGTAATCGACCAAGTCATTTCATTCAGTATCTCCTCGCTGCTGGATTGACACCCGGCCAAGTATATTTCCGTTTGATTGCGGGAGGTGGTCTCAAACCAGCAGATATCTTTAGTATCACAGACACACTCTTATGAGGAGGAAAAGAACGATGACTAAGTAGGTTGTGATATTGCTGGTTGGTGTTATCCGCAGAAGTGAAGACGAGAGAGGTGGTGGCTGCGATGGTCATGGGCAGAAGCAAGGATTGCCCCGTCAAACACTGCTTCGAACCACACCCGGAGCAGAAGGATAGTTACAGTTTGATTCTTGAATGTCCTGGAGGGCGACGATGAAGTTAGCCGTGCAGTAATAGCACTAACGACAGATGCGGACTGGTGGCGGACAAGTGTTGGTCAACGGCATCGTTTCAGTCACGGAGCCAATACTACCCGGTATGCCTTCCTTTCCTGTCCTACACAGTACAGGTAGTTCACAGCGTAGCCTCCGCGAGTGGCGAAGTGTGCTGTCACACCCTGTAGCAGATGTGTGCCAGGGATGGTTGACAATCGCACAGCCGTGAACCTGGGAAAGGAAACTCAAACATTATCGGACGACTATTTAAAAGTTGCCAAACCCGTTTCACCTTGCTTGTTGGGGGTTCACATAGTCCGCTAGCAATGGTCCTACCGCAGCTCGCCGGTGTCCCAATAGAACATTATCAGAGCCGCACAGCTCTCACGGATCGTCTCTCCTGGAGGGCCACATGCCTGGAACAGGAACTCTGAGCAGCCGAATCATGTGGAGTCAGGTTCGCGGGTGAATTGGAGTTAATTCATCAACCCCGTCATCTGAAGGTCGCTAGTCTGTCAAACACAAGTCGTATGTGCAGACGCCAGTTCTGGCCCCCAACTCTGTCATCACAAGGTTTGCAGATACTGATGTATGTACAAACGCCCGTTGTTCGTCTTTCGGATCTCAATGGTCCCAATGAATCGATTACCGGACATGAAAGGAATGTACGTAACACACAACAGATCATGGCATGCCTGTCTCTGCGCAAACGTGTCTTGACACCAACAGCAGCTTCTCTACTAAGTTTCTAGGCCAACCTTAAATCCCTCGCTGATGGATGGCGATGAAGCCAAATTCACGCGGGTTCCATCGAGCGCCCGTGAAACAGCTCATCCGACTCTTGCCAAATGCATAACCCCGTCCCAGGCCAAGAGAAGAGTTCACTTCTTCGTCAGGTCGTTGATGGCCTTCCCCTTAGCAAGCCTTGCAAACTGCAACATTGGCACCTGGACCGAGCGACCGATCAGCGCACCTTGTTTTGTGATGAGCAGGGAGATTGACCTCATCCATGTCTGCCAGCAATGCTTAATCGCCAACCTGGTTGTTTCTCTGACGTGCACTGTCAAAGATCGACACAGCCACCGGGCCAGTTGTAGGAGGTACCATGTCGCAGAGTCTACGAAGGTTCTGGTCTCTCCAAGCTCTCTACTCACGCAGTTCTCTCCATAGCGGTCTCCGCTAGACCCTCAGTTCTATGACAAAACAAGACAGTAGACCCACGGTCGTCTGATATCGGGCTCGTGAACAAGCTTGGCACAACCATTGGTCTGAAGAGACCATCTCTACTAGGTGCACACAGCAGATCGTGAACGGGGAGATGCAAGGGATAGACGAGCTGGTCCGCAATGATCCCCACCCGAGACCCAAGTCACCCGACGTGTAAGAGAACCTAACGTGAAGGTAGGGTCATGGTTCAATAACAACACTGGCAGCTGCGTTCAGTATTTGTCAGGTGTTTTGGATCAGACTCTCCCATCGCGCCGACCTCGAATGAAGTGCCTCGCAATTCAGATCGTACTTGTCTCCACGACTAGACCAGGATACCGCCTTGTGATGCTGTCTTTGATCTGAGGCGAACAGGACAGTTTGCCGGAGGCACAAAAGGTATGAAGCGAATTTTAGAGTGTCCTATGCGGTCTGTCTGTGTGAGAGGAGCCGGTACTACGCCACCTCAAGGAGACTCTGCCTAGTTGAGCTCGCATGCCTCACTCTGTCATTTGAACCAAGGTGTGTGAAAAGATGAATGCTCAAAGTCGGTCAATCTAAATTTTCTATTCATCGGCTAAGCAAACCTTTCTTGTCGTTCGGTTTTGTTCTCGGTGCTTCTCATGATTGGAATTAGAGGGGGAATCACACATGGCCCCAGAGCTCTCAGTCTCTGGCAGAGGTGTGTCCATCCTAACAATTGCTAAGGATTGGCAGCGTCCCATTTGTACGATTACTCTTCTCTGCGGATTCCGCCACTCCATTCACTGGTGAAACTCGGGGCGAAACTTCAGTTCTGACTACTCCATCCGCTGTCTTTATACATGATGCTCCGCTTCTGGGGCTGACCGCTGACGTCTCGTTCTCGTTCTCGTTTTCAGATTTCTCCGTCACCGTAAGCCATATCCTCTTGAGCAATCGTCCAGAGTTCCAAGAGAACCGAAAGTGCATACTGGCCCTACATTCGTCGGTAACATCGTCTTTTGTGCCTGGATCTCCTCACCTACGTTAGCACGGAGCTTAACTTAAAGGTAATTTCCCATTCTGTTAGGTTGCCTGATGACCAGCGGGCAATCATTGCGCACATAGCGTCTTGTTTCATGTCGGCAATGACACTGGCAGGCCCCTTGGTGCTCCAATATCCAAATTTAGATTGCATGCTGATTTTTTGGTGATGCTCGTTTCATGGGTCGACCCAGACTTTAGACAGAGACCGGCCGATAGTAACAGGGCAACGCCTTTCGATGTCACAGAGAATCAGAGTTGGTGAGGGTGTGGCCTGCACAGGGCTGAACGGCATAATCCGACACGTAATGTCAGACGCCCTGATGTACGTAAAACCCCTCATTCTCTGCGCTAATTACTAGTTGAATGACTTGAACTGATCATGAAATGATCATATGCTGTTGCTTTTTTGATAGACTCAAAGTCTGGTACTTCTCCTTTCTTCCGTTTCGTTGCCCTAACCCCTTGTTATTGGACAGCCCGTGATCAGAACTGGTCGCCTACTGGGTTGCCTAAATGGCGATGGATGCGACACCTCTTTGAGGCAGAAAGCCTCATGTGATGAACTTATTGAACTTGATCTTGCCTACTTGACACGGTTCCTCTTTGTCTTGCAACAACTACCCGTGGCTGTCGAGACTTTTGCCCGCACTCTCACTCCGGCCTCTACATGCCGTATGACCGCAATGGTTCCAGTTCCCACAACATGCTGGATATTCTAAGACTCCATGCAAGTCCAAAGGTGATTCGTCCAAATCTTCTCATCAAATTGAGACCTCGTTCTTCTTTTGAATTTATGTGGAAGTAAGCCGTACTGCAGGCTCTGATGCTGCCCACACCATATCTACCAAAAGTCGACCTCGGCACCCTTCTTTCCGCCTAGGATGATGTGGAGTCACGCCGGAAGAAAAAATGTGAGCTCGACTGCCGCGATCAATGGGCTGATCTTGAGCGAAGTTATGTCCACTTTGCCTATCTCAAAGTAACCATCCAAGTCATGAGCAGGACAGAAAGATTGTCAGTCCTGCAAACCAACCAAACATCACGAAACTGCGAGACGGCCTATTCATGACGGTTTTTTCTTAGATAAAACCCTCTGATTCCATTTGGAAGAGAGAAATCTTGAGTCTCCGCCGATGAATCAGACATCCCAAGCTGAGGACACAGGTTTGCAATACCAAGATTGATCTAGCGGACACAAGGTCTTCGGATGCGTTTAACCTTAAGACCTTCGACACAGACTTCGGCCTTTTTCACGCTTGACAGTATGGCCATGGTTTGGGAACTTTCGGTATCTGATACAGCCGGTCACGCTATTGCAACAGAAACAGAGCTATTCAACCATACCCTCGTTCATTCTTCCCGGGGTCTAGCAAGGAACCCTAGTATGCGGCCTTATTCTTCGCTCGGTTCCCTCCATCCCGTGATACGGTAAATGGTGTCATAATGTCGGCAGCAGACTTTCATTGCGGTTGCTTGTTGCGGATGAAATACACACATCCGGGGAGCCATGAGACAGCCATCAAAAGCATCTGGCGCTCAGCGAACGATGCCATTGGCGGTTACGAGGTGCCAAAAACGAGTATACTAAATATTAAGGCCGGGATGGTCGACAAAATCCGGTCCAAGTCATCCCAGAAGGCTGGGGCGCCTTACAACCATGACTCCATCTCCCCCTTCCCTCAGCTGCCCCTGGTGAATCTGGGCTTTGTTCTGCCTCGACTCGCCATTTGTGCTTCCCTGGCCCCTCCAACGTCTCTCAGTGCTTATGAGACATCATTGAATCGGCCGCTCCTGGATTGCGATCTTGCTCTCCAGGAAGAAACACTCGTTACAACAACCTTGCGTCGAATTGTAGCTAGGAAGATGAACCAATTGGTAGAGGTCCTGGACATGCTGGTTACATTCAATCAGACTACTCTACATCAGGAACCTCCTAGACACCATGCCTGTCGACTGCTATCTTTTTGGAAATTTGTGTGGCCCGCCGTGGATGATTTCGGCTCAAAAAAACCTTCGCTGCACCCCCCCAAAGAACTGAAGAGGTTCTAGCAACGATCACCTACAACAACGCCAATCTTGCACAAGTTCAACTACACTCAGAGGGAGTTAAGTTTTGGTTCATTATCGTTACAGAATCATTAAACTTGTCGTTTGTGTTTAAGAAGTCATATAGTTCCGGCTTAAGTTGCTTTCCAATAGCGTCGAATAACGTGATTCATAGACCACCCTCATGTTCGGTTTACAAGGAACTTCACCTGTCGATATCCTCGGCCCATCTAACGTCGGTTCGCTCACCGGAACTTTGATTTTTTCATTCAAGGAGTACTTTGCGCACGTTCTAGAACTGACCTTCGGGGTGTGAACACTCCAAGACGTCGATAGAGGGAGTCTCGTGGCGGATGACAATCCGTCTCGATATCAAAAAAGTTTTCCAACCCATATTCGAACCTCTCCTAGCTTCAAATATAGCCCTCAGCCTCTTTGAACACAGCTTGATCAAGATACGGGGCACTTTGCTCCGAAATTCTTGCGGCATGGCAAATATCAAAAGGTGTCTGGCTAGTTCAAAGCTCTGCCGTCCCCAAACACAGTACCATGCACAGATATTTTGACCTTATGAGCGAGCGAGAGCTGGGACGTAGTTTCAGCTGTTTGTTTCCAGCCTGAGCTACTAAAGTTGTTCGAGATGCAACAGAATAACAGACTCGAGGGAAAAGCAACACCGTGGATATCATTGTTGAGGCAAAATTGGCCGGGCTTACTGATTTAGTTGGGTTTAAGGTATTTATGAGAGGATATAAAGCTTCTATCTTGGACAAATTTATCCATTCAACGAACATAGAATGCGCACATTTTGTTTCTTGGCACCCGGCGATGAGAGCTTGCCGACATGCCATCACAACATCATACAATCACAGCCCATGGCAAAGAATTTAGCGCTCAGTCCTGATTCTTTCCTCAGAGAGGCGTTCAACTTCTCGAGTCATCGACTTCTTGCGATACTTATTGACGTTTTACAACCAGGTATCGAATTCCTGTTTGAAGCCGGCAGCACCACTTCCCATTTCCAAGTGTGCTGTGTATGATCTTCATCGTGAACTTTGACTTGTAGCTCTGCAACTAACAAGCCAGAATTAACATTCGACTAAGCGAAGGAATGAGAGAAAGGTTCTTGTAGCCTTTGAGTGTTTATCAACTCCAAAATGAAATGTTCCGTTTTGGGCATTATTGAAACATTTCAAACACATAGAATCAACACAACTTGCCAGCACTCAATGCTTTGCAAGAGATCCGGAGTATTTAATAATATTGACAACGAAACCCGTGTGTCTATGGTCTCAGTTGGCTTCTGTCCAGCTCAACTCTATCTTGAAACAATATCCTAATTCCCTCTGGAACATGCTTGAAATCCGTCGTGATGGTTGGCAGTTGCCTACATGTGTTTGTATTCTCACTTGCACATGTCTCGGATGCTGAAAAGATTCTGGCATTTACACGGTTGTACGCACCTGGGCGAGATATTTCTTTCTGTTGCGGCGTCTTTCGGCTCATCACTTCAGTTCGGGTCCAGTCGAAACTGGAAGCATCCCTTGATATCGCTTATGTCTCCCCACCTACAAAGTAGCAATCCAAGTTGCTGGGCTCGATGCTCTCCGAACCTCAACTCCAATTCATCCAACGAGAGCACATCTTCGTCACTATAGATTGACCACCACAAACATCGCCGACCGAAGCAGCACCCTGGGCAGTTCGCAGCATGTGCCGGGTGGTCGAAGCCCTCGTCGTTTGCTGCAGCGAGCAGTGCGTCGCCGAGCCGAGCAGGAGCCGCCTGCCCCTTCTCCGCTTCACGCCGAAACCTGAACCGGTCTTCCTCCTCTGCGAGCAGGCAAGCAAGATGGGCTATCAAAACGACGGTCGTTTCCTCGGAATACCCATCATAGTCACTTGCCCCGTCATGTGCTCCGACCTCGCTCATCCTTCCTACAAACATCGGCTCGGGCTGACCTGTACTGCCTCTCGCGAGGTCATGGAGAGCCGAGCAGAGCGTCTCGTACTATGCAAAGATTGCCTCGCCACTGGTCACGCTGAGACCGTTTCGGTTCACGGTGGCTACGACAGCACCCTTCTTGGACACGAACGCATTCAGATGACTGAGGGCACGCAGCGAATCGAGGGTGATTGGACCTGCTGCGCCGCTGGCGAGTGCGTCAATGACATGTGCGACTACCGCGCGGCTGCCATTCTGTTCAGCATCTCTACGCAAGCGCCGAATGCCGAGAATGCCATGTCCGATTTTCAGGAGGGTGGGTATAAGGATATGAATGAGCATGAGACTGAGCATGAGACTGAGCATGAGACTGAGCATGAGACTGAGCATGAGACTGAGCATGAGATTGAGCATGACGACGAAGCCACGATTGTGGTCCGCGGCCACTGTGACGGCTGCAACAGTTGTGAATTTGGTCATCAGTCAGATAGTTGAAGGATTCCTCAGAAACGCGATGTTCGACACAAAAAGTAACGTTAAGAGGTGAATTCAATCTCTCGTATTGCGTGAGAAGTTGGTTAGAACGGGATAAGGAGGTTTGCCCTCGAGGGTTCGTTGTGGTTTTTTTTTTTTTTTCAATAATATTTTTGGTCGCATCTGAGACTCACCGCGTGTGGATAGAGAATCCCTGATGGATTGATTGCGGAGAATTGAACGAACCTCGACAAATTCTTATTCTTGCGGTGTTTTAGCGTCAGCTTCACAGCGCGCACCGGGCTTGCTACTAAGACGACAATGTGCTGAATAGAGCCTTGCGATGATATCACAGAAACGTAACAGCCGGGAACGCTAAGCGGGTGCTGGTATCGTCGTTACGTTGGGGTCAATTAGCATCTCGATGTTGCCGATCTTGTCATGCCTGTGCATCTGCGACGTCAGAACACGGGGCGGTGGATTCTCCTACCTGTCAATAGCGGGTTTGGGCAACGGTGGGAGAAACAGCTAAGCTTTCAGATCCGAAGCGACGTCAGGGCGTGAAGTCATTGGCATGTGCATCACTTGAGCATGTTTGTCGGCCTTTGGCTGGAGCCTACATGACCTCGGCCCGCAAGACTATTGCCTGGTAGGATATCGTTGCCTGCCAGGGTTCGATACATGATGGGGAAAACTTGAGTCTTGGATGGAGATAGAAGTCGTGGACAAGAAAAGGGGGGATTGACACTGACGATGGACTGATGAATCAACCGGGACCATCCCTCAGCGGCATCCCCACGCCGCATTGGCATCTCATGTCGAATGGTTCATGCGCTGTCATCCGACATTTGAGCCCGGAGAAAAAGGGTTGAGTTCGTGTTGGCGCGAGGGAGCGGCCCGAAGAGATAGAATGACGCTCGAAAAGAAACAAATAACGAGCAATGGCTATTCTGTCTGTCCCTGATGATGGGGGAAGGGGTAGCCGGACGACCATAATCCCCCCGCCGTCTTCTATGCATGGCTCTTCTCGTTTGTCTCATGCCCATCGTCTTTGAACTTTCCCTTCCTCCCACCCCCCGCCCAGCTTGCTGGCTCGGCTACGCCGGTTCTCAGTCTCAATCACACTAGCTGGGCGGATGACGGGAATCACGGGATCCCACCAGCCCGCCTGTGCCCCCTGGGCACCTTAGCTGCACACCTCTTGGCAAACTGCCGGCAGCCCACTATGAGGCCGGTAACAGCCATTGGCATTCGTAGCAACGGGCCCTTGGGGGGGGGGGGGGGGTCGAACAGAGCCAAGAAGTTCCTCCAAGCCGCTACCCTCCAGAGCTTTCAAGTTTCTGGTCACACTGGCGGCGGCGGCGGCACCCTTCCCATGCCTCGGCTCGGTCGCCAACAGTCGGGTCTGACCGTTTGCCATGAGGGAGGAAAAGGTCTTTTGTTAGGCGCAGACAATCGACAACGGCCCAGAACCCGGGCGGTACGGCATGGTGTCACTCTCAGTGGAGCCAAGAACGGGGCGGCCTTCGGTCACTTTGCGTTCAATGCGACGGGATGGGGTGGTTAGCAGTGGTCTGAACTAGTATGTCCCGCCTAGCTGCTCACCGGGGGGGCAGGTTACTGTAGTCTGTAGCCAAGAAAGCTGCCTGACATGGGTTACAATGGGGGCATTGGATGGTGAGATTTGCCTGTTGGTTCGGGGTGGATCGCCGGCGAGCTGCTGTAACCCGAGGAATGCGTTCATGACCCTACCACCTAGTAAGAAGTAGTTGGTTCCATTGCTCACGAGGTGACCGATCACTCCGAGCTGGACTATTTGAGGCCGTTGCCTCCCACGAACTGCTTCTTCCCTTGACTGAAAGTCCTCGCTGGCTGAATGGTGATGCTATGCTCCCTCGCCTGACTTTCCCTGCCGCCAGCCCTCAACATGAGGTTCTCCGTCGCTAATGCACTGGCCCTCGTTGCCTCCCCGCTGTTGGCGCTCACTGCGGCGGCCGACCCTCTCGAGTACAGTTCGACGCCCGCGGGCCAAGTGATCAAGGACGGAGTGAAGCTAAGGATTCTCCCCGTCGGCGACTCCATCACCGTGGGGTTCCTGAGCAGCGATGGGAACGGATACAGGTTGAAGCTCGACGAGAACCTGTCCGGTGAGTTTTGATGCCTCTCAGTCAAATCCCGCATCGCAAAAAGCCGCCCACCAAAGAGCGAGCAAAGAGCTGGCTGACGCTTCCCGACAGCCAACGATGTGGTCTTTGCCGGCGACGTGACCGGTGGCACCATGGCCGACGGATACTATGTAAGTCGCACGAAACCCCGGGATTCCAGCATTTTCGAATGCGTCGCTCGCCGCACCTGTTTTTTCTGACATGCGAGGGTGACAAAGGCGGCCTGGTCCGGACGGACTATCAAGTACATCGCAGACAACGTCGGCCCGTCCCTGGAGCAGCGGCCGAACATCATCCTCCTCCACGCCGGCACCAACGACATGAACCCGAACCCGGACATCTCCCAGGAAGGCAACGACCCGGCGGGCGCCGCCGGGCGGCTCGGCTGCCTCATCGACCAGATGATCGCCGCCTGCCCGGACGCCGCGATCCTCGTGGCCCAGATCGTCAACACGTGCGACGCGAACCAGAGGCCCGGGACCGAGGAGTACCAGAAGCTCATCCCGGGCGTCGTCGAGGAGCGGCGGGCCGCCGGCCACCACGTGCTGGCGGTGGACTTCGCGGCGCTGGGCGACGGCGTCCTGCGGGACGACTGCATCCATCCCTCGGACGAGGGGTACCGCACCATGGGGGACTACTGGTACGACTTCATCGCCCAGATCCCCAAGGACTGGATCACCGAGCCGGTCGGCGATGACCCTGAACGGCCAAAGAACGAGGCTGCCAGCGCGAACAACAACGTGTCGGGCAGTACCAGCGCGTTCGCCGCTGGGTTCGGAGGGAACTGGGTCGCGTCTCTGGCGGTTTCGGTAACGACCGCTGTAATGATAATGAGTAATTGAGCCACACCTTGATGACATTTCTTTGAAGCCTTTTGGAGGGGGAGGAGAGTGAATCATGTCACCAAATCAGTGAGTGTGCCAGCAAAATGGCATGTCGTTCAATCAAATTATCGACAACTTGTGTGGTGGCATCCGTTGAACTCGTATCCCAGATGAACGTAGCACTGCCATTCCATGAACTTCAGTTATGCCCATCGTACCTAAAGCGGTTTCATCCAAGTTCCAATTGCCGGAACCAAATACCTTGTGCTTACATCCTTCTCGTGTGTTCCACTTCATTTGCTTCAACGGGTTCGTTTGCCATCTCATCTCATACTTCAACAGCGCGCCAAAAAGCT
The DNA here is from genome assembly GCA_034638275.1 of Colletotrichum lini. Lineage (NCBI taxonomy): Eukaryota > Fungi > Ascomycota > Sordariomycetes > Glomerellales > Glomerellaceae > Colletotrichum > Colletotrichum lini. The sequence continues at coordinate 306,119 of JAWQJV010000002.1, read as the reverse complement.
TCATTCGCATCCACGAATCCCCGACGCACATTCTCGCTCAACCGTGCGTGCACCTTGTGCCCCTCTCACCGCGATGAGCCTCCTAGGCGAGATCTCCACGACTGTCCGTTCCGAGGATTCTGGCCCAGTCTGGACCGCATCGCGATTGCTGCCGACCCCGCCCTCTGATGTCGTGGATAGCGGCTGAGTATGTTCGGTCATCCCTGCCGCAGCGGCCCTGAATGGCTGCGATGCCATCAAGGGTGCAGGGGTGCTTACCCGTGCTCTCGCGGATGGTGTTGTCGATACTTTTGCTCGCGCAACCGTAGACCCCTCATTTGGGCGCCCTTCATGACGTTGAGACGTGTCGCATCTTGTCTTGTTGGAAAACTCAGTGAGGGTATATGACTGAGTAGCATCCCCTTCCTGGCGACCGCTGGGCGTCTGTGTCTCACTCCGGCCCAGCACTTACTTACCTGCCCACAATCTTGGATATTTACTCACAAATCTCAAAGCAACTTACACCGTCCAGCTCTTGTCAGTATGTCGAATAGGAAAGACCACGGCCTGAAGCAGCACGGCCTGTCGGACGACGCCGTGGAGGCCGGACACGACTTCATTCACGACGCCGAGGTTGAGGAGGAGAGGGTGAGTGGGCCATGAAGCCAATTCCGCCAAGGGAGATAGATGGTGATAACAACGTTGCCTTTCACAGAGACACAGTGGTGACCAGAACACGATGCCCTCGCTGGCCTCGCAGCAGAAGAAAGGCGTGAGCCTCGAGGGAATGCACCCGAGCGAGCCGGCGGGAAAGGAGAAGACGAGCAAGAAAGCCTAGCCCCAGGCGTCATCGTCTTGGATGCGCCACAGCTTTACTGTAGGCGCGGCTCGTTTGCTTCGCGGTCCGGCGGGCGTCACACAAGGTGTTCGTTCTGCTTCAAACCATCCAGATTGAATAACCAAGGCTTATTGTAATGATTGCTGATGGAAGGGGGCATTTACCGTAATTGTTCTGAAAACCCGCTATTTTTGATCACCACAGGGCTCTTTCGAAATACGTTGAAATCAAATCAGTACTTGAGCGTTTGTTTACTTGGAAATCATTTGTTCCATGTGCCTCTTTTCTAATGGGATGGGATGCACTGGCCGCGGCTCTTGCAATACACCAGACCAGAAACTGAAATGACAAAAAATTGAGCCTGGACAAAGCTAGAGAACGCCCTAAAGATGGCTAAACGGGCCCATGACTCGGCCGTCTGCCAAAAAGAATCGCCGACTTCGGACGTTTATCGCCAACCTTGCTGGAGCCGAAAACACCGGGGGGGCGGACCGGACCAACCCAAACACCCCAAGAACCACACCTCGGCATCGGGAAGCGAGCGCCGTTTTCATCTTCCGTTCGTTTCATACTGAGTTTGTTGTTCAGTTTTTTATCACTTGATACAAAAAACATAATGGCCTCCTCGCAAGAACACCCCCGCCGCTTCGTGGTCCTCGGCGCCGGCGTCATCGGCCTCACCACCGCGCTGACCCTGAGGGCCGAGTACCCGGCGAGCAGCATCGCCGTCCTGGCGGAGCACTTCCCCGGCGACTACCACATCGACTACTGCTCCCCCTGGGCCGGGGGCAACTGGTGCTCCTCCGCCAACGACAACGGCCTCCTCGAGTCGTTTGACCGCGTCGCCTTCGACCGGTTCCGGGAGATCGCCGAGACGACCCCCGAGGCCGGCATCAAGCGCTCGCCGCTGAGGATGATCTTTGACCAGCGGATCGAGGACGCCGAGATCCTCAGCAAGGGGACGGGGAAGCTCTGGTATGAAGACTTGGTCGGGGGCACGGTGCCGTTGAAACAGGACGAGCTGCCGGCCAAGGCCGTCTTCGGGCTCGACGTGCCGTCTACCTTTGTGATTAACACGCAAATCTACCTGCAGTGGTGAGGACGAGGGTCGCTTGCTTCCATTTTCACGTCGGAGCCTCGATAGACTTACAATCATAGGCTCCTCGAGCAATGTAGAAACGGCAAGATCGACCTCGTGCGCCGCCGCATCGACCACATCAGAGAGGCCCGCCTCACGCCCGACGTGGCCGCTGTCTTCAACTGCACCGGGCTGGGCTCCTACTCCCTCGGCGGCGTGGAGGACAAGTCCATGTACCCGACCCGCGGCCAGACCATCCTCGTCGAGCAGCCCATCCGGCCCCTCGAGAGGATGTACTTCCGGTCGCCGCGCCGCGTCGACAACGACACCACGTACGTCTTCCAGAGACCGCTCGTCGGGGGCGTCGTGCTCGGCGGCTGCCGCCAGGACGGGAACTGGGACGGGGAGGTCGACCCGGCGCTGGCGAAGACCATCGTCGAGAGGTGCTGCGCTCTGGCCCCCGAGCTGGGCCGCCCAGAGGATCTGAAGATCATCAAGCACGGCGTCGGGCTGAGGCCGAACCGCAAAGGTGGTCCGAGGATCGAGGCCGAGAAGAGCGACGCGGGCTTGGTGGTTCATAACTACGGAGCATCCGGAGCAGGATACCAGGCGTCGTGGTGAGTTCACTCACTCCTAGGTCCTCGCGAGAGCGTCGACTGCGCTAACCAGTCTGTAGGGGGATGGCGGCACACGCTGTTGGACTCGCAAAGGCAGAGATTGGGCCAGGAAAGCTGCCGGCCAAACTCTAGTTCAACAGCCAGATGAACATACATGCCTCTATGCTGCTGTCTTATGCTGCATCGGCGTCATACAGAAGAGTATTTTGCTGTTTCATACAATCACTGCAATTCTTCCTTGTTCCTTCGGGTCGACTAAACAATGATTTAACGTTAGGTCATGCATGTATATTATGGTAAGAATCCGATATTCATTAAAGAATCCAGCCCCAGTCAACCCTCGATCCGATGCCCTGCGTTCCTCTACACATTCGGCCACATGTAGCCCAGCCATTTACTCAGCGTCTGGTTCCAGGCGCCGCTCCCAAGCTGCACGTTGACCCAGCTATCGACAAACTGCTTCCAGACAATGTCCCTGGGGATGGCGTACCCCAGCTCCTCAAAGTTGAACGGCACATCCAGCTGGGTGAGGCATAACTCGCCCTCGTGCATCTTGACCTGCAACTGGACCTCGATGAGGTCCGAGATGACGGCGTCGGCCTTGCCGTCCAGGATCGCCTGGTAGACGGCGTTCTTGTCGTCGACCAGCACGATGGTCGCGGTCTTGATGTTCACGCGGTCAAAGGCCTCGTTGGTGCCGCCCGGGTTGACGGCGATCCGGACGCCGGACTTGTCCAGCGACTCGAGGCTCGTGTACTTTTCCGCGTCGGCGCAGCGGATGGCCGCCGTCTTGCCCACGCGCTGGATGGCGGTGGAGAAGAAGACGGTCCTGGCGCGTTCGAGGGTCAGGCTGACGCCGCCCATGGCGATGTCGTACTTGCCGGCCGTCAGGTCGCTGGTGACGTTGGCCCACTTGGTGGGCACGAGCCGCGGCGGTTCCGTGAGGCCGAGGGCGCTGGACAGGGAGTGAGCGGCGTCGATGTCGGCGCCGACGTAGGTCGTGATGGTGGCTGTGGAGGTGGCGTCCCCGGTCGTGTTGTTCATTACGAGGTACGTGAAGGGCTTGTAGTCGCCCGTCGTGCCGACGTTGAGGTACCCGCGAGAGATGATGGTGTCGAGGAGCGAACTCACTCTGGTATACGATAGGGACGACCGTGGTACTGTTACTGTCGCGGGTGTGTCCATCACCGAGCCGAGTTGCTGGGCTCCGGCGCAGACGCTCAGCAGAGCCGTGAGAAGCGCAGATGTCTTCAAGTGCGCCATTGTTGATTACCGTCTGAAATCGGGTGATGTAAGTGATGCGAAGCCGGTATCCATAAACTCCCCTCTCTCTTTCTTCCCCCCCCCCTCCCCTTCTTCCCCAAGACCTTTAAACAGCGGATGAAGGATCACTTTTATTCTCTTCCACAGTCCCAGGCGGACGCTTCCGGGGCCCCCGCGTCTTCATTTAACGAGTGGATCGTTGCCAACGGCATGAACGCTAATTACGATAGCAAAGGGAGAAGGATGCCTCTTATTGGTCTTCCGGACTTGTCGATGGATGCCAAGAAAAAGCTAGATGGCCCACCGGGGTCAAGAGTGAGGGTTCTGTTGGTCAGGCCAGAGAACAACTCAGAATAATTCGCTGTTTATTATATTACAAGACAGGTGTAGCCGGTGAGGAGCGTAGGGATGGCGCCTCTTAAACACTTGGAGAAATGCTTGATTGAGTCTAAGAATAGTTGCTGTCGCTGGCCAGTAAAAAAAAAAGGCAGTTTGTGCGTAGGACGCTCCATCCCAGCCACAGGAGGCTGTGCAGAACTCTTCAAGCAGGGATATCGTGAGTATTGCTGAAAGTGAGTTAAACAACGGGTGATTGTGAGCAGTAATGAGGTGAGTATCACCGGGTGTGAGTGAGATGACAGGTCAGAGCTACCTAGCAGCTTCCGAGTGCTTCGTTCGACTTGTGTCTACAAGGAATTCAACGACAGCAAAGTTCCTCGCGCGAATAGGTTCTGTCCACGCCTTTTCTGTCGGATAATTGCTGAGGCTGGGACAATCTCTGTATCCCCCAGACAAAGCTAACCTCTGGGAATAACCTACATCAGCTCAGACGTGCCCGCTGTTCCGAGCACGTCATCTCTAAGTCACTGCCAAATGTTTGGGGCCTCGTCGCTGCCTGGAGCCAAGCGTGGTAACGCGTGTTGGTCGATTAGAATCGTCGCATGTTGTTCTACGCCGCAAGCCGAACCAACGGTCTTGGTGTTCTGGGCAGAGACTATTGCCTAAAGACGCAACATGTGATCGGTAGGAGACGGATCGATGAGATGCCGAAAAAGGAAGCTCCGTTTGAGTTTGGATGATGGCAGAGGCTGGTTTACGTTGGTTCTCACGGGATATCAGACGCAATCACCGAAGACGAAATTGCGGCGTCGCATATCTTGTAGCATTGTTTTAAAATGAAAGTGTCTGTGATGGAAAAAGGTAAAAAAGAATCAAATTAAACTCAAAGACGTTAATTGCCAGTACCTCATTCACCAGTGTCCGATCGCACCAGCTCATCGTTAGCCATGACAGCACGACAACCAGCCAGCGCCGAGGCCTCTGCCGATATCTACGAAGAGTACATCCAGTGAGTCCTCCGAGAGCAATATGGTCGAGAGGTGAGTGCTACCAACACAACCATCCGCTAATCTTGAAATTGTCCTCATAACAGCAGGTCGTCGGTATAACGCCTCCCCAACACCACAATGCTCGAGTATACGAGCTTAACATCAATCCCGGGACACAAGACACCGCGGCCGCCGCGCCAAAGAAGCCCGGCGTGGCCCCTCTGCCTTCGCATATCACGAGGCTCATTATGCGCTTCTCCGACCCAGCATCGATGCTGGACGAGGAAGTCAGGGTTCAGAACGAGGTGGCAATCATGTCGCTCATGCGCGAAGCCCTGGGTCCGGCCGGCCCCTCGCTCGTTCCTGAAGTCTACGGCTGGGAGCCGTTCTCGGAGGGGACGGGATGGACTCTGATCGAGTTCAAACAGGGCGTGCCGCTCGCTGGCAGGTTTGCCGGGATGGACCCGGACGTAAAGCGCGAGGTGCTCGCACAGGTTGCCAAGGTGTTCAAGCACATCCAGTCTTTCAAGCTGCCGGACTCCGTCAAGACCTACGGCGGCCTCAACTTCTCTAAAGGCGGCGGGCTCGTCGGCGTTCCGACGCCCATTGCGGGGGGTGGTCCTTGTAACTCGCTCTCTGAGCTCTATGCAGAGTACTTCCAGACGCAGATTGCCTTCGCTGACAAGTGTGACATTGCCCGAGGGTGGAAGGACTCTGAGCTGCGAGCCAGGCTGGAGAGATTCCGCAAAGAAGGGCTGAAGTCGCTTGTTGAACGAGTCGATGCGCGACTAACACTGGTGCATGGAGACCTTGGTAAACCAGATTACCCCGTCCCCAGTCCACTTTTTGTGGAGGGATGTTGCTGACCGGGGTAATCTCCCAGACGGCCACAACATCTTGTTCGACGAGGGGACCAACAAGTTGACAGCGTTGCTCGACTACGCCTTTGGCCACGTCGGCTCCCAGGCCGATGAGTACTTCTACTCGTTCCCCAGCATACACGGCCTTTTGATCCCGCCCTTTCTCGACGACCCAGAGGGGGACCATCTCCGGCAATGCCTCCTCGATGAGTTCGGCCCGGAGGACGCCGAGCGGACGTGCGCGTCAATCGCCTGGGCCACGGCCGTCGCGAGAGACGACGAGTTCGCCAAGGCGGGCGTCGAGAGGTCCGTCGACATCGGGGGCATCGAAGACCGCTCTCTGAGTCTGTCAACGGCATAGTGAACGTTATATCAACAGATTTCACAGTGGTCTGGAAGGGGCTTAGGTAGAAGGCAGCCAGAGTCGTCAAATAGAGTCTCCATAGACTTCTTGTACCTAACTCATCATAAGGAAACTCATGTCAACCGCCAACCCCCGGCCCCACTCACTCCCATCAGAACACAAAGTTGGCGGCAACCCCCTTGACCAGGTTCTCGGCGAGCAGCTTGTGGATGGCCAGGCCGGCGTGGTAGTTGTCGGCCCACAGGCAGTCGCTGGAGCCGTAGCACGTGGCGTCCCTGGCGCCGTACTTTGCAAAGTTGCCGATGACGGCGTCGAACGAGGGCCTGGTGTCGAAGACGAGGCCCTTGACGCCGCTGTTGGCGGACGTGAAGGCGGCGAGGCGGGTCTTCAAGGCCGCGTTGTAGGCGGTGATGTCAGAGCGCAGACGGGCCAGGTCAGTCTCGGATTGGCCGATCATGGCGGGGATCTGGTCAGAGAAGGCTGTGGAAGGGGGGGAGGGGGAGGAGGGTTAATGGCTTTTTTCTTTTTTTTTTGTATCGGGATCTCGGGGTGGTGACCAGAAACGACGTACGAGGGACAGTAAGCAGGACAAAATTGGCGAGGCCGTCGTCGGCGAGGGTCTGGAGCAGCTGGAAGTAGCGGTCCATAATCTTGGCGACCGGCGCGGACTGCCTGTCCCAAAAGGGCTCTCCGACGTCGTTGATGCCGATCCAGACGGCGACGAGGGCGTTGGCCTTGTCGACCTTGGCGGAGGCGTACTGGGTGTACTGCGCGACCTGATCATCGACGCAAAACTGGGCGTAGGTGTCGACGATGTCCTTGTCAGTGGTGGCGCCCGTGACGGCGAAGTCGTACGTCAGGACCAGCGAGGTGTTGAGGGTGCTGGTGAGGTGGCCGACCCAGTTGAGACCGCTCGAGGTGGTCTGACCCGGCAGCGCGGGGTTGCCGAGCGGGTTCCCGGCGGCCGGGAGGGTGCCGCCGGGCCAGAAGCCAACGGTGGAGTAGGAGTCGCCGCTATGATCATTTTCGATCCGAGTCAGACAGGCAGGACTTTGTTTAGTTGACTGTTGCCGATGAGACATCGAAAGAACTTACAAGACGATCAGGTTCTTGGAGCCGGTCTGTCGCGGGGAGACGGCCGGGGTGGGATTGGCAAAAGACAGGGACAGGCCGGCGGCGAGCGAAAGGGCCTGGGTGAAGGACCTCATTGTGACAAAGGGATTTTTATGGTGTGCTATGTTATGTACCAGCAGAATATCAACACGAAACGAAACAGAACTATCGGTAGAATGAAGCGAATGAGGCGACCGAGCGTGTGTGTAGGGGACACAGCTGCAACGAAAGACGGACAGACAGACAGGAGAGCCGCGATCGCTCACGTCTCGCGTACGACAGCAGCACTCGCAGTATATATTGTCTCCCCTCGAGGAATCCCCTCATCCCTAGGAAAGCTCGGTAGCATGGGGCTGTCTCGTCAAGAACAAGTTCGTCACTGTGCGTTTGCAGTACATTGATTTCCCCATCCCTGGCCCAGTCCTCACTCAACACCATTGGTGGAACTCCCCGTAGAAGCTCGGGCCGGGGGCGATGCATCTCCCAAAAGGGGAGAGATTGCAGGTCGCAATGCTGGGGCTTGCGGGGCCGAGAGCAACCCCGTGGACCCCTTTCCAGCGGTTCGAGGCGACTTTGGAGGTGGCCGAAGACGGTTGGGGAGTTAGACTTCTCGATTTGTCAAGTTTCCCCTTTGGATGGAGACCCGTGGCGTTCAGAGAAAGTCTGTAGAGGGTTGGTTGAGTGTGTTGTTGTTTGCCTGTTGCGGTGCACCATTGGCACCAACTTGTCAACTTGTCTATAGGTACTTGGCCTAAAGCTTGGCTGAGAGACATTGCCTACTTGAACAAGCAGCAGAAGCAAACTTCGATTCAGGCGGCTTGCTTTGGAAAATCTGCACTCACAACTACTTCAATGTAATGTGTTTATGCACATTTGACTAATGCAACAGATTAATGCAACTTTGCCTATTTCAATTGGCTGGGAAGTTGCATCTGACTGGACTGGCTGTTGCTGTGGGGCAGCTGTCACCGATTATGCCAGCTTCAGCCAGGTGGCGCCGTAATGTGGGGCCGTCCGTCTCCCACTCGGCCGTGCCGGAGACCTCATACAACCATCAATGCAACCAGCTCAACTGGTCAAGAGCCCAGAGAAGCGCATTCTTCCCTCCACAACTTTCGACAACCTGATATCGCAAGGGTTTTTAAGGAGTTTAATAGTGAGCATTGTCAAGTTCCATTCCGTGCTGATGTAAGTTAGGTACCAAAACGAAACACACAACCTCGACAACCCCCTTAGAACGGAGGGTTCGCGTTCTCCAACAGCTGCACAAAGTACTCCTGGAACCAGGCGCCGGCCTCCGGCGCCGGTACGACGGACGCATTCGACCTGCACTTCTCGTCGAAGCGCACCGCCGTCGTGTCGCTGGTGCCGTCCGCCTGGCCGCCTGGCTTGACCCAGACCACGGCGTCCAGCGTCTCGATCCCCGTCTGCACCGTCGGCCGCGGCCCGAACCCCGTGTCCTTGATGTTGCACCAGTCTCCCCACGTCTCCCGTCCCGTCGGCTGCTTGCCGCTGCGGCCCTGGTCGACGATGAAGTTGGCCGGGAAGCCCGCCTCCCGCAGGTGCGGCGCCAATGCCGCGTGGAACTTGGACTCGTCCCAATTCTCGTTCGGCGTCGTGTACGACGGCGCAGTCGTCAAGTTCCAGCCATTGAAGTTGCTAACATTGCTACAGGTGCCCCTAACCGACTTCGGCGACCCTGCCTTCTTGTACAGCTCGGCGTAGAGCTCTGCCGTGGGAGCCAGAGAATCCTCCCATCCAACCCATCCTGCGTGGCCTACATCGATGTATATGGCGACATTCTCGAGGTTAAGTGTCTTCAAAGCGTATTCAGTTCCCTCCTTGTACGCATCGGCGGCGCCGGCGCACTTGGGGACGGCCATATTCTGCTTAGTCATCAGCACAGCCATGTATCAATTAACGCAGGTGCGAATGAATGGAAACTAACTGTAATAAGGTTTGCGAGTCCATCAGGTTCTGTTGTTTTCACAAATTAGCATGCTGTGTTACACTAAAGTTGCACGGGGTGGCTGCACGAACCGTAGACAAAGACCTGGCGGACGTCGGAGTACTCCTTGGCCAACGCCGCGATGGGGTCGATGTACTCCTTCTTGTACTTCTCAACGCCGCCCTCGGCGATCAAGAGCTCGCCTGCCGATGCCTTGGCGGAGCAGTCGCGGTCGGGGAAGTTGTAGATGACATAGGTGCCGGCGTAGGGCGGGTTGGCGCCTTCCTGGTTGAGCTTGCGGATCTGCGCGAGGGTGCTGTTCATCAGGCTGATGTTCTCGCGGGTGTCACTGCGGCCGTCAGTCGGTGATCGTACGTTTTATAGAAGAAGAGAGCAAAAAAAAAGAAGTGGTGACTCACAGCCATGAGAACGTGGGCACCTCGGCGACCTTGGCCGCCTTCTCCGCGAGCTCGCCGGTCAGCTGGGGGATGGCGAGGTTCTTGATCTCGTCGGCGTATGTGGGGTTGATGAACAGCTGTCTGTCGGCCAATGGGTTTCCCTCGTAGGAGGCGATCTTTCCCTCGTAAGAGGAGGTGACATTTCGCTCGTAGGAGCTGATCTTTCTCTCGTAAGGGGCGGCCTTCCCATCGTAGGAGTTGACGTCGCGGAGTTTTAAGGTCCCCGCCAGGGCAGCCGGCGCAAGTGCTGCGGCGAGAAGAAGCTGTGCTACGACCATTGCAAAGTATGGGTAGAAAACGAGAGTCGGTGGAAGTAAAAGAGTGTCGTATCCAAATGGATGTTGGCGTGATGGGCTCTGTCATCTCATGATGTCCGTACCGATGGGGGCGTGGGCGTTTCAAACTTCTTATACAAGATCAACCCATCCCGCCAAGCTGAGAAGAGGGTTTGGGTTCTCATCCCGAGTGGAGGGGGAGGGGGAGTTGACACTTTCGACTCACTTTCGCACCTCATGAGGTGCAGGCCCAAGGGTTCCAGACGACGCGCTGGTCCTTCATTTAGACGTGATCCGCCAAGGATGTCGGGACAATCTCTACATCGTAGGCTTCTCTGCCCCGAGCGATTCTGAAGTTCTCCGAGGTTACTTTTTGGTGCCGTGTGAGATTCAGTGCGGCCGGGCCTTTGGCGGCGGGGGTGATGCTGGATGGCCAGCCAGCTGCATTGGCGCCGAGCCCGTCGATCCCTGGATGTTTGCCAGGGTGGGGCAGCTAGGGGGAGTTTCGTAGCACGGCTTAGAGGAGAGAACATGCCTTGACGGTCCCGGTGGAGAGCCTGGCTCCGAACGACCAGGGGAGGTCGACTCATCCCTCCAGGATACCGGCAGTGCTCAATGTTCGTGCTCCCATCAGTCTCTAACGGGTTCGGACGAGGACATAATATCAAGCGGGTGTCATCGGGCCAACGTCAACGCCTCCACAGGGTAAAGATTTGGGGGCGGCGGATTGATTAAGGGGAAAGCTGTGTCTAGGAGATTGTTGTCTGTTTGGAAGGGTGGCCTCGTTTATGACGAGTAAACCTTGAAGGTTGGAGAAAACCTTATTGCGATGGGAACAGAGTGAGGTGGGGAGAGGGTAATACGTTTTAGCGCCTTGGGTGCGGGTCGACGACGAGTCAATGGCTTTGTCGACAGCGTGAGCAACTGAGACAATGAGTAATCAAGCTTAACTGGCTTGAGGTTGGTGTTGCTGATTGGAGCATGATCGTTCTCTTCGGACACCGATCGACGAACGCTCCGAGGGGCGCGGCCTCAGAGCCCGATCCGGGCCTTAAGTCCCCGAGCGGCCGACGGCTGGCTACCTGGAAAAGGGGCCGTCAAGGGTTCAGACCGGGTGAAAAGGGCTTCTCGACGGTTACTTGTACACAGTCATCTATAGACATATGCAACATTGGACTTGCCACGCGTTTGTTGAGCAGGGCCTTCAGTCTCACAGCACTATACTTCATACTCCGTACTGTCCATATATAGTTTACCTAGCCAAAACGCTGGAGTTGTCTCCATTCTGAAAGACTTTTGAAAGGACACAATGACAATGCTGGGGATATACTGTTGCCAGTGTCTTGGCTCAGTGCGGTTGTGGATGAATAGTAGCTGGGTAAATGATTTTCTGGTGCAATCAACATGACTACTGGAGGGAGTGACGCGAATGAAAATCTTAACAGATCATCTCAGGGTCAGGATCTCATGCTGATTCTCACTTGTCTTAGTGGGAAAAAGACCCATCGCATGGCACAGACTACTCTGGTCATTTCGGCGAAGGTACCGCCGGGCCCCATCGGCGTTGCCGGCACTGGAGCGGACGCCATTTCGGCCGAAATTAACCGAGACCGACATCCGGCCCGGCGTTTCGGCCGAGTACGTGCCCGAAGACGGCAGTCACCTCACAGGGTGTATTACGACGCGCTTTCCAGTCGTTTCTTCTGATGTATTGTAAGGCAAGAAAGGAGCTGACTTTTTCGACAGTTTCCTCATAGTAACCCGTATTCATTTGGGGACTGACTGACTGTAGTACTGCACAGTGTCTGTCATTCAGAATCGCAACCGTCTTGTTACTCAACGCGGCACTGTTCTGTTTCTTGTTGACCTCACGATGTACATGCTTAATTCTCTTTCTTAACATTTTTTCTCCAAGTTTCCTTTTCGACCATCGACAAGGACGCCACGTGAGAAGAATATCGAAGTCCCATTCTAGCATACATGTCCATGCATCACGTGTGGGTTTGTCCTGTTCATTGTTCCTGCAGCCCGCCTAGAACCCGTCAAGACCGGACCGGAGGGAGCGCCAATTTCACATACACTGTCGCCTGGTTTCATCTCAAAGACATAAAGTCTACAGTGATCAAGTGGTTGGTTTCGCTTGAGTTTCCGGGATTGTGTGTTTTTTCAGTATTTAGCCTCTGCTACAGACCTTACAGCCTATGCGTGACTCCTCAACTCCGATCATTTCAACTAACCAAGAACATGATGCCAGTGTCGGAGATGGGCAATTTCGGGTACATCTGGCCCCGCCACGTCTGTTCCTTCCATCTCATGATCTCATCGTCGAGATTAGTAACATGAGAGTCCTGGAAAATTCTATCACCTGCCAGATGAGGTAGGATACCTCTCATGAGTATCCGGGTTTCTTATGTTAGAAAAGAATGGTAGGGTCCGCCTTTGAGACTTTGACCAGTCAGGGACCCATGATGGATAGGAGGTATCTTCGGGATGGTAGACGGAACCGAATTCGAATAAATGAATTAGTAATTGGAAGTTGGTGGCGCTGTCGTCAAGACGAAAGGCCGATGAAGCAACCTGCCTGTACAATTCCGTCCAGTGGGCAGTGTAGTCGAGATGAAATCGATTGCCATCCGGTACGAGGCCAAAGAGGGCAACGACACGGTCTTTGGGGTCACGACACTCGGCTTCATGAAAGTACCACAGCAGCTCCAGTATCCCGCGTTTGGTGTCGGGCTCGCGCAGGTTTGCGGCCATGTTGATTGGGTAAGAAGCCACGTCCAAGCTGAGAAAACGCGTGGCGGCCCAGGAGATGGATAGTAGAGGGATGGAATGCCACCCGCAGTGAACGGTTGCCTCGCGGGCGAGGATCGCCTCCTGGACGACCCATCGACGGGTGAACCAAGACCGCAAAAAGAAGTCGTGTAGGAGCCTAAGTCCGACCAATGCGTCGTCACGATCGAAGACTTGTTTCAAGTGAAAGGCAACGCGTCCAGCCATATCCCACTGCGGTTGAATTTCAGGGAGCCGACTGAGTATCCGCAAAAGTGTAAAAACCTTCGCAGTCATGCGGTCCTCCGTACCCAACCAAATGCAGACGTCTTTTGCCTCTCCATACATTCGGCCCATCAGAGGAATTTGCTGGGCCTTTTCCAACTCGTTTGTCTGATCGAGGCATATGGCGTCAATCCACAAACAACAGGGCTTATCCCGCGCGCGAAAACGTCGCAAGAGGGCGTCGACGTTGGAGGTAATCTTCAAGTACGAGATGTCATCATCATCGCACCTGATTTCCAAGGTCCGCGAGGGGCTTTGCTCGCCCCATGTGTATGAAACAGCAGAGTATTCTTCTCTCTGTGCCGAACGTCGGCTTTGGAAGATCGTGCAACTCAAGGCATCTCTTTCATCCACCGCCGGGTCTAGAGCAACGAGTCGCAGTGCATCTTCCGTTCCCAAAGGTTCGTAGTAGTATTGACTAAAGACCGGCATGGCCTCGTTGTTTTGTGAAATCAGGTTCTTGTACGGGACTTATTGTATCGAAGGGCGGCGGAAAAGGAATGCTAGCGAGCGTATATGATGATGTCGACGCCGTCGCGGATACGGTTGATTTTCATGTATATTGTTTCTTCATCGCTCTGTTGACACTTCACCCGGGAAGCGGGGTGCTGATGGTGATCAGATTCCAGAGTAGGCTCTTAACAATCAAGGCCGTTGACGGAAACCTCTTAAGCTATATACTTAACCTTCTTAATTAGTACCTTTTGGTAAATTATATTATGAAACGCCCTTCCTGCATGTATGGTTGCTGCAGGCCGAGCACTCTACGGCATGTGGTTGGCGAAGAAGCTCGTGGCCACGTCACTTATCTTAGTACTTACTGGGACGTGGACGATGTGGTTTCCTCTTATTGCGTGCCGGATAACGGTTCATACGAATGGCTGGGCGACACATCGCAACACTGGTCCTGATATACCCCAGTGTACTTATCAGGGCCATAAGGAAAGCCAGCTACTTGGATGCAAGGCTAGTTAATAGGGTGGTTGTAGGCTTAGATGCGTTTCTGATATCAAGTTTCTAATGAAACCTTATACCTGTGCAACCTTAAGAGTGACCCTCCTTGGCAACGTATCTAAGCAGTTTCCTCTTAGATACGTTTGGTACTATCACACAATACCCTCAACCTTGTTTGCATCCACAACAACACACACCCAACTCGAACCAACCGATGGGCAGGTTGGAAACCACTTCTCCGGGACCACATAGGGCGGACCGGCGCTTACTCATGCCCGCAGGCAAAGGAGTGGATCAGAACGGAAATGACAAGGGAACGGCATCGTAGTTGAGCCACGCAAACATCACGTTTTCGACGCTGATCAAGGCCTATCCCAGGATCGCCCGGCCTCTTCGTCAAGTTTACCCTCGATTAGCCGCGCCACTCGATGCGTCAAAGGACGACTACCCACACGCCTAGCTCGACGTTAGTTCCGGAGTTCCGCTGCCGTATTTACAAGCCCACACCGGCCGGCAGAGTTCACCAACCCGATGGTCGGGAGATAAGATGAAGGGCCCATCTGATTAGATCGTGTTTGAACCGAGTTTTGCCAAAATCCCTCGTACCACCACTACCAGACCATACCTGTATAGAGACTGGTCCCAGACGGTTTCCTCATGGGCAGCCCACTTTCACTCTTTAGACCTGACGATCGCTGCATCCTGGCCCAAAGGCCGCTGCAAATTTTTCACACATCTGCGGAAGTCCTCTGCCCAATGGATGGTCTGGTGAGCATGGGCCGCAATGTGTCGAGAATCTTGGGTCTGGCACATCTGACGGATCCTTCGAGACTTGCTGGAAAACTACTTGTATCCCAGACGTCTCCTGCCATGATGTCGTCTCCTGGATTACCTCCACAACCGTAGCTCGTGAATCGTCCGTCCATCAGCCCCCTCCGCCAAAAGACCTCCGCCATCTCCCCGCTGTCGTCATAAGCAGCAACGCCAAAGAGACGGGCGTCTTCTCAGACAACGTCCACCTCTCCAGGGACGGCACCATCTCCCCCTCGACGGACCGCGAGGAAGTGCCCATCTCCTCCGTGGGCGAGGTCCTCCAGTCCCAGGGCGTCACGCGCATGGAGGCCGTCTACCGCGAGGCCAAGCAGAGCCGGCTCTCGTTCTACCTCGTCGGCGTCTCGGTGCTCGTCTGCGCGTGGGCCTACTCGCTCGACGGCTCGACGACGTCTTACTACAGCATCGACGCCTCGTCGCACTACAAGCAGCACTCGTCTGTGCTTTCGACGCTCTCCATCGCTACCGGCATCATCTCGGCCGTCTCGAAACCCTTCGTCGCCAAGATCTCCGACGTCACCTCCCGGCCGTACACGTACATCGTCACGCTCCTCTTCTACGTCGTCGGATACGTTGTCGCGGCCTCGAGCGCGTCCATCTCGGCCTACGTCGCGGGCGAGGTCCTCGTCGCCGTCGGCTCGTCGGGGCTCGACCTCACCAACGACATCATCGTCGCGGATCTGACGCCCCTGGAGTGGCGTGGGTTCGTCAGCTCGCTGCTGTCGACGCCCTTCATCATCAACACCTGGTTCGCCGGCAAGATTGTCGACGCCGTGCAGGCGAGAGACCAGTGGCGGTGGGGGTACGGCATGTTCGCCATCATCATGCCCGCCGCCCTCGGCCCGGCCATCGCGACGCTGCTGTACCTCGACAGGAAGGCCAGGAACGAGGGCGTCGTCAACCTCGCGTCCTCGAACGCCGTTCGTCGTGCGGCCAAGGAGCTGGCCGAGGAGAAGGGCTACGACGGGTCCCGCGGCGCCATCGTGGCTACCGCTCCCCCCGAGCTTTCGGCCACCTGGATCGAGAGCCTCAAGCGCAGCCTCGTCGAGATCGACGCGTTCGGGCTTGTCTTATTGGGGTTCGGGTGGACTCTGCTGCTTCTGCCGTTTAGTCTGAAGACATACGCGGACCATGGCTGGCGGAACCGGTCCCTCATCGCCATGATGGTCGTAGGAGGGGTTCTGCTCGTCGCCTACGTCGTCTACGAGATGAAGTGGGCAAAGGTGCCCAGCGCGCCGCGCAGACTCGTCATGAACAAGACGTTCCTGATGGCTATTGTCATTGACTCTTTCTACATGCGTGAGTTTTCGGTCCTGACCAAGAACCTTGACGTAACCCCTTGATTGCACATGTTCAAACTCCTACTAACACAACTCGCAACTCAGTCGCCGGTAACATGAGAGGCCTGTACTGGTCATCCTACGTGTACATCGCCAAGCCATGGTCCTCGCAAGACTGGGTGTACTACAACAACACGCTGACCCTCGCCCTCTGCGTCTTCGGTCTGGTCGCCGGCCTCCTCCAGCGGTGGACACACCGTTACAAGATGCTCCAGATCATCGGCCTCTGCATCAAGATCATCGGCATGGGCATCATGATCGACGGGCCCCGGGCCACGATCTCGACGGCGCCCATGGTCCTCTCGCTCGTCATGATCGGCTGCGGCGGGGCCTTCTCCGTCGTCGGCTCCCGCGTGGCCTCACAGGCATCCGTCCCTCACCAGGACGTCGCCCTGGCCATCGCCCTGCTCTCGCTCTGGTCCAAAATCGGCAGCTCCGTCGGAAGCGCCGTCGTCGCCATCATCTGGGCGGACAGGATGCCGAAGCTCCTGCGCCGTCACCTGCCCGCCTCCGCGACGGACAAGGACGTCCAGAGCCTGTTCAACAGCGTCCGGACGATACGCACCAAGTACGCCTTTGACGACCCCATGAGGCAGGGGGCCATCGAGGCGTACCGCCGCACGCTGTACTACTGCCTCGTGCCGGCGCTGGCGCTGGCGTTCGTGCCCCTCGTCGCGGCCCTCTTCCAGACCAACTTCTACCTCGGCAAGCAGCACAACGCCGTAACGAACGTTGGCAACGATGGACTGGTGCTCAGAGAGGAGGACCGCAACCCGGAGCCCCTGCCGCCGGCGAGTAACAAGAAAGAGGCGTTTCTGAGGTTTTGGGCTGGGAGGAAATAAAGGTTATGTATTGTGGCCTCGGCCGTTGTTGGACGTGATTCTTCCCCGATGTCCGACGTCCGTCGCCCGGCCTGGGTAGAGAACGTCACACATGCAGACAAGATCATGCACACAGCCTCCAAAATACAGACGCACGTTTTCGGCAGATCTGAGATGCAGGGCTTGGCTTACGCGTCGTGTGTCCCCCTTCTCCTTCTCCCCTGGTCAACGTGAAGTCGTGAAGACGTGACAATGTTGGGCAAACAACCCCACGATTCCTGGTTTAGACTGAGGTACGCGGACCCCCTGGCCATGCACAGCGCACAACTCATGGTTGCAGTCAACCTTCCCTCAGCGGAAATGACAGCTTCATTGGTTGATGGGCCTGTCTTGGGACTTGATAAGGCACGCCAAGGCCTGGAAGTGGCTGCATGCAAGCATTTAAGCGAACTGAGGCCAGATCCAAGACGACGGGAAATCCCAGACGGAAAAGCCGATCCGCGGTGGAAGAACTGCAATTGGCGAGTGGAAGGTCAGTATGCATGCTCTGGAAAGACTGAAAAGACTCTTAAAGAGCCAATGTTTCCACCGAGTTGTGCTTTCGACTCACTCGAGTCCGTCTGGGATACGGAGGCTCAATGAAACGAGCCGAGAAGCCTCGGTGAGCAACGTGTCTCAAGCCCACTGTTTCTACCACACCATTTACGCAAATGGATGGTCCCTTGACGATGGAGGGGGGGCTCTTTCGCCCGACTAGACCGTCCAGTCCAGCGGTTGAAGCTTTGGAGGCGTTCTGAGCGACCCAAACCCGGGGTCTGGTTTGCTGTGAGATCCTGACTGCGCCACCGCCCTGCATACACCAAGCCGTCAGCACTGTATCTCTCTCTCTCTTTCTGTCTCTCTGCCTCGTTCGCGTTTGTTTTTTTCGCTCACCAGTTCTCCAAGTTTGCCTAGCCGCCCTGGAGATATGCAGCTGGTCGGGTGATCATGTCGTGGAGTCCATCAACAGGGATAGAGTAAGCTGTGCCACGTTTCTCCCAAAGCCTCGAGAGCCCAGCGCAGGCTTCGATAATTCGAGACAACTCATTTTGTTTTAAAAAGACACTGATCCAACGACCTGCACCCGTCCTTTTTTGAACTGGCAATATCCTGTGTCTTCAGCTGGTTCATAACGCCACCTGTTACCCCGCATCCCCTGACATTGGACCTTTCTCTCTCTCTCTCATCACAAACACCACTACCAGCTTGCTGCCTCCTGCAGCCAGGACACCCGACGATGCCCTCGTTCTTCAAGAGGTCCAAGGCGAAGGAGAAGGAGGCAGAAGAGGAAAAGGCAAACGCTGAGCGTCCCGCTACGCCGCCGCCGACGTACGAAGCCACGCAGGAGGAGCCGCCGCCCTTTGAAGACCGACCGCCGCCGTTCGAGGCCAACGGTGCCGGTCGTCGCGGTGGTGGTGGTGGTGGTGGCGGCGGTAAAGCGCCCTACACCGAGGCCGACGTCGCCAACATCACGGCTGCCTTCGCCTCCCTCCGCCTCGGCACCCAGAGCGACCCGGACGTCGACTCGTGCCTCGCGCATCTGAAGCTTCTGTACGCCATCCAGACGCTCAAGGAGGAGGTCGGCTACACCGACGGGCTCTGGGACCTATGGGACGTCCGCGCGGGCCCCCCCGACTCCCCTTACAAGAGCGATGTCAAGGAGAAGGGCGGCCCTGTCGGAGACGCCGGCCCAAGCAAGGAGCCCGAGGACCGGAGGAAAAAGGTCCTGGCGATTGTTCGCGAGAAACGGTGGGCCTTGTACCTGGCGCGAGCCGTCGACCGGTACGAGACGTGGTGGAAGACGCTCTCGGAAGGCCGCCGTCTGCGCGAGGCCGAGATGAGCGACGCCCAAAACGCCTCGAGGTACGCGACGTTCCCCGAGGGGAGCGAAGACTACCCGTGGAGCGTTGATGTCCTGCCGCCGTTGGGTGAGTGATGACCATTTCGCATGACAGAATAGCCGCTCTGAAGAAGCTGACAAACTCGCAGACGTCCTCATGGTGTGGCACACGCACATGCTCAACCCGAGAGCGTTCCTCGAGGACTCGATCCGTTGGGGTCTCCGGACTCTGTGGACGACGGGCATGCCCTGGGCCCAGGTCAACCAGGCCATCGACTCCAAGTTCAACTACGAGGCGTCCGACCTGGCCAGGTCCAACTGGGAGAGAACGACGGGGAGGTCCTGGGACAACATCGAGGAACCGATGGTGAAGTCTCTGCAGTGTCCCTCGTGCAAGCGGGCCATGGAGGTGCCCTGGACCACGTGCGGCTTACCAGAGACTTACAAGGGGGATTCGTAAGTAGTTTACTCTTCATGCCACACACCACAACACGTGGAGACGATGGTGCTGACGTCGCGATACCTGGGATAGACGGCCCGGCCTAGTCGGCAACGGCTACGGAGACGGAGAGTTCTCCCAGAGATGCGACCCCGGCTGCGGCACCCTCGTCACCCAGCGGCTCCTTTCCGTGGCCAAGATGATCGGCGACGCCGAGGCCTATCTCAACGAGGGCATCACCATACCCTCCACCGTCCTCGAACCCAAGACGGGCATGCCCGTCGTCGGCGACGCCGAGAGGCTGCTGGAGGTGACCTTCCCCAACCGCCTCGTGGGCCACGGCATCGCCTCGCAGCTGTTCGACATGCTCCAGCCGGGCCTGCACGAGGACTGCTCCATGAAGCACGTCCGGGACCTGGTCACCGTGGCGCTCCAGAGCGACGCGGCCTTCTCCAGGATCCAGGAGGCCAAGTTCGCCCAGATCGGCAGGAAGGAGGGCATGGCCAGCCGGCAGATGGAGCGGACGGAGCGGTTCCAGACCTCCAAGATGATGTCGCGGTACTGGGAGAACCACTCCATCTTCGCACTCGACCTCGTCGCCGCGGTCATGCGCCAGGGCGTCTTTGTCGGCAAGATGTACTCTGTAAGTTTTGGTGTGATTTTCTTCTTCTTCTTCTTCTTCTATGTCCTCTCCATCTCCTCCTTGGTAACATCAGCTTCTGACTGACCACTGCAGCTCGACTGGCTCCATGGCCCCAACGCCCGAGGCACCATGGACCGCCTCGTCCAAAAGTACAACCGCTTCATGCTCATCATGACCGAGAACGCCTCCATGATGTGCGTGCCGACGCTGGACGTCGACCTCGCCTGGCACACCCACCAGCTGGCGCCCCGGGCCTACTACAAGTTCTCCACGTACAACAGCGCCACCAAGGGTAGCAAAGAGGCCCGCTTCATTGACCACAACGACAAGGTCGACGAGGACCAGCTGTCCAGCTCCTTTGAGTGGACCGGCAAGCTGTACCTCGACAAGTTTGGCGAGGTGTACTCGGAGTGCATCTGCTGGTACTGCGAAGGTCTGTCTTCTCTTCCATGGTTTTCAACCCCCCCAAAAGGTTCTTCTCAGGATTACTGACGTCGTCTTTTATGATAACAGTCAACCGTATCCAAGCCGCGGCAAACAGCACAGCCGTCTTTGGAAGAACCAAAGTACAGAAAGGTACGGACAACATCCACTCCCCATCCTTGTCGTCTCGCATTGTCTTCCAACACCTCTCGTCTCGTATGCTGACATGTCACAGCCGTCGACAACTTCAACAACTCTCCTGCAGCGAACTCGCCCGCCTGCCATCCTTCGTCCTCGGCCCATATCTCGGCCCACAACTCGTGTCTCTCGTCGTCACCCCTCCACCGGGGCCGCGAGTTCCAACGGGCCATCTGGAAGAGCCGCCTCGACGACGGCTACGAGCGCGCCGTCAAGCGCGTAGCGAAGCGCGGTCGCAAGCTGCCGCCCAAGGAGGAGTTCTACGACCACTGGGGCAAGACGTACCACCAGCACGCCCCGAACCTGTTCCCCGGGTACCTGACGTCGGATCTCTACGTCGCCGGCGACCCGGGGATCCTGCACGGCAACTGGGCCAGCTGCGCTCAGGGGCTGTGCGGCACCAACGACATCGCCGCCGGCGGCTGCGGTGGTCCCGGCGGGTGTACGAACTCCTCGGTGAGTCTGCCATGTTCGTCGAAGTCTCGCGTGGGTGTTGTGGCTGACTCTTTTTGGAATTAGGGATATTGGACCGGTTCCGGTCGTGGAAAGCCCGGTAAGTTTCATTCCAGCCCACAGAGTAACACAATCTTTGGTCTAACAAAAGCGCTGTGCAGTTTGCTCGGGTGTTGTTGCAGGCTTCGGCGGGGTAGGCGGAGGCTGTGGAGGAGGAGGAGGAGGAGGATGCGGCGGCGGCGGCGGCGGCGCCTAGGAGATAACATAAGGAGATTTTTGCTAAAGTTTCTATACTAACTGTTGTTCTTTGTAAACTCTTACGTTTAAGTCTATAATGTTGCCTCATCATGTTACCCCTTATCCTCTTCTAGTGAGACGCAATCAATGCAGGTAGTTATAGGATGTATATGCCATCTCCAGTACATACAAAACTAACATGCTAACATGACTGTGTAGAACTTTTAAAAACAAGAAATTGTAACGACTGGGCTGGCCAGAGAGATTTCCAAATGTTACTAGGCTTGTCGTATCGAAACCGGATCTCAAGCGCCCGCAGCATCAAAGGCACTGGGTCAGGAGACCAGTGCTAAAGATGCACGTCAAATCAGACTCTCGCCCTTCCTACGCACACCAGTGGTTTAGATAAACTGTTTCAAGCTCACCAACCAGGAATCGAACGGTATCTCTTGATTCCCGCCTAGACAGACAACCTTGAGTTTGACCCCTAAGTCACTTGAACTGCTCTGGTGACGACCTGACGTCTTTTGTTGAATCAGGTAGGGCAGTGACAACTGGTTGGCTAATGGGTGAGGAAAAGGTAAAGTGAGGCAGGCAGTTGGTTCCCTTCTTGGTAATTTACACGCGTGTGCGGTGAGGAGTGTTGCGGTTGTTGACGCACGCCCGACACCGGTCTGCTGGCGGTGATGCTTGTCTACACCGAGTCTCACCAAGAGCCCTTGAGTCTGGCTATTCCTAGTATTAGACTCTGCCAGCGCCTTTTTTCAACCATCGCCGTATCATTAAAGCCAGAAGGAGAGGTCAGGCGCTGGTCTCGTCTCATTTTCTTCTTGCTCACAACTCGGTTTCTCGTCCCTCCTCATCCCCATCCTCACTATCGATCTCAGTCTCACCATCCATTTCTCACTCGCCACCCATCTCATTCATCTGCGACATTCACCGCATCGCCTTCAGTCGCGCCGTCTCTTGTTTCAAAATCGTGTCAGCAGAAAACCTCCACGCACGTTGATAAGATCAGCCATCATCCGACGCCCTTTAATTCATACATATTTCTCATTCAATCTCTCCTCAGTTGCCCAGATCGCCTCCAACTGCACCATGGCCGAGGGCTTCGCGAATGTTCTTCTTGCCGCGATCTACTGGGAGGCTGGCTTCTTCAGCTAACCCTGCCTCGGGGGGCTGGCAACTCTTTTTGTTTCTTCCTAATAACCAGACACGGTTCATCACAATGTTCGCGGCTTGGTTCCAGGCATAAATACCCGTCATCAAATACTAAATCATCATGTTTTCCCATTCGTCACCCCCTCTCTTACTCACTGTTTCTCCATTTTTCTTTGTGAGACATCCCGCCTCGGGATAACCAGGGGGCAAGGTCCAAATGTCGACATGATACATCCGGGCTAATTGGCTTGCGACTGCAATCATCATTTCTCGGGATGGTTTTAATTCAGTTCAGGCTATCGGGAAACACTACATTCAGTCCAAGCTCTTGATGATCAACCTCAAACTTCCTTTGCTCTCATGCTCATGTTATGGAGTAGTAAGAAATACAGCATCAACGAGATATCTTCGGCGGAGGCTCAAGAGACCATGCACCATGTTTTGGTCATCTTTCCCTCCAAAGAGTCCTTAGATATACAACGAGGATGAACGACCTATATGTTGCTGTCATGGATGGTGCATATTTAGCTCAGGAGTGCTGCACAGCAACCGTGGGTTCATTTTTGCGCCAACACCACAGCTGTTGATGATCTTGGACGTAGGTTTCACTGTTGGCTCTTAACAATGACAACAACACTTGATACGTATTTAGCCACTCCTATCGACCCAGATGACCTATTGGTCTCAACAAGAACAATAAAATTGGCGTACTCATTTGCAAAAGATACTAATCCCCTATCCGCGTAGAAGCCTAGGGCATCATGAAACACCAACCTCAAGCTCGCTTTCCACTTGACTTCACGGGTCTGTCGGGTTTCAAACCCAAGCATCCTCCATCCTTGATCCTCATAAAGCCAAAAGAAAATCATAAAGCATAAGGATAGGGTATCACACAGTTCCATGTTGCTCTCCCCTTTGCTCCGACTCATATCCCAGCAAGTCGTTCAGCAATTCCTGGCCTGATTGGCCGTAACACACTCCGGCCTATCCACTGCTAGCATCACTGCTAGCATGGGCTGCAGTCAACTAGCTGTTTGCGCCGGCAACCAGCCTATCAGGCACACTCGTGGTGTCGTTGATGAAGACATCAAGCTGCGGGTTTGGGCTAGCGAGAGCCGTTAGTCAGTAAGTCATGAAAGGTCTACGGGCTAGCATGATGGTGTCGGTACTCACCTACTCATCGTGGATGGTGTTGATGAGGTTGATGAGCTTTGAGGTTTCTTTGTGATGTGTTTCTGGGGCACCTGGCCTGTGGTTCTTGGGGTTGTCGAGAAAGTATGTATGGAAGAAGAGTAGTTGGTTTAAGCTTGGTAAAGGGTATCTTGAGGGAAGCCCAGCTCCGGACGGTGTTTGCTCGACAACTTTCCCGTCACTCCAAGGGAGTGTCCCCTCGGGTATTTATAATTGTTCTCTCGGCGCCCAAACCCTAGCTCGAGAGACGAGAGGACGTTCTCTTGTCTCCCTCCTCCTCATACTCCTCCTTCTTCTCCTTCATCCAGATATCGACTTTGACACGCTCCCCATCCCGCATGCCATGCATCGGGTTAAGGTAGCTTATACGAGCTAACTCCTAAAACAGATGATATGCTGGGTCACATGCTCATACCCCGAAACGATGTGGCACATTCAACCTTCACTGCAAATCGAACACTCATCCCTGACGCCCCCCCGGCTTCCACCCTCCTCCCACCCCTCGTACTCTCGGCCGGATCATAGGTCAGTAAGGCCGACGATGACCGACGACAGGTCCACAAGCAGATTGATTCAACCGACTTAAACCACTCCTGCGCCAAGGAGGTGGGATGATCGATCAGCCAGCCAACCACGGACGGCCGGTGAGTATCGCTGAGGCTCTGCAAATTATCCTAGAGGTCCAGCGAGCATCCATCTCCCGTTGCTCTCATCACTCGACCATCATCTTGAAGCACATTTTAACCATTGGCGTCTCCCTCACCCCTCCCTCGGGCCCCTCCTGGCTGTGATTGATGGATGTCACGAGACATACCATGGGACGGCTCGACGACGGGACAGCGGGTCGCGAACGCGGGCGGGTGCGGGAACCATGGTTTTTCCTGGTTTAGACCTAGACTACTATCCCATGTTCGTTCTCTTCACGACGAGAGAGCTTATCACCAGGCTCTGTTCTCCTTTTCACTGCAACCTTAGGAGAGGTTCCCCACCCCCCCCCCCCCCCCCCCCTTCCCTCCGTTTTGTCTCCTCCCTCGAAACCTCGGGCCGGCGGCTGCACGTTGACTCTCACTCACCGTTAAACCCACAACTATCTCTCGTCTCGACTGCATCTCATCCGGCGCCTTTCTTGATTCAGAAGATAGGCGGGGGGGAAGGGGGCACAGATTTGGGGGGCCCCCGCTCCCCATTCGACTTTCCTGCTTGCGAATTCATGCAAGTCTTGCAGGCCTACTGCAGCCTACCTGCAACTCCATTCTCTTGAGTCCTCCAATCATTCAGGACATGGCTGCTGTGGAGTTGGGATCAATTTCCGTCATGGTCGATGCGTGTGCTTCCTGCGGGTTCTTTGTCTCCTTCTACGGTGGGTTCTACTGCACCTGCCAGGAATCGCGCGTGTAGGTCTACTCTCGGCTTGGAGGGGGTTACTTACACGTTGTCGTGGGTTAGCCTTATAGGGAAGCTGGGATGATCCTCGTCAAGGGTTGGTATCCTGGCGGGACGAGTGGCCGGCAGGGTATGCAGCTCGTGCGAGGGCAAGGGAGATGAGGGAGGGGTAAAGGTCACCGGCATGTGAGGGCGTCGGAAAAAGGCCCAGGGGTTTCGTCATCGTCGGCGGTTGGGCCATGGGATCAGCAAAAACGATAAACATGCCGGATATCTACAATAAGTAGCTTCAGATGACTTGTTTCCAAGGGGGTGGGGGGTCTCTGTGCTAGACGGAGAAAACTTCCTAATCCCGAAGTTGTCTAGGAATGCCAAAGAAAGATGTGATGAAGCAACATGGTGGCGCGATCCAACGTTTCATCGGTTGGTGCGAGAGAATTACCAGAAAGAGGAGAAGAGGAGGAAGCCGGCGGTCAACATTTTCTTGGTCCTTCGGTGTCGAGATAGACTCGCATGAAGCTCTCGAGCAAATCATCACAGCTAGCGCCGTCGATTGCCGCCGGGAAAACGTCATGGTGGTCCGATCTGCTGCCCACGGGGTCGAAGTTCTCGAAGCCAGCCGGTGACAAGAGCACTCTATCACGAAGCCACGTATGAGTACAGTAGGTAGGCCCGCCGGGCATGGATAAAACGGAGCAAGGAGGGGGGAAGAGGCCGGGGAAGAGTCCACAAAAAGACGGCCACGATAGACCGGAGGCCGCAGAGGACGGGGATCAGGGATGGAACGAGGTACGGGACGAGAGTCGAAAAGGACGCCCGGCGCGAAAATGGCATCGCTCTCTCCGTGGCAGAGCCTCACCATCTCGGGTACGAGACCAGTTAAGGACGTTTGATCTTGGCCTCTTTCAAGACTCCAGGGATGAGAGGGCCTCTGGCGCAATGAGGGTTGCGTCCTGACACGTGGGGGAGTGGTGATGGGATTGGACCAAGAAATCGGCAATCCCAATCCCCCATCGCAAACTCCTGGACCGTGTTCTTACATGTTCCGCTACATAGCAATACGCGGCATGCGTCACGTCTAGAAGGACCAACCAGAGGGGGGTTCAAGATATAGCTTCATCCGATTACCACTAGCTATCAGATCATATCTATGTCTCGGACCAATGAGCCATCGTCGCTCAAACCGTGCCGCTCAAACGAGTGGAGGGGAGGGACTAGATGGAGGGGGGAGAGATAGATTGGAGAGGGTTGCCAACGAGAAGAGGCTTGCATGAGGGTTGCCACAAGGCCCAAGGACCCGAAGCAACGCTGTTCCAACGGCCGTCTTCCCAAGCTCCCAAGCTGCATTCGCGAGTTCTCGTGTGGGGTTCGTGGTCATGACTTGCATGCCCTCCTCCCCATTCTCCTCATCACACATAGCTATGAGGCTCTGCTGTCGTTAGAGGCCCAGGGGGGCACCATTGACCGGCCAGATTTTCGGGGAGGGACGGTTTCCCCCAACTCTCTGCCTCTCTCTCTCTCTCGCGTCGAGGTCTGTCGAGCTACGGTTGCTGTGCAGTCCCAGCCCAGCGAGCTGGGTTCAACAAGAAGGAGGGGTGGTGGTGGTGGTGGTGGTGGTCTGTTTTCTCAACTCTTGCTGCAGCAACGCTGCGCCTTGCTTTAATTTTCCTCAACGGAAGATGGGCTTGATTCTTCTTTTGGGAACTCCCATCTGCTCGACATTCATCAGATCTCATCTGCTAAATCGTGCAGTTGTTGTCTCTCGTTAGACCGGTTCGTCGTAGTGGGAAGAAAGTGCAGAAAGGAGATAGGGTTGACCAGAGGGTGTTGGATGAGGAACGAGGCGACCCGGGTGCCGTGCCGCGCCGTGCATGGCTGTCGTTATTGTTGTCTCCAAGTCGGCCATCACCGTCATCCCACGCTCATATCAGGCGTCCAGCTCTCAGAAGAAGAGTCTAATTCTCAGAAACTCGTATTTGGCTGCAATCACTGGCTGACTATCGGATCTAGCTTCGTGTGCGGACAACACGTCCAGGCTCACAGCTTGTGCTCCGCCTCCCGCGCCCTCTTCGCCTCCTTCTCCTCCCTCAGCACCTCCTCTCGACTCCTCACCTCGACCTTGCGCGGCCCATCCCTCGTGAACTTGACCAACACGACCCTCTCCCAGTCGCCGCCACGGCCGGACCCCTTGAGCTCCGGGCCCGGCTTGTCGAGCCCGAGAACGACGCGGCCGTCCCCCTCGCGGATAAAGAGGTTGTGCGGGCTCATGACCTTTTCCGCCCAGCGGATCGCTGACGACGGGTGCCCCCGCGCCGCCTCCGACCCGGTCGCCGTCGGCACGCTCTCGAGGAACTCGAGCAGACCCCTCCGCTGCGACGCGAAGTACGCGTCGCCGTGGCCCTTGCCCGGCGCAGGCGACGGCGCGG
Organism: Colletotrichum lini; assembly: GCA_034638275.1. Lineage (NCBI taxonomy): Eukaryota > Fungi > Ascomycota > Sordariomycetes > Glomerellales > Glomerellaceae > Colletotrichum > Colletotrichum lini. The sequence continues at coordinate 278,562 of JAWQJV010000002.1, read as the reverse complement.
CGGCCTTGCAGAACTGCGAGACGAGATGGAGGAGGTAGTACTGCGGCGGGAAGAGGATGATCTCGCCCCTCTCGGCGCGGTATAGCCACGTCGAGGCGTCGTCGAACCTGGCCGCCGTGTGCTCGACGCCGCCGTCAGGTGTCGGCACGATGATCTCATTCTCCATGGCCGACGCGCCCGTTGATGCCGACGACGGGAGCATGTAGATGTACATCTGCGTCGTGAAGCGCTTGGGAACGTTGGTCGGCGTCACCCATCTCGTGAAGGGGATCAGGCGTCCTGTGAGGTATAAGTGAGTGAGTGTGTGGGTGAGTGAGTGAGTGTGAGTGGGTGGGTGGGTGGGTGGGTGAGTGAGTAACCCCATCATGCAATTTGAGAAGAGAACTCTCGATGCTTCTGAATGCCATCGATTGTTACTGCGTTACATACCGGTGTCCGGGACGCCGCCAATGCTGTCGACCCAGTCGGCGAAGCGCACTTTTCCCCCGTGGATCTGCTTGCGGGCCCTGTCCCTGTCCGCAGACGAGACGTTGATGAGCGTAGACCTGTCGTCCGAGTTTTTGCTGGTAGCAAGAAGAATGCCCGTCTCTTCAAAGCACTCGCGGATGGCGCCTAGCCGGTAGGCATGGCCGTCTTCGTGCCTCTCGCGCGCGTCGCTCGGCGGGATCTCGCCCTCGTGAAAGGCGTCCAGGTTCCCACCGGGGAACACGTGCGCCGACGCAAAGGACGTCGACGTCTTGACCCGGTGCAGCAGGAGGACCTGGTTCGTCGGCGAGAGGAGCAGGATACTGCGTTCAATGTGAGCTAGCTGGCTGGCTGGCTGGTAGGCCGGGGACGCGTGGCTGTGATGCCATGCCATGTATGGCATCATCCATCATCAATCTTACCTGGCGCTCGGCCGAGGTTCCGTGACCTCCTTGTTGCGCTTCGGCGGCGATGAAGACGATGCGCGGGTCTGCTGTGACATGATGGTAACCGGTGAGGCCGCGTATCGTCGGGCCGTGATGGTTGTGTGTGTTCCCGAGATGTTTGAGACCGCAAGCGTTGCTATGATGATGAGTGGCCGGTTTGAGCTTAGACCCTTGAGACCCCTGCGTGAGATCCGCGTCGCGGTCGAGATTGGGCGTGGTTCTGAGTGACGAATGAACTGAGTTGCGTGAGAGAATGAGATGCCCGGTAGACGGAGGCGGCGAGGATGAAATGGCAATTTCATTGAAAGACCTTGGAGGGGGGGTGCTGTAGCAGACCCGCGTAGTAGCTCATGTCATGAGGTGTCTGGGACGGGACGAGATCATCCAAGACGCTTGTACGGAAACCGGCGGGGGTGTTTGGAGTTTTGCCGAGGTTCGGTGAACGCGCCCTGTGATAGCGCCCTATCACCAACTGACTTCACTCAAATATACGATTCACAACTACCAGCGTCAGATCATCGCATTCATGGCTGTTGTGAGTGAGTTGCATGCTCATTGCAACCAGCGCAAGTAAGGAAAAGGCTATGTTTAGTGTGCCATGGCTGTCTTGTCTTGATTGCATCGTAAGACTGTCTGCCACCTCACTCATCTTATCACGTCTCATCTCACTCAACACAATCGATGCCAACGAGCAACGCCTTCTCAACACCGCGCATAAAAATTCAATCGCATACATATTCAATGGGGTATCGTTGCTGCATAGACGCCTAATCAATATCTCTTCCGCTCCTTTCCCCTCAAGCTCTCGCGCCACAGACAACTCACGCTTTTGGACTCGCACCACTGCTTTACTTCACTCGCCGAAACCTCGCCGTCATAGCCAACCCTGGAAAGTTGCCCCGTGTTCAGCCAAGCGGCGAGATCTTCAAGCACGATCGGGTCGTACATCAGCATCATCTCGTGGAAGGTCGGCTTCTTCGCGTCCGTAGTCGGTGCCGCCGACGTCACTGCTGTCGTAATGTGCGCGAACAATGCTGCCGGATCGCTCGTCGTCGACGACGCGACAAGGGACATTTCCGTGTCATCACCAATGGACACCGAGACGTCTTCGGGGGGCGGTGAAAACATCGGCTCGGGTGAGGAGCATGCTGACGGCGATGGTGAAAGCGACCCATCGGAAGCCGAGTCTGGAATCTCAATAACGGCTGACGCCTTGGCCTTCCTTGGAGGCGAAACCACTTTGGGGGCCACTGGAGCCACCGTACTAGCTTTGGCCTTGCCCGTCCTGGCCGTCGTAGACGTCGAGCTGGTGGCTTTTGTGGGCTCCGCGTTCTTTTTGGGACGCCCGCGCCCCCGTTTGGGTGAAGGCGGCGGCGGTTGAGCCGACGGTGGCGGTTCGCTGGATGACAACTCGGCCTCGCTGTTCTTCCTGGGGCGACCTCGCGGCCGATTTGGTGATGTGGTTGCTACGGACTTTGGAGGCTTTGAAGCGATAGCCTGCGCTTTGGACGCCGTCGAAGCCGGATGGTTGGTGGGAAGGGATGCCAGGGCTGTCCTCTGCTTGCTCGTCCAACACTGGTCCAGCAGAGCAAGCATGGCCTGCCGTCGCTTGACGGGCTTGAAACCGTAAGATGCAATCTCCCTGGAAAGCTGGGTGTCCGTGTAAAGGGTAAAGTCTGGTTTGGGAATCTCTGGCGCAGGCTTGATCACTGCCTTCTCGGCCTCGGGCTTTGTCACTTCGTCTTCTGATGCTGAAGGCAATCGAGCGGGTGGTGATTCAGGATCTGTTTCAACATTCAGTCCAGAACCAGACGATATCAAAACCACCGGAGCCGTGTCAGACACAGTCCTTGCTGCCCGGGCGCTGGAAACGAACGCTGGCACCTCTTGCTGCTCACTAGGCACGATGTCACCCATCCGGTCACCTAGGAGATCGTCGATATCCGGAAATGAAACATCAGAGGGGATATGAGCTGGTAAGGGCGCCGCTTGTTTCCGCTCAGCGACATCGTTGCCTTCGGGAGCCTTGCTCAAGAGGTCCTCGATATCCGGGAAGGACACGTCTGATGGGATGTGGGCCGGCAGTGGTGCTCCTGGAGTTTGAACGCCAACATATCCGAAAGGGTTGGGACCGGCGGCTAGGCTTGGAACCGCCTGGGGGGTATCGGCAAGATTGATGACCTCCAGGTCCAACAACCTTCCGTCCTCATCTCTTGCACCTATATCCCACAGTTTTTGCTTCGGTTCGGGTTCGATGGCATCACTGTTGATCGGTGTCACGAACGGATCTTCTTCCCTCAACGAGTTCGAAGCTTGCAGCGCGGACTGGAGATCTCTCAGGAAAGTCGGCGAATGCTCTCGTGCCAGCTGGCTCGAAGTCCCGAAAACATAATCCTGGTTCGCGGCCTGCCTCAAAGCCGCGGTCGGCGACAAGAGGACAGGCTCTGGCGGGGGAACCTTCTTTGGCTTCTTGGCCTTGGACGCCCGTTTCTTCCCCTTGGGTTGTGCTGTTTCACCCTCGTCTTGGACGCTCTCTTGGGGAGGTGCCGAGGCAGTTTCCGGTTCAATGGCAACTGGGACCTCGTACGCTGATGTGGCCAGCTCGGTAATCGTACGTGGTTTCTTCCTGGGAGCTTTTGCCTTCGTGACACTCTTCATTGGCGGTGGCATCTTTGACGAATCTTTAACAGACACCGCCTCGATCATTTTCCTCTTTTTGAACACGGGGGATTCGCCATCTAACGGCTCAGCAGACGGCCTCTTGGGTGTGTTCTCGTTTAGCCGGCCGCAGTTCTTCAATAGGCTTTCAAATGTCTCGTTCGGTGCTTCACGGTTCGGACTCCTCGCAGCCGAGGAGAGCAGGTCGTCTCGAACAATCGAAGACTTGGATCCGGCGGTTTGGCCATTATCGACCGGTGGTGGTGTCCAATCCATACGGCGTCTCAAGGCCGCCTCCAGTTCCAACGGCTCATTTGCATCCTGCTCGGGTGGTGACGGCGCTTTCACCTCCTTGGTCTCGCCGTTGCCGGTCTTGAGCTTAGCGAAGTGTCGACTCTTGACGCCGCCCTTCTTTGTCGCAGCCTTGGCCTTTGTCGTTTTCGACTTCGTATCCGATTTCTCGGCTGTTCCTTTGGACTTTACATCCTTTTTCCGTGGCGGATCAGCTTCGGCCTCTTTGGTAGACTTGAGCGGCGGCGCATTCGCTTTCTTCTCGATGACCTTGGCACCTCTCTTTCGCTTCGGCTTTGAAGTCAGGGTCGCAATGGATATCACCGTAACCTCCTCGTCATGTTGCAGCGCAGGAGACTCAATGGGGGTCTTGCAGGGTGTCGTCAGGTCAATCGCAGACGGTTCCTGGCGGAGGAAGCTCGAAGCGCCGGTGAAGTGGCGGCTAGCATGGTCTGGGATGGTCATGGCCGCACTGCCACTTCGAACGGGGGGTTCCTTGGGGAACTGAGACTTGAGCTGATCGAGAGGAGGCAGGCCTGGCGAAGAGGAGAGTGTATAGGCGTCATGACGGGTGCTTCGAAACGGAGACCCCATCGTGAATCTCGGCAGGCCCGCAGCGATGCGCAGGGCGCATGGTTTCGATATAATGCGTAGCAGGATGGCGTACTTGTGCAGACACGACACGACGATCCATAAAAGAGCAAGATAGACAAAATGGCCTTGGCCGTGCCAATTCGGCGGCGGGAGGGTATCGAATTGGGGTTGGGTGGCGACTCTGGCGAGGGCGGTTCTGGGACGGTTTTCACTGAGCTGAACATCAACATTGAATGCATAGACGCGCGGGAGAACAACTGGGAGACGCGGCAAGGTGGGGCATCAGAAGGCACGGGCCCTTCTGTCTGTTGGCGTACCCACATCGATTAACATTAGCCACAGTACTTGAAAACGCCTGCACGAGCCACAGTATCTCCGTTCACGTGACCCGTAGCCCTGAGCTCCCGAGTGGACCCTCCACTCGGCACCGTGACGGACCGAAACACAGTCGCCCACAGACGCAGGCGCGCACACCAAATTTCCTTTCGATCTTTCGAAATCGTCCCCGCCATCACGAACTCTCGTCCGACGACATCACCCGCGCAAAAACCACCACCCTACTTGCCTCTAGACAACCCCGAACGCAAGTCGCAGCAATGGAGAACGACAAGGGCGAGATCGTCGATCTGTGAGAACACCCGTCCCCTATCTCTCTCCCCAAAAACTCGAACCGCCGACGAACCCTTTTCCCGCACGAGAGAAAGAAGAAATATTCAAAGAAAATGCTCTCGTTCGCGCGAGGGCCCGTCTGCTACATCGATGTTGATAGAGAAAACACTGGCTAACATGTGCTCTTTTTTCCCCCAACAATAGCTACGTTCCGCGCAAGTGCAGCGCCACCAACCGCATCATCAAGGCCAAGGACCACGCCTCGGTTCAGATCTCCGTCGCCAAGGTTGACGAGAACGGCCGCGCCGTCCCCGGCGAGAACCACGTCTACGCCCTCTCCGGCTTCGTTCGCGCGATGGGCGAGTCCGACGATGCCTTCAACCGCCTGGCCCAGCGTGATGGTCTCGTCAAGTCCGTCTGGTCCGCCCAGCGATAAATGCTGATGGCTGCGACCTCGGGGGAGGATGGTACGTCCGGGAGTTTATTTGCGGCTCGAGACAAGAGGGTGTTGCATTCGGGCGGACACGGCGGGACTGACTTGGGCGAAACAACAGGTCTAGTCGTTGCGGTTCGGTCGGTCAACATCATGGATCTAGAGTTGGTTGCATGGTATATCGCCAATTCGAGGCGTCCGGCTCTCTGCGGAGAGGGAAATGGCATAGGAATGGTTCACGACTACCCAACAAAATGAAGATTTTCCGCGTTCGAGATCAAAAACAGAGACCCAAAAGCAAGGCCCAAACAAAAAAAACCAAGAGTCCTGTGATCCTCTCTCAAAACTCGCCCTCGAAGCGACAGACAGCTTGCACGTCCACTACTAGTGCCGCTACCACTACAAGACGCTTTCCCACCCCCGGCTAGCGAAGGATTCTCGTGCCACCCTCGATGGTCTCCCATGGTCGAGGATTCTGGGGCTACTTCGATAGCCTTCGTGCCGCAGATTGATGCAGGCCTTGAAAAAGCCGTGGCGGTTAAGGTGTTCGTCATGGTACAGATACGGGTCTTACATGTCTAGGCGCAGCGGCCGGGGCCGTCAATACGATTCGATTCTCAGCCCATTATGTTCCGTTTCACCGTTTGCAACCTGGTCAGGACGATCCACTAGACAAGCTGGCGAGTGCAGCTATGGTCTCTTCGGGCCGCCCGGCTAGGAAAGTCTGAAGCCTCGACGAGACTTCCATATTTCAGTGAAGTGTCCATTGTCTGACGAAGGCCACACCAAGGGCTTTCGTAAGATGTCACGAATGTACAAGCTATTGCAAGCAGTTGCCCGCCCAGTTCGCTGTTCAAACATATTCTCATGAATTTTATCGTCTCGTAAAATGTCTATCCTCATGTCTCCCACCCCGACCAAATACCCGGTACTCACAGTACGTAACGGAAGTTGGGGTTCTGCTTGCGTGTTAGTCGTCACGGGCTCTTTCGTCTCTTCATCATGCGAAGGACTCACCTCCATATCAGTCAGATCAACGCCCTCGTCCTCGTGCTCGGCATCCGGCGCATGCCCCGCCGCCGCCGCTGCCGCGTCTCTGGCCTTGTTGCGCCGGATCAGCATCACGCGCAGGGAGACGGCAATCACCATCTGCGCGGCGGAGCAGGCCAGGATGACCTTGCACCCGGTCTGGTACAGCGGTGCCTCCCGGGCCAGGAAGGCGTGCGGGCCGATGATGTTGCCGACACAGTACGCCGTGAAGACGATGGCCGAGGCCGTGATGCGCTTGGTGTAGCCGCCCAGGTTCGTCGCCGGCATCTGCAGCGCGAGCACGAGCGACGCGACGAAGCAGCCGATGAGGTAGTAGCCGAACAGCACGCCGATCTTGTAGTGCGTGCGGTCGAGCTTCCAGATCATGCAGCAGCCGATGATGGTCGGGATCAGCCACACGGCCATGACGGTCGTGCGCTGGTTGCGGAACCGCGTCGCCGTGTAGGTCCCGGACAGGATCCAGAAGACCTGGAACGCGCCCTGGGGGATGCCGAGCGCCGTCGTGAGCAGCGGGTCCGAGACGAGGCCCTTGATGATGAGCTTGCCAAAGTTGGCGACGCCCCCGTTGATGACCTCGTTGAGCAGCACGAAGAGCGTCAGCAGCCACACCTGCGGGTCGAGGCACGCCTCCTTGACCTGGTACCACTTGATGGTCTTGTTGAGGACGCCGGTCCGGGCGAGGCGTGCGCGGCCGACGAGCAGCGCCCTCTCCTCGAGCGTGAACCGCTTGGCGCTGAGGATGCTATCCGGCAGGAAGAAGAGCAGCACGCCGCCCCAGATGACGGTGATGCCGCCGCAGATCATGAAGACGGCCTTCCACACGGGGAACCCGCTGATCTGGCCGATGCCGTAGCTGAGGATGCCGCCGAGCATGGAGCCCACGCCGTTGCAGCAGTAGAAGATGCCGGCCCTGAACGGTTGCTCAGCGCGAACGTACCTATGTGTCGCGGGGGTGTTGTTAGCCTATCTCATTGCTCGACATGGTTTTTTTTCCTTCCTTTTCTGATGCTCGTGTCTCCCCGGTTGTAATCTCCGGATTCTTTGTTTGGACTCTCACTTACCACATGGACACCATCATCATGAAGCAGGTCGTGATGGGCGCCTCGAACGCGCCGAGGAAGAAGCGGCACACGGCGAGGCCCGGGAAGTTGGAGCACGCGGCCGTGATCATCAGCACGGAACCCCACGACAGCACGCAACCGGCGACGACCTTGCCCATGCGCGTCTTCTGGGCGACGTAGACCCATGGGTACTCGGCGACGAGGTAGGCCAGGTAGAAGATGCTCGCGAACCACGAGTACTGCGTCTGCGTGACGCCCGTGCTGTCGAAGAGGTCGAAGACGGCGGCGTACGACAGCGCCTGCTTGTCGATGTACTGCAGCACGTAGGTGCCGGCGAGAAGGGGCAGGATGGTGAGGTCGATCTTGCGCACGAGCCGGCGGTTCATCTCCTTGTCGTTGACGAGCTCGGCAAGGTACTCGTCGGTGATGTTGTTCTCGTAGAGGAACGCCGCCGACTCGTCGAGGAGCTCGACCTCGCCCGCCGTAAACGACTTTGTTGGCTCGAGGCCATCCTCGGCGGCCTTGACGTCCTTGAGACTCTGGGCCTGATGCTTCTCAGCCATGTTGACTGATGGTTGAGGGAATGTTTGAGAAGGATGGTGGACTCTGGAGGACGGACGGTGGCAGGGTGGCCCAAGGAACACCTCATTCTCTCTACTATTAAGGCTTCCTGGCCCCCCCGAGGAAAAGCTATATATCCATTTTAATGGCCCGTTGTCCGTTGGTCACTATCTTTCCAATCCGTCACCCCCCTGACCATCAACGCTGCCGAGTCCGGGGTAAAACCAGATAACCCAGATAACTTGATAGCGCGCGGCTGGATGTAAGTCCATCAATGGGACACCTTATCTGAGCTCCAATGCAGCCCCCGAGCCAGATGAGGGGCGTCGTTACCCGCAAAACCAGGATGCATCCCGGGCAAGTCGCAGTCGGCTACAGCGAGTTGCAGTCAGTTATCGCGGGGTATCGTGCCGGGTCCTGAGTCGGGGAACTTGGTTGCCGGAACTCGGGGCTGATAAGACCGGACAATGGCCGTGTGAGTGTGAGAGGGATGCGGCCTGCAGATCTGGGTCCGAGAGCGCGTCTTCCGCCGAGACCGGCCGTCTGATCCCCGCGGGCAACCCGCCCGGTATCAACACCACTTTTGAATAGGGTCTCACTCAGCCTCTCATATCAACAGCTATCAAGAGCAACTCTGCCGCCAAGCATTCATAGCTAGTTAACTGAAAAGGCGAGTCAGGTATAAGCCATCCACGCAAGACGGAGAGCCGGTACGAAACAGCCGCCGACTTATCGATAACTAAACCATCGCGACAACATCACGTTTCTGTTGTTGATAGACTCTCATAAACGACAATCGACTGAGACGACGGATCTCTCTAGGACCAACACACGAACCACACCGACAGGATGGGCTCCAAGATAGAAGACGCCCGTCCGTCCGTGACGCTCACACAGGGAACCGTCGTCGGCACGGTCCTGTCAGAGAACCTCCCCCGGCCCGTCGAGGCCTTCAAAGGCATCCCCTACGCCCTGCCCCCGACAGGAAATCGCAGGTTCCGCGCGCCGGCGCCCGTCGAGCCCTCGACCGAGACCATCGACGCCTCGGAATGGGGACCCGTCGCCCCCGGCAAGCAGCTCTTCCCCGGCGGGCCGGCGTTCGAGTACAGCGAGGACTGCCTGACGGCCAACGTCTTCCGGCCGCTGGCCGTGCCGCAGAAGTCGAAGCCACTGCTGCCCGTCGCCGTGTACATCCACGGCGGCGCCTTCAACCGGGGCACAGCCAAGATGCACAACACGGCCTCGTTCCTAGCCAACTCGGGGCAGCAGCTCGTCGCCGTCTCCTTCAACTACCGCATCGGCGCCCTGGGCTTCCTCCCGTCCGCCATGAGCTTCGAGGAGGGCGCCGTCAACCTCGGGCTGAAGGACCAGCTCCTGCTGCTCGAGTGGGTGCGCGATAACATCGCCGCCTTTGGCGGAGACCCCAACAACGTCACCCTCTTCGGCATCTCCGCCGGAGCACACTCCGTGAGTCACTTCCCCCCTATCACCTCTTATATGTCATGCTTCTCTATAGAAGAGAAAGTAGAAAAATGAATCCCCCCCCTTCCAAACGCTGACCCAACTCCCATCCCAAAGATCGGCCACATCCTCATCAACGACGAGGGCCAGTACAACCCACCCCTCTTCCACAAGGTCATCCTCGAGTCCGGCGCGCCAACGTCCCGCGCCGTCCGCCCCTACAACGCGCCCATCCACGAGGCCCAGTTCGCCGACTTCCTCGCCGAGACGGGCTGCCCGCCGGGCCTCTCCGCCGCCGAGACCTTCCGCCACCTCCGCGCGGCGCCGTCCGAGGTCGTCCAGCGCGCCCAGATCGCCGTCTTCGACAAGTACAACCCCTCCCTGCGCTGGGCCTTCCAGCCCGTCATCGACGGCGACGTCATCCCGCGCCCGCCCATCGAGTCCTGGCGCCTCGACCGCTGGCGCAAGGTCCCCGTCATGACGGGCTTCAACCGCAACGAGGGCTCCATCTACATCAGCAAGCAGGTCTCGCGCTCCGACGAGTTCACCACCTTCTTCGCCGACCTGCTGCCCCTGCTGTCCAGGGAGGACGTCGCCACCATCGACGCGCTCTACCCGGACCCCCTCACCGTCGCCGACTCGCCGTACAGGGAACACCTCGACGGCACGGGCGCGCAGTACCGCCGCCTCGAGATCGCCTACGGGCAGTACGCCTACGTCGCGCCCGTCCGGCAGACGGCGGAGCTCGCCTCGAGGGCCTCGCCGGAGCCCGTGTACCTCTACCAGTGGGGCCTCGAGAGCTCCGTCCTCGACCGCGCGCGCCACGGCGAGAACATGTACTACGAGGCGTGCGAGCCGGCCAAGACCAAGATCTCCCCCGCGCAAAAGGAGCTGTGCCTGACGCTGAACGCCTACATTGCCAGCTTCATCGTCGCCGGCGACCCCAACGCCGTCAGGGGCGAGAGCAGCCCGGACAGGCCGACGTGGGAGCGGTACGTGCCCGAGGACCCAAAGGCCCTCGTGTTCGGCGAAGAGAACAAGGAGCTCATCGGCGGCGAGCCGGGCGTCCCGGCGCGCTTACATCCGGATACGTGGGCTAGGAAGGAGTCCGAGTTCTGGTGGAGTAAGGTGGACGTATCACAGCAGTGAGGCTGGAGATGAAGAGGGAGAAGGGGTGGATAACACGAATAAATGTAAGAACAATCGGTCGACTCCGTTAGGTCTGTGAGTCTTGTGCGAGTGAAGGACAGGCTTGACAAAGAACAGTCGGGCTAAGCAGTGGAACCACCTGCCTGGCAAGGACGGGCTCGTCAGTTTCGGCCAAGTCTCATGTTGATACAGACTGCTCGGTTTCCTATCTTCTGATATCCTTGGGGCAAAATACAGGTGAATCATTAGAAGCGAGTTACCCTTAAAAAAAGTGGTATCTAAAAAAGAAAGAAAAAGAAAAGGGGGGGATAGACAATCAAAATGATTTATTCGAAAAATACAGTCACAATAAACAATCTCGAATTCTCAAGACACTGTGATAAGTCCAAAGTAAAAAAGACAGAGTACAGTCTTCAAGCAATGAACCGCCATCACAAGTTGGATTTGGGATTTAAATTATTTAAAAAAAAAAGATCGCGATTGTTCGTATCTAGTTTCGTGTGTGAATAGACTCCAGATATTCTGTTAAATATATACCAGCTAATTGTAGCACGTGGTAGTCAACAATTTAGTTGGAAAAAAAAAGTTCTTATATAGAAGCAACTCGGATTATGTTCAACGTGGTCTTACCATGTGCTGGTCTGTCTAAGCTAAACTGTAGTTGAACAAAGGCACTGAAACAGTGACCATAGTTCCTCTGAATCATTTCAACGGGTGTCAGGCTTTTGTTTCTATTCTTGCGTTTGTCTTGTATAGTTGTATTCCCAGTCAATTTTATATTGTCTTAGAGGATTAAAGCCTACTTATGTTAGCAATCTATATCATTCAATTCAAAAACCGTTTACACATCACCGGTTCAGCTACATAATTTCAAACTACTTTTAGCAGTTATGATACTAAGTCAATGTCAAGATCGCAGACGGTGTTTCGGAACCAGGCTGGCTTTCTGAAGAAGAAACTGCCGGGGTTGCTGAGATTGGTATTTGCAAAATCCAAAGTTGATCAACGGGGCTTGCTATTTAAACATTTGCATAATGAAGCACCAGGGGCTGCACCGTTCACATCACCAAAGCCTCTACCAGTTCCCCACCTTGGCCAAGCTGCCTGCGACCTTCATCTCCCCCTTGGCTTCCCTACTCGCCTCGTTCAACGCAACGAGCTTCAGTGGCCGATACTTGGGATACCACATCTGCTCGCGGATCCACTCGTCCAGGTCCTCGTCATTGTCGGGGATGCCCTCCTCTGTCGCCACGCCCTCCTCGACAGCAGCCTTGATCACGTTCCTCGCGATTCTTACGCTGACGTTCCATACGTCTTCGACCCCGGGTAGTAGAGGCTCCCTCTGGTCCTCAAGTGCGGGACTCAACGACGCAACGCCCTCGACCGCCGCCACCAGCATCTTGTCCGTGACCAGACTCGCGCGGGAGAGTACCGAGCCAAGGCCGATGCCGGGAAAGACGACCGAGTTGTTACACTCTGCGACGTCGATCTCAATGTCCTCGCCCTCCTCGCCCCAGGGACCAGTGACAGGCGCAAACGGCGACCCCGTCGCGACGAGAGCCTTGCCGTCGGTCCATTTGTAGATGTCCTTGGGCACGGCTTCGTGCAGGTACGTCGGGTTAGAGAGCGGGAGGATAATGGGCCTCTCGACGCCCTCGGCCATGGCGCGGACGATTTCCTCGGTGAATGCTTTGGGTTTGGTGGATGTCCCGATAAGAACATTGGGCTTGACGGTCTTGACGACCTCGAGGAGGGAACCATCTTTTCCTTTCCATTCCGAAGAGTCTCTCGCAAAGCTCGTCTGAGCGGCAGACAGTTCGCTTTCGTTGGTCAGCAGACCGGGCCTGTCTACCAGCCTGTAATGTGTCGTTAGCAAGAATAAAGCTAGTGCTTGACTGTTTCCCAAACGTACCAGATTTTCTTGGCCGCCTCCTTCTTGTCGATGTTCCCATCGGCGGCAATAGCGTCCCGGACTTGGTCTGCGATCCCAACGCCGGCCGACCCCGCACCAAAGATGACCAGGCGCAAGTCGGAGAGTTTAAGCTTGCTCACATGCAACGCAGCCATGATTGCGGCCAGCGTCACGCAGCCGGTTCCCTGAATGTCGTCGTTGAAGCACGGGATATGAGGGCGGTATCGGTCGAGAATCCTCCTCGCTGAGTTCAGGCCAATTCATCAGCAAAGTTGCATTGATATTGACACAGGCGCAGCCCACTTACCATTGTCAAGACCAAAGTCCTCAAAATGGATGTATGCACGCGGATACAGCCTCCTGGATGCCTTGACAAACTCATCGACAAACCGGTCGTACTTGTCTCCCCGCACACGCTTCTGGCGGAGACCCAGGTATAGATCATCGTTCAGAAGCCTCTCATTGTCCGTACCGCAGTCCAGCACAACGGGGAGGGTTCTGTTGGGATGTATACCGGCGCAAACGGTTGTGAGTACCAACTTTGCGACGGAGATCAAGACACCGCCGACGCCTTGGTCTCCGATGCCCAGGATCTCTTCGCCATCTGCGTCTTGTTAGTTTTCTATCCCGATCACTGAGGAAGCCAGGGAATGAATGACACGAACCGGTGACGACGATGTAGTCGATGTCCTCTGGGCGCCCCCACTGGGCGAGATCGTGATAGACCCGGTCAATGTCGTTGATGTTGAGAAAGCAGCCGTCGGGCCGCCTGAAGAGATGGGAGAATTTCTGGATGGCGTCTCCCTCTGTGGGCGTGTAGACGATGCTGAACATCTCGGGAAGATTTTCTTGCAAGAGCTATTTGGTCATCAGTCTACCCTGACTGAAATCAACCCTACGACAAGGACGGAAGACAGCACGTACGCGATAGAACAATACCTCGTTCTGCTCCTTCAAAGAAGTCAGGAAGGTGTTCTTGGCAAGGTCGTCCGGGCGGATCCTGTACTGGTCGTAGGCACGATCCAGCTGCTGCTCGAGTCTGTGCACGCTCTGCGGCAACAAGCCGGTGAGGTTGAATTCACGGCGCTCATCCTCGGGGAAAGCAGTGCCCTTGTTGAGGTACGGCGTGTTGAGCAAAGCGCTGCCGGTGAGAGCACAGCTGATGGGGCCGCTCGTGCTCAGCGGCAGGTGGGAGAACTTTCGCTCCTTGTGGTTGTTGGTGGGTGCCATGGCATGAGATTAGACGGAGCGAGCACTGAATATCGGTTGATATTAGACCAGGTTCAAGAACAGGTGGATGGTGAAGAGTTGCGCAATGTTCTGTATGTGAAATGATCTGACGAGCAGACGGCAGTACGCGATACGCAAACGTGGAAAGCTCAAGATTGGAGTCCGTCTTGCTTCCTTGGCAGAACAAGCGCTAAGCTACGGGCTACGTACATGTACTTGTACTTGTATATGGACAGCTGTACAACCGCACATGGAAGGCAGGTTGGGTAAGATAGCGCCTGCTAAAGCGATGCAAAGCGCAGACTGCCGAGTGACGTCAGTGTTCTTTAACGTAGAGTGAACGAACGCCAAACGGAAAGAGACACTGAAGAGGAGGTGTCAAGCGCCGCATTGCCTGACTGGACGGTCCAATCCGCGAGAAGAAACCACCGGGGAACTGGGTCTCGGGTTCAGACCGAGTTCCGTTGCTTATGTAATATTGTATTAACTCTTTGAGTGCTCCGAGATCTCCAACACCCGGCGGAATGCCGGATCATGCAACGAAGGTAAATGTTACGAGGATCAGAGCGACCCGGGGGGGGGCGGGCATCAATAGTTCACAGGTAGCTATTGTTCTTCTTCACCAGTAAAACAAAACAAGTCACGGAGCAACGAATATGTCGGTACGCCTGGAGCCTCGCCCATGTGGGAAAAAAAGATGGGCATGGACTATGATGGTCCTGTTCTCTCTCGCAGCCGGTCCAAGACGCTGGACGAACACCACCGAGCAGAAGCCCGACGGCGCCCGCCTTTTGCCTCTTCCCCGTTTCAATGAAGTAATTCCAGTCCTCTCCAGAGTGCACCGCAAAACGCGGCACAAGAAGGAGACCCCCGCCGGAGCGAAGACTCGTGAGAAGCCCGAGTGACTGGGTAGATTGCTGCTAGGCTTGTTTTGCCTGTGGCATTCACGGGTGTTGCATGTAACTGTGCTTGCTGCAGATGGGTATGATATGCTGGCAATGAATAATGCCAATCCTCATGGTGTGTGGACAGTGAGGAGACCCTGCCAGCTCACTTGAGCCCTCAGCGTTCTGCGAATGTCACCGTGCTTGCATGATGCGCTGATCAGCGAGGTGGTGAATGGTGTGTAGTGTACTGTGTGTGTGTGTGTATGTGAAATTGTGTGTTAAGAACAAGAATTGAAAAGAAATTTTCTCTTTGGATTTTACGGCGGTGAATCAAGATGATGTAAGCAGGGAGGGGTGGAGAAATGGACCTCGAACCCCTGACAACGGGGATTCAGGAGGTCGCAACCCGGGACTGTGGGGATGTAACGCCAACGGCTGGCACCGGCTGGTCCTACTCATCCGTGTAAGTCCATTGCTGGGGCAGGCGGTCAAGCAGTTGTCAGGCCGACTTCAACAAGATGTTGCATGCAAAGGAAGTGCATTTAATAAGGCGATTCTGGATACCTTGACAAGCCAGGCCCGTGTTGTTAGCGTTGTAAGGTTTGGTTGCCTCTCTGTACATTACTCAATAGGTGTTAAGGTGTCGTGCTTCTGACCCGAATCATAAAGATTGAGACGGGAAATACTACGGACGTCAAGTGTGCTCTGGCATCATGGAACCAGTGGCCATTCGTCTTCCATGGCCGTCGCCTTGTGCAGACCCTCAGCAAACATTTTCACAAAGGTCGATGACGCGTGCAGAGCTAGCTGCCCGTTGTTTGCGATTTGAATAAAAGAAACGGTATACCCGAACACCTAAGCAAAATCATTCATACACCATTGCGGCCAGTGCCATCACCACCCTTCAGATCAGGCCGGCCCGAGCCGCCTCGCCGCCGCCGTCCTGCATAAGCTCCTCCACCCTTCTCTTGCCCTTACCGATGCCGCCTTCGCCGACGCCCATCCTCCTGGCGACGTATCTCTGCGCAACGACGCCCACTGCGAGGCCCAGCAGCTCCTCGATCCACTCGGCAACCCACTCGCGGGGGTCGACGCCGCCGCTCTCGACAATCTCGCGGATCTCGTCGGGGATCGACTGCTGCAGAGACGGCTCCTGGCCGTCATCGCCGCTGACGGGCGTCAACGGGTTGGAGGCGTCGAGCCAGCGAATCCACTTGGCCGGGATGGACTGGCTGATGGTCGAGTATTCGATCTCGTGAACCGGGTCCAGGCAGAAGACGGCAAAGCAAACCATGTCGTCCGCCTCATCCTGCTCGGCGACGGCCGAGGTCTCTTTCTCCTTCTCGACAGCAGCAGTGCGGGCGAAGAGGGCCGAGTCGGACGTGATACCCACAGCCTGGATGGCGAGGAACAGGTCGGAGCTGCGCACCGGGTTGTCCTCGCTCAAGGGCTCCGTGGCCCGCACCCTGGCCTGCTCGATGCCTCCGTGGGCGCCAAAGTACTCGTTGGCGTAGCCCTCGGCGCCGGCACGACAGAGCTTTGTGCCCTCGGTCAGGCCCTTGATCAGACCAAGATCTCTGGGAGAGTCCGACTGTCGCCACCAAGGACCATCTCTCCAGCCCGCGCCACTGTGGTTAGAGTATCGCCGGCTGGTGTTTTCCTGGCCGCGTTGAATGACCATCAGCTCGCCGCCCTCGACCTGGGACATGACGCGCGAGAAGGTGCCGTAGATCAAGGGGTCGAGCGAGGGGTATCCGACCATGTCGTGGGTGATGTGGATGAGCAGCCGTTCGTGGGAGCTGATGGGGGGAGCGATGGTGTGGAGGATGTTCGTGAAGGTAGGAAGGGCTTGCTGGCGAAGGTTGTCTCCTGAACACAGGTCGTCAGCAAAACCGATTTACACCAGCCAGCCCATGACGGCCTTTCAGCGCGCGCATTGGGGAGGAGACAAAGACGCGTAGCATTGAACTTACCGAGAGCCCTGAGGCCGCCGACGTTTCCTCGCACCTGCTCGGCCCACTTCTTGGCCTCCTCGTTCTTCTGGATCTCCTTGACGGCGGCCTCTGCCTGCTTCATGGCAGCGGTGGCCGTGTTGAAGATGCCACCCCACCAGCCACCGCCAGAAACAGCGGCAGCGGCAGCGGCGGCAGGAACGGCGTCGGTGGCGGACGAGGGAGTGGCAGCAGGCTGCTCGCCGGGCTTCTTATCGGGTTCTTGCAGATCGGAGCTGGTGGCGCTCGGAGTGAAGCTCGCGCGGAGGGATCGTGCGCTGTCGGTGGACTTGCGGGGTGCAGCCGACTTGTCGTCGGTTGTGGGCGTGACAGAGCGCTTGGGGAGGCCCTTGGCGGCGGGCTCCTTGAGACGGGGCGTGTGAGGTCGCGAAGGCTGCTCGAGATCCTTCTCGAGCTCGGCCAGGATGTCTTGGTCGGCCATGGCCTTGGAGGCGGCGGTGGTGGGCTTGGGCTTCTTCTCGAGCGACTTCTTGGGGGCAGCAGCAGCGTTGTCGCCGATGCCCTCGAAGAGGTCGTCGATGTCGTCGCCGGCAGCAGCAGGCTTGGTCTTCTTGGAAGCCATGGTGGGCGGTGAAGATGCGAAATGTGTTGGTTGGAGGTGATGTTGTTGCGGGGCAGACGTCACAAGCAGCGGCAGCAGTGGTAGTAGTAGTAGTCGTAGTAGTCGTAGCAGCAGTAGCAGCAGCAGCCAAGTAGCAGCCAAGTAGCACCAGTGAGCGAGATGGGATGCACTCGGCGAAGCTGAGTCAGGCGACGCTAGGGAGGCTCCAAGCTGGCTTGAAACAAGAGCTCAAAGTAACAACAGATCTGGGGGAAGAACCGGCGGACAGTGGAGGTTGGGGTAGCAATGAGAGCGATGTGCTAGGCTCGCAAAACAAGCAGTTGATATGTTGATGAGTTGGCGAAGGAGGTAGGTGATACTGTAATCGTCGAACCTGGAGAGCTTCTTCAACTCACTGAACTCACCTACTCAGAGTTCACTCCCATCTCTCAGTGGCCTGGAGACAAGACAGCCAGACATGCATCATCAGGGACGGGACATGCATCAGGCGGAGAGGGACGGATGCGCACTAGTCTTTATATGGACTAGTCTCTTCTGGTGCTCACCCATTGGCCGACTGGACCCAGGCCGCGCGAATGAAAAGCATGCCTTGTGGGTCAGTGGGGCTACTCACACACACACACACACTCTCTCTCTCTCTCTCTCTCTCCGTCTGATGTGGCCATTTCACCTGTTTTTTCTTGTTAGTGCTCCCTCTCATCTGGATAGGTACTTCCAGCCCAGCAGCAGTGTAGTGGTTCTGCAAGAGTGCCGACTCTAGGTTGCTCACACACCGGATGTCCTCGCTGTAGCTCACTGTAGCTCCCTGTGAATGACTGCTCCATCGTTTGATAGGTACCTACAGCGAAGTTCGGGTTAGGGATAAGTGCCTCCCAAGCTCTAAGCTCTACCCCCTTCCCCCCATGTACCCACGTACCGGACCGTATTTTTATTTTATGATGTTTTTCGCCATGTCTCTCTCTGCGTCTCCGTCAGAGTCTGTCTCCCTATGCTGGCGTGCTATGCTGGCCCAGGGCGTGTGGCTGGCTCGGAAAAGACTAACAACCAATACCAGTGCAGCAAGAAAACCCCCCCCCCAAAGGCAAAGGGGCCCAGTTCATGCCATCCTTGCCTTGCCTTGCCTTGCCTTGCCTTTGCCTTTGCCTTGCTGCTCTCTCTCTGCCTTGCCCTGGCATTTTCCCCATCGACCCCCAAAGCTGCCAGACGGAACGACGGACGACGGACGGACAGTCAAGAGTAAGTAAGGCGGACGGACGGACGTGGCCGGTAAAACCGAGAATTGCAAGCCCGAAAGACAGCCTTCTCCGATCTCCACTGGTGTCCAGCAGCAGCAGAAGCAGTAGCAGCAGCAGTAGCAGCATCTCATCTCAGCAACAAGACCGGAAGGGGCCAGCCAGCAACAAACCAGAATCACGGCCTGTTTTTCCATGCCAGATATCCCCCGTCAACAACCATCCGGCCCAAGAAAAATCATTGTCGCCATTGCCCCCGTCTCTCTGGCTTCCTCTCGACACCCTTTTCGTTTGCTCTAGCTGTCGCGCAGACCATCTCTGATCGTGGGCCCTATTCCGCCCATCAAACTGGCCACCAGCATCCCGAAAAAAAAAAGGACCAAGCAAGGCCCGTTTACGTTTACTCTTTCACTCTGTCTCTGTTTCCTCTCTCTCTCTCACAGCAGCTCAGGCACAGACAGACAGACAGACTCAGTCAGACGGACAGGTCACTCACACTTCCACTCTCACTCTCACACACACACGCACACACATACACACAATACGTCGCTCACCTACCTCACCTCATCTCAGTCAACCCACATCACCACTTGTATCAATTCCCGATTTGCCCCGTACGTACTCACATACTTTCACCTCCTCCGCCGCTTCTTTCTTTGCCTTCCCCCTTCTTCCATATCATCTCTCACCAACCCTTCCGCCAAAGCCGCATCGGAGGAGATTGAAGAAGAAGAAGAAGAAGAAGAAGAAGAAGAAGAAGAAGAAGAAGAAGAAGAAGAAGAAGAAGAAGAAGAAGAAAATATCCGGCTTCACTCTTGCACAGCCCATCACTTATTCCAAAGGTGTGCCCCCGAGTCCGTTCAACTGAATGACTTCTCTCCCTCGCCCGGCATTTCATTGCGGCACCACATCTTCATCACCGTCAACATATCGGTCTCCGTAAGCCAGGTCACCTGTTTTTACTTTGATCGTCTCATCACAACGACGACACACTCGCCCTTCCGCGAAACCATGGACCAGCGCTCTCGTGGCGGCCGTCCCCATCGTCGCAAAACTCTTCCCACCTCAGGCGTCCAGTCTGATACCAGCGCCAGCGCCGGCGCCGAGTCGACCTCGACCTCGACCATCATGACGCGCTCACCCCCCGTTGCCGCGTCCCGCACTCCCCAGACGGCGCCTCAACAACGCCGCACCGCCAAACCCATTCCCATGAGCACCCCTTTTAGCCTCCGTTCCTCGCCCTCTACCGGCGGCCTCTCCGGACCCGGCGGCAAGACGGCTCTTAGAAAGAGGTCTCGCACTGGATTCGACGGCGCTGCCGATGAAGAGGACGAGACCTATCGCAAGGGCCCGCACACTTTGAGGAAGCGTGCCAAAATTGACTACTCGGCCGCCGACTTTGAGGATGAGCTACCAGAGATTGCCATCCCCGCCCCGCGTACCGCCACCCGCAAGAGACGTGCAGACAGCGAGGTCGCCGACGACGAGTACTCCACGCCCACGGCCCAGAAGCGGCGTGCCACCTCGCGAGACTTTTCCGTCGCCAGCGCTACCACCGCCGCCGCCCGCCGGAGAACCCCTGCCCGCAGGAGCGTCGTCGAACAGCAGCAGCAGCAGCAGCAGTCTTTTTACTCTCAGCCATCCGACGAGGACGTCGTCAAGGACACTATCGAGGTCGTTGGCGACTCTTCGGACCTGGTGAGCTCCGATGATGCCTCGGACCATGAAGAAGACGTGAAAGACCAGCCGGGTCGTATTCCCCATAACAAAACACACCCGCAGCAGCCCTCCTCGCCCACCCAGCACCGCAAGGCCCAGGACGTCCATCAGCCCGTCTCCCCTACTGACCAGAGAGTCATCAAGCAGGACGATGGACGGTCGAGCCAGGCCCGGGACGTTGTTGTCGCTTCCGACACGAACTCCGGTCCCATCATTGTCCATCCTCGGCCTATCCGCATCACCCAGGCTACCATTATAAGTAGTGCTGGTACGCGCCCAGATCCCGAGCCAGTGCCAGTGCCGGTGCCAGCGCAGCGCACTCAGTTCTCGGAAGATTTTTCATTTAAACCAAAGAGAGAGGTCAGCTCTCCCGTGCGTCCTACCGACTCCATTCCGCAGAGAACGGCGCTGCCGGAAGCTGCTGAGGAATCGTCGTCGTCTACTGGGCCTGCTGTGCTTCTCGGCTCACAGGAAAACTCCGCTCCGGCTGTCGCTGAGAACCACGTTGCCGCCGCAGCTGCAGCCGCCCCCGCCACCAGCGACCACCTCGCTGCTGCACACCCTGCTGAAGAGACGCCGTTACAACCCGTCCGTCAGCAAGATGCTCATCATGAGGCACTTACCAACGGCCATGTCGAAGCCAACGAGTATGACCTGCCGCCTCATTCCCAACCACCACAAAGCGCGCAGCCGCCTGCTGCGACGCACGGTGCCGAAAGTCGCGGTGTCGACGTTACCGAGTCATTCACCTCCGAACATGGAGAATCATCTAGACTCAAAGACGAGATGGATGTTGACGCCGCGGAGGAGCTTGATGCGGAAATGCAGGATGATGCCTCCATCGTCCAACAGCCTAAGGCGGCCTCCCCGCAACCCACATCCGTCCCAAAGGCGGCCAAGAAGCGGTATGCATGGTCCCACCTCACTCCTTACATCGACGGAGAATATGTCACCCATTCTATCTACCCCGTCACGGTAGAAGCCTCGGCGCCGACCTCGAACGCCGACGCTGCTGAGACTGCCGGTGACGCCGACAGTGCCGAGCAGGCCGACCCCAATGCCGACTACAAACATGTCGAAGTTGATGCGGAAGAGGATGGCAATGCCGACGCCGAAGGCGAAGTAGATGATGTCGACGCCGACGCCGAGAACGACGAGGATCTCGCCGACGACAGCCAGGGCCAGCAACTGTCCCAGGGCTCGGCCTACAACTCTGCGGCCCCTACTCCTGCTCTTACGCCCCGTCAAGGCTCGCCGGTGCTGCCCGCTACCATCACCGGTACGACCACGCCGGCACCGCTCATGCCCAAGCAGCTCTTCCGCAAGCAGTACAAATTCAAGAAGATCAGAGACCCCTCCGAGTTCGCCGCTTTCCTGAAAGACACCAAGGATCTTTCTGACGATGAGCTCTGGTATATCTTGGAGAAGGCCAACGAATGCCTCGTCGCTTACCAGGAGGAGTACAAGAAGTGCACCAGGATCGTCGATGATCAGGAGAATGCCCAACGTCGTGCAGTCCAAGATGCCGCCTTTGAAAAGAAGACCGCCGACCTCAACGCCTTCGCCAAGGTAGACTCGTACATCGAAAAGGACTTTGAAGTGCAGGGCTCCCGAGCAACAATCAAAGAGAAAGATGCCGGAATCCTCGAGCAACGCTGGCAGGACAGAGTCATGGCCAATGCTTATGGCTTCGAGTACGACCCTCACCCGAACAAGATTGGCAACCAGGACCCCGGCGCGCAGCGAGAGGGCGGCGGGGAGGGAGGTCGACAGCTCCGAAGCCAGCCGCAGGCGAGTGCCAAGGCCGCCGAGGGCGATGGAGTCATTGTCTCGGGCAAGAGAACCCGCAACCCCCCCAAGTTGTTCGACGGTGTGTTACAGGATGACCATCGTGCAGCAACTCCCGGGAGTAACAAGCCTGTTCCCAAGAAGAGAGGCAGAGCCGCCGCGGCCGACAGGGCGGCTGCCTCGCAAGAGCAAGAACCGGAGCCAGAGCCAGAGCCTCAATCAACCTCGCCGGCCAAGCCTGGGCCACGGAAGAGAGGGCCGAGGGGCAGGAAGGCCGTCGTGGTGGTCTCCGAGCCCGGATCGCCTGTACCCGAGGACGAGGCCAGTGCTACGCCCCCCGAACCAGAGCAGACGCAACCTCCCAAGCGCAAGCGTGGCCGCCAGCCAAAGTCGGCGGCCGTCGTTGTCGAAGAGCCCGAGCCAGAGTTCGAACCCGAGCCGGAGTCAGAGGAGCAGAAGAAGCCGACCCCGAAGCGCGGTCGCGCAGCCAAGAGACGAAGCAACGGCCACGTCGCAACTGCTACGGAAACGACGGACGAGTCTCGCCCCACCTCGTCTTCTTCCAACGCCACCATCTCAGACGACGGCTCTACCTATGGGCTGCGTCAGAACAAGCGGCAGCGGAACTGGAAAGAAGAGGCGGCCGCCGTCGAGGAGGAGCCGGAGGCAGCACCCCCGCCGAAGAAGGCGCGCATCATCCGGATCCACCGGAAACAGAGCGCGCCGGAGCTGGCGGCCAAGAAGACGGCGTCGGAGCGGATTCTCAACGAGCTCCACGACTTCTCGGCCTCGTCTACCACGCCAGGCTCTCCCCGTTTGACGGTGTCCTTCAAGCTTATAGGAAAGGACCAATGGACCCTCAAGCCCGCGGCATCACCGCGCCAGACATCAACCGACGTGAGCGAGTACAACCTTTCGACGCCTCGACCGGCGCCGGTCTCGGCACCCGTGTCAGCGAAGTCCTCTGCTCCACCTAGTCAGGCTGGAGAAGAGAAGGACTACTCCACCATGACCAAGTCGGAGAAGATGTCGGCCTCGATGAAGAGTAAGTCGACAGCAGTCCAGCATACCCGTCGTATCATGGCACTAACACTCTCGTCACAGAACGATGGCTCAACGGCAGCATGCAGGGTGCCGTCAACAAGAGAAAGGCCACTCTTGCCGCAAAGAAGCAGGCTGCCGCCCTTGCAGAGGCGCAAGCGGCGCAAGCGGCCCAGCAAAAGGCGATGTCGTTCCAGCAGATCGGACCGTTCCCTGCGGGTCCAGCCCAGTAACAAACCCACACCATACCATAACATTACAATCTACCCATGTATCGTCACAAGAGACATCGAAACAAGGCAACAAGAGGCCATATGAAACTCGGTCGAGAATGCCGGCCGAGAATGACAAAAGACGGACACACGAGAGCCACGAACACCATTACTTAGCATCGATGCTTCCTAACAGAGCACTCCTTTTTTCCCCTTCATTTTCTACGGTTATCATTAGCATTATATACCCATTCGCATGACAACAGTCGCATCCGGATGGCGTGGACGGGGCAAGGCAAGGGCAAAAACACGGACGGCCTGCGTCCGCCACAACCTTTTTGATCGCCTTTCTCATTTCTCGTTTGTCCCGGGACAGCACATACGGCAAGGGAGAGACGACCATGGACCGCTGCTTTCTGTCTCTCGCCATTAGCATCGGGAAGCGAGGGCATCTTTCTAGTTTTTTCTCCTTCTTTTTATTCTTGTTCTTCTTCAACCTCTCCTTGGGGAAATTGGAAACCAAAAAATAGCGGCGGTACGGATCTAGCATCGAAAACGGACGGACGGACCGGACGGGCGACAAAACCCCTCCACTCTCGGAACTGGACGGAGGGGTTTGTTATAGGGCTGTCTGTGTCTAACCACCTTGTTTCTATCTTGTGCTTTTACTTCTCTTTCCACTTTTCTTTCTTTCATTCTTCTTAGTTTCCTTGGTCCCCGTGCGACGAACACAACCTCGTTTGGCGGGTGCGGCCCAAGCCTTGGGCCGTTTGGGGAGCTTATGGGCATCCGAGATCGCGTCGATAAGTCGAGGAGTCGAGTCGTGTGCACTCACTGAGTCTCCGGGACAGCAAGAGAGAGAGAGAGAGAGAGAGTCCCGCATTGAGGCAGCTTGTGAAGAGAACTCATTCTTGTCCCTGCAATTGACATTGCCTGGATTGCTCGTGTGAGGGAAGGTGGCAGCGATATAGACTCGAGACTCGTATGGAAATTGAACGTGGTGCTGTGCCTTGCCGTGCCTAAGCCGTGCAGTGAAGCTGTGAGGTTATTCGTGATATTTGATCATGGTGGAGAACTGTGGTGACGCCGCCGCAACCCGTCACCGACTCGGGCGGCATGGTATGCTTGGGTTGTTGTACCGGTGCCTCCTCCCATTAGGAAGCCGTTCGGGGCGTATGAACAGCTTGGACGCTGGTTTCGGCCGAGACGGGGGAACCAACTCAAATCTCATCTGACTTTTCTCCGCATAGCCTTTTGACTTGCAACTTGCATGTCACGAAATTTGGGAACGCCACTTCGGAAGACCCTCTCGATGATCGCGAGGAGGGAATACCGATTTTCACAGATTCCGAAGGGTTGCGGTGCCGTGTGCCCTCCGTCCACATCAGCATCATCATCAACATCAACATCAACATCAAGTTTAACACCATTCTTGTCATCTGCAATGAATGGCTTGGATCGGCGCGTAACGAGCGGTAACCTGGAGAGCCGGTCGCTTCCTTTCCCCCCAACTCCCAAATTCTTTTACAAAAGAAATTTGGCCCGATGTGCTTCACAAGTCTCAGTAGCCAAAACCCGGTTCAGTGCGATTACATCCAGTGCGATTCTAACCCAGCTCGACCGAAAACGCTTCCCGGGTAGCCGATGGCGTGGTATCTTGGTGCATCCACTGCTCGTCAAGGGTTGAGTTGCGTCTTAGAAATATACAGTATGGGACGGAAAGGACATTCGCCGTCTAATATATGCAAGATTAACTAGACCGAATCACTCTTCCGTATAAGTTGTGCCTGTTAGCAAGATGGCTCGCTGCGAGTAGCTCGCACTAATAGTGCCAAGGAAAATAAATAGAAGGGAAGGTTGGCAATCATCTTGATATTCCAGCATTTGGGGGCTTTTTATTTCATGATACCCAAGCCAGGGTACGCTGCAATTTTAACCCCCCCCCCCCCGGGGGGCTCCATACGCGTCTGACCTTCAGCCGGCGTCCTACCTGATCCAAATAATTGGCTAGTCCATTTGTAGAGTAGAGGACAAAGCCCGCCCCAGCCACACTTACGTAACGCTGAGCCCCTCGAGTCGCATCAAGCCTCACCAGACACGGAACAGATATGGGACAGATGAGAAGGCCGCATAGCAACAACAGTGGGACGGCGAAAGGGGGACAGCATGTGTAACGTGCGCAAAGAATCGGATTTTTGTATCTCTCCTGTATGCGAAATGCCTGGTATGAAGCTTCTTTCCCTTTACACGCCACAGCCGAAAAATGCAGAGCCCTGCCAGTTCCAGCGAGGAAACTAAAAAGAAAAAATGAGACCGGGCCAAAAACAGCAACCCTCTTGTTCTGATTTGGTTCATGTTGTTTTCATCACCCCCCTTCCTTTGCTCCGCCCCCCCCTTCCGCGACTAAGGGAAAATGGGGTTTCTTCAAGGGAAGGGGTCGGGTTGAGGAGGGGAAAGTTTGGTGGTGATGTATGTCCCATTTGGTTTCGCACCGGTTGACCTAATCCGTAGCCATAACGTCGTCCTTTTCGCCCTTTTGTTTCTTGACTTTGTGAAAGAAAACTCCTTTACATAACGACACCGGAGTTGCTGGCAATACGCTGGAGGGGATAACGTCAGTCGCTGTGGGAATAACCTGGCAAGGCTGCGGGGAGAGAGAAACTTACGGGCCAGAGCTCAGCAGCCTCCTTACCGACGGGGCCGGTGATGGCGGAGCCCTTCATCTCACCCTTGGGGTTGACGATCTGTTGTCATTTTGTCAGCATGCTTCGTTTCCTTCTACTCGCGACGCTGCCCGATGGCCGGACTCGCACAGAGGCAGAGTCCCGACGCCCCATCGGCGCGACGCATTCGGCATCGGCACTACTTACGACACCAGCGTTGTCCTCGAAGTACAGGAAGACACCGTCGAAGCGCTTCCAGGGCTTGGACTGGCGGACGATGACGGCGGGGTGGACCTTCTTGCGGAGCTCAGGCTTTCCCTTCTTGACGGTGGCCATGACCATGTCACCGACACCACCGGCGGGCAGTCTGTTGAGGCGGGCACCGATACCCTTGACGGAGATGATGTAAAGGTTACGGGCACCAGAGTTGTCGGCGCAGTTCATGACGGCACCACTGCAAAATCAAACAAGTCAGCCAGGGGTTCCTTCGGAGCGCATCCCTCTCGTTCGGACGAGAGGACGCCGTATGGGTAGGAGGGGGATTTCGTACACGGGGAGACCGAGGGTCATCTTGAGCTTGCCACCGGGGGCACCACGCCTGTGGAAAAAACTGGTCAGCATTTCCACGTCGCAGTCTTCATCATCTTCTTCGTTTCCTCTGTCGACGGGCGCGGCATCGAGTCGTGGCGGCAGTCGGCGGGGCGGGGCGGTTGCAGGAAATTTTTCTCCTTCTCCAAAACGTTCAAATATTGGAAACCCTCTCGAGTTGTCGCGGTTGTGTTGTAGTCCACCTCTCGCAGTCGTGTCCCAAAAAAAACCAAACCAAGAAGACCTATGCCTCCAGTTCCCTCATGTCGAAAAGGTCCCTCCTTTTTTTTCCTTTGCGTCGTTCGTGCGTCGTGTGTGTCGTGTTGGAGCGCCCGCCCGCTTCGACTTGCCGAGTGTGCATCCCGCCCTCTCCCACCACCGAACGGCGGCGGGAAGGCGCGGGGGACGTCGAGAGGATCGCGCCGTCGAGGATTCGGAAGATTCAGAGCGGCAAGACGAGGTCACTTACGAGAGTTTGGCCATTGTGTCGGTTTGGGGGTGTCGGATTCAACAACGGGGCTGGCTGGAAGGGTTAGATGGCGGACGTGGAATCGTGCAGTGGCAGACGCGGGAAATTTCACGACTTCAGTGTGTTTTCGATTTCGTGAGTGGGTCCACCCGGGAGAGAGGGAGAAACCCTACGATTTTTCGGGGGAGGAAGCGAGGTGACTTATCTTATCGTCACGTGAGCAGTGGGTGGTGTCCCGCTTAGTTAAGCACATGACCTGTCACCGTGCACCAGCCACGCCTGCATCACACTATTGTGGCGCTGTTCATCGCAGACTTGAACACTGGCAAGTAGAGGTCAGTGTCGTCTTTGCGCTTACTTGAGGTATGTAAGTGAGTAGCTGAGGTCAGTTCTCGGATGCAATAACATGTGCCTGGCGGCTGTTGCATGATATCCTGGCCCTTTTCATGTGGCTGTATTTTGCAGGCAAACTTGCTCTTGAAAGAATTCTTCAATATACGTAGTCTTGCCCAATATCAACTCCAAATGCCTCATAACCGATCCAACCAGCATTCCATCAGGTATCTCGTGCTATGGCCCAACAAGTTTAAGGCCTTGCTCATGAATTATCTTCACTTTGTCTAGAGAGATTATGGGACTAGGAAGCTGGTAGTCTACACGGCAACACCAACAAACAGATTAAAACCTATCTGATATTGGTAGTTACATTAAATAAATACATCTTCATCAACAGAAATTCGTCCTGACCGAGTAGACCAATGTCAGGTTTATAACACACCGATATTCCTTGCCCAAGATGATCACTCCGAATTACAAAAGTCTCCTGTCTTGCCAACGGCGCGTTTTTCTCTTCCTTCGCCCTGTACTCCCCCCATGAAGAGGTCTTCATGCCCCTCCACAGTCGTCTCAACATCGTCGGCACCACCAACATCAGAACCAAGCTCGTCTCCCTCCGGAGCCAACCTGTCCTTGAGAACTCCCTGCCACAGCTTCCCCCCCCCCCTCCTTCGTGTCCCATCTATCAATCCAAACCCCGGGTCCGGAGACCGCGAGCCTCGTCGCGGCGGGACACGGCGCCTCTGTCCCTCTGATCGTCTTGCTGGAGTCGTTCTCGACACTTCTCAGGGTTTCGCGATCCATGTCTGTGGCGATTGAATGCTGGACCGTTATTTTGGGAACATGTTGATCGGCATAGAGTGTTGGGCTTGGTTGGCTGATGCTTTCCAGATGATCACCACATGCCACGTATCTCAGGGTGGGTGCTAGAACGTCTCGAGTCCGGCATAAAACGAAAAGGAAATTGAGGCTATTTGTTTTGGTCAAGTAACTGTCAAGTCATGGTTCTCCGGCCCTAGATATGGTTGAGCCCCCCTCAGCATTTCCGTCCTCGTCAACATTAAAGTCCTTCACACCGCATGACATCTAGCTGCCTAACTCCCACGAGCCCCGATCAAAATCAGCAATGCCCCCTCCCCTGAGCATCAAAAGGTGGCCTACCTCCCCCTCGCCCACCTCATCCCCTCCTCTGCCACGAAAGCCCCCAGTGCCGCGCAACAACCCCAGGCAAAAACCTCATACGCCAACGCCCAGATCCTCCGTAGCACCATCCACCGCAGCATGCGGAAGCAGTCCCAGCGGCTCAGCTCCACCTTCCATCCGGGCGGGTACCAGTCCGGCACGGGTGGGTCGGCGGGGCACCACATGGCGCGGCCGTCGGCGTCGGAGACGAGGTAGGCGACGCTCCTGAGGGTGAGGGCGGCGACGTAGGCGACGTATGCGAGGTAGACGCCGCAGACGACCTCGCGCGCCGTAAGCAGGCCGGGGTTGCGGACGAGGTGAGTCACGCGGGTGGCCGTCTCGGAGCGGGTGTAGGGGCGGCGGGAGACGCGGCCGTCGATGATGGAGGGCATGGCTGCGCGGGTGGTTCGAGGAAGTGAAGAGGGGGGGGGTCTACGTCGATAGGGATTGTTGGTTTGACGGGGAACCTGGCGGATCACCCGGGGCAAGAAGAATTGAAAGCTTGTGAGGGTTCACGGGAGGAGGACCAACTCCATGGGACGAGGAAGAACCGCGAGACCGTGGGGGGGGGGGTGGGTGTTCGAATGTCGCAGGATGCCCAGAGCTTTTTGGCTCGCAACCATGCGAGATTATTGACCCCACCGGCCCAAACCAGGGATCACATCTTGGGTGCCTAGTGCCTTCGTCAGCGGGCATGTCGGCTGCAAAGGCACAGCACTAAGAAGGGCCTGCAAAGTGTTACCATGTTGCCTAGTTACCTGAGTAGGCTCTATATGGCATCAAACTTCACACACTTGTCTACCCGAGCACGAACGCAAGATTGATACACGTTTCAAAACGAGGAGACCTGCATTGGATACCGGGTATCTGAAGTAGAAGAAAATGGTCAAGACCAAGTGAGGGACTGCCTCAAGGCCTACCGAGACTAGTGTGAAATGGTGCGAATGGTATGAATCCATGGACCGACGTCACAAAAACAAGAAGAGCGAAAATACCAAAACCCAGCCCGTGGTGAGTGGAAGTCTCACGGAGTCAAGCAGACGCCGTGAACTCCCGGCTTCATCCTAGCTGTCACCGCCTTCTGGGTCGCTGCCGTTGGAATCACTGCTGCTACCGCTGCTACCGTTGCCGCCACTGCCGGGGCTGCTCGCCTCTGGCTCGACGTCCTTTGCGTTCGCATCGGGCCGCACGCTCTGCGGGTTGGAAAAGAGGTCCTCGGGGTCCCATGTCGCCTTGATGCGCTGCAGCGCCGGCAGGTTGACCCCCCAGTACTTCTCCTGCGCGTTCTCGAGCGTCGGGTCAACGTACCCGGCATACGTGCTGAGCTCGTTCGGGCTGGCCTTGCGGATCGTCTCGGCGACACCCGCCATAAACTCCTTGGTCTTGGTGCTCAGCGTCGGGAGGCCGACGCCGTAGCCCTGGCAAAACATGATCTTGTCGCGGTGGCGGTAGGCGGTGGCGTTCATCGGCACGTCGTTGATAGCGCCGCCCGTCACGTCGAAAATGAGAAACCAGATCAGCGTGCCGCGGTCGACCTCGTCAATGTAGTCCATCAGAGCCTGGATGCCATCCTCGGTCAAGAGGTCGTCGCGCGTGAAGGCAAGGCTCTTGGCCGTGAAGGGGGACTGGACCTCGCTGAGCCAGAGGGCCGCGTCCTGCGCCTTCTGTGCCACGTCGCCGAGCCAGTCGTTGACGACAACCGAGACCTTGCCCTTGGGGATCCTGTCCGGAATGCCCGTCTCCTTGAACTCGTCTTCGGTGCCGTAGAAGGTAGCCGTGATAGCGACGCCGAGCTCCTGCATGACGAACTCGCTGCTGAAGCGGCGGTCGAGCGCCGGGTCAGAGATGAGGTCTTGCCACTGCTTGAAGATGGGGGCGAGGTCGCGGTGTTTGGAGAAGGTGATGGAATACGAGTACTGCACGATGTCGCCGGGTTCCGGGTGGGTCCGCATGACAAACTCGGTGATGACGCCAAAGCCGGCGCCGGCGCCCTTGAGCGCGAAGAAGAGATCCGAGTTCTGCGTGTCACTGGCGCGCTGGATTTTGCCGTCGGCCGTAACAACTTCGACCTCAACGACGTGGTCAAGGCAGCTTCCCCACATGCGTGAGCTGGGACCGAGACCGCCCTATTGTGTTGGTGGTCTTGCGTCAGCACGGCGTGGTCATCGTAAGACGCATCGTCACCGGACAACTGTCCCCTTGATGCCTTTTTTCTGAGACTTACAATAGTTGCATGGCCGCCGATGCCCACACCGGGACACGTGCCGTGGGCCATGGCGCGTTTCCCGTTGTCGTGCAGTTTCTCGGTAACGTCGTGCAGCCTGTTGCCTCCACCGATGGTTGCTTGCCAGGTATCGGTGTCCATCGAAAAGTGCTGAAAGTTGACAAGATCGATGACTAGGGCGCCGTCAGTGCCACCGAGGCCGAAGTTGCTGCGATGAAGCAGGTTAGCCAACTATGGAAATAGGGGGAAAAAAGGCCGTCATACGTACGCATAAGAGTGGCCTCCCGATTTGGCCTGGACCTTGACGTTATTATCTGCGGCGCATTTGACGAAGCCGGCGACATCCTCGGTGGTCTTTGGCCGGGTGACGGCAATGGGTTCGACGCCTATGTCAAGGTTGTACGGCTTCACCCAGTTGATTTGGAAGAGGGGATCGTTGGGATAGCCGACGCAGGACGAACGGCCGTCACAGACATTGTTGAGGCATGTCGCCAACGGGCTGCTGGGCTTCTGTCCCATGTCTGTCGACACGTGTGGAAATGTCGATGGTGAGGGAACAAAAGTCGATATGCTGTGGATGGGTAAAGGGTGTGTCGGCAGTTCAACATGGAAGGGGGAAGCGGTCCCTCGGCGTTTATACGT
The DNA here is from genome assembly GCA_034638275.1 of Colletotrichum lini. Lineage (NCBI taxonomy): Eukaryota > Fungi > Ascomycota > Sordariomycetes > Glomerellales > Glomerellaceae > Colletotrichum > Colletotrichum lini. The sequence goes on along the minus strand of JAWQJV010000002.1, from coordinate 247,085 downwards.
CATGCCTCGTCTGCCAATTTACGGATATTGGTGTACTGAATCGTCCATCCCCCCATTTGGATATACTTTCCAGCAATGGATGATGATCGGCCAGGCTCATATTGCCCGGACACGTTGGGAGTGTCCGGACCACAATTATGATGGTCCCCCGTTTCCCGCCCGTCAAAGGCCGAGCAGGGCCATCATCATCCATGCCACAAATTCAAGAAAACGGTCGAGGCATACTGAAAGATGGCCAATGATGCGTCGCCAGCAGCGTGGAAGGTCGCCACCGCTCCCGGTTTCCCTTGTGCGGCGAGAGAAGAACGCAAAGGCAGCTTGCTCCTCCCCTCATTCTCACCTGGCACGTCATCCGCCATGGCCCTGTCCCGGCTCCTCGTGCCTGGCAAGCATGGCACTGGTGATCTCCCTTGTCGGACCAGTCACCGTAGCGTGCGTGGTTCGTGGGAATGGCAGGACAAGCTTGTTTAGCGGGGGGCGGGAGGACGACTGCAAGACGCTGAGCCACATTGATAGGTCGCCGTGGCGTCTTGGCGGCGGAGGGGGACTCTCATGCAAAGGGCGCGGAGAGACGCTCTGGTCGACTGTACCAATGTGCTTCGAGGTGGAGTGGAGAGATGGTAAAGTGGCGCGTTTGACCACGGGGGGGGCGTTGTGGTTATGGCCGTGCAGAGCTGCGCCAATCACACGATCCAAATGAAGAAGAGTGACTGACGAGTGACGGGTTCTCAAGGGGGGTCTGGCGTGGCCCCCAGGTCCGCCATGCCATGTCTGCGTGCTGCGTGTGTGGACGGTAGCATTGCAACGGGCTGTCTCACATTCCGACGTTGACCGTTGATTTCGAGATGCTAAGTGGTTGACGAATACCGCCGGAGAGGATGTGCTGTAGCAAGTCCAACGTTGCTTGCATGGATTTCACGAAGGGAGGGAACCGGCGCGTCAAAAGACAGGACATCTTGATCTTGCCTGTTGCGCATTACATAAGCACATCCACACTTTCCGTCAGGCATGCACGGGCCACTCACCACCCACCACTCAGCGACCTAAGCAACGCTCTATTTTCAAAGAGCTCAGGGGCAGAAGAGTGAGGAGCATGAGTTCTTACTGCAGACCACGCTGGTTCAGACATCGTCAGACTTGTAGACAGGGACGTATTTCCAAAACAATCCAATATACAGTAGCATCGGCTCGATAAAGTCAATAAGGGGCATCGCCGGTGATTCCGGCTTGCGTTACAGAGACATGCTGAACCTTATCTAGCCTGTTCTCTCGCTGAGAGACGTGGAGCCATCCCGTGTTGAACCATTAGAGTGGTGGGTAAAGTGAGTGAGTGTCATCCGTTCCTTTGTTCCGAGACACGTCAAAACAGTTGGCTTGTACCTTATTTGAACGAGGCGCAACATGACATCCATACACGCCGAGGGCTATCCAGGTTCTGATTGATGGACCGTCAAGCTATTCTCGAAATCGAGGACACCGGTGCATTTGTCTATCTGCTCGTGATTTCATCAACACCTACCTGCAGTTTCCTTTTTTTCGCACTCTACTACGGTGTGTGAGGCCTTCTGTAGGAAAACGTCCCTGACAGTCTTGCTATCCGCTGCGGCACTCATTCGCACAGCACCCTCGCTCACTGGCCTACAATGATCACTCCCAAGGTGCCGAGGTACGTACCTCAAGACACTGTGCGAAGGAGGAGCTAGCTTACCCGCGCCGTGCCGTGCCTTCTCCTCAAACTCACCTGTGTACCGGGGAGCACAGTCAATCTTGCAACAGTTATCACTGTACACAGCAGCTGCCTAACTGACTGACGCACAACGCAACAACGACACGCCAAGCCTTTTCGTGATACCTTCCACTTCCACTTCCACTTCCTCCCCCTCCACCCCCTTCCTCCATGCTCTTCTCGGCCATCCACGCCTTAACACAGTCATCGAATCTCCTCCGTCGCACGCGAAGACTGTCACATTTCCTTCGTATCACGTCTCACTCGATTGGTGCAGCACGGGACGGTACTTTTGCTCTTGATTCGCGCGCGAGAAACACCGGAGCGACCTTCGGCACGTTTCGATCCCGCCGCATGAGAACCCTACGCGCGATATTCGACCTGCACCGCGTCTTCCGCTCCTACGACGGCCACTAGGTGCTGTCTTAAGATACATGCGACACATTGTCCAGGGCCTTTCTCCCTCAACGGCCTTGGAACTAGAAACGTCATCGCTCCCTTCTGCAAAGTCGTACCGGCACGCCAGCCTCCTCACTCACAGCCCCATCGTACCGCTGGCGAGGTTCGTTCCAATCGGATTCGTCGATCTCTCTCTGCAGAAACCCTCCTGCTGCTGCTGCGGGATATCGTACCTTCATTGCCCCGCTCGGCCTCCTGCGTCGCCCTCTCGGTTGCCATCCCACGGAAAACATCTCTCGTCCGGTGACTGCCTGGAGCAGCAACCATGACAACCCCGCCAATATGGCGACAATTGCCTATCTCGCCGTCAACCGGCCTGCCTAACCTCTTGGTGTCGACGAGTTTCTCAACAGCGGCGTACACGATACACGTCACAGACCTAGCAAACTTATGGGTAGAGTCCCTGGATCGAAAGGCCATCTACAAGCGCAGCCTCAACGAGTCCACCAGTATCGACCCGACGGATAGTGACAGCAACATGCGTGCCTTTCTTTCAAAGATCAGATCCGTCTTTGAACCTTGGCATCCAGACTATGACAGAGCATCTATGACGTTGTCGACGACCCCTAGCAAAGAAGCAGGGGACGAGGGCCTGACTCTGAACATCACCTGCGAGTTGGAAAATATGAACCCTCTGGAATGGCCCGTGTATTTGCAAAAGTGCTCTCGGTCCGACCTCGCCACGGAGCTTGTTGTACCACTGGCACAAGCACACTCGAACGGGCGCAGACAGGTCGAGTCCCTCAAGGAGGTTATCAAGCAAAAGGACGCCATCATCATGAAGCTCCTCGACAAACTCGAGGCCACTGGCACCCGCCTGGAGAACGTGTTCACTGTCCTATCCGCCAAGCAAAAGCCCACGAGAAAGATGGCCGAAGACAAGGTCAAGGGGCTAGCCCCCTTTCGACCTGAAGAGTGGAGGGCTCAGCTGGGTGAGGATCAAGACGACTTGTCCAGTCTTTTCCAGGACGTCTTTGGTGCCGACGGACTTGAATATCGCCGAAAAGTAGACGTGAATGACACAGCGTCGCTTGACAACTGGTGGACAATGTCACAGACTTCGTGTATCCCTATCGTGGGACCAAAATCAGGCTCTCGCCAAAGCCAGCAGGAAACATCTTCATCTGGCACAGGCCAGTTGGAAAACAAGGCTGACGAGACCAAGGGCGACGACGATGATGACGATTTCCAAGTGCAATCAACGCCGCCACATCTCATTTCCACTCGCAAGCGTTCCGTCAAACCCTCGTATGGGAACGATGACGATAGCACCGAGGACGAGGACACTTCGCTGATACCTGACAGCGTTCCCGTGCCTCCGTTGGAGCAGAAGGCCCAACCTTCACGTTTGGGAACGATAGGGAGGAGGGTCACACCCACGTCGACTGGCGCACCGTCTCCTCCCAAAGCACCGGAACCAGACGGATCCGAGACCGAGACGGAGTCTGACGAGGACGCTACCGCCTCGTTAGCTGAGGCTTCATCGCCACCTCAGCGTGCCGAATCGCGGCCCGGTGCGAGGGAACCAAAGAGTGGGCTTGGTCTTATCGGAGGCCAAGCTCGACGGTCCAAGACTCCGGGATCTCCCAGAAAAGAGCCATTGAGTCGTGTCGGTGGAGAGCCAGAGCATTCCGACGCCAAGTCACCCGAGCCGCCAAAGCGAACCGGGCTAGGTCGCATCGGCGGAGGCACCCGCCCTCTCAAGGTGGCCGAACCGTCGCCTACTACGGCGGCAGAAGAGCGAGGCCGATCACAGGCGGACACAGAGCCTCAGGCGAGACTCAGGGAAACCTCGCAGGAACGGGCGAACAGAAAGCGAGATGAGCTTCAGAGGGAGTTGCAGAAAAAGGCCGCGTCAGGACCGGCGCGGAAAAAGCGGAAGTTCTAAATCAACCCTAGTTCCACAATATCTTACACCCTTCGTGGCGGCGTCTCGGGGCTTCAATAATTCAATCGAGTCAGCCGCGCTGCGGTGTTCCTATCCCGAATCTCATCAAGGTGACAAGAGCCGACGTACCCGCGACTGCACTTCAGCCTTGTGGTATCGCTCCAGCAAGTCACAGCTAGCTGTCCACGGGCTCACGCTCTCAGAATAGAACCGCGGAAACAGACAGACAGACGACCGAACGAGGCCGGACGGGACATAGGCGAAGTCGCCCGCCCAAATGCAAAACCCGACTATCTCACAGTGGGTTCTAAATGCGGCTTCTTTCCACTGTTACACCGTTTTGCTGACTCTTCAGTGGTGATTCGATCCCGGGCACGCACGTAATGCTCCGCGCAGGGATTCATTCAACGGCCCGAAACAATGTTCGCTGTTCTCCTCGTTTGACGCTGGGTGTTCGTTCCCGTCGCCCCGAAGTTGAGTAACGACGCTTGACATGCTCGTGAGAGGGTCCCGCCCCATCAAGGAGCCCCAGGCCGTGCCATTCTCCGAGGTGATACCGCAAGTTCGAGCGAGGGAGCATGCTCGGCGATGCACCAGATGCTGTGTTGTTCTTCGAGAAGAACGAGGCGGACATTGAGCAACAGTGATCTTGACGTCTGCACGCTCGTCCGGACTAGGCACCGGGCGGCCAACAGCATCGTCTTCGCCTTCGGAAGGGACGCATGTTTTATCTATTTACAGTTCGACATTGAGCGGCAGAGTGTGTCCTGCCCTTGCGGCTTTCATCGATTCGTCACGTCGCGAAGTTTCACCATTAGCGTACCCAAAGAGCGTTTCCCCACGTGTTTGGCTGGAGCGAGTTCACGTCTGGCTCGATGCATCATGTCTAACCATGCCCGGCCGAGGATCGTCTCCCGGTTTGACATGGCGCTGTGGGGGAAATGCTGCGCCAATTCGGCATCCTGCATTATGGCCGAGAACCTCAGATTACGGCAATGTGGGATGCAGCGACCAGCAACGCACAGAACAGGGCTATGTTGAATGTGGGAGAGGCGTCAATCTATCTCGCAATGGTCAGAGACACCCAGCCTTGCGAGCCTCCGAAGACTCTGCAGACGGCTGGCTCTACGGATGACACCGGAAGCGGGAAAGCGCATGAGATTTTGTGCACAAGTCGAATTCGAAACCGGGCGAAAGAATCTTCCATGATCTGCGTCCCGGCATCTCTTCTACCCACGGCCGCGGCCCGCAATGCAACCATGCAGCAATACATGTCATGCTTCGACCCGATGCGACTTTGGACGCAACGGGGAGCTGGCCGGTCCAGAAGTCGCTGCATGGAGATTTATCCACGCAATTTTGCATATGCACCGCAAAGACCGGCACGCCGCCACTTGGGTCAACGATGCCCTACAGCATCCTGATGCTGCGCCGGATGCACCTCCGGAGGCTCGTCCCGTTGACTAGCCGAATGCCCTGCGCGACATGGTGCTTTTTACGCACGTACGAGGACGGAACATCTCACAGCCGGATGGACGCCTGCTTTGGCGAGCACAAGTGTTGATTCATGCGATGCCTGGACGGAGCTGACATGCGTGGCATATCGTTTCGGCCGTTCCGTGTTGGCCTGCGTGCGGTTGTCCGTCCCCCGAAGCGCAGCGGAGTGGTATCAAACAGAGTATGATGACAACACTCCTGTCTTTCGAAGACCCTCGGATGTCTGGCCGGCCGAGAGGGTGAAGCTCGCTTGCACGGGAAGCCGTCTACTGCCGCCATCAGTCCGGTTGACCAGGCAGGGTCACCGCGGAAGTCACTTGATCGGAATAGCACGTTGGTCTTGGAGCTCACAACCTGTCCGGGCTGTTAGCTCTGTGCAAGCTTGCCTTGGGTGACGTGATAGTGGCTGATGGAGAAGAACTTGCTTGCCCTGCAGCGACGAATTCGAGTATAGCTAGCCTTCAGACCGAAGGACGCTGGGCTCGACCGGCCTGACCAGCCCTTCCATGACGATGACGAGGAAGGATACAGATCAAGGGGGAACCATAGTTTGAGGCAAAAGGAACCAACCCTCCGATGGTACAAGATGCACGGAAGGCCGTCACCGTCGAGGTCCCAAGCCGCTAGGCTGAAGGCGCGTTTGGTGTTGCGGAAATCAGATCTCGGAATCTTGAAAACAGTCGCCATAGATGGGCGCGCCCAGGGACTGCCTGAGGGAGTGTCGATATCGTTTCTGGATGCAAACGGGCTGTTGCTTCTCGAGTACGACATGCGTGCGTCTTCTGCGGTGATGTCGCCGATCGACCGAGAGCGAGGGCATCCAAGACCTGCTGCTGGACACCAATTTTCATCAGCAAGACCTGTATGTGCATACGATGAGGTGTTGCATCGAACATAGACAAGAGGGAGACAGGAAAACGTCACCATCACCACACTTGCTGGCACGCCCCGATGAGATGCGGCCTGTCTGTGGGAATGCCAATGTCACTTTTTCGTGCTATGCATTGTAGCATGGCAAGCGGCCACATCCAACCATCCAAGCCTGCCCATAAAAGGCAGTTGAAGATGTTGAACGGGGTCGCTGGCCTTGAAAATGCGGTGTGCGAAGACAGACAGGACTTGATTTGGTCTGGTCGAGGTCGATATGGACGACGAGACGCATTGGAGACGTTCTGGGAGCATGGAAGACATGACCAAATCCATATCAAAGGTGATGAAAGGCCCAGCCCAGACAGAGGTGGGGGGGGGGGGGGGGGGGGGGAGTAGCGGTGGACGAGATTGAACTGCACATTTGGGGGCTCGCTCTCACTCACACAGGCTCTCTCCCTCTTCTTCCCTAGTAAGTTCCGTACGCTCTGCAGCTGCCGACTGCATTGGTTTACGCCCGTATTTGAGAGACGGCAGAGACTGTGGCCAAAGGGCGACCCCCAGGGGATCCCCAAGGGGAGGAGACCAAACTCGGGTTCCAGAATCTCGATAACCATAGATCCAGGATCTATCACAAATAACGGCCATCGGTATCACAAATTCCTGACGGCTTTGCAGTTGGCAAAACAGGTTCTCGGCGGTGGCGGCGGCAATGGTGGTGCAGTGAGAATCCAGCAGCTGGAGACGGCGGACATGCATGTGTAGACCGCCAGGTTGGCTGCAGAAGTCGGGGAATGTGGCATCCTCTGCGTGTAGGAGGTACCTGGAATTGTGTCCAATTCCTCTTACCTACCTAGTCATCAACGATGATGACCGATCGTAGGAAGGAAAATCTATACGTGCCCTGGCTTGTTGGGTGCGGACGGCAGCACAGCACAGCACAGCACAGCACAGCACAGAGCTGGAACGACACGGTTGGAGGCAACATGAGCGGGTGACTGACTCGTAACGCAGGCAGAAACGGCTGTCAAATCTGTCAAACAGGCATCCCGTCATCCTTCACCCCTTCACCTCTCGCCCCTTCTTCGGATGCAAATCAGGAACTGGTTGTGGTGGTGGTGGGGGATGGCGGCCAGCGGCGAATCACAGCCGCATCGACAAGCCCCCCCCCTTTGCCGGGTATGTCGTTCCAGGGTGCCGCCGCCGTGGCGCTCATCGATCAGGCCATAACTGTGCTCTAGGCTCTAACGCGGCGTGTCGTCTTCTCTGTCGTCGCCGATTCTTAGCAAGCCTTAAGCATGCTGAAGCCGTTGGCGCGGTAGCGCGGGAAATCCTTGCAGCGCCGCCTTGGTGCCGCATCGTTGCCAAGACTGTTTAACAAGACGAGTCGTCCCGTGGCTGCCTAGGCTAGTCCTCTCTCTCGCTCTCTGTCTGTGTGGAGAGAGAGAGAAGACAACGCTTTGCATAAAGCCAGTCGTGCACCAGACTCGACCGCCATGTTGGGACAAGTCACCAGGAGTACCATGGCCCGACGGGTCGCGCGATAAGAGCTGCTGGCGCTAAACCTATCTTTGTCTTTGCCTCTTGTCCCACCCCCAAGCAAGCTCATTAGACGAGCAGCGAAAGGGGATGAGGGGTTTGATTCGAGGAGAGGCCACGGAGGGCCTCCGGTTTGCCGCGGGTTTATAAACGCCCCGAGGCGTCATTGCAAAAATGCGACATTCAGTTGCAAAAGAATCGTACCCACCAGCACTTTGCATGCATTCATTTATGGACCTGGTCCATCGGCGTCATGTCCGGCTCCCCGCCCGGCGTGGAGGAGGAAAAGAGGGTACAACCCCCGGCTGGAGAAGAGGGAAAGGGAAGAGGACGGGAGGCGACCAAGTCTCTTTCAACGACGTGCTGCCACTGGGGCGTTGGGGAACGCTCTTCATCGTCGTCGACCTTGCTTGAGAGTATCCGTATGAAGAGTCTGCAACGGGAGGAGAGTCTATCAACAACCCCCAATGGGGGCGCAGCCGAGGGCCTCTATTGGAATACCGAATCGAACCTCTGATACATCTGACCGCAGCTGGTTGCTGGCGGTCAACCTTGTTCTTGACAAGTTGATCATTCCGCCGGCATATGGCGTGGCACAAGATGTGTCCCAAAGGGCTCGACATACGTCAAGGCCGGATCGACACGCCCGCCTGAAATCCGACCGTGTGACCGCCGGCCTTCTTCATCAGTTCACAAGCTGCTCACTCACTTTCTTCTTGTGAGTCGTAAGGGGGGGTGTGGGCGAGGCAAGCCTCATGTTCAGGGAGCCAGTGAGCAATCTGTGGCCCCATTCGTGGCGTCCTCTCTCTCGACTCTCTCTCGCTCTCGCCCTCTTCCCCCAGGGAAAGAAGCATGGGGGATTGAGAAGAGCATGGGCTAAGCCTCGGTCCCGAAACATACCCCTGCTGCACAACGCGGTGTGCCGCGCCACTGGACTCTCTCGGCCGTTGTTCTGCGTCGCTGTGGCATCAGCTGCCGGTGTGCGAGGTCCGGGTCAAGCCCGGTGCTAGAGTAGATGTCAACGGCGATGAGTACAACAACGACAGTAACGACGACCATGACAATGCACGATATAGCGTGCTCATCACCAGTACGTACGTATACGTTCTTGTGGTCATGGCAGACCCCCCCCCCCCCCCCCCCCCCCTTTCATGTTGTTTTCGCGAGCGAGCCAGACTGACCCCTGCCCTGGGGGTTAGCCTCTTCTGCGTCTCGCGATATCGAGGTTGGCCCCCAAGCGACAAATCAGAGATGGCCGACGACGCACCCTCTCCTCTCCCCCCTCCCTAGGGACGGCTTCAAAAGGCCAAGCCTGCTTTCTCATGCCATTCTCTTGGCTTGCCGGTTGTCCAGGCCTTGCCACACACCCCGTCCATTCTCACCAGTCAGCACCCTAAGTTTAGCTCGATTTACCGGGCTGGGAACGCAATTTACCAGGTCCCTGATCCTCCGACCCAAGCAGTCGGTACCCAATGGCAGACGACGGAGTGCGATAGCCCTTAAGCCACAATCAGTCAGTCAATGGCAGATGTGACAAGCTAGGATGGCTCTCGCAGCATTCGCCGTCGCTGCATGGCAAAAATTCCCGGCAAGGTGATACGCGGCCTCGCGGAAGTCGGTTCTGGACCACCACCACCACCACCATCACCACGCCTTTATCACCGCCGCTGTCGGTGCCACGGCCTGCCACCTGACAAAGTGCAGATCAATGGCAATAATACTCCATGAGGGAGGGGAGAAAAGAAAAGAAAGGAAAGGAAATTTCATCATCACGGCTTGCCCTTGAGACTTGGAAATCCAAGACCCCCCCCTTTCACTCGGCTGAGGTGGGCCGCCTCTCATTGCTTTCACACCGCTTAGATGGGCTATACGCCGCCCAGCTGTAGAACGTGGCTCGCTGCGGATACGTGATACCGCCGTGCAGATTCGATACAGTCCCATGTCGTCTCTGTCGTCTAATGTCGCTATGAGAGTCCGGCGCTTAGTCTGCGAATGACCTGCCATCATGCTCAATACGACCAGGGGGGGCCATGTAGCAGGATGGCAAGACAGGCAGACTTACAGTACGGTATTCGTGCACTACTGATTGGCAGACTGGAGCATCTGCCTCCACGTGCAGTGTATCATTCCATGGATGATTCCTATCCGGGCCCATCCCCAGTGTTCGGATTTCCCATCCCCCATCCCCCGGCTCCCATGTCTCTCAGTTCTTTCTCCAGTCTCCACCACAGTCAACACATGCGCGCTGGTCGTTATTTAGCGACAGAGACACGCAGGCCCCACGGCGCTACATGGCAGTTCCCTTGGCCTGACACGAGGCGGTTTCCGTCCGCCTGGTTCTGGCTTCTTATACACGTTACGTTACCAGCACCAGAGAACCATGGCCCAAGGGCCTGGGGAAATGGACCCGCAAGATGCAGTTCGGTCTTGGAAGCAGGTGAGTGGAAGGTTTGATGGAGGCCCTTGGCTATCTCTGCCTGTCCCTGCCTCTCTGGTCCTCTCAGAGTGGCTGGTGTCTTTCCGCTCCCCCCCGATCCAGCTTGTAGTCATCTGCTGCCGGCTACCTCCCATCGACGGCTATGGGATGGCTGGATGGCCTGTTTCCAACCGCCATCCGCGGGTCTGGATGCCTTAACCGACGACGAACTCATCTTCCGGCCTTGACGATGGACCATATTACCCATCCGTATAACCCGGCCGGTGCATGACCTCGGTTACCCATTCTTCATTTCGATGCTGCCCGCCTCGTTGCGGTATCGCCATGATGGACATGATGGTTTCAAACTTGCGGGGATTTGGCTCTATTCGAATAACGACCAGATGGTCACGTCAGTGTGTTATTCTCTGGGCATTCCAATGTCTCTTCTGTCCACCAAATCTACCTCGGTTCTGCCTGCACGGAGCCGGCATCTGGACATGCTCGACCTCTCCGTGTCACCCTTGCTTGTGACTTGTTGTCACCCGCTTGCAGAGGCGGGAGATGATACACGCTCCCGCCCTTCTGTAGTGTCTATAGTGTCTGTATCTGTAGCGTACGTAGTGTATGTATGTGGTGTCGACTCTGCACAATACGAACGGCCATATTCTCTTTCTTATTGTCTCCCTATAACCCCTGTCCCTACTACGTATGTACTCCCCTCCCACCCAGCCCCCCTAGTTGGTTTCTCCAAGACGACTCCAACTCAACTCCCGCCACCCCTGGCCCTGTGTTTCCCTTTCTCTCTCTCTCTCTCTCTCTCTGTGTCTCTTTCTCTCCCTCCCCTCTTGCTGTGTGCCCTCTTCCCGAGTACACCATCTCTCTCTGCCTCCGATCAGCCGGTGCCCGTGCGTCTCTGTGATGTGTTCAGTTCGGATAGTGTAAGCCAATGCCCGAGGAGCTGGGGGTTCGTTTGTTGGTAGATCGATCGGCCTGCCCTCCCACGCAGCGCAGGCTATCGACGCACCCCCACCCACTCGCCCACATACCCCATTCCACCACATCAATCCCCAATCCCTGCATACAGCAGCACACTCACTACTACCTTCCTTACCTTGACGAGGTCCACAGCAACGTGCGGGCAGATTTTCTCGCATCTCTCTCTCTCAGTCGTCTGCCCGCGGCTCCACTACTCGCACACCACGCCGGCGAGCGTGGTGATGATGATGATGGAAAGGTGATAGGGCACGGGCGATCCTGCACCATCTTTGGGCCTGGGCGACGACGAACGCCATCGAGGTCCTTCTCCCTCCTCTTCTTTTTCCCGAATTTATGGTATACTAATCAATTCCAGACCCAAGCAACGAGACTTACTTAGAATAAAAAAACAGACCAGATGGGGGATAAGTGAGGCGAAGGGAGAGGCGCGAGTTGAGTGAGTTGTTCTGCTGGATAGGGATATGACGAGAGCGCGTGCACACCACTGGACGATAGTTCTCCATTACACTATGCGCAGAGGATACCGAAAAATACCAGGAACGGCCGAGTTCTTCTTGAGGAATTTATTTCACACCTCCGAATTGATTTCCTCTTGTTCCTTTCTTATTATTGTTATTATCATCGTGATTTATGCTAATATTTTCATGATAAAATGGGCTGCGTCTCCCAAGCGTAGTAGGAAAATGATAAATGAAGGCCGCATCGTGAAATGCCTGGTCTGCCTTCATGTGCCCTTCTTCTCATTCCGTGTAAACCACATTCCCTCCATTGTCGTCATTAATAAACCAAACGGGGAGTTCGTTATCCCCCCCCCCCCCTTCTATCCGTCTCCAGAGGGGGTTTAAAAATGTTGAACAGTTTCTATGCATACAAGTCCGGTAGTTGTGCTGTTGGTAGTGCCGTCGATGCACGTTGTGTTGGAACATCCTCGGAATCGGAATGGGGGAAAGGGAAAAGGGAAATTGAGAATAGAGGAGAAAAAAACAAGATTCGGGGAAAACGGGCGGGAACGGAAGAAGTCTGGGTAAACTATTGCCTCTCTTCTCTTCCCTCCTCTCTCTCTTCTCATTTCCCTTTCCCCCCCATTCCCGTCCAGTGCCTCGCCCCCAACGCCAAATCGTACGTTCATAATTGCTTTTTCCCACTCTCCTCACCCCTGATCCGACGTAGAGTTTAGCCGAGGGAGCTCCAACAGGAAACCCCCCTCAACGCACCAACAGAGAGGGGGACCAAGAAGGAGAAAGAAAAAGCAAGGAAGAAAAAAGATCGCCCAACCGAGCGAGTCCAACTTGCTCCCCCCCCCCCCCCCCCCCCCCCCCCCCCCCCCCTCCCCTTCCAGTATACGTACGATCCCTGCAGGTGTCAAAAGAACGGACACTGTGACCCTAGTCTTAGACGACCCAGGTCGAAAAAGAAGCTCGAGAGCTCTCTCTCTCTCCCCCCACAGCCTCCGGGACCGAATATATTCAAGCGGTGGGGGTGGGTGTATCATCTGGGCTGCATGGCATGGGACGCTTTTGGGTGTATGGGAGGGGTACGATGTACAGAGAGCAATATCGGATAGATCCCTCACCTTCTCCCACCCCAGAGGGACATGTATCTCCACTTGGCGCGATCAACCAACGACAGCATCACCAGTGGGCAGCAGCCGTGCCGCAATCGCCATTTTATCGACCAATTCTCCAACCATCCATGAGGAGTAAAGAACATAGAGAACTACAGAGTTGGAAAGACAGAGAGGCATGAAAAAGGGTAGGTTGGGCTGGGTTGGGTTGGTTTGCTCTTCCCGGATATGGCGTTCGGAAACAGGAGTGCACAGTTTCCAAGGACTAGTTCTGCTCCCCTCTCCCCGGGTTCGTTCATTATAGATAGATCTTGGCGGGAAATGGTGAAGGGGATCGATCCACACGGAACGAGACGGCGAGACAGGGCCCCTCTCCCTCCTCGTCCAGTATCCCCCCCATGCCGAATGCCCCATGTCGAGTCCCAACCCAATAGGAATAAGGCGGTATCAGACTTCTCCTCAACCCCCAACGCTTGAAGACAGCCAGATAAACGATAGGCAGATATTCAGACACAGCGAAATAGAGAGAAAAGAAGGACAGGCTTGGGCTGTACAGCCCTCTCTCAGGCAGGGCTGGTTGCTTCCGAGTGAGGATAGAACAGGCGAGGATGACAGCGATACGCAGCCAGCCAAGGCGGTTCCTCAGCATGGGGGAGGAGACAGTTAACCGGAAATGGACATGGAGATGGCAGGGCATGGGATTTTTCGCAGCAGTATCTTTTTTTTTGTTGGTGTTGTCCCTCCCTATTCTTGGCTATCGTCAACTCTGCTGATCCATATCCGTCCGGTCTGGCCTCTCTATCTATCCTCTTACTCTCGTTTTCGTGCCGCAAAAGCCGCCGCGTAAATAATACATTTTTTGGGCTGTCGTCTTCGTCGTCGTCCTAACAGACGGGGGGAAAACAGGACGGGATCACCGTCCCGTCGTCCATGCTGGCCTGGTCCTCCTCTACTCCCCTCCCTCCCGGCCCCTCCAAGTGGGAACCCGCATATTCGATCCCGTTCCCTTTCCCTTGCCTGTCTTCCAACACTTTTCCCCAGTGAACGCCAAGAAAGTGGAAAAGAAGAAGAAGAAGAAAAAAAAAGGCAGAAGAAACGAGTTTGATAGGCGACCGTCCGCCGGCCGCGTCGTTGCGTAAAGAAAAAAAGAAAAAGAGAGCGAAAGATAGAAAGCCACTCTCAGATGCAATGATACAAGCGTGGGGGTTTGAGCCCCATTTCTCCCCCCCCCCAGTACATAATCGCAGGCCGAGGCCACCCTCTTTTTGTTTTTACATCTGGGCGTCGGATCCCCAACCGTAGATGACATCGTCGGCCGGGGGCGATGGGTTATACACCCCAGACACGTCGGCCAGGCCAAAGTGCTGCTGCTGCTGCTGCTGCTGGAGCTGGTAGGGTTGGGGAGCTACCCCCCCCTGGGCCCCGTTGGCACCGCCCATGAAGGCCACGGGCGCGCTCGTGTTGTTGCTGGCCAGCGTCGCGGGCGCCATGGGTCCGATGCCGCCCATGATGGGGTTCGTCAGGTGGTGCTGTTGCTCGGCCCTCTGGCTTCGCCTCCGCATCTCGCCGGCGTGTGTCTGGTACCCCTGGATCTGGGCCGCCGAGTATGCGTAGTGCTGCTGGAGGTGCTGCTGTTGCTGAGTCACCGCCGCCGCTGCTGCTGCTGCGGTGGCGGCGGCGCTGGTGTTAGTCGGGCCGCCTATGACGGGAGATAGAGAGCCCGTCTGCGAGCGCTGACGTCTGGCGTTTCGGGCAGAGGTAGTCGCCCGGCCTCCGCGGCGGCCTGAGATGGCGCGCCCGGGCATGGAGCGGTTCGGGTAGTCGGGGTTCTGGTAGTGGGTGACGGTTGAAGAGCGCGGAGGGCTGTTGCGTCTGTTGCTGTTGGCGCCGCCCATACCTCCTCCTCCTCCTGCTCCTGCTCCTGCTCCTGCTCCTGCTCCCCCAGAAGCCGTGTTCCGGCGGGAGAAGAGGGCGCGCGAGGAGCTGCGGTTGCCGTCTCGGAAGTGCGTTGTCGGCCTGATGTCCTTGATGTACTGCGGGTTGAGGTACCACTCCGACACGCGCTTCTCCGTGCCCGTGCCGTTGCCGTTCATGTTGGGGAAAATTGCTTGCAGCCTTCTCTTAAACGCCTGTGCAGGGGTCAGCAAGCCCGAGGTTTCTTCTGGGGTTTTGTAAAAGGATCATCAAGACGGGTTTTGTCTCCTGGTTATGCATGATGTTGCGGTCACGCTCTCGACCAGCAAGGGGTGCTTGGTGGCGTGAGCATGGGTTGGCATGCCTGGGAGACATTCCCCCCCTCAGGAGACCATGAAATGAACTATAGAGTGGGAGTGGGGAAGGGGAGAGGAGAACGAGACCAAGAGCCGTAGGTGAGAACATCACAGTAAAGGCAGACAGAGAGACAGAGGAAGAGTGCCAACTCACTTCGTTCATGCTGAGGTTGTGGCGGATGCTGTTCTGCCACCCGGTTCCCTCCGTCTTGTGAGGCTTGTCAGTATTGTCGCGGAACCATTTGTACAGCTCCTGCAGGGTCATGGAGTGGTCTGGGGCGTGCAGTAGGGCCCGGTGGATGAGCTTGGCGTAGGGCTCCTCGCCGCCGGCGCTCTCCTTGGATGCCGCTGACGCTCTCGGGGTGCTCGTGGGTGGTGTGATGGTGCTGGTACCGGTGGTGGTGTTGGTGGCGAGAGGAGGAGGAGGAGGAGGGGGGATCACGTCCGGCTCCGCGCTAAAGTCTGCGTGGAAGGACGCCGGCGAGCCAGTGTAGGGGGACCCGGGGGCGTCCGTGGCGGGCGAGGACTCGTACTGAAATCGCTCGCTCTCCAGGTGGCGCGCGTCGAAGCCCTGCGGGTGAAAGGCCCCGTTGTCGTAGTGCAGATGGACTTGGAGGTCAGCGCCGTGGAGTTCCTCTGGCGACATGGACATCGAGTTGCTGAGGCCGTCATAGACGGGCTCCTGGGAGCGAAGGGGCAGGTCGAACTGTGCGGCGCTGGACGTGGTAGGGAGAGAAGTCTGGATGGCGGCGGGCCAGGTCCGCGGCGAGAGAACCGAGGGGTTGTAAGATGCTGCTTGACCACGGTACGAGTAGTTGACATTGTTCGCGTTGCGACTGTCAAAATCGTCGGCCGACATGGACTGGGGCGAGGACCAGGCCGTCTGGTTCATGCTCGGTGAATGGTACTGCTGGCTGACGGCGGAGAGCTGATAGTAGTTTTGCTGCTGGGGGTCCTGGACGGGGAACTGGCGCTGGTGTTGATGATTTTGGTGATGGTGTTGTTGTTGGTGGTGTTGCTCGGGAGTCATGATGTTGTAGTTTTCCATTACGTCCGTCCTGATGACCAAGGGCGGTGCTTGCGTGGTGCTGATGATGTGGTGGTGCTGGCGGTCCATGTCACCACCGGACATGATATGCCCTGGTTGTGAGGTGCTCGTCGTCATGATACCGGAAAGCGATGCTGGACGAGCGGGAAGCTGACGGATTGTGGAATCAACGCAACGACGCCTGAAACAAGATGGCACAAGTTTGGGCGGGATCCAAGTTTCAAGACGAGAGCGGGAAAGGAAGAGAGAGGGCGAGGAACAGATCAAGATGTTACAGACACTACTTGATGTTGGGTATTATGAAGACGGGAAAACAGTGAGGAGAAGGGGGTGAGTGAGGCGAGGAACGACAAGTCTCGAGGTTGAACAATGACGAGGTGAGACAACAGGATAAATGATGATGATGTACTGAGTCGTGATGGGGACAGCTTGATATGGAATAAAGAACGTCCCAGAAGAAAGGTTCTCGAGGGAGGTGGGAGAGGCGGAAGGTTATTAATGCTCCGGGACAACGTGTTGGCGATGTGGGATGAGAGATGGGCGGCTCAGCAGTAGAAGAATAAATAAAAAGATTGAAGAAGTATCGATGGTTGATGAGAGGCTGCCCCGAACATGGGTTTCAACCCCGTTGAATTTAACTGAGAGAGGCAGGGAGGCGTTCCTCTTCTCACCACTGACTACTTACTACTTACTACTTACGATTGATACCCCATGTTGGGTAGAGGGGGAGGAGGAGGAGAGACACAGAGAGAGAGTGTGTGAGGGACGTCGTGCTCGTGCAAGGGAATAGACGCATGCCGCCCATTCCGGCCGTCGAAGTGTGTACAACCAAAGAGATACGTACTGGCCTAGGGTGAGGAGGAGGAGGAGGGGAGTAGGCACTGTAGACAGAGGACAAGGGTATTGGGGATCATAGCGACGAGACTGATATGAGAGAGAGCCTGAGTGAGTGAATGAGTGAGAGAAGAGAGAGTGAGAGATGGGATAGACAAGGGGGGGGGGCGTGTAGATTGTGGAGTGAGTGGGAGAACAGACATGGGGGCGAGAGAATCGGAAGAGCAGGGGTAGAATAGGGTAAAGTACAGGTAGGGTAGGGGGGTGCGCCTGTTTAACCGACCATGTGGATATCGAGCAATCGGCCTGCCAGCTCATTGCTTGGCCTGGTCTAATGTTGTCTTCCCGTAGCCGCGGCGGCGCCATGTGTGCCTGTACGTGTGTGTCTATGTGTGTGTGTGTGTGTGCTGTGTGTTGTATGTGCGTGTGCGTCTCTGTGTGTGCCTGTGTGTATGTTGCGTGTCTGCTTGCTTGGCCTTGTATATGCTTGTTGGTGTATGTGTGTGCGTGCCTAGGTGCATCTGTCTGATGTTCATCGCCCGTATGCCCGCTTGCCTCCCATTTCCTCTAACCCGTCTCCGGCTCTGGCACCTGCGTCCCTCTCTGCCTCCGTGGCCGTTGCCCATGTATATGCATTAGCTAGCTAGATGAGGAGCACCGGATGAGGACCGGTCATCCAACATTCACTGCATATTTGCAGAGAGATATGCGGCAGCCCAATCTTCTGAGAACCTAAAACAGAGACACACACACACAAACGCAAACGGTCGAGGGGCGGAGAGAGCGCTTGGTTGTGGCCTTCCGCTGTCAAGCAAGGCATTTCTCTTCTGGAGCAGCCGTCAAAGTCCGACCGGGATCGTTGACCTTCATTTCTCTTTGGTTCATCGAGGGCAATGTTGGAGAAGTACCTCCCCCCCCCCCCCCCCCCCCCCCCTCCCCAGCAGCTCACAGAGCGGGTATCACCTAGGGCTTGTTCTCCATGCGGATGATGAGATGATGGGCGGCCGACTAGCAAAGAGTGGTTTGTCGCAGGCTGCTGTGGTTGGGGGCTGGGCTGGACTGGGCTGTAAAGCGTCCCCCGTCCAGACATCTCTCTCCGATCTCTTTTCGGCTCCTTGTCCTCTCATCTTCTTCCTCATCCTTCTCCACATATCCTCTCCATCTCTCTGCCGCGAGAGTCTTGTGTAGGTGCGTGTGTCTGTCAATGCCATGGCCGTTGGAGCTAGCGACGCCACCACAAACCCGTAGCCCATTCGTCAAGAGAGGCCGACCCATGATCCAGGCCGTCTGCGTGCGACCACCGCTTTGATAGCAGGAGGGGAGCGCTGCCCCCCCCAGTGACCACAAGGACGAACAAGGCGGCCACATCGGGCCCAGCCAGTCCCTTGCCTGCCTATCCGGGAGGCGCAGGCGGCAAAGGGGGGAACGAATTTAGATGTCGACAACGGCAGCATGGTAGCATGGTACGAGCTATGGGCCTGAGCCTCACACCAGGCGAACCAGAGAGAGAGAGAGAGGAAGGGAGAGAGAGAGAGAGAGGAAGGGAGAGAGAGAGAGAGAGAGCTATGTTGCACACGTCCTCATCCACTAAGCCACCCAGACCGAGTTAGGCGGCGACAGAAAGTGACAGGACCCTCATTGTACAAATGTACAGACAGTCTGACCAGACGACGTAGTCGTGTCGTTGGCATGGCTGGACCGAGGTCAGCCAAAGGAGTCCCAGTCAGTCGCTTGTCCCTCTTCGGCGAGCATTCTGCAGTAAGTGAAGCAGCAGTAGCAGCAGCAGCATCATCGGCAACAGCAGAATCAGCACCAGCACCACAATCACCACCACTGGCGGCATCCCATCCCGGGGAGCAGCAGCAGGTACATCGGCCGCGTGCATTGACTTTGGCGAGAAAGGGCCAATCACTCGTCGTCACGGCCATCAGCGCCGCCTCAGATACCCTCTAGTGTCCGTCTCGATGAGGTAGCAAGGCGGTCGGAAGATCGCTCTACCGAGCTGCCAGCCCGCCGACATGTAGATCATTGTCGCATTCTACAGTTTATTTTCGACGCCGATTTAGAATCAAGGGGGGGAAGTGGAGATGCAGTCCCGTCTGGGCCGAGATGTCGCCGCTTGCTTGGGAAGAGAGAGAGATCGAGAGAGCGAGAAAGAGACAGAGAGACAGAGAGGGAGCTGTTTCGAGTTCCCCTGCCTTAATTCTCTTCTGCCTTTTGGGTGCATGTACATGACACGGGGAAGACCGATCATCTCAAGTTAAGGAGTGTGTGCTGCCCACGGTTCTCTTCCTGCCGCTGCCGCTCGTCACGATGCCCCGAACCATTGCCGCTTCCGTTGCCATTGCCATGGCACATTGTCCATGGTCCATGGCCGAGGCTCGCCCCCTCAAGACCTAGTCGGTGAAAGGTTTGGATCGTCGACGTGTGGCAGTGGTTGTCACTCTGTCACTCTGTGTATGTATTCGATGTATTCGTAGAGGTGAGAGGCAAGGCAAGGCAAGGCAAGTCGTGGTGGGCAGGGTCGAGGTGGGTTCTGCTGCAGTGGTGTGGATATCAGCAATTAGCTGCAGCCATTGTATTCCGATTCCTACCAGGATAAACTCATACAACTATGCTCCGCATCATGTCAGTTGACCCAGGATGGGTGGCATAGCGTCGTGGGGGCCAGGGAGATGCACTACACACACAGTATTCGCAGATGCTGGGCTCGGAAGAGACCCGTTGGCTAGTCCGGTAAGCCCTGGTACCAACGGTTACACGACGAGGTGAGAAGGACGGTGTTGATTAGTTGGAGGCGAAAGCTATGGTCGCCCGTGTATTTGTGCTTCATTCTCTCGTCTTCCCACGCCCTGGCTTGCGGCCAGTGGCGGTCGATCGGTTGCGGTACAGTACTCCGTTCAGCATGTAGTGCGTAGTCTATAGTCTGTAGTATATGTATCTTTGGGCGAAACTGCGTGTGGCAGAGACTGACAAAAGAGAGAGAGAGAGAAAGGGAGAGTGAGAACATGGTACCGACGTCATTGAGAGCGGCGAGCAGGCGATGAGGAAGAAGAAGAAGAAGAAGACAAGGAAGTGTAAGATGAGGCGGACGCGTGCGATCCAGATGGCAGTTCCAGATCTGAAGCGACCCGGCTATCGGTCTAGGTCGGCCGAAAGACTCGCAAGAACGAAACCAAACCCAAACGCGGCTCCCATGTGCATCATGTACTCTCTCTTCGCCCAACTGGTTGACTCTGTTACATCTACGATGCATCGTGAGAATAGGAGCACATCTCCTTTTCCCCAGCCCCATGTCCCAGGGCCATCCATTACTTCCGATAGTAGATCTGCGGGTGTCATCATGTCAGTAAAAGAAAAAGAAAGAATGGCAGCAATCAGTGAAGCAAAGTGCGAGTGGGTCTTGTCCCTTACCTTTTTGAATTGAAAGTGCAGTTGCAGGATGCCCTGCAGGGAGATAAGATTAGCTCAACGCCATGTACTGGGGTGGACGGGGGAGGGCTTAAACGAGGACGAGGACGATGAGGAGAAGAGAAGGAGGAGGAGGAGGAGGAGGAGGAGGAGGGGGAAATGTGACAGGAATAGCAAGAGTAGAGAAGTCAAGAGACGCGCGTGTAGGCGGTTGGTACTGGGCGGTGGCTTGCGGAAAACGAGTTGGCCGAGTTGACCGAGTTGCCGCCCCTCGGCCTTTCACCCTCAAGTGCGTCTGCGTCTGCGTCTGCGTCTATCTCGGCATGGCATGACCATCTGAGGGAGGGTCGGCTCCTTCGAGAAGGGGCGGCAGATGATGGAGGGAGCTAGACGGGGAAATGGGGGAATGAGATGAGAGAGAGAAAGAGAGACAAGGGGCACAGCTGTGCGGGCGCACTTTTGCAGCTCGTCCTCATGCAGCTCGTCCTCCATCTCTTCCTCCTCCTCCTGCCTCACCTGCTCCCCCCTGCATGATCTCTCCTAAATCATCTTTGTGCTCTCCCTCCATGCAATTGTGCCATGTCGACTTCGCCATGGGCTTTAAGGGGGAAAAGGGGCCACGTGAAGGCAGTGTAGATAGTGTAGACAGTGTAGACAGTGTAGACAGTGTGTATGCATGGGCGTAAACGGCATGGACAGAAGACAGAAGGCGTAGACATACCTTGTCGAACGAGCTCCGGAAGCCGCGGTCCCTCTTTGCACTGTAATCCCACTCACGATCCACGATGCGGAATGCAATGTCTTCGTACGGCGGCCCCGCGATGAAACGGATGAGGCACGTGTCCTCCTCTCCTGCAGCTGCAAAGGACTCTCCCCTTTTCCTCCCGTGTTCTCGAATGATCTTGAAGGTGGGTGCCTTTGTCTTGTCGATCAGCTCGGGGTAGAAGATGTTGAACTTGTAGCCCTGGACCACCTTGGGCGGCGGGTTGTCGTGGTCGTAGTGCGTCTGGTTGTACTTGTTCCATTCGTAGCCCATCTGCACCCGGTTGAAGTATCTGGGCTTCCTCGGACGGTACTTGTCCGCCCACTGCGGTTTCGACGTGCTGGCGACCGTCTCCTCGGCCGTGAATATCTCCTCGTCCTCGTTGACGCCGCGCGCCACCTCGCGATCGTAGAGCGCCTTGGTGGCCTGCGAGAAGTCTTCGTTGCCCGTCTGGGCAAAACGCGCCGTTCCCGGTGGTGGCGCACCACCTTGCGGTGCACTTGAAACAGGCACCGCCGTTGTGTCGGCCCTGCTGGGTTGTTCAGATGACGGGTTCCGGACGGCCGCAGGGCCCGAAATAGACTCGGCCTGCACTGGGACGACAGAAGCAGCAGCAGCAGCAGCAGCAGCAGAAGCCTTTGTCGGGTCCTGCAGCTTGAGCATGGCGGCTTTCCTCTCGCTAATTGCTTCGTACACCTTCTTGAGCTTGGCCTTGGCCTTCCAGACCAGCAGGCTGCGAAGGAGCTGCTCCCAGTAGTCGACGTCGATGTCGTCATTGGAGCGTAGTTTGGCCTTGATCTGGGACTCGAGGGCGTCGAGCTGCTCGTACGTCTTGGGGCGCAGGATCTTGTCGACGTCTTCCGACACTGTGCTGACGACCCGGGCGTCCGGGCCCTGCGGTTTCAGCTTCTGCCGCCTGTCGGCGCAGATGGTTTGCAAGGCCCTCCAGTAGTCGCGGTTGCGGTCGTTTTGCTCCAGGGTGTGGTAGGACGTCATGTCAGCGTCCAGCTCCTGGAGCTGTGATTCGCCCAGCCCCTGCAGCACATCCTCTGGAGACGGCACGTTCATGTGCAGGTCGGCATCGTCGTCGTCGAAGACGTCTCGATCCGAGTCGACAAAGCGCAGATTGAAAGCCAGGAGATCAATGGGCTTGGCTCGGCCTTCCCGAACCCGTATGTCGGCCTTCTTCTTGGCCTGTTTCAGAACGAACTTGTCTTCGTCGGCGACAAACTGCCTCGACTGCTCGTCCTGCGTCATGTAGCTCGAACTTTTATTCTGACGTGGCGGTCTCGGAGTCGAAGTCGACGAGTGGGGGGGATTCGAGGGCTTGGTGATGCGGTTGTTGGGGTCGCGTCGCGGCGACGCAATGTCTCTGTCTCTCTCGCCGCCTCTGCGTTTGGGGGACCTGCGCCCAGACAGCATCGCTTGTCGGCCCGGGTCCATGTTTGCTTACTTTCGTAAGGGGAGGCGGCGCAAGGAAAAGGGAAGAATGAGAGTCGAAGACAGCGGTTTGAGTGTCAGCAGCCAAAGAGGATATCTTTTCCGTCGTAGACGTTGACGTTGTTGTGAAGGTCGCAAGGTGTTTGGGGCATATCTCGTCGCTGTCGCCAGTTGGGTTGCGGGAGCGTCATTCTTATCGATAAGATCACGTGCCGGCATTTCATCGGGATTTTCGAAAGAAAGATCGTACACCGAGGCTGACCGAGAATCTCTCCAAAATAGGAGGGTGCTGGTGAGGTGAAGGGAAGCGAGAGCTCTAGCGCGCAACCATTTTCGAGCAGCCAATCAAGCTGGCCTGCATTGAGCCAGGGGGGCGCCTGGAGTCCCAAGAGCCCCTAAATCTCTAATCTTCCCCCGCTAATCCAGACCCCTGGGACGCTAGAGTTAATGCACGTCCCGATCTCCCGATTTCAGGAACATGATGACGCACAAGACATCGGCCGATCGTCGACTTTTCCCCAGCATGATCCCATCGCCCCTCGCTGTCCCATCGGGGCTTGCCTGGTTTTATAGCCCAGCACCAGCAGTGGAGGTTCGGATTCTTACTAGCAGAATAAGCAGCAGCTAATGTCACAGATCGCGAAGGTGAAGCCGAAGCTCTAAACTACGCAGGATGAATCCCGCAACCTAAACTATTCCGCCGCACTCATCCCACCACCGTTTTCCTCTCTCTCTCCCTCTCGATCCCCATATGCTCCTGTGTCGCGTTCGGCTGCCCAGAAACGCGTATCGGCCACCGACTTCATCTGCTGCTTCTGTTGCTGTCTTTGCTGCTTCTGCTTCTTGCCTCGTCTCGAGCTTTTCTCTCCTCTCCACCTCCCCCAGGACTCATCCGAGCATCTTCCCTATATCTAACCCGCATCGCTTCTCGACGATGCCACCCAAGCCGAAGCGCAAGTCGGCACCCGCTGCAGAGTCCAGCGACTCGGGGAGGAAGAGGATCAAGACGGACGAGGAGCAGAATGGCGGAGATCGAGATCCTTTGCGCCGGCCGCACCCGTTTCACACAGACGCCGAGAAGCACGGCATCGTCCTCCGCAAGTTCTACCCTCACGAGATGAGCAACGACCGCGCACGCGCCTACAACAATCACGAACTCCCCAAACCCATCCAAGAGCTGACCTCGGCGCTCGAGGACACGTCCACGACGCGAAAGGCCGTCAAACCGAAAAAGGCCGTCGTGCACTGGTTCAAGATGGACCTGCGCACGGCAGACAACCGATCGCTCTCCCTTGCGAGCGAGAAGGCCAAGGAGGCAGGGGTTCCGCTGATCGCCATGTTTATCATCAGCCCCCAGGACTACGAGGCACACCTCACGGCTCCCATCCGCGTCGACTTTATGCTGAGGACCCTGCATGTTCTGAGGGAGGACCTGTCTAAGCTGGACATCCCACTCTACATCGAGACGGTCGACAAGCGCAGGACGATCCCTGACAGGATCGCAGGGCTCATGGATCAATGGGGAGCCAGCCATTTGTTTGCCAATATGGAGTACGAGGTCGACGAGCTCCGACGAGAGGCCAAGATGGTCCGCATGTTTGCCGACAGGGGCCTCTCGTACGAGGTGCTGCACGATACGTGCGTCGTGCCTCCCGGCCAACTCGCCAGCGGAACAGGCAAACAGTACGCCGTCTACTCTCCCTGGTTCCGGACCTGGGTCCGCCATGTTCACGAGAACCTGGACCTCCTCGAGCTGTACGATCCGCCCGCAAGGAACCCCTCCAGCGCTAGGGAGAGCTTCAGCAAGCTGTTTGACTCGGAGATCCCGGACGAGGTTGCGGGCCGGGAGCTCGACACCGACGAGCAAAAGAAGCGCTTTCGTGCCTTGTGGCCGGCCGGCGAGCACGAGGCGCGAAGTCGCCTGGAGAAGTTCTGCGAGGAAAAGGTCGGCCAGTACCACAACAAACGCAATATCCCCCACGAACCCGGGACTTCGAACCTCTCAGTACACCTTGCCAGCGGAACCATCAGTTCGAGGACCTGCGTGCGGTATGCGCGTGACCGGAACAAGACCAAGAAGCTCGACGCGGGCATCGAGGGGATCCGTGTGTGGATAAGCGAGGTGGCCTGGCGGGACTTTTACAAGCACGTCCTGGTGAACTGGCCATACGTCTGGTATGTTTGGATGGAGGCCCGCCTCTCTGTCTCCGTCTCCCTCCTCCTGTTCCCTCTCCCCTCTCCCTCTCCCTCTTCCGTCGCAACCGCAACGTCATGATCGCTGACCAGCCCGGCCACAGCATGAACAAACCCTTCAAGCCCGAGTACGCAAACATCGAATGGTCTTACGACATGGACGACTTCAAGGCCTGGTGCGCCGGCAAGACGGGCTTCCCCATCGTCGACGCCGCCATGCGCCAGATGAACGCAATGGGATGGATGCATAACCGGTGTCGCATGATCGTCGCCTGCTTCCTTGCAAAGGACCTCCTCATTGACTGGCGCATGGGCGAGCGCTACTTCATGGAGCAGCTCATTGACGGCGACTTTGCCTCCAACAATGGCGGCTGGGGCTTCTCCGCCAGCGTCGGTGTCGATCCCCAACCCTACTTTCGGATCTTCAACCCACTGTTGCAGAGCGAGAAGTTCGACCCCGACGGCGAGTACATCCGGAAGTGGGTGCCTGAGCTCAAGGGCGTCAAGGGCAAGGCCATTCATGACCCTTACGGCCGTGGTGCCGGAGCGCAGGCGAAGAAGGCCGGGTATCCTCAGCAGATGGTTGAGCACAAGAACTGTCGTGAGCGCGCCTTGTCTGCGTACAAGTACGGCATCGGAAGAGACGACTTGTAGCACGGAGGCTGTCAAGGTCTTGGATGGCGAGAAGACAGAATCAAGTACACAGTGTACAACATCAAGAGCGTCATCGGAGTTGTGGTTCGGGGATGCCAATCATGTCCTTGGCTGGATTTACGGCAAAGTCCATACAGTTCCTACAGTTCCTTTATCCTCTAATTGATAATGGGAGCGCCAACGCCGCGATGAGCTGCGGTTGGCATTGGCATTGGCATTACGAAGCCTCAAAAGTCACTCCACCTCTCCCAAGATGTTACGAATCCCATGTGAAGTCTTCACAGGACGACATGTTCTTGCTCCGGCAGGCTTCAAGTTCAGCCTCTTGATAGAATGAAGACGACTCAAAACACTCAACGAGCCTTAGCATCAGAGCAAATAGCAGCCCCAAACTTATGGCAAACTGAAGAGCATCCTTTACACCTCGCCGTGCTTCCTCCGCAAGCCGGCCCATGTCTGAGTCGCGGCCCTACGAACCGTTTGAAGGGTCACGCCATCCGCCCGTTGAATGAGAGCCTGCGGGGCGTCGGACATCTGAGCCGGACGTGACCGGAACAACATTGTCGGTTCACCCCTTTTCTTCCCGCAACGGACCGGCAGTGGTTGAGCGCGGTTGAGTTTGTGTAGTGTAGGATGTGGCAAAAAGACCCCCAACAACCACATTGGCTCAGGCATCGAGAGGCCAAGCCAGGAACTACCGATGGCTTCCGGAGGATCAACGGAAACCGAATGCTACCATCTCTGGTTTTCGCCTTGACGATGACGAGTCCAGTATAACCCCATGTTCGAGATTGGCGTCGTGTCAACACATAAAGCAGTTGAAAACAGCTTGTAGGCCCAGCAAGGACGGGACTGGGCGGGAACCCCAAGGAGGTCACAGCCGGGCTTTGCTGTCCCTCGAACCGTTCCAACCTCATTTGCAGCTTAGGACTCAAGTGGTGGAAACAGCCGCGGGAACCATATTAAAATGTCTGGTTCCGACAAGCATCCGGGCCGTGGTCATGTGTTTATGAAGTGCGCGCCCGACGGGCTCGATGCAACCTCGGAGGCTGAGACTCCGGCCCAACTCCCAACTCCCAACTCCCAATTCCAAAATAACCCCCTTCTCCGAGGCCGCGAATCCCGTTTTCCCGGGTTCGGAAATTGAAGTCCCCCGCCCATTGGTCGCATTGCCCAGTGGTCACCTGCCTCGACCCCGGTTGGGTAGAGGATGCGATATCAGTAAGCCGGTCCGACGTTGCCCATCCTGCTCGCAAAGCGTCAGCGGCATTTTTTGCGGCTCTAGACGTGCCGGCCTGGAAAGAGAAACCGACCGGGAATCTCTGGTGATCTCTCGCTTCACACGGGTTGTCGAGCCGACGATATAGGCCGATGTTGAGCACGATCACGTTCAGATGACCTCTGGCAGACCGGTAGCGAGCCGCGAAGCTCCTGCAACCCTTCGGGGGCCTCGCACCCTCGACCGTGAAAGGGGAAAGGCGCCACGGAATGGAGGTCTCCATGGGCAGAGGTCACATCGCGAAGCGGTCCGAGGAAGAGTGGCGGCGCCAAGGAGTACTCGTCCGCACCTGATGTATAAGAATGGCAGCCAAGGCCATGTGCCGAGACAATCTTCTTCCTGCCTCTGTGTACCGGCATCGAAGACGACTCAACTCGAAGGCAACTAACTCATCATGAAGTACCTGCTTTCTCTTGGCGCCCTCGTCGGCGTGGCCTCTGCCCAGGCCGGCGCCTGGGCTCAGTGCGGCGGCAGCTCAGACTGGAATGGGCCGACAACCTGTATCCCCGGCTACACCTGTGTCTACTCGAACCAGTGGTACAGTCAGTGTCTGCCCGGCTCCGGTCCGGCGCCGTCTCCGACCACGCTGATTACGAAGACGACGACTACCACGACGTCGACCACGACGTCGACGGTCAAGCCCACCACCACCTCGACACCTCCCCCGACCAGCAACCTTGGCTGGAAGTGGTTCGGTGTCAACGAGGCCGGAGGAGAGTTTGGTAGGTCTCCCTATCAAACTGGCAATGGTTGATGGGTTCCGCTAACACTCAACACCAGGCGAGAAAGTCTTGCCTGGCACCTGGGGCACCGAGTTCATCTTCCCCAACCCGGCTACCATCACCGTACGTGCCCCAAATCTACAGCACCGATTGTGACAGTCAGTACTGACAGCCTCTTACGCAGACCCTCCGCGGCCAGGGATACAACACCTTCCGCGTGCAGCTCAAGATGGAGCGCCTGACGCCCGGTTCTCTGACCAGCGGCTTCAACAACGCGTACCTCCAGAACCTCACCAACGTGGTCAACCACATCACCCAGAGCGGGGGCTGGGCCGTCCTGGACCCCCACAACTACGGCCGCTTCAACAACAACGTCATCACCGACGTCGCCGGCTTCCAGACGTGGTGGACCAACTTCGCCAACCAGTTCAAGGGCAACGACAGGGTCGTCTTCGACACCAACAACGAGTACCACACCATGGACCAGACGCTCGTGCTCAACCTCAACCAGGCCGCCATCAACGGCATCCGCGCCACCGGCGCCACGCAGTACATCTTCGTTGAGGGCAACCAGTGGTCCGGCGCCTGGTCGTGGCCGGCGGTCAACGACAACATGAAGGCCCTCACGGACCCCCTGAACAAGATCGTCTACGAGATGCACCAGTACCTCGACTCGGACAGCTCGGGGACGTCCCCGACGTGCGTGTCGACGACCATCGGCGTCGAGAGGGTCCAGGCCGCGACCGCCTGGCTCCGCCAGAACGGCAAGGTCGGCATCCTGGGCGAGTTCGCCGGCGGGGCCAACCCCCAGTGTCAGACCGCCGTCAAGGGCCTCCTCGATTACCTCAAGGCCAACTCGGACGTGTGGTCCGGCGCGCTCTGGTGGTCTGCCGGGCCCTGGTGGAGCGACTACATCTTCAGCTTCGAGCCTCCCTCCGGCACGGGATACCAGTACTACAACAGCCTCCTCAAGGGCTATCTGGCGTAGGTGAGGATGGACTTGGAATGGCTTACTGAACTCTTCCCAATTCACCGCTCCGGGAAGAAGGATAAAGAGCCTAAAAGCAATCATCTTTGGATGGTTTGGACCCCACTTCTCTGTACATATTTTGGTTCGTACATACTCTCTTCGTTCCACATCTTGGCATGAACAAGGTTGGCTCAAGGCTCCAATGTCGGGCTTTTTCTCATTCCTATAAACAACTACTGAATACAAAGTTTGTATCTCAAGTGCGAATCCAACGTGCACCCGGCTCCGTCGTGTGCTGTGGACCTGGTATCGGGGCACCGGCGACCTACCGACGCACCCGGTCCTAACGTACCCACCCGTCTCCGTAAAGGTGGATCGAATCCGGTCCGTGAAGGCCGGCTCATTTTCTTTGGTGAATAGTGAAAATGCTTCAGAAATGCCCATTTTATTGAATTTTTGAATCAGAGATTTCCAATCGGCTGTTGGCGTGATACAGTTGGGAGCTTCGAATATCTATGTCTGACATCGCTGGAGGCCTCTCCGAGGCACAACGATATTCGGGCTCTCGAATGTCACGGTGGCTTTTTGCCCTGCTCTCACGCCATCATTCCTGAGTCTCAGCCTAATCTAAGCCCTTTATAAAGTTCACAGCATGGCGCTTTTCGGCACCCAGCCTGGAAGACGCCAGCTAGCCGCTCCAGGTGATTAGCGCGCCACGCTGAAAGTCAGAAAAGCATTCGGGACGAATAGAAACAGCAGCAGGTCGTCGACTTGATTCCGACTCTCGAGACGGAAACGGTCGGCCATTCCCTTTATCAAGCGTGATGTTTACTTCCCACGCGAGGCTGAGTTGCGAGCTACCTTGGGAAAACAGCAACCAGGCCATTGAACCATGACTAGACGTGGCTTCGAGGCTGAAGTGGCACAGCTGATGTGGGTAGAAGCTGAGGTATGAGTAGTTCCACGTCTAGCCACCTACCTACCAAGAGCTTCGATTTAAGAAGCAGCTGCCTGGACCCTCCTAATGGAAACATGTTGATCGGGCACCGAACTACCTATCTTGCTTCTATCCCCCTCCGTTCCCAGCGTCAGCAACGTCCACAGCCTCCAACATGGCCTTCTACGCCGATCACCCGTATGCTCTCATACCAACCCCGACATTCCAAAATTCGCAAAACGAAAAAGATGCCCCGGAGGTCAGTGCCCAAGCCCCCCCCCCCCCCCGGACAAAACTTGTGTTCGCTGGATCGAGAAGCTGAAAGAGGGAAAAGCCCGACATGTTCGTCCGTGTCGCCTCCGAGATGGCGCTCGTTCACAACATGGCGATCCGCGGCCTGAACTCGATCTACCTGCAAGCGCCGCACGTCCCGGCGCCGGAGTCCAAGGCATTCCTGCGATACGTCCTCGCCTGGCACGGCCTGCTCCACGTCCACCACTCGGGGGAGGAGGCGGACTTCTTCCCGGCGATCGAGGCAATGACGGGGCAGAAGGGGCTGATGGACTGCAACGTGTCGCAGCACAAGGAGTTCCACGACGGGCTGGAGGCGTTCAAGACGTACGTCGACGCCTGCGCTTCCGGGAGGGAGAAGTTTGACGGCTCGAGGCTGGTGACGTTGATCGACGGGTTCGGCGAGGCGTTGACGAGACACCTCGGCGATGAGATCCCCAGCATCTTGGGGCTGAAGCTCTTTGGCATGGACAAGATGGCCAAGCTGGAGCAGAAGTTTGCAGAAGAGGGCGAGAAGAACATGGTGAGTCCCAAGCGGGTGACGGCGATGCCAGGGATCCGTTTTACGATGCTGACGGAGTGTGTCCGGTAGAAATCATTGGGCTTGGTCAAGGGCTTGCCATTCTGCCTCTCCAACCACGATGTCGGTTTTGAAGGTGATCGATGGGCGGTCTGGCCACCGGCACCATCGGTTATCAAGCTTCTCTGCCGACATGGCACGTACTGGATCCATAGGAAATCGTGGAAGTTTGCCGCGTGCGACCGGATGGGCAATTTGAAGCCCCTTTATGCTGTCCCTGGAAAAGCAGATCCTAGTTCATAGGCGGGAGAACATCAGGCTTACGACTGTAGGGAGGATAGCCACTGATGATGGGGGTTTTGAATCAACTGATTCTACATGTTGTTATGCTACATATCAACTTGGTACTTTGTAGTCGTCTTCTTTAAGATGTAAGCGGCGTTGTAAGGGGGAGTCCTGCATGTTGGAATGTCACTCTTAGAGTGCATGAGGATATGCATTGCGAGATTGACCTCGAAATGGAAATCGAGGTGAGTTACTTATAAGAGGATCAGACATGAACTGATTGGAAGAATCAAGTCTCTATCTTTCAAGTCACTCTTTACCCATTGGAACGCTTCTTCATACATTATCTGCCCATTGCATAAATCATTAGGGACACCCGCCGCATCCAGCCTCCTCCACATTCCCTCTTATTTGTCACCCAAAGCCTCATATATCGCCTTGGCATACGATCTCGCAGCAGCGTTTCCCAAGCCCGCCATCGACATCTTGTTCATCGCATACGTAATCGTCAACTTCCGATCCAAGTCCATCACCGCGAGAGAACCCCCGAGGCCGGCCCAGAAGCACACGCGCCCCTTTGGCAGGTATGCCGTGGGACCTTCGGCCCCCGTGAGGGCGAAGCCGACGCCAAAACGCAAGGGAGCACCGACGACGAGGTCGACGCCGTTGGACTGCTCCTCAAACACCAGGTCAAGCGTCTCGCGCGAGAGCAGGCGCTTGCCGTCGACGCAGCCGCCCAGGCTGACGGCCGAGAGGATGCGGTTCAGGCCACGCGCGGTCGAGTGGCCGCTTGCCGAGAGGATATTGCCCTGGCGCCAGGCAGGGGTGTTGCCAAAATCCAACGGTATCGGCAGCGGGTTCATCGTCTTGGCCGCGATGGAGCCGGGCTGCGGACCCATCCCGGGACCGAGTGGGGGCATGGCCGTGGCGAGGACGTTTGTGGTCCGGTCCAGATCGCTCTCGGACACTCCGAACTGGAAGTCCGCACCGAGAGGTTTGACAATCTCCTCGATGACGAACTCCTGCAACGTCGAACCGGTGGCCCGGCGGACGATGGCGGCGAGCAGATACCCGAAAGTCCAGGAATGGTACCCGGACGCGGTGCCGGGTTCCCACCACGGGGCCTGCGCGGCTAGCTTGTCCGCGGCCGCGTCCAGGTCGCAGATCTCGTCAAACGACAGCGGCCTGTCAGACTCCCAGCCCGAGACCCCCGAGGTGTGCGAGAGGATGTGGCGGATCTCGACGTTCTCCTTGCCGTTGGCGGCAAACTCGGGCCAGAACTTGGCGACCTTGTCGGAGATCGACAGGACCCCGCGGTCGACGAGGATAAGAACGGCAAGGCTGAGGACGTTTTTCGTCAGGGAGAAGACGGTGACGACGGTGTCCCTCTCCCACGGCCGGGTACGCTCCACGTCGGTGTGGCCGCCCCACAGGTCGATGACATCCTTGCCGTCGATGTTGACGGTGATGGCGGCGCCGATTTCTTCTCCAGACTCGATGAACTGCTGGAGTTGGCTGCGAACTTGCTCAAATCTGGGGTCGCAGGAGCCGTGTACTAGAGCCATGTTGGCAGTGTTGTTGATTGTTAAAGGGTAAGTGATTTGGTGATATCAAAGTTGGGTAGAGTGTAAGTGAAAGGCGTGTTCTGGATGCTGAATAGCAAGACATCGTTAGAACCTGGAAACCATGGCACTTATATATTGAACGCATAGCCCAGAAGTCCAAGGGATTCACGTCAGCCATGCGCTGCTGCGCCATGGCCCGAATTGGGAAATACAAGTCCCATGTTCAGCAAGGAGGGAAGTCCACCGACGTCCTAGTCAGTCACCGCAGCCGCATTCACAGCATCGGCGGATACGATGCCGACGCCGACGACAGGTGGGCGGCTTAAGGCAACACAGACGGATACCAAATATCGGAGCTGAAACCCCCGACCAGCCGGCGTTCTGAGGAGCCAAGGACCAGATGGATGGTGCTAGTGCAGCGTGACGCAAGAAACAAAGCTCCTCCGTCCAGTTCTCGTCAGCGGGTTCTGTCGGAAAGGATCGTGACCCCTGCAAGTCGATGTGAGAAGAGTAAGAGACTTATCTGAGGCTAGGCCTCGTCGGGCGTAAGACGGGTCTGGCCGGAGCAGTCTGACTCCGGTTCAGGACATCTCGACACGCCTAGGGTAAGTCGCTGAGAGCTCAAGATGCCCTCGAGTGTTGTTTCATAATCGGGGGTGGGTAGCGGGTTTGCAGCATTTGCTCTCCGAGGATTATGCTTGCTGATTCCGAGTGTTCAGCAAGTTTGAAGTTTGGCGTACGCGTTCATGAATTTTCGTCAGCCAGCAAAGTATGCACTCTTTTTTACCTTTTTTTTTAGGTCATGCCCTCAGTAAGTGGGAAGCATCAATAACATTTCGACTGTTGTATGTACATGCTATGATAAGAAAGGCACTTTTTTGCAATGCCACATGACATTAAAAGACAGATGACGAATTTGAGCCAGCGGCCATGTTGAAAATGTTGCATCCAGTCTGCACCAATTGATCAACAACGGAAGAATAATCCTGACCATTATTTAGTATCGATATCCCATCAAATCTCCAGATCACAACAGTGATGTAGCAATGCCGCGGAGGGCAACCGAACAGTGGCTTTGTTGGCATTAGCCACACTGTCGGAGAGGGAGGTGTAGTCCTTAAGACTCTCATCTTAGACCAGTAGGAGCCTTTCGAGCCCGGTCGTACAATATCTCATCCTAGTGCGGGTGCATCTTCTGGAGTTGACTGGTGGCTCAACTGGGGGCTCAACTGCGTAAGAGACATGTGGGGTTGTGTACCGGTGATCACGATAGATATCCGACTTGCATGTCGCTACTCATCAACGTCGTCGAGCTGTGCGGCCCAGTCTCATACATCCCTCTCGTCCGCCTGTGACGTACTGACGTAAAAGATACTTTGTCAGAGAGGTTTCAGTAATTGTCTTTCAGCTGCAGTATATCTTCTTGATAGAAGAAAAATGAAAAATACCGATATGTAACGGCAGCGACGATCGATTTGCTACGCTCAATTTAATGAGTTGGCTAATATTCCTCATGGTTATAATCTGACTTCTCATTTGATACTCGCCTCATTGGACCAAGAGTTGGCCTTATTCCGTCGATCCAGCCTTGCTCGATCCCATGATGAAGATGGAGGACCGCCGGTGACTACCTAAGCTGAAAGAAGAATTGTCAACGGCCTAAGAAACCCCCGAGACATTGTGCGCCATTGTAGAAGATTCAGTGACTTTCAGCAACATACAAACTCAATACTTGATTGAACCAGTAGCGTAGAGACTCGGAACGAGACCCGCCTTGTCTCTTGTTTTCGTCCAAGCAGATATGCCGTCCACGAAGGCTAAACTAGTTGCGTCGTAATCGCCAAATCTTAGGGACAGCCACCGACTCCAGGCATTGCGCCTCTTCTCATTGATGAGGCCGGGCCCCGGCAAGTGGGTGACAACAAAGGCCGGAATCTTTTAGAATATGTGGTTGAGGTCAGGTATTGTCGGGGTAAATGATGCTAAGCTGTACTTTCCCCTCCCCGACGATCCGCACTCAACATAGGTATTTCCTATCTATTTGAGAGTCCGGCTTTCTAAGCCACCCGTCTGCCCGGAAATACCATTTCAACTTGGTGGACGATCTCTGAGTTGATCTCGACTGTCAAAGGAGTCGATGGACGGACCGGCCGAGCCCAATGTTCTCCCGGTTGGAGGCGAAGTGGCCAGGTCCCGAAGAGGAGGGGGGACATACCGGCTTGGACCCTGGAGTCGCGATGGTATATAACAATTGACAGTTTCCGCAAGATGGAATGAGCTCTCGGTGTTTCAAACAAACATTAAACATTCTTTAGTCCACAATGAGGTTCACCTCCACTCTTCCCTGGGTGGCTGCCGCCCTCCCGTTGACCTCAGCCAAACCGTTTCCCCAAACCGCCCAAGCCGTCAAAGCAGGGAATTCCAGCAACACCATCCAGGCCTGCCTCAGTGCGGCCAACGCCCCCATCACTGTGTCCTCCTCTTCAGACTGGTCCGAGGACATCAGGCCCTACAATGCGCGCGTGCAATTCACGCCGGCGCTCGTGGTGGCGGCCACCGACGCGAGCCACGTGCAGGCGGCCGTGAGATGCGCGTCCCAGTACGGCAAGACCGTCACGGCGCGCGGCGGTGGACACAGCTACTCGTCGTCGGGGCTCGGCGGTGAGAACGGCCACGTCGTGGTCCGGCTAGATGAGATGTTTGGCGTCACATTGAACGCCGACAAAACGGCCACCGTGCAGGCCGGCGCTCGTCTCGGACACGTGGCGACGGAGCTGTTCAAACAGGGCGGCCGAGCCATTTCTCATGGTTCATGTCCAGGGTGAGTAATGCAGAGAGAAATGAGTCTCCGTGTGTTAAATATGAGCAAGTCATGGCTGACGCTTTGCAACCTCAGAGTCGGCGCATCGGGTCACAGCATCCACGGCGGCTTCGGCTTCATCTCGCATCTTTACGGCCTGGCGGTGGACTGGATCGTCGAAGCGACCGTCGTCACGGCCGACGGGAAGATCGTCAAGGCCTCGCAGAGCCAGAACCCGGAACTCTTCTGGGCCATCCGCGGCGCCGGCTCATCGTTCGGCATCATCACCGAGTTCAAGTTCAACACCTTCGCCGCCCCGAGCGTCGTCACCTGGTACACTGTGCCCTTCAACCTAAAGAAGGACAAGCTGGTCGCGGCGCTCGCGGCGCTCCAGACGTACGCCCAGGGCGACATGCCCGCCGAGCTCAACATGCGCGCCGTCATCACCTCGGACAGCACGGTCTTTGACGGCCTCTACGTCGGCACCGAAGCGCAGACGCGCAGTGTATTGAAGAAGTTCCTCTCGCCCCTGGGCATCGACGTCGGCGGCGGCACCTTCAACCAAACGAACTGGGTCGGCCAGCTGGAGCACTTCGCCGGCGAGGACCTCGACCAGACGGGCCCGCAGGACGCGACCGACACCTTCTATGCCTCGAGCCTCATGACCAAGGCGGTCTCGCAGGACGGCTTCAGGGCTTTTGTCAACTACTACCTGAACACGGCCAAGTCGACGTACACCGGCTGGTTCGTCCTGGTCGACGTCCACGGCGGCAAGAACTCCAAGACGGCACAGGTCGCCAACTCGGCGACGGCGTACGCGCACCGCGACAAGGTGCTCATGTGGCAGTTCTACGACTCGTCGGGCGACGAGGCGTACCCCTCGTCCGGCTACTCGTTCCTCGGCAAGTGGATGTCTTCAGTCACCGCCACCATGGCCAAGGCCGACTGGGGCCGGTACGCCAACTACGCCGACTCGCAGCTGAGCAAGGCCGACGCGCAGGACCAGTACTACAGGGATAACCTGCCGCGGTTGAAGACCATCAAGACGAAGTACGACGCCAAGGGCCTCTTCACGTACCCCCAGGGAGTGGGCTCCTAAAAAATAAAAAAAAGAGAGAGAAGAAAAAAAAAAAGGAAAAAAGGCGAACGGACGTGATGAGACGATGAGACGAGTTCGGATGCAGTTCAGATGTTTCCAGCGTAGAAGGTTCACGAGCTCATCCAATCTTTTCTGACGAGTGAGAATAGGAAAAAAAAAATAGAATAATAATGTTTGTTTAGACACTTGTTGATGCGTTGACGTGATAAACCAAGTCCTTTTCGACTTTCGCAACGGGTGTCATGTCCGTGTTGAAGTCCAGGTTCGCCCTGCCCATCATGCTCTTGGAGTTCTTGTCCCGAGTGAACCATATCACGAGCCTGCCGAGGAAGTCGCTCGGAGTGTCACCCTCGTCCTGCATTCGAATCATGTATCCCACGGCTTTCAAGTGCTGTTCCGCGATGTCGTGTTCGCCCATCAGGTTCTATCATGCGACATGTGTCAGTCAGTCTGTCTATCTGTCTATCTGTCTGTCTTGTGTGAGAAACAACATGTAGTACGGCAAAACAAGAAAAAACAAAAACAAAAAAAGGGACTGAGCCCATTCTCACCGAGTCTGAAGCCAAAGCAAGCGTCTTTGTAATAGTGAGGTTGCTGATGTTCTTCCCTTCCCTCGTTAGGGTCTGGTTGAGCATTTGGATGCACTCCAACCTGTACCTGGTCGCCTGCGGGTTGAAGATGTCGCCGTGTTGCACTGCCGCCATATGCCTGCAGGCCCAGAGCAGGGTGCTGGCGAGCATCCCGCGGTCAGAGAGCGAGGTCTGCACCCAGTGCGCCGCCATGCTCTTCCAGAACGCGGCCTTGTCGCCCAATATGTCGAGGTTCAGTGAGGGCACGCATGTCATTTCCTTCATGACCATGTATTGCATGACTGATGAACGCAGAAAAGAAGGGAGAAGTCAGCATTCCTGATTTGAGCTGGTCAGGCGCATGAGATTTAGCTTTCAGAGGCAGGCATATATGCGTTGAGGCGCCGGAATCAAGCAACTCTGCTTGGAAGTAGGTTGTGGGATAGCAAGGCGAGAAAGATATGCATGCAGTCCTGGCCCGTCTCACAGTCTGCACTTCTGTCCGCATCTGCGGATACGCCTCACCAAGCACCCCACGACCCCCATGCGCGCATCCGCATCCGTACCAACCAACATGTGCCAAGAGGGGACGGGTCATTCACTCACAGTGATCGAGGAGCTTCTGTTCCCAAGGCGTGACAGCCCTGTGGAAGCTGTTGAACGGGTCGGTCCTTGCGGCGCCCAAGGGCGATATGGGGCTGTTTATGTGAAGAAGTGGATGGCCGTTTCCATAATTCGAGTCCGAGGAACCCCTGCCAGACACGAACACCTCCCGTGTCTCCGGTGGTTGGCTCGATGGGCGGAGAGGGGCTCCGTCCGAGTCTTGGCCATCTGACGGGGTACTCGCACGAGTGGTGACGGCGGTCTGTTGGTAGGCGACAACCCGCTGCCGCCGGGCCAGGTGGTTTCTGGCCGCATGGGATCTCACTTTCTTCTTCCAGGCCGCCGATTCGCTCGGGTGAGATATCGGAACAAAGGCGAAGCCGCCGCCCTCCGCCGGAGAGACCTTCGTCCGTGGGCGAGGCATGGCGGTGCGCTGTCCAGGCTATGGGCGATGGCGACTAGTCATGCGGTTACCTATTCCAGAGATGGCGTTGCCGGTAAGTCGCACATTTCTTGCGTGGCTTAGTGATACGACGAGAAAACTAAAAACAAACAAGCTGCCAGGGAAGAGGACGACAGACGGCAATGGGCAGAGGAGGGAACGAGTCCTGGCGGTGGTGTTGGTGTTGGTGTGGGGTGCTGGTTGTCTTCAGCTTCCGCCCAGTCGGTTCACCATCGTCTCTTCATCTCAGGCACGTTTCTGGGACTCGTCCAATGAGATTTAGAGCCAGTCAGGATAAACCAGTCCTCAACCGGACAAAATCATGAGAGGGGCCGATGGATGCATCCTGCGAATGAGAAGATGACAGCCCCCCGGGCGACCCCGATGCTGACCAGGGATCGGTTGAAAAACGCCAAGTTGAGCATTTTCCAAAAAGGGATAAAGCTCTCTCGCTGTAGTGGGTCTGGGATGCTGGTCCTGCTCGGTGTGCGGGTTGATTACTTGCCCGTATCAGTCCTCATCAAGCTGGTGAAAATGATCGAGAGGACAACCAGTCTAAAGTGCTCCCGAACGAGGAAATGTTGCTTTTTCTGATATGAGTAGTATATATTATATGAGTCTTGGGACTGGCAATGCGAAGTGCTACAGTAGAGGCAGAAAACTCATTGACATGAGCTCTATTCGAATCCCGTCAAGTTTCCCTTTCAAGTGCTAACTTATTACCTTGCACGAATCCCCACAACTCGAGATGCCCGGCTACTGGAACCCGTTGACTGACATGCCCAGCCTTGAAGGCAAGGTAGTTGTTGTGACTGGGGGCAAGTGAGCATACACCAGCGCGAACCAGACAAGTTATACTGCGCAACCCTAGGCTCACCATTTGCAGTGCCGGCATCGGATTCTCAACCGTCAAGTTCATCGCCCTTCGAGGCGCTAGAGTCTACTTCACCGCGAGATCCAAAGACAAGGCCGACAGGGCCCGGGCTCTTCTCACGTCAGAGAATCCTGAGATTGACAATGGTCGACTCCACTGGCTGCCGCTCGATCTGGCGGATTTGACATCCGTCTCGGCAGCGGTTAAGGAGCTGAAGTCGAAAGAAAGCAAAGTTGATATTCTGAGTGAGTTGACCATTCTTTCACGACCTCCCCCCCACACGACTGACGATGTCCGTCCAGTCAACAACGCCGGCCATTGCTCTGCGTCTACACAGACAGTAGGCCCCGGATGGGAATGGCACATGGGGGTCAAGTAAGAAGATTCAAGCAATTGTGATACGGCTCGAGGATTGCAAGATATACTCACGTTCCCCGATGTCAAATAGTCACGTCGGCCACTTCGTCTTCACGAACGGCGTACTTTCTCTGCTTAAAAACGCAACGATGCAGCCAGGGGCTGATGTGCGCATCATTACACTCAGCTCCAACGTCAACTATGCCATGCTGCCTTCCAACTACCAGTTCACGTTCGACTCCCCGTCATTCCTCGCCAGCCCTGTCCCCTACTACCCCTGGCATTGGCGGTATCTCTCTCGCCACGTCTTCGTCGTCGACATGATCCGGTACTCGGTCTCCAAGGTCGCCAACCTCCTGTTCGCCCAGGAGCTCCAGCGGCTGATGGACGAGCGGGGGCTGCCGATCCTGTCCATCTCGGTGCACCCGGGAGGCGTGGCCAGCGAGGGGACCAAGGGCATTGGGAACTCGGTCTTTTCGCTCGCCAGGGCGGCCGTGTTCTTGTCGACTGACCAGGGCGCCGTGACGTCTCTTTTTGCGGCCACCGCGAGTAAAGTGCGCGAAAACGCCGACGTGTTCAAGGGTAAATACCTGGAGCCCTACGGCAGAGTTGTAACACCGAATCCGGTTGCAAATGACGCAAAACAGGTCAGGGGGATGTGGGACAACACGACGGCGGAAGTCAACAAGCATCTTTCTGAGATTGGGATGGCGCCGCTGCAGCAGTGGTGATGGAAGTCACGTCGTGAGCCGGAGGGGAGTCTCCCAAACGGGGTTGCTCTTAATCTGTCATGATCTGTCAGTACACAAATGTTGAGACAGCAATCAGTCAGGCTTATGGAATTGGGATGTCTTTTACCATACAAATATTTTAATATTTTCTCTCCTCTATAAAAGTAACCACCTTTGGTTAATGTGCTGTAGCGCTGAACTTGACTGGCGCCCCTGGATATGTTGCGCATCTCACCAGTCAAGCAGGCCTAGATCATAAAACAACCAATCTATTTCAGAAGTTTCAGTCTCAGAGAAGATCATTACACCAGAGTCCATATGCTGAGAAGGTTGCATATTCTGAACATGTGTGTGTGTGTGTGTGTGTTCATATACTTGTGTGAAACTCACTTTGAGGCGGCCATCGGCCACGATAATTGCAGGCCATTTCCTTGGAGGCGTTCTGGAATGCTCCCTCCAATTTCTCCACTAGCAATATCTTTGGTAGCGCCACTTGGTGTGGCTGCTAGAGAAATGCCTGAAGTCGGCTACGTGTTTCTACTCTCGTCGTGGCCCCCCTCCATCAATTCAAGAGCGTGATGATACGCGCTCCGGATTCCGCGCCTAGACGGACACTGCTACTCGATAGAGGCCCGACAATGACCAGAAACTACAAATAGATCAGGTGCCACGTGTTATGGGCCTGCGACTGTGACGACTGTGCAGCAAGATGGCATGGCGCCCGATGGGAAGGATTCGGGGTATCGTCATGTACACACAGGACAGTGTCAAAGCGTTGCAGCTTCTTGGCCGCAGTCTGCAGAAAACAACAACAACAGTCCGCCTGAAGAAAGCCCGAGAGTTCGAGCTCGCCGAGCTACGCACATCAGACTAAACTCGAAGTTGCTAAATACGGCCAGGCCTCGTGTTCCCATTGGAGACCCGAGTGAGAAAGAGTTGCTTTTACGGCCCCCCTTGGACATGGTGACATTCCGGTTTATCGTTTCAACTCTTTCATGGTCTTATTTCTTTTCTTCTTTTTTTTTTTTTTTGCAAGTATGACCATTAAAAGTGAAACGAGCTTTGTAAATGTCATCTGCCATGAGACTAGAGAATACAACACCGTGGCAACGGCCATGGACGTTTGTGCCGTCATGGCCCTCGCTCCAGTGGGAAACAAAGAGCATTTCGACACTGCGACGGATATCCGAATGTTTACTTGCATGTGATGACCGTGCCGACACGAGAAGAAAAAAGCACCTACACTCTCAAGCCTCGGTGACGCGCACCGGGGCTCCAGTGGTCTGCTAGTCCCTGGGGGCTGTGGCTAGCTCCCGTCCGTTGACGCGAAGAGCCAGTCGACGGTAGGATTTCTTTGACCTGTCTTTGCGTGGCGCCAAAGGGGAGGCAAGCCCAGGGAGGGCAAAAACATCACTCGTGAAACCACTGTGGCTGTCGAAAGCCCAACATGATCAAAGTGAGAGAGTGGCCGCTGGTGGGAGAGCCGCCGGGGTTGAAAATACTAGATATGTCCGGCCATCCTCCCGCAGCGGGCACGGCGTATTCTCGTCCTGACATATCGGTTCTTTGCGTAAACAAAAATTCCCTTGACTTCGCTTCTTTATGCCGGCATTGAGTGTCGCCATGGTTAATATTCGATAATACTAATACTTACGTACGGCCTCTATTTCCTTTCCCCCCCACCCCACCCTCGACAATGGATTTTGAAAACGCGACTGGGCCGGGCTTGGAGGTGGTCTCGACAGACGGCGCCAACATGAACGATATGAAGACAAACCTGGTGACGGTGATCTGGGGGGTCAACCTCACGGCCTTCGTCCTAGTCGGCCTCCTCGTGCCACTGCGCGTCATTGTCCGCTGCACCATTACAAGGAACTTCTTCAGCGACGACGTGCTGGTCATAATCGCGGCGCTCTTCACTTTTGGGATCTGCTCGTTGCTCCCTATCGGTAAGTCTACGAGGTTTGCGCAGTCGGGACTTGTCTATACATCCCTGGTCTCTCGGGGCTCGAGTAGAAACTTTCGGGGAAATCGGAAACTGACAAACAGTTCAGCGACGGATCTCGGCCTCGGCCAGCACTCCCAGGACATTGACGCTGAACTCTTGCCTGACAACACAAAGAGCCTGCTACAGGTACGGGTTTCGTAAAAGGACGGGCGGGAATAAAGACCCGGTGGCTGACAACTGCGGCAGCTCATCTTCATCGCCAACATCCTTTACCCCTGCGCCATCGCGTTCACAAGGTTGTCGGCGATATGCTCGTTCCTCCGACTCATCACGGAAAAGACGGCACGGTGGTTGCTGTTCGCGGCAGCGGCTCTGGCCAGCGCCTTTGCAGTCTCTTCCGTCTTCGCCGTCGTCTTCCAGTGCAGACCCGTGTCGGCCGCCTGGGACTCAAGC
The DNA here is from genome assembly GCA_034638275.1 of Colletotrichum lini. NCBI lineage: Eukaryota > Fungi > Ascomycota > Sordariomycetes > Glomerellales > Glomerellaceae > Colletotrichum > Colletotrichum lini. The sequence continues at coordinate 205,072 of JAWQJV010000002.1, read as the reverse complement.
ATAAGCGGCGCCTCATGTTTTCCCTTCCTCGATTTCCTCCACGCCAGCACGGCCATCGGAATCGGCATCGACGCGTTGTTGTGCACTGTACCCCTGGCCTATTTTTGGCGGATGGAGATTCCGCTGCGGAAAAAGGTTCAGGTGACGCTCCTCCTCGCCTTCGCCGGGCTGTGAGTTCTTTACCCGTTGTGGTCTTGCGCGTAACAAGCTGACGAAGGTTTAGTTCATGTGCTGCGGCTGTCATCAAGATTGTGAACCTCCACCTCCTCGACCAGGGTGACATAACGTGTAAGTGGCAACACCCGAGATGCACCTTCGGGTGGTAGATATAGACATCAGCCATGATCTGACACTCACCGAACTAGACAACTGGACGTCATGGGTGCTGTACTCCATCGCCGAGTGCACAGTAGGCATCATAGCCATCTCGATACCCCCGATCCTCCCCCTCTTTACCAAATGCTCTCGGCACAGAAAGCACGGCGTCTCGCTCCCGCGGGGAGGGGGAGACTCGCTCCGCTTCACATCCATGCCTGGAAAGCCCATCTTTAACCGTGCCATCGCGCCTCGAGTCATCAAGCCGATGGCGACGCCCTGGAAGGACCGGCCGCTCGAGAAGACGGCGAATCCGGACTTCAAACCCGACTTTCAGTGGCTTAGGCTGGAGCACGCGGAAGCGACGAGCCTGTGCTGGGATAGGGCGCCCCAGTCGACGAAGGCGAACCAGATCCTCGGCATAGCGTTATGAAAGACACAGCGTGGACTCTTGCAATTCTTAACTTTCTTTCTGTCTTTCTTGGCATGGCGCAGGCACGATTCAATGACGGAGTTGACGGATCTTGGCTCTGGATGGTTCACATCCGGATATGCGGATTAGACTGCTTATTAGTCCGGATGACTTGACAACGGGCGGCAAAACGGCGTTTTGGGACGGGTGTTCATCATGAAGCAGACTGATTGATGACCGACATCATGACCGAGTCTTACCTTTTCATATGTTCCTTTTTCACTGCAGTATTTCAGCAAAAACTACTCACAATATAAAAAAACCCAGCTCCAGAAACTTGTTCATTCATGTTCAGGATGCATCAGCCAGAAACCCGCCATGTGAGGCGAGGCTAGCGCCGGAGTGCCCTTCTATCCCGTACCCAACGCAAGCAAGTCCCGGATGCATATCCGGATCCTCGCGTGATCAGTAAACGATGCCCATCTACCTCGGTAACTATGTGTCACCCGCGGCTGCGGACTCTTGCTGTAGGGGTTGTTGTGTGCCCCCTCATTATCCCATCTACGGCTTGCCGTCCGAAGTGAGCCCACCGGCAAACTGTAAGGCTTGAAACCGAGTAGGCGCCGTGGGGTGATTTTCGAATCTTCCGGGGCATTTTCCAGAGGCTGCACTGGCCTGCTGGGGGTCTGTCCTCGGCCTGGACGAATTGGTGGCCGAGCTTGTTGTCGCGTTTTCGAACGAACGAATAGCAGAGGCGGGCGAGAGCAGCCGAATAAGGACCTGGCAGATCTAAAGTTCACGGTTTGAATCTCCAAGTACGACGTCGCGGGGCGGCCCAAGTAAGATTCCTGTCCGGTAAGATTCCTATCCGAAAGCCGTGGGCAGCCGGATTTTACACGGCGACGACGGGCATTTCCCGGTGTTGGTAGCTGTCGAAACAAGCTCAAGAAGGATATCTGGGATCTAGCCATCAGGGGGGGGGGGGGGGAGATGGACGATCTTTGGGAGAGTTCCTTCTGGCAATGTTGATCCGAGGACGATTATTAAACTACCGCATGATTCGAGACGAAGCCAAGACTCCAACGACGGCTGGCTAAGAAGAGTCATCGGTCAGTCGAGTATCGAGAAGGCGGAAACAATTCCATGTCCAAATGGTCAAACAGATCTGCAGCACGGAGAGCTCGGGTTTGGGGGTAGCATCTCAACTTAAATCTGCGAGAGCTGACAGGCCAGGTTTGTGCAACGCCGGGCCCCCCAGACCCCCAGACCCCCAGGGCTGACCCGATTTTCAATCACTTGACAAAAGTAACAAAGTCCATACAGTGCATCTGAAACCTTACAGCTTGAGGGAGCGCTTCATCATCGTTCAGGCTTGCGGGACTGAAGACGAACCGGAGCCAAAGAAGGGGGGGTGTGGGAATCGAAGGCAGATGTTTATCTTTCTCAAAAGCTTCTCTATTCCATCTCCGAAGATCATTCCCCATAAGCCAACCCGGCATCCGAGTCCGCGGCCGCCCAATCACGACGTGTAGCGGGTGGTTGAAGGCGACTCAAGGGAGGGAAATCCAAGAATGCTGCCTCGAACTCTAATGAGCGAGACGACTCGACGACGGCCTTCCTCGTATCCTTCTAGCGTCCAGAATGGAACAAGCTCGCGCAGCCAAGACTCCAGCAAGCAAGAGACACTCGACGACACACCCGAAGCCCCGGCATCACCTGATCCAAGCGGGGAGTTGACTGGGAGGGGAGACGGGCACCTGGCGGAGTCGGCGCCAGAGGAGGGCCCTGGAATCAGAGTTTGGCCATGGTTTGAAGTATCTCGTGTTTGCTCAGCCCAAATCTTTGCCTGTTTATTTAGTCCCAGTGAAGAAGGGGGCAAAATTACCTGTGTCCGTTCTGGGTTGCTTGGTTGGGGTTCACCCTGAGCTTGATAGGTGGTGGGAGGAGGACACGTTCAGGAATAGACAAGGAGAAAGGTAAAAACCCTTGGAAACCTTTGGACAGCCTGTTTGGGGAAAATGTCTGGAAGCTTTACATGGGGATAGTTCCCGGCCTATGTCATCCGCCCCGTACATCGTACACACACCCACCACATGGAGAAGACAAGCAGAGGGAATGGACAAGTTGAAAAGTGGACGATGAACCCCCTCCGATTTGCATGGGGCAAATTGGACTCAACGCGGAACGTGGTCGCGTGCCGTGGAGCCCGTTGAAGCTTGATTGTCCCTCTTTTCAATCCCGATTGTACTTGCCGACCCCCTACAGAGAGTCATTGACAAGAGATAATTCCACACATTCTCGGTCAGACAACATCACTTTGACCGTCTTACTCCGACGACTCCCTCCTACTATTCTTCTCTTGGGTCTTGCCTTCATCCGCTCCCTTACCCGACGGGCTGACATCCTACTTTACTAGTCCCAACATGGCCAGCCACCAGTCAGAAACGCGCTGCCCCTGAGAGGGACCCGAGCGAGAGATGCGAGATGAGCCCACCCCCTCAACTTGGTGGTGCGTCCGAAGCGCAGGCGCCCAAAGCCTAGAAGGGCATGTCGAGTGAGCAAAAGGTGGTGGGAAATTGTCATAGGGAGGGTCTCTCTCTCTCTCTCTCTCTCTTCTCCAAGTCTCCAAGTCAAGTCTTACTGGGTACTGTGACTGACTGTCTTGCGTCCTCACCCCCCCTCCCCGCATTGGCAGGGCAAAGAGAACGTGATAATATGCCCCGCTTGACCTTTATGGGCCCCAACTATATGCTCCATGAACGTGCCATCGCTGGGAACATCGCCCCATTTCGTAGCCCCCAACGGCGACCCCTGTCACTCCTCCCGGCTGAACGTCGTGTTTTCGTCTTAGCTCGAACGAGTCTGATTCTGCTGTCTGTTTCGCCAACTGCCAAACGCCAAACCATCAACTTTCTCGCCTAAAGACTCTCCAACGCATCGGAAGGGGTGGGAGGGAAGGGGGGTTAAATACATTCAAGTACGGACAAGGTGCTTCTAGACGCATTGGCAAGCTTGCTTCTGGAGTTCTGGTCCAGGGTGTGTTCATGCAGAGAAAGCGTGCGCGCTTGTGTCGGAAAGAAAGGGATCCACGCCATCATCCATGTGGGTTTTCTTTTTCCTTCTCTGCAGCGGGCGGGTGTGGTGTGCTTCACACCAACAGCAAGTTTCGCAACGGGGCAACTAACCCACTTTGCCCATCTCGTCCGGAAGCATGCCCGGGATGTGTGGTCATGGTGTAGGAGGCACGGGCGATGGCGCCAGGGACCACACACACACACACACACGTTCTCTCTCTCTTTCTCTTTTTGTCTGCTTTCTGCCAAAACGGCCGTGAGATGCGCGCGCGCGTTTGTGTGTGTATGTGTGTGTGTGGGATGACTGACAGTGCTCGCGCCTTTTCTCACTCTTGGCAACTTGGCAACCACCGTGTGGGATGAAGGGGGGGTCTGTTGGTGCCCACTGCGTTCCCATCCTTTCACTAAGGCTCTTCCTCTGCTTCGACCTGTTCGTCGTGGGGATAAACAGCAGTGGGAGGGGGGGATGGGTCGGGGGGGAAGTTGTCATTCGTCTTACATGAAAGCACGAAGGGGGCACGCATATGGCCTATGTATTCCCACGTCCTCCCCTTGCAGCGGATCCATCTCTCCTCTTTCAGTCTTCTTCCTCGCCCTCGTCCTCCATCATAACCATTCTGTATCTCAGGCCCCTCTGCTCGTCCTTCTACATGTTTCCACCCAGGATATCTAGGAGATGACCGGAACTTTGGGGCTCCTTGGCCGGCACCCGCTGCTATCGCTTGTCCTGCTCTGGTCTTGGCTCGCGGCCGCGGTGGAGGCGCAGGGCGTCGCCGACCTGCTCTCCCAGATTCCCAGTTGCGCTGTAAGTCTGTTTCTTTTCCATCACCTTACTGTTTTTTGTTTATATGTTTGTTTGTTGTTTGTCACACTACTTGGCAGTTTTCTGCCCTCGAGTCCGTCCCGCCCCCCCTTCACCCCTATATCGGAATAGAGACCTGGTCAAAAAAAGCAAACAAATCTCCGACTGTTGTATAGGGCTGACCGGGCCATGGTTTCCCCATGATGCTAGCTTCCATGTCTCACGCAAGGTCTGGCAGATGGTAACTGCAGTTTAACATCGGTCGTCACCGCTGCCGACTGCCTGTGTCTCAACATCCCGCTGCAGTCGGACCTATCGACATGTGTGCAGCTCAACTGCCACTTTGAAGATCAAGCACGTAAGTTCTCTTGTGATTGTTTTCTTCATAGGGATTTGTCTCAAGCTGGTGTTGACTAACCTGTAGGTGCCGCGAGTCTCGAGACGAGCCTCTGTGCCGCGTATCCAAAGGAGTCGAGGAGCCACGAGGTCAAGACCATCGCCATTACCCTGTCGGCTATTACGTTCCCGGTTGTTGCACTCCGCTGTATCTCGAGATGGATGATTACCCGCAGACTGTGGTGGGACGACTGGACAGCTGTGTTTGCAACGGTTAGTTTGATCTCACAAGGGAGGGCCGACAGAGATGGAGACAGAGAGACTGCAACGGAGAGAGGAACAAAGGAACAGAGGAAGGGACAGAGATACAGCAAGAGGGAGAGGGAGAGAGACAGAGAGGGAAAGAGAGAGAAAATCATGACTGACGAAACTTAGGTGCTCCTCGCCGGACTCGCGGGCATCGAAATCGCGAGCGCCGACCTGGGCTTTGGGACGCACTACTGGAACGTCGAACTCGCCGCCGGAACGAAGCTGATCCAGCTCTTCTACGTCGTCCAACAGCTCTACATCCTCATCCAAGTCTTCGCCAAGATCTCCATCCTGCTCTTCTTCTCCCGCATCTTCCCTGCGCGCTGGTTCCAGCTGACCGTCCGCTGCTTCATCGCCTTCCTGCTGATCCACGGCCTCGTCTTCCTCCTCGTCATCGTCTTCCAGTGCACGCCCATCTCGTCAACGTGGGACAGGAGCAACCCAGACCGCAAGTGCCTTAACGTCACGGCCATCGGGTACGCCGGCGCCGTCCTCAGCATCGTCGAGGATCTGGTCATCCTAGTCTTACCGATCCCCGAGCTAGTCAAACTGCAGCTCAATATCCGAAAGAAGGTTGCACTGGGCTTCATGTTCAGTCTCGGATCATTGTGCGTCCATGCTTGAACAGCCCCCCTCCCCCTTTATACGGTACCTTAGTCGTTTGGAAACCCGAGGCCCTCGCTAACAAGAAGGGGGTGACGTAGTGCCTGCATTACCACCATGATCCGACTCAAGTATTTGGTCATGTTCTCGAGCACCTTTGACACAACCTGGGACAACGTCGACATCGTCATCTGGTCCATTGTCGAGGAGTTCTCCGCAATCCTCTGCGCGAGCCTCCCGGCCCTGCGCCCGCTGCTGCAAAAAGTGCCCCAGCTCTTCACCAGCAAAAAGGAGACGACCAAGGAAACCTGCAGCACGGCGCAGTCCAAGCGCTCGATACTCCACATCGGCAAGGACAAGTTCCACGAGCTCCCGGAGACCCCGATCAGCGGTATAGACGACGACGACGACGACGATGACGACGAGGACCAGCCGCCGGCGCTGATCGACATTGCCGACCAGATGGCGGCCCAGGCGGACGGCAAGCGGCCGGTGGTCTTTTCGAAAGACAAGGAGACGACGGTCAACTGGCGCGCCGACGTCGAGTTGCAAAACGTAAAGGCAGGGAAGAGGTGGCAAAAGAACGTCAACGGGAGGCTCTAATCAACTCTAGCTGGCCTTGAGGGCGCGGGTGGGCATAAGCATTGAATCATGAACTCTGACACTCTATTTTCTTTTTGGTGATGATGATGGGATGAGGGGTTTGAAACCCCTTTTTTCTTGTCCTCCTCCATTTGGGTATGTAAGCGACGGCGAATGCGGGAAAACCTGGTTTTGTTTCTGAAGAGAGCCGAGAGAGAAAGTAAGAGAGACAGAGACAGACACACACACACACACACACAGAGAGAGAGAGAGAGAGAGAGAGAGAGAGAGAGAGAAAAGATACCAGTCAACGTATTGTGTTTGTTGTTTCAGCAAGGGTATAAAATGTACTTGGAATACGACCATTAGACGAGCGAACTCGGGGTGTGTGTGAGACCCGAGTAATGAACTCAGGACAACAGACCACAGCCAGGTCGATATAGAGTGTAGGATACAATGATTATACGAATAAACTCGGGGGAGTGACTTGAGTAATGAACAACAGGCCGCATCCAAGTCGGCTGCCGCGAGCTCTGTCCAGCTGCCGCGCCCTCTCCCCGCGTCACGTCCAACTTCTCCGCTTGTCAATCTCCTCCTATTCGTACTCCTCGCTGGCCATCAGGTCCCAGTTTTCGTCCAACTGCCGACGGTGTTCGGCCGCCGCCAAGCCCGTCGCGACGACCAGGTCCAGGTCGAGATCTGCGAGCGCGGCGTGCAGCTCGAAGCCGGGACCCCGGCCGGCTCTGTTGATATCTGCCCCCTTCAGATTTAGGCCGCCTGCGGATGGGCTGCTCCCGTAACCTACTCCGCCTACTCCGCCTCCACCCAGTACGTGCAGCCTGGGACGGAAGTATGCTAGCGTCTTGCCATTGAAGTCGATGAGCCTCATGCCCCTGCCCTTCTTGCCCAGCTCCTCCCAGCGCATCTCCCCGGCGCCTAGGAAGCGGAAGCTGAGGGCGCTGGACAGGGGATGTTTGCGCATCATCTTAAAGTTGACGCCCCGGACGGCCATGTCGACTCTTGGTGGTATCGTGCGGGTCTTGATGGAGCCGACAGGGCGGTGTTCGGTGGATATTGCGTCGCACTTGGTCCTCCGCACTTCCATCTTGGTCATTTTGGCATTGTGACTGACGCTGTACAAGGGAACGAGACCCGCATTGGGTTTGACGAGGTTAATGATGAAGGCGTCATTTGTGGCTCGACTCAAGTAGAGGGTATGCCGTGGTTCTGGTGATCGCTCCATCGTCGTCTACACGTTGGCTTTTGTCGAGACAAAGTCGCAAGATAGCTTTGCAACCTGGGTTGATGCGGGGGGGGACGCCCAGAGCTTTAACCACTGGCAAACCGTGGAGAAAGACAGTGGCCGTATTGTTGCTTGCACCTTCTGTGACGTACGTCTGTGACCCTAAGCGCCTCTTCGGTGTAGACTTAGAGGGGGGGGGGGGGGGGGGGGCGCTCCGTAATTCACTGTCCCCTCCAATGTCTCTTACCTAGAGACGAGATGGAGAAGACGATGGAAAACGGTTCATCCATGGTCAACAGGCCCTGATGGTGAGACGGATGGGCGAACCGTTGCCTCTGAGCGGTCGAGGGGCGCCACAGGTGTCATGGATGCCATCCAAAGCGTGAGGGTCAGAGACTCGAGTTCGGAGTAGCAGTCGACACCAGTCATTGACTCGTCGGGTCTAAGGTTGAGCCGATGACGTAAACGGCAACTGTGTTTTGACCGAGACCAATAGAACGCCGAACAAGCAAGGTCGAATGAATGCTCCATCCAAGCTCGGACGCTCTGTCGGCGATTTGGTGTTTCGGCGAAGGCGGGGTTGATCGGACAAGGAGGTTGATCGGGCAGATTGACCACCCCTCCGTCAGAGACCGTCCACGATGCCGGTTCGACCGGCAGCGGGACAGGCCACCCGACCGGAGATTGATCAATCTGCCTGCTCGGTTCTTGGCTGGGCCATCACGATGAGGCTGACAGGCGGCGGTCCAAGAATCAGGCCATTCTAATGCCAAGAGGAGGGGGGCATGGAAGCTGATGCAGAGAAACAGCAACAAGCTTTTTGATCGCCGACAAGGGCAGTTGAGTCAGTACAGTAGTATAGTAGTCGTGCGTTGCAGTGCGTGTCGGCAGTTGTATTTGCACGTGTGTGGATGGAAACACGGTGGGTTGGAGAGCATAATCGAAGCTGGGGTTGAACGTATGGACGATTGGATGCCAAGGAGAGGACGAGTCGAGAGAATGATACATGTGCATCAATGGGAGGAATGCATCAACGCGGAGAGAAAAGACGGGCAGAAGACAAGCATAAACTGTGTAGCATGCATGTAAACGGATAGATGCGCTTACCGGATCGATGAACTTGGTGGGATCCAAGTTTTATGGGGCTTTTTTCTATTGACAGTTAGTATCCATACCTACCTACCTAGGTAAACAGTAGGAGCTCCTGCCCACAGCACCACGCAGCATGAGGACCGTGCACTGCGCGCTGCGCCTTCTTCTACACAGCAAGGTACCTAGGTACTCTGCATTGTCAGCACACCAGAGCACAGCACCAGAGCACCAGTGACAACAGCTAGCAGCCAGCAGCAGCCAAACCGGGAAAGCTTCGACATCACACGGTCACTTTTTGTTCAATTGTGGCCAGTCGTATTCCCCCTCCCCCCCCTCCAAAACCATCACCACCAACACTGCATCGCCATCTTCCTCGGCCAGATCGACGTTCCCTTGTTTGCAGCATATCCCTGTCGACATTAGACACAGACACAGACACACTGGCTCTTGCGACACGGGGTCTCATGAACCCAGTACATGTCATCCCGAGACCGGTAGCTGCTCAATAACGCCATGAATTGAGCCGCACGTTATCACGATGCCTCCTCCCGAGTCCCGTCCCCTTCTCCTCCCCCAGAACCGAAAGCTCCGTCATCTCCGCGGCATTTACCTCCGGAACCTGAGCTTCGTTCGTCCTCGGGGCCAGACCATTGACGACACGGCTTTGAACAAGTCATCCTCGAAGCTCGATGCCCTCCGTGATGCCCCTCAGCTGCATCATGCTCTCTCCAGCGACAGCCTCCGGCCCAAGCCGCCGCGCCGCCGGAGCACCGCCCTCGCCCACGCCACCCCGGTGACAAGACAGCGCATGCTGCAATTCACCATCGACGGTAGAGCCGCCGATGCGTTTTTCTCCCTGCACTGCGACGGCGAGGGCGAGCCCGTCTACATTAGCGAGACGAAGGAGCATGCGACTGTAAGCAGCCGCTGTCGTCGGGCCGCAGCCGTCACACAACGCACGCACACACACGCATACGCACCCAGCTAACATTCGGGTCGACAGAATTTCAACTTTCAATTTTTCGACCTCAACCACCACGGCCCATCCGTCACCCGCTCGCCCGTCGTCACCATCAAGATCTGGGCGAACCGGACTTCGTGGACGCTGTTGCTCCAAGACACCATCGACCTTCGAAGTCTGCACTTCATTGGCACCCTCCAAAACCGCAAGTTCCCTCCAAACGGCCTCATCTTCCATCTCGCCGACGGCATCTACTCGCTCGACGTCCTCGGCAAGCCCACGCACGCAAAGGATCTCCCGCCACTCCATACCTCGTCTTATAATGCTCTCATGAAACTCGCGACCCTCGACACCTCGATCCAGGACGCCATCGCGACACAGGAACAGCTCACGGCCCAGATCAACGACATACTTGAGAAGTCGCCCCACAACGAGACGCCCGCCGCCGAGGAAAAGGTGAAGCTGGCCAACAAGTACGTGGCCCACGAGCTACGATCCCTCAAGGCAGCCGAAAAGCGGCGCGACGAGCTGCGCGAATCACTCAAGTCGCGCAGGGACGCTATTGCGCAAGGCCGTGCCCTACAAGATAAGCTCGCGAAGGACATTGTCGATGCGACGCAGCACCTGGCAGCCTCGAAGGCGGTTCTCGCCAAGACCAAGGAGCAAATCCGTGGCCAGCGCCGCCGCATCTGCGCCGACCTCGGCAACATATACCAGATCACACCCTGCCCATCGGGCCCTCCGCTGTCGTTCCAAATCGCCGGCCTCGCCCTCCCAAATACGACATATGACACGGCTACTTCTCGCGGCCCCGACGACGACCTGTTGTCCGGTGCACTGGGCCACGTCGCTGCGTTGACGAACGCCCTGCAATATTACCTCTCCGTACCCCTGCCGTACCCCGTCACGCCCTTTGGGTCACGCTCGTCCATTCGCGATGACATATCCCTCCTCACCGATCTCAACTCGGCCCAAGCAGCCCGCCAACGCGACTTCCCCTTGTACCTTCCCCGAGGCGGCTCCACTGCGGCCCAATATCGATTCGACTACGGCTGGTTTATCTTGAACAAGGACATCGAGGCCCTGTGCGCAAGTCAGGGCCTCAAGGTCGTCGACATTCGTCACACCCTACCGAATCTCAAGTACCTGCTCTACGTCTGCAGCGCGGGCAGCGACGAGGTCCCCGAACGCAAGCGCGGTGGTGTTCGAGGTCTCTGGGCCGGACGTCTGAAGGGCCGCATTCCTTCCTCTGCTGTCATTGCCGGCGACGGAGATACGAGCAGCGTCGGCGGCAGTCGTCGCGGTAGTACCGATAGCGAGGTGCTCAGCCGACAGCGCGACGAGCTCCGGAAAGCAATGACCGTCCGTGATGGGGCCGAGTCGCCCATCGACCACAGCCACAACGGCACCGGCACCGGCAACGGCAACGGTAACGGCGGATCCGCAGGCCTGCCCTTTGACGAGGTGAAAGTCTCGCTGAGAACGAAGGGCATGAGGGAGAACGCAGGAAAGTAGGCAGCTATCATTAGTAATGATCTGGGCTTGGACACAAGAGAACAGATCACAGCGGGCGGGGGAGGAGGGTCGGTTGATTACATTACTGCGTGGTTTCACTATCGAGATACCCCGGCCTTCAAGTCGCTGCCGCCACTAATTAAAATGTTAATCGTTGCAGGCGACTAAAGCCAAGCTTGTCTGGGAATCATCCGTCTTCATCGCACCACCCACTGCGCCCGTGTCCCCTCAAGAGTTGGAGAACTCGCCCAATCCTTTGTGGACGAGGATTGCTCCAGTACACCCTCATCGCTCGACCTCCCTTCCCCCTTCAACGCCGTCCCTTCAACGCCGATGAAAACAAATTACCTCGTCCCATCCTGCCACCTATCTAGAATGAACGAAAAAAGAGGTCGATGCGCCACTAGCGCTCCGTCGGCACGAACTTGACGCTCTTCCTGCGCTCCCGCTCCCCGGACCGGCTCCCCGGGCTAGAGCTGAGGATCCCCGTTGTCGGGGTGTTGTTCGCTAGCGCCTCGCGGACACTCTCGACGGCCCTGCTTTGCGGCACCTCGACGCTGTCGCCGCGGACGTTGGGCGGGATCACGGGGCTCGGCGCACCCGACTTGCCTCCGCCGCCGCCGCCGCCAACTGCGCTGCTGTTGTTGCCGATCCGTGCTTTCTCGATAGCGACGCGACCCAATTCATCCGATCGCGCAATCGACTTCTCCTCGCGCCACTTCCCGGGGAGACAGGCATGGCCGCAGCCGTCAAGAGGACAGCACCCGTCGCTGAGGCTGTAAGTGCCGTCATCCGAGGGTGCGTGCCAGTCCTGCAAGCACGTGGCGTGACCGCCGTGGGCGCAGCCGGGGCAGTACCACCATATGCTCATGATCGAATCCGCATGCTGGGCGCCGGCGACGCCGTCAATGAGGGGAACCATGGCCGCTGTGGTCTCGCGATGGCCGCAGACGGCGCAGGCACCCATTGTCGTGCGGCACCGCTCGCACTTCCAAAGAGCCTTCTGGCCGAGCGACGGATCGAGTTCCCTTGGTTTTCGGCAGCTAGGGCACATGAAGCCCCCCTTGACGCCCTGCTGCGCCGGGCCGAAGATGCATGTGTAGTTCTCACCCCACTCGGGAATGCCATCCGGCCAGCCTTGAACACAGAGTTTTCGGAGCAGGGCGGCTTCGATGAAGAGCTTCATGCCCGTAAGGCGCGAGTGGTGTTGACGGAGGATGGATGTGGCGCGGAAAGAGTCGATGACGGACTCTGGTACGAGGGGCTTCAAGAGAAGGACCATGGCAGAGGCGTTGAGCGCCGATGTACGCGTCTCGAAATCCAAGGCTCTGGATATAAGTGTGTACGGGTTCAGCGGGGGAGAGCTTTCCGCGTCTGGGTTGGACACAGCAGGATGCGGGTATGACGGATCTTCAGGCCAGGGGAGGTAGTCTGATTCGAGTATATTTGGTGTAGAGTCATGTTGAAGGGCCGGGGTAATCTTTGGGGGACTCGAAGAAGAGACACCTACATGGAGAGGGGCGTGGTCCTCATAAGTCGCAGGGAGAGATCCTAGCTGTGATTGTGTTGATGGGTCGTCGGTGACTGTGTCCGATACCATGGTCGTCTGGGATATCATAAACATCTCTTCCGGGGAATCCTTTGGTTCGCTTTCTCCAGGACCATGCAGTGCTCTCAAGGCTCCATGTTCGGGCGAGTCCTCGAGTTCTTTGCCACGAATGCGGCTCTCGTATTCGCCCTGGTCCTTCACCCCTCTTTGGTTGTCGAGCTGCACGGGGTAGCTTGTGATTGATCGCGTAGATGCTGATGTCCCTGCTTCAGAGGATGATGCCAGTCCAGATGTCTGCCGGCTGCTTTCCGACATGGAGAACATCTGTGCAAAGGCCCCTTCTGAAGAATCCTGCCTCAAGGTACGTCGGGTGTTCGGGGTATGAGGGCCATAGTCCAGGGGCTTTTGCTCCTTTTTCCTTGGCTCCGGCACATCTATAGCTTGAGATAGGGCGTCAGTGTCATAGAAGTCGTAACCCTCTGTGATGGAACTCTGTGTCCCCTCGCTTTCATGACTTGTGGTAGATAGAGGAACTGAGTCCAGTCGCCTCCTCGGACTGTTATTAAACGTACTGTGGACAGCGGGGGGCAATGCAAAACTGTCTGATTCCATGACTGATGGTAATTGTGCCTCTGATGGGAAATTGCCTTGGTCGGCATTACCCCCGTTGATGGCTCTCGCAACAGGCGTCGCAACGTTTGAGGTGCTTTCGATTTCTTCTGAAAGCAACGATCGAGGCCCCAGAGACTTGGTATCAATGCTGCTAGAAACGAGAGCCGATGGTCTCCTGGGAGTTTCCTCGCCATTCATCTCCACGACAACATCCAAGGCCCTTGGCACCCGGACCTTGGGGATGTCCCTTCCTTTAGAAATAGACGGCCGTTTCTGGAACCGGCCCAGGCGGGTTTCAAGGTGGAACTGAGCTCGGCGGGTCAACAGTAGGTTCATCGAGTAGGCAAGAATCCGCCATGTCTGGGCCAGACGGTATTGGTTGACGCGCTCTGCAGCGCGCGCATATTGGTCCATAATGCCACAGACTCTCTTGGCTAGCGGCTGCCCGCCGGCGACGTACGGCAGCTCGCGGTCCAAGGTTTCCAGATAGCAGCTAGACAGGTATTCGTATATGTCGACTCGTGCCGCCGCGGGAATGTGGCCGACAGCCATAGTTTGCTGGGTCTTATAAGTACCAGTCACCTTGATTGCCTGCTCCAGACCCAGCACGAGGTCGTCGCTGATGGTCGGGCCGGATGGCGGCGTGGTGCTCAGAACTGGAATCGAACGCAAACTAGGCCTCCTTTTCCTGCCAACTCTGCGACGCGGCCCCAAGAAGCTGCCAACAACATCATCTTCCGAGTCGCTGCGGCTGATGCTGAGCATTGGGGTTGTTGGGCTCGAACTGTATGATGTCCGTGGCGGCGCGACACTCGCTTGGTGATGGACGATGGAGGGCCGTGGCCGATCCTGTGGCCGCTCGTCGAGGAACAGGACGGCGTCACCTCGAGCGGAAAATGCCATGCTCGAGACAGGCTGTCTATCGAGTACTTTCGGGGCGAACGCGACATCGCATTGATTGAAGAAGCCATCGTTGCCAGCCGTCCAGAGGAGATCTTGGTTCTGCCAGAGTAGGCCCGACGGCGAGAAGTCGAATCGCTCAATCTCTTTGTATGGCATGGAGGGCCGGGCGAGGTCCCAAATGTGGACGCCGTTGATTCCGTATCGTTTGTGGTTGTCATCGTAAGAGACGGCAACCTGGGCGGCACGTTTGCCCTGGGCGCTTGCTGACCATAATCCAGGCCGCCATGCGACGACGGATACCGGTGCGGGCGTGTATATGACCCATCGAGGCTTCTGCCGCTTGTCGGCGTTTTTGGACATGTCCCAGACGGCGCATTTGCTGTCCCAGCCACCGCTGATCAGGTGGTTGCCGTCGGGATGCCATGATATCGAGGCGCAGGCCTTGTCGTGGGCGGGTATCTTGAGCAGCGGCTGGGCAATCTTCCGGACGTCCCATTTCAGAACGACGCCAGACTCGGTTCCGCAGGCAAAGTAGAAGCCGTCCTTGGGCGACCATTTGACTTGCCGAACCCCGTCGGCGTTGCACTTGTAGGCGCCGCGCGGGCTGTAAGTGAGACCACCCGAGCGACTCTGCACCGGCGCGCGAATGTCAAAGTATCGCACCATGCCATCCTGGCTGCCGGAGAGCAGTGTCGTCTGCCTGTGGGGGTTGATATCGAGACTGTTGACCTGGCGCGAGTCTTCCCTCGTCTGGACGAACTCGAGTGCGGCGCCCCCTGTCGAGATCCTAGCGAGGTCATACGAGAAGATCTTGCCGTTTGCACAAGCTGTGAAGATGGTGGAGTCGCCGTGCCACCGGACATCTCGTATGGAGAGTTGGTCCGCCGTCAGGGAGCTGGATGCGCCCTTGCCGGAGGAGGCGGATTGCGCCGTGATTGCGCTGCGGACATCGATGCCCTCGCTGATGGACAGACCGTCAAACACGATGGTCTTGAGGACATGTCTCCCGGCTATGACGGCGGCGCGGTGATCGGGGGCGGTGTCGAGACACAGGATGGGGACGCCGGCAGGGAAGACGGCATTCTGCGAGACACTCGGTCGGTACGAGGTCTGGAAGTGCGGCGCACTGGTGATGCCGATGGAGTGGTGGGTGTCGGTGCTGCTGTCGGCAGTGACTTTGCCGAGGAGTTTCCGCATGATCTTGTTTTCGCGGCTATACATGGATGTCGAGCTGGCGCGGCGCCATTGGCAGCGCCGTAGTGGTCGTGGTCGTGGTCGCGATCGGGTTCGGTGGTGGGTTGGGAAGGTGGAGGAGGAGGTTTGGGTTTAGGATGAAAGTGAAGTTAGTTGAGTGATACCAGTCGCAAGTGTGTATAGTGTTAGCGGCTACAGTGACAGCGGGTACCTACAGCATAGGTAACTAGCTAGCTGGGCAAGACGAGAGTGATAACATGGGAGATAAGGCTTGGTGCGATACCGATAAGGATAAGACTTCTCCAGCACATCGCGTACCTACCTACCTACCTAGGTATCAAGAGGCCTACCAAGACAGGAAGGGTTAAGAAAAGGTGTTAGGAAAGCAAGATCGTAATTAGGTAGTCAGGTACCTATACTCTTGGAAGGTGCGATGCCCCCCATCCATCCATCCATCCATCCATCTTCCAACAAACCAAAACCATTGTCTCGCCTCGATCGGCTGTTCTACCCAACGAGGCCCGAAGAGGAGTGTTCAACCATGAAGAACCATTCGTTTACAGAGCATGCAGTTCGCCAGACGCCTATTCCGAATCATCAACACCACGTTCCCGAACCTGCAGACGTCTCGTCATTCGTCTTCGATGGGAGGGCTCATCGTTACCGAACATCAAAACTGCCAGACAAGACTGGCCCCTTTGATGTCATCTCCGAGTTCGCATTCGCTTCGGTTTCTCGACTCTCGCTCTCGGTGTCCTATGCGGCTTGAGGATTCGGTTGCTTGCTGCTTCTCGCGCCCGCCGACGCTGCTCTCTGCTGAGCATTAGCCACCGAGCAAAGTCGTTAACGGAGCAGGGCGGACTTACAGCAGTTGATGGAGCTCGTCCGCCTCCATGTCCGAGATGGCCGAATCCGGATCTTGGTGATCGGATCCAACTTCAATGGGCCCGCCCGGTACCACGGTGGCGGCGGCGGCGGCGGCGCCTACACTGTCCGCCGCTGCACTTGTCGCCAATGGCATCAAGGGGTCTAGGGCAGAGAGACTGTCTCCCAACGACTGAGCGGCCTCAACCTCTGGGCCTGGGATTTCAACACTGTCTTCACGCCCATATCTTGAGCTGATTTGTCTCAACTGGTCGGTCAAGGCATCGTGCACGTCGTCAGAGGCCAGGTAACGCTCCATCATGTGCCCAAGCTTTGAGAGTGAGACAGCATCCATGGGCGAAAGGCTTCGAGCCGGAACTCTGTAGACGCCAGGCACGCTTCTCATACCCACGACAACGGAATCATTTTCTAAGGAGCCTGCCTTCTGTTCTCGGTCGTCATCGTCGTCTAGGAGACAGAGCCCGCTTCTCGTGTGGTTGAGGGCACGCCAGATATGACTCCAATGGCGCAGCGAACGTTTGGGTCATCGTCAAGCTGCTTGAAGAGGATGCCACTGGTGTTTTTGGGTAGTCCCCGTCCGATTGGTATGTCTGCTGTGTATCCTTTTTCTGCAGGGTGATGCTTTTACTGGCAGTGTCGTCGCTGGCCACGACCGGCTCCGGTGACGGTGCACATGAACGACGACGGTGTAACAAGCTGACGTCGTCCTTGATCGATTTGAACCTGCAAATGATCAGTATCCGTTGACGGGGTCTCGAGGAGAGAGATAGCATTACATGAGCTCTTGTGCCTCTTTTCTCGGCCCCAAACTGATGCTCGAGCCGCCGGGTGACTGGCTCCTGGCAGTGCGGGAGTCAAGCGTAGTGAGATCTGTGCCCATACCGATGCCATAGTATTCGATGCTGTCTAAGCCGGGCAGGAACCCGAGACCTTCTACGGCCATGATGAGATACCGATGCTCGATATCGCGACACTATGCGTGTCCTCCACAGGCGTCGGATCCCGATGCCACCGCGAGAGCGTCAAAGCAGAGTCAGTCAATGACGGGAACAGTTGATGCTGGGATGAGAAGCAAGATCGGGAAAAGCAAGGATTGTACAAGGACATGCGTCTTTCGGTTGCACGAAAGACGCAACCCTCTCTCTTTCGCTGCCTCTCTTTAGGGGTTTCCTCTCTCACGGTATGGGTCCCAAGTCCCAAGTCCCAAGTCCCAAAACAGCGGCCCCAGCGAGGCGGCCACGTCTGATGGAGGACAACGCTTGTAGAAATACCGAACCGCTGCGCTGGGTTCCGACTTCCCGCTTGCCGTGTGTGGCCAGGGACTGCTCTCGCGTTAAGATTCATAAGGTAGGCAAGTTACGGGGAAGGGTTCTTCATTTAGCAACCACCTGGCCCAGGGCGCGAGGATCGATGCAGCAGCTCTCCTGCATTCCTGGGCGAGACATTCGGGATACTCAAAATACGACAGCGACAGGATGAGATGGTGTGACCAGAAGCTTTCCGACAGACCGTCACACCAATGACTACGGCTGCGAGGACACAATCATCTCCCTCGGTTTCCTGTGGCTTGCAGCGTGAGACGCCGGGGATACACGAGAAGGGGGCCATGGACGCCCACGCTTGCCAGGGCCCCGGACGCCATTTTTGCTTATTCGTCACGGCAACCTTTCCCCAAGACCCCAAGACTTCACCTTGGAAGTAACTGGCTCGTCTAAGAGGGTGCCATCTGGCTGGAAACTGCGCCTGGTGGTACGGATAGCTGCCGCTGTTCGTCCCCTGCCGACTGATGGGGGTAAGTCAGTCCCCCCCCCTTCCCACATTCCATGTCCTAGGTCTGGACAGGACAATCGGTGAGTGGAAAAAGAACGGACAGTCATCCACGACAAGAAAAAAAAGAAACGAGACTGTGCAGCCGGCTGGGACTACCTCCTGACCGGCGTGAAAACGGGCGCGAGCGGGCTCAAGTGTCATCATACCGGCCATCGTTTTCCGCATATCATAAATCATACATTACGGAGTGAAGCGCTTTCTGTCGATATATCCATTGACAGCTTAACCTCTGGTGTCGCTGAGCCAACATGGGCATCTTGTTTGGTGCGGAACAGAACTCGTGGTTTAAACTATACCTGTCGATCCTCGCTCTTCGCTGTCTGACTTATTGCACATCTCAACCTTTTGACTTGGCACCACAACGTCCCCATGCAAGCATGCAGGGGGGAGTAAGACTCTGGAGCCAGAAAGAAGAGGACATTGCCTAGGCTTCAGGGATGCTCCCCGGACGCCCCCGTCGCGCCCGCTCCTCCTTACCATTCCGTTGGGTCGTCTCTATTGTTGACATTGACAGAATTTCCCGGCCAGGGGATCCGGGCGGCCCATACGAACCAAATTCCTCTTCCCCCAGGCCCCTCCCCCCCTCGTCTTTCATGGCAGACATCTTGTTCTGCTTCTTCCAACTCCTTCGCATGCAATGCTTGACCAATATGATCACACCAAGAGGCCTGATTTAGTGTCTGCAAAAAGCAGACAGACAACCCTATCGGCACCCAGGGTTCCCACTCACAGCTATAGCACACGGAACACGCCAACCGCCGTTCCCATGCTGAGTCCATCCAGCCCAGCACTCTAAGGACCTGCCATCATACACATTGCACGAAGCCTTGTCCGCGTTGGCTTTCATCACCAAATCGAGATACCACCCTGTCGCGCTGGCATTAAAGCTGATGAGCGCGGTAATGGCCACGTGACTGCTGGACCTTGAGCAGCTGCAGGCTACTATCACGGTCAAATGTCACAAAATAATGCCAGCCGAAACGGCGAACAAACAGCGTGATCCCCCTTGCCCCTCGCATCAATTCTGGGTTCTTTAGTGAAGTACATACAATACGGAACCGTGCAAGTCACCCCGCGATTGCCGGTCGATGCCCCGAAGCCGGAAACTGGTTTTGTAAGTAAACTATCACGTCACATCGAAATCACGGCATGTAGATGAAAAGGAACTTGGGCGACCTCGTTATCAATCCATTGGAATTATGTGGTTATACCCATAAAGCACATGCTTCGGGTCGGCAATGCTCAGCTAATCAATCGACGCCTTTAACCCTGGGTATCCTGAAAGACATCTCAACGCCATCGTTGACTGCCACTCATAGCCAGACAGCCATGCGATCCAGTAATACCGATAATCCTGCCAACAGACACTGTCCAACTGTATGTCCATCCCCCATCATTCCTAGGCCGAGCGACCCTTTCACAGGTCGAGATCCACACGTGGGCTCTCGACCTCCGTCTCACCCTCGCTCTCCATCCCCGTCTCACTTTCGCTCTCGACCTCAGTCTCACTTTCGCTCTCGGCTTCAGCGTCGAGTCTCTCCCAGAAGAGCTCCCGGGGTTCCTGGATCTCAACGTTGGTCTCGTAGCAGAGGCCGACCCGGTGCGCGTGGAGCAGACCGGTCATCTCCTCCTCGCTCGGCTGGTACCCAGTGGCTCGGTTGAATCCGCTCTTGATGGAGACATTCCCGGCTACGGTGGACCGGTCGTTGAACTTGGTCTGGTCGTCGGCCACTCTGCCGACGTGGGCCTTGATGACCTCCCAGAGCTTCTCCTTCTCCTGAATGTCCCATTCCTTCTTCCTGCCGAGCTCGCCAGAGACCTTGACCTTGGTGCGGATGGTGATGCCTGGGGACCTGGTCTTCCTGGCACGCTTGGCCACCTTGTGGCGGGAGCAGGTGGCACACTGGTGGCCAGTGACTCTCGAGCTCCTCTTGGGACATCTGGAGCAGGAACCCTTCTTGGCCACGTGGGTGTAAATGGTCAGGGTACGCTCGCTGGCGGTGTTGTCCGTGTGGTGGAAGGTCTGGGGGCCGTCGACCCAAGCGTCACACACCGTGCCGTGTTGCTGGTGATGCAGCTCGTGGGCGTGGCGTTTCTGGCTCCACGTTTGTCGGAAGTCGTCGCGGTCCATGCTGGCCATGAGCTTCATGGCGTCCTCCATCTGCGGGACGCGGATCGTCTCGGTCTCTCTCGTGTAGGTGTTCATCCAGCTGATAGTCTTCTCCTTGGCGTCCCAGGCGAAGTCGCGGTTGATGGGCCCGAAGCCGCCGTAGGTGTAGAAGGGGTCGCAGTGCTCGTCCTCCAACTCACCGGCGAGATCCAACTCGTCGACGATCTCTTCGTGGATGATGCAGGACCAGAAGTGGGACCAGTTGTCAAAATCCATGTCCATGAGCTTGTCGTACACGGCGCAGGCCAACTTGACCTGCTCGAGGTTGCACAAAGCGTGGTCCGTGGACGCGATCCAGAGCCAGGCGTGGATGTTCTTCAGCAAGCCCTCCATTCCCTCGACGCAGTAGCAGGTCTCGGTGTCGCCGGTCCACTTGCGGAGGTTGGCGATCATGGCGTCGTGCTTGATCCTGGAGTCCCGTATGTTGAGGTCGGCGATGTTGCGGGGGAAGAAAGGCAGGCCCTTGTAGCTGGAAAGCGGGCACTTGTGATGGGCGGTGTGACTGAAGCCTTCGACGGCGATGCTGGTCACCTCCTTGACGTAAATTTCAGTGGCCGTGGCCATAATTGTAGTAGCCATCTCCCAGGATGAGGAGTGGGGGGTGGTGGGAGGTGGTAGGTGGTAGGTGGTAGGTGGTGTTGAGTGTACAGATTGGATAATGACAACGGGATGGATTCTTGAACTGTTGGTGGTTTCCAGAGCCAGAACGAGAGAGAGGGAGTTGAAGATGAAAATGTACAGGCCTCAAGCCGAAGAAGATGAAGAATGAGGAGAAGAAGTGCTGTGAAGGGGTGAAGGATTCTGAAAAGGATTTTGCAACCTGATTGTGCCAGGAGAATGATTCATATACTCTCCTCCTGGTACGTCGTCGACAATACCTGGAAATCTGTGAGTCGGGAAGATATCTCCGATAGTTTAGAGTTACGAGGATGACCGGGCAGCTTTGACGGCTGGCACCCAGCATTGGAGAGCGGGTTCTTCATTCAGCCTTTGGGCCGCACACGGTACCTGCGCTGGGCGAAGTTCTTTATTCTTGGTGTGCAGGAACCAGAGTGGGTGATTCCCGTGTAGAGGGCAGCCCGACGATCATGCTGGGACGAACGAAGCCTGGCCAAAAGTGCATGTATGTCCTGATTCAGGGACTCGAGGAAGAGGTGGTTGACGGGACGGTTCGAGCATGGATGACTTTGTCCGATGACGAAGGGCGGGGCTTGCAGAACAACAGAGCCCGGGAATCTGGAGTGATTCAGGAACGACATGCAAGATCGGATAGAACTCGGTTCGAGGGCAGGAAGGGGGAAGGGGGAAGGGGGAGGTGGTGGGTTTCCACTTACACGGATTTTGGTGGTGGCGGTCGCTGTGCTACATGAGTTACTGTGCGAGAGAAAAAAAAGTAATGGTTTTTCATGAAGAACATGCTACATCCTCCGGTTTGTGACAAATTCCTACTGTCGAAGCAAACATGGACGCCATCATGGTCAAGACCGTCCGTCGATCGATGGCGTTTCCTGCAGAGCACTGCCGTGGTGGTGAATCGGTGTCGAAACAAGCACATTTCCATGAGTGGCTTTTAACGCCCACATACGGCGGATTCACCGGTAGGGCTGAAGATGCATGCAGGGTCCTAGCCGTCTGCCATCTGGAAGAGTCCATCATGGCCAAACCTGTGGGGGGAGGGGGGTGTGGAAGAGGGTCGAGGCAGGCAGCATGACGCATCCGAAGAGGAATTAGAGTGCTGAACCATCCATCAACCTTGTTGGAGACCGATGGCGGAAGAAGGTTAAAAGGGATCTTGAAGGGGCACAATCCATAAACGGTTTAGCTCTGCTTCCCCCCCTTCCCCCCATCCCCTTCCACCTCTCCCCCAAGCAGTTGCCTGGACGTCATCCCATCTCCTTTATCTATCACTCACTCAATCACTCACTCACCCACCCACCCCTCCTCTCACACCAACATTGGATCAATCCCGTCCGAACATCCAGCGTGCTCCCCCCCCCCCAATGTGAACGAGGCTTCTTTGCACCGTGCCAGTTTGTCCTTTTCCGCCCACGGCATTTGCTCCTGGCTTCCCTTCGAACCATACGGCTGCCGTCCGGGTCACCGGCCGTCTCATGGTCACTTGGCCAGCAGCACGCCGTCTCCTCGTGCACCCCAGCCATAACACTTACCGTCCTCGACAGGCCCCGACGTCCTCGACATCCCCCACCCCCGGCATGTCGAGGCGAATGACGAGAGCAAGCCTGAAGGCCGAGCTGCGGAAGAATGAAGACACCTCCTCGAGTCCATCCGTCCCCGAGCCTTCACCACCGGCATCGGGGCTCGCAGGGCCGGCGCCCCTCCGCCTCCCAGACCAGACCTCCTGGGAGCAGTGGCTGCAGCGCTCGCATGGCGAGTCGCCGGGCGTGTGGCTGCAGATCGCCAAAAAGAACGCCGAAAGGCCGACCGTCACGTACGACGAGGCCCTCGACGTCGCCCTGTGCTTCGGCTGGATCGACGGCCAGCGCAAGACTTTGGACGCGCAGCACTATGTCCAGCGCTTCACGCCGCGCAGGCGGAACAGCATGTGGTCGCGGCGCAACGTCGGCAAGGTCGCCGCGCTGACCGCGGCGGGACGCATGACGCCCGCCGGCCAGGCCGAGGTCGACGCCGCCAGGGCGGACGGCCGCTGGGACCGGGCGTACTCGTCCGCGAGCGTCATGGAGGTGCCCGCCGACTTTGAGGACGCGCTGCGGGGCAACGCCGAGGCCAAGCGGTTCTTTGACGCGCTGGGCAGGACGCAGCGGTACGTGTTCCTGTGGCGCATCGAGACGACGAGGCGGCCCGAGACGCGCAAAAGGAAGATTGCCGAGTTCGTGGATCTCCTTTCGGAGCGTAAACTCCAGCAATGAGATAGATGGACCCGGGGGGGGGGGGGGGGGCTGAGTCGCGTGTCGTGATAATGAGTGTATGTTGCAGCCTGGCCGAAGACGCGGATGAATGCACGAGGGAGTCCGTTGGTTGTATGCTGCGGCACCCCTAATGCGAAACCCTGTTTCCCATACCTTCGCCGGCTCGTCGTTGGATGTCGACTCTTGGTTAAGGTGGTCGGTCAGCGGTCAATTTGAGGTTGCATGCTGGCTGTAGGTTCTATTATGCACTGCAGAGTGTCTCCCAAACTTGTTTGATTTGGCAAGTCTTGTCTCTCCGGGGGCAAGCTCATCAATACATATACATGCATGGCATGCCTGGTGGATGGACATCGATCGGCTTAATGATGGCGGTATCACACAACGAAAGACAATTAATTGGCACTGACTTATAAATAGATTTGACCCAGGTGAATAAACCAGAGATGCTGCATGTTTAAGAAGTTGGAGAACTGCATGTGCAAAGTCAACAGCATCTTAATTCGTCGCCATGCTCATAGTTCAGCAGGGCAGGCGAGCTTCTCCAACACAAGACAAAATGAATATGCCGCTTGCAGAAGCAGCAACATAGATAGCAGACAAGAAGAGTGAGTGCGTTGGGTTCAAAAGGCAAAAGAATGTGTTCCCACACCGAGGATCGAACTCGGGACTCTCCGGATCTCACAGGAAGACTGAAAGCGGAGTATACTAACCACTATACTATATGGGAGTGGTTGTTGTTGTTTTTTGGAGATGCTGCTACACCAATGGAGACATCCTCAAGCTCCACGCGCGCACAACGTCGTCTCCGCTCAACGGCCCCAGCCCAGCGTTCATGGGAGCAAATCGTAGCCCCATTGGGATGTATTCGTTTGACGTCTTCTCCATTGCCTAGTCTCAACGTTCATCCCTGGCGTCAGGCGGACGAACAAGAGATACGACCACTGGTTGTCCGTCCAGCTCCGGTCCTTTTCGACCTCGTCGAGATCCATATCAGAGTTCCATATGCCACGGACAAAATGCAGCGCATAACTTCGTGTGCGAGACTAGACACGCGGTCTTGCGGTAATAATACAGGACCCTTGGCCGTGACAGTCTCTTCAATTGCACAAAAAGTGCATGACAGTCTTTGAAATCAGAACTTTGATTCTATCTCTGCTTGATTGACGACGATAACGACTGATCAAATCATGCTGCCTTCTTGCCGGGCAAAAGCGCCCGAACGAAATAATGTTTTAAACTCCACTGACCAAATTCTGTCTTGCCTTACGGTGAAATCAACCACCGCTTACTGACCCTCCTGAACAGACTGCTCCTTCTTCTCAGACACCTCAGTGTCCTTGGGAGCCACAGCCTCGTCCTTCTCAACAGTGGCCGCGGCTTCGTCCTTGCCGACTTCAGAATGGAGAGGCTTCTCGTTCTTGTCAGCAATGGACTGGATATGGGCTGAAATAGAACCCGTAGGGGGGCGGTGACCAAGGAGACGGGCCTGCAGTGTTTGTCAGCGACGGGGGACGTGAGGCACCAAGGAACAAGGCGGCAGGCGTACTTCGGCAGACTGGATCTCCTTGGCGTCGTCTTTGGTGATGTCCGACTCGGGCTTCTTCTCGATCTCAGCCTCCTTGACGAGGAAATTCTGCTGCTTGTTGTGAAGACTCTGGGCGGTGGCTGTCGAGAACAAAACATATCAGCGAAAGACCGAAACTCCGACGGATGTGCAGGGGAAATACCAGTAAGACCACCAGCAGCGGGGACGGGGTTACCAGTCTGGTCCTTCTCGGCCTGGGCGATTTCCGAGATCTCCTTGGGGGAGATGATGTGGCCGTTGTCGGCAAGGTGTTGAACGGTCTCCTGATTGACGGCCATGATGAGCTGGTTGACTTGTTTCGTTCTGACTGGTTGCGTGGCGGAAGCGGTGAGTGGAAGAGACGTCAAGCTGGAGTGTGATCTCTGTGGGTGGTGCGTTGGTTGGTCGTTTGCTGGAAGCTGGGTTGAGTGAAGGGGATTTGGAGTTTGAGTGCGGGAGAAGAGGAAGAAGATGATGAAGAGGAGGAGGAGGAGGAGGAGGAGGAGGATGTTCGGAGGTCCCTTTTTGTAGGACATGTGATTGCCCTGGCGCTGGGGACGGGCTCCTTCCTCAACATCGAGTTGCCTATAGGGGTGTTTGTTCCCGATCCTTCCCATTAGGTAGGTTGAGGCAGGAGCCTGGCAAACGGAAGGTCAGCCTAATCTTTTGTTCCTGAGAAAGGAAGCTTCTCTGGATTGAGTACTCACCGTTGTCGCCCTGTCTATGAAGCAAGAGTCGGCATGAAAGGGAAGCTTCTCTTGGAAGCACATACCCTGTTAGATTACTCCTCGAGAGGAAATCGTGCTGGTTGACAACGGCCTCGGAAATGCAACAAGAAGGCAGTTTCTTTCACTTGAGAGGAAGTACCCTTCAAGAATCAAACAGATAATGTGTCATAGTCGATGTCTTTTCTTTTTGGGGGCGCTTTCGAGACTGGAGATACTCTATAGGCTATGGTGTTGCTCTAAATTTGAGGCTTCCATTCACGATTGGGAGGGAGGCAGGCACTGTATTAAGTCCCCATTGGAATGCTGAAACTTACTCGGTCCACCTGAAGACGTCTTCGAGAACAAAGTGGTTCCGGTCTTGGATGGTCGGGTAATGAGTCGTCCCTGATTCATCCCTTCGACTCTAGCCTGTTCTCGTGGCAAACCTCGCTTGTATGACCTCCATCGAACCCACACAAACGGCGTGTTGGTTCTCCCCCCCTCCGTTACTACTGCCACTCAGTCAATCTCTTTGCGCCCTGCATGATGCAGTCATCGGCAACTTACTTGGATAGGAAGGTGGGCAACCAACAGGACTCAGACTTGCAGAGTTCAGGACCGCCCCCCCCCCCTCTTCCCAACCGGGGGAGCCCTCCAACAAGGCGTCGTTGGACTGATCTTGTGATGATAATCTGCGAAACTCCCATTCATTTACCTAATGGTTGTTACCTTGGATTCTCGATCTTATCTTCTCGCGTTCGAGGCTTTGTTTCTTGGGCTTCATCCTCTTAACAGCTGCAGAACCACAACAGGCCATAATCTCCCATCCAGTGAATTGACATCTGCTTCAATTTCAACATGTCAAACAGACTCCTCGACCTCTCGGTTCTTGTTGCTGGTTTACAAGACCAAAGCAAGTTCTCTTCCGGCTCCAGGGCAGACAGGTCCGGCGAGGCTGTTCCGAGTCCCAGCACAGAGTGAGCGCGAACCACTTGCTTCATCCACCTTGGTCACATCAGTTCTGACACCTTGGCCAGATTTCTCCAGGAGAAGCTATCGCAGCTTGACCTGATCGACTTAGGAGGCGAAGAACCAACCGTCACAAAACCTTTTGACCCTGCAAATTGCCTCTTCTGCAACCAACGAAGCGCAAATCTCACAGAGAACATGAGCCACATGCAGAAGCGCCACGGTCTTTTTGTCCCAAGCCCGGATAATCTCATAGTCGACCTCGAGACGCTGGTGGGCTACTTCCATCTGGTCATCTTTGAGTATGCCGAGTGCCTCTTTTGCGGTTCCGTACGAAACTCCCCGCAGGCGGCCCAGCAGCACATGGTCGGCAAAGGCCACTGCCGTATCGACATTGCGAGAGAAGGGTCGGAGTTTAGAGACTTTTACGATTTTGACGTCGGTTCGGGAACAGAGTCAGAAGAAGATGCGAGCGAGGGTAGAAGCACAAAGGGAGATGCATTCGTCGAACTGGACAAGCAGACGCGACGCTTGGCCTCGGGCAAGACCCTATCCCATCGGAGCGTCAAGAAACACCGAGCGCATCAATCCATCCCAGCGTCTGCTCAGGATAGGGCGGACGCATTGCTGGAAGAAGAGAAGCCGGCAACAAGTGAACAGTCGACGGCCCTGATGTCGGACATGAACGGCAGAGGGGGGTTGAAGGCGGCGGAGAAGCGGGATGCACTCTTCGACAAGCAACTGGCCGCCCTACGCCCCGGAGACCGACAGGCGTTGATGCATCTGACTCTCCCGCAGCAGAGAGCTCTGGTGGCCAAGGCCAAGAAGCAGCAAGAGAGGTGGAACCGGGAGCAGATGGCCCAGGAGATCAAGCGCCAGCTGAAAGCCAATCCGTGAGTTGAGTGAGCCATGAGGCTATGGGCTACGTCCACTATTGTGTGAGAAACAACAGAAGAGACGAAATAGACGCACCCCGTTGGAACCGAACGGGATTCCTGTGTATCGTAGAGGTCAGCGTCAGCCGCACTCGGCGACGTTTTGCGGCCATGTGGACGGCGGGGGACACATGGCCTGGCGTTCTCCGGGACGTCCTTGGCATGCATGTCTTAGCTTCTCAGTGGCGCGAGGAACCACCTCAGCTCGCTCCTACAAATACTCAGCTCGGAGCACTTTCTGCTCTTCGAGCTTTGGAGAAAGACGCCCTCCTAGTCAGTATAAATTGACGTTGACTATAACCATCACATAACCTCTCTGAGACCCTCTCCCTCTATGAACCCAACAAGTGAAGCACCGGGCATCTCCTACCGTGCTCTGGACCACACCACGGATGCCTTTCGTCTTTTGTACATCAGACCCCCCGAGGGCGAACACTCCCCCCCCCACAGCGACCTCGTCACTACCGAGCTCCAGTATCATTGTCTCAGCAATGCTCCTCCTTTCACTGCTCTGTCATACTGCTGGGGCCTGGCCGCCACCCAAAGCCCCATCGTCATCGACGGCGCCGTCCAGCGGTGCGGCCTCAACGGCGAGCTCGCCCTCCGTCACCTCCGCGGGGCCGAGGGCGTCCACGTCTGGATCGACCAGCTGTGCATCAACCAGGACGACAACGCCGAGAAGGGCCACCAGGTCCAGATGATGCGCCACATCTACTCCGCCGCGGCCCGCGTCGCCGTCTGGATGGGCCTCCCGGCCGACGACAGCGACCTGTTCCTCCCCCACGTCCGCGCCATGAGCGCCCTGATTCGGCAGCAGAGGTACGCCGACGTCGTCCGGGCCCACGCCGACATGGCCTTCCTGCGGAGGGTGTCGCACGCCTTCCGCGCCTTCTGCGAGAGGCAGTACTGGACGCGGCTCTGGATCATCCAGGAGTTCGCCGTCGGCGCCGAGATCGACGTGCTCTGCGGCCGCGCGTCGGTCGGGTACGCCGACCTGCGAGGGTTCCTCGTCTTCCTCAACAAGGTGTACGACCACTACCCGGCGATCCAGGCCGAGGGGGGCCCGTCGCTGATGATGACTCTCCTCGAGATGCTGCGCGGCTTCAAGACCCCGGCCAACAGCTTCCTCGAGGGCGTCCTCACCCGGCGGCGCAGGTACCAGCTCCGACACGGCGGCGCTTCAGTTATTGCGGCAGCGACGACAACGACGCAAGCGACACCCCAGGTACTCGGAGACGTCGAGCGGGCCATGGCGGGCGACAGCGAGAGCCTCTTCGCGGTGCTGGTGACGACGCTGGTGCTGGAGATCGACTACAACCACACGCAGGCGACGGACCCGCGCGACCGCGTCTTCGCCGTGATGCACTTCGCCGACGACGTCGACGACTTCGAGGGCCTCCCGGACTACAGTCTCGGCTGCGAGGAAGTGTACCGGGCCGTAGCCCGGCGCATCCTGATGCAGGGCAACATCGACCTGCTCTCGTACTGCCAGTTCCCGCGCGAGGCGCCGTCATTGGCGACGTGGGCGCCCGACTGGCAGATGGGGATCAAGCGGCCCAACGTCGGGAACCCGTGGCTGTCCAAGTTCGACGCCTCCGCCTCCGCCTCCGCCTACGCCTCCTCGCTGCCCCGGCAGCAGCTCGTCGTGGCCCCGGACGCGGAGACGGTGCAGCTGCGCGGGGTGCTCGTCGACGCCGTCGCGGAGACCGGGGGCGACGCCTGGGACCCGAATTGGGTCGAGGAGTTGGACCGCGGCGCGGCGCTCGCGTTCGTCGACGAGGTCGGCCGCCTCTGCGAGAAGTCGCCGCTGTTCGGCGACCGGGTCCGGGCGCGGGACCTGAAAGACGTGATGCGCGTCTGCATCGCGGACCGGTACCACTACCGGGAGCCCGAGAGGCAGGCGGAGCTGCTGGAGGGCTTCGCGCAGGCGGAGCTGTGGATGAGGAGGGACGTCGGCAAAGCCGGATCCGGGGCAGAGATGGGCTTGCAGATGAGCGACTCGCTCGGGTGGCAGCAGCCGTGGTACGTGACGGCGATGAAGAACCTCCACGGGCGGCGGCCGTTCCTCTCGGGGTCCGGGTACGTAGGGCTGGCGCCGAGGCACGTACAGCCGGGAGACAAGGTTGTCGTCTTCCTGGGCGGGAAGACGCCGTACATCGTGCGGGATACGGGGGCCGATGGTTATTGTGAGCTGGTCGGGGAGGCGTACGTGCACGGCATCATGTTCGGCGAGGCCATGACGGAAGACTGCAAGGTCAAGGAGTTCTTGTTGCGATGAGCGGGCGCACGACATGTTTTCGTTCTGTTCTTCTTCTTCTTTTTTTTTCACTGGAAATAATACTGTATCATGACGCAGTAATGTTCGGCTGCTTTTCTGTTGGCACATCCATCTTTGCGGAAGGACACTTACAAGAGTCCTCGCTCCGTCTTATCCGGCAGGGCGCCCCACCTTGTCCGGCAAGGGTGGGGCCGGTCGGTTAGACTGTCGGACTGGTCCCCGCGGACACTCAAAACTCAAGTGAAAACTCACCTCACTCACCACAACCACCCATACTCGCCCACACAAACAGGTGACAAAAAAAAGAGTGCAGTTGTACAGCCTTGAATATGGCAAAAGATTAATGACAAGAGTGGGATTCGAACCCACGCCAATTACTTGACTAGCACCTGAAGCTAGCGCCTTAGACCGCTCGGCCATCTTGCCTTTGATGGTTGATGACTGAGAAGAAGACAACATGAGCCCAAGGATCTAATGCGACTCGGCTGCATCATCATTTTCCACTGAAGAAGACACCTCCCGATGCATCGCCACGACCACAGCTCGCGCCTCAAGGCTGGCTGCGCCCGTTGTTGCCGTCCGCCAGGTTCTCCGTGCTCCGGCCCGCCTTGACCTCCTCCCTCCACGTCGACCTCTTCTCCGTCGCGACGCCGGGCCCCTTGTACACGCTGCCGTAGAGGCCCGACGCCCACCCGGCGCCGTCCTTGGCCTTCTGGCTCCTGCTGCCCTGGAACCGCCGGCGGTACCACCGGCCGTACGCGAGGAGGTAGTACAGCCGGAAGCTCAGGAAGGCGAAGCGGTCGTGCTCGAGGTCCTCCGGGTAGTCGGCGCCCAGGTCGACGGCGGCGGCGATGCCCGACATGATGGCGACCTCGTGCGCGTTGACCAGGGTCCACGACCCGGCGAAGCGGGTGCGGCGCCGCGCCTGCAGGAACATCATCCACGGCACGACCAAGAGGTAGTGCGTCCACGAGTGGCAGAGCTGGTGCCACCAGTCGGCGCGGATGATCTTGTCCTCGGAGATCTCGCCGTCGGTCCAGTGCTTGCGGTCGCGGTCCTTGTTGAGGTAGATGGTCTGGAAGACGTGCTGCTCAAAGGGCACCTTGTCCGGGAACTGGGACTGGTAGTTGGTCGTGTCGAAGCTCATCTCGAGCTTGGAGAGGTCGCCGTCGTACATGCGGATGTAGTACATGGGCCGGAAGTTGTCCCGGGCGTACTCGAGGCGCGACGACTGGTCGCGGTCGCCGTTCTTGCCGAGGACGCGGACAGCCTTGTCCTCGTCGTAAAAGTTCTCGTAGTACTTCTTCATGTAGTCGGCGTCGTGGTGCGTGATGGTGATGTCGTCGGAGAAGGTGGCGGACCCGAGGACCTTGCGCTCGCGCCAGGACGACGTCTTGCCGAGCACCTTCTTGGCCGTGTCGGCGAGGACGCAGAGCACCAACTCGTCGTAGTGCTCCTCGGACTCGGGCGCGTCCGGGTCGCCGTCGACGGGGTTGTGGCCGTCCTTGGCCGGGGTGCGCGGCTTGGTCTTGACGAGCACGCCGCGCTTGTTGCGGTGCACGATCTCGGTCAGCTCGGTCGACAGGCGGACCGTGACGCCGCGGGACTCGAGGTCCTTCTTCCAGGCGGTGTAGAAGTCGGTGAAGTTGGGGAAGACGACCATCGGCGGGTGGTTCGAGACGACGCTGTCCTCGTCGACGGGGTACCACATGCCGTACGTCGGCGACGTGCAGAGGCGCTCCAGCATGATGGCCGGGACCTCGGGCGTCGCGTTGCCGGTGCCCAGGAACAGGGCCGTCATGGGGAGGCCGACGACGTTGGTGAACTCGTCCGAGAAGAAGAACAGCTTGAAGACGAGCTTGAGCGGCAGCAGCGCGAAGACGACCTCGAACCAGCGCATGAACCGCAGCATGAAGGCCAGCCTGCGGACCTCGGCCTGGTGCTTGGCGAGGAAGCCCGTGGGGAAGACGTTGGTCCAGAAGCGCTCGTCCTTGCCGAACGAGACCTGCAGCTCGACGGGATCGGCGTGGTATCCCTGGCGCGCGAACATGGTCAGCGTGTGGTGGAAGATGTAGCTGCCGCCCTGCACACCCTGGTTGAACCAGCTCGCGCCGTGGCGGTCCTTGTCGAGGGGTATCGAGAAGGCCTGGCCTCCGCAGTAGTCGACCGAGTCGATGACGGTGACGTCGAACTTGTCCGGGTGGTTGGAGAGGTGGTAGGCCGTCGACATGCTTAGGAGGAAGCGTCAGCCAACATGATCAAGATACCGCTGGAATTAGATGGCCATCATATGAGAAGGACAAACGCACCCGGCCGCCCCGGCACCCACGACGAGGACCCTCTTGCGACCATCCTTGCCCGTGTTCCCGTTCTGCGACATGGTTTGGGAGAGGGAGGGGGGAGGGAGGAGAGAGTCGTTCTGCTCGATATCACAATCGATGGGTTGGTGGTGGGTTTGCTATCGGTGCAAGGAGGGGGAGTTTTCACGGTGTTTGACTTCACCCCGCGGCGGAGGAATGATGTGAAGACGCGCCGGGATCAAATATGGGCTACGACTCTGCCGCTCCGCAGCATCTATGACGCTGTGACCGAAAGTTTGATGAAGTCATTCCCCGCAAAGCCATCTTAGTGAATTGAATGATTTACGCCCACACAGATCAGCAGCGATCGTTCTGGGCCTTGGGGGATCGGCCCACCCCTAACGATCGGGACTAGGGCGTCTTGGGGCTGTTCTTAGTGGCCACGCCATGTGTACCACACCATGTGTACCACAGATCGCCCTCACTCGCTCACTTACCACTTACACTGAGATCATGAGATGTGAGCGAGCGGCTTCCTCGAGCATGCAACATTCATCCTGCTTCCACCTGCACGGTGATAGCCTCGTTGCTTCTCAACGTCCAGTCCAACGTCGAATTTATTCAGTGGCCATGCTTTACTGAAGTTGAACAATGTAGCTGTTGACGCTCACCCACGGGTACATTCAGTTGCCCAACTCAACGCAGCACGAATGACATGGCACAAGTTTCACTGACACTATGTCCGACCTGGCTAGAAACGCGCAGATTGTACCAAGATATCCATGCAAGTCGAAACCGATTCAACCTCGTTGTTCCCACCACCACTACAGCTTCGCGGCCTTCTCAAGCTGAGTGACATACCGCCCCATATCCCCGTCCCACCAGGGCCAAAACGGAAAGGTCTCACGGCTCACGGTGTCGGTGAAGTTCGGCGCCCTCTTCTCCAGGAAGCTCGCGACGCCCTCGACGTTGTCGGCCGTCCCGGCGAGCTGCAAGAAGACGCGCGAGTCCAGCACGTGCGCGCCCTCGGGGCTCGCCGGGCACCGCAGCAGCATGTCGCGCATCAGCTTCGTGCTGACCAGCGACGTCTTCGCGGCGAGCTCCCCCGCCAGGCCGATCGCGTACCGCACCGTCTCCGCCGGCGACGGCAGCAGCTTCGAGAAGAGCCCGCCGACCAGCGGGTCCGTGACGGCGTACACGTCGCCCGTGGCCACGACGTGGCTCGCCCTCGACAGCCCGATGAGGCGCGGCAGGAAGAAGGCGCTGCAGGACTCGAGCACGAGGCCGCGCCGGGAGAAGGGGAGCCCGCACCGCGCGCCCTCCCAGGCCACGCGGATGGTGGCGGGCAGCGTCATCGTGAGGCCGATGCCGACTGCCGCGCCGTTGACGGCGACGACGGTTGGTTTCTTGCAGTTGGTAATGGCCAACGCGACGCGGCCACCCCTGCGAGGGAATGGGGTCAGATTCGCTCGGGCATCTCGGCAGTATGGAAAGGGGGAGACGGGGAGAGGGGGAGGGGGGAAAGGAAGATACCAGTCTCTAAATTCCCTCATCGTCTGTTCGCTCTCCTTGAGTGAGAGCATCCCCGTGAACCCGACGTCGAGGTCGGCCCCGGCCGAGAAAGCCTTCCCTTCCCCAGTGAGAACCACGGCGCGGACTCTGGGGTCCTCGCTGATGGTGTTGAAAATCGCCTCGAGGCCGTCAAGCATGCCGAGAGTCACGGCATTGTACTTGTGAGGCCGGTTGAGGGTGATCACGACCACCTTGGTGACCGCGGACGAGCTCGGCGGGACGTGCGAAACAGCTAGGCCGTCATACTCGAGAGCCGCATACGAGGCTGGCAAACTGGCAGCTGATTCATTCATGTCTGTATTAAACTTGGACAGCGAAAGATCTGAGCAGCATTCGGCCGTCATCCCCTCCCCGCCTGAGTGATCCCTTCGAGGTTTGCCCTTTTATCTTGTCCCCATCTTGTCGAGGACCTCGGCACGGAGAACCTCGGCAACGACAGCCTGGCCCTGATAGATAATCGACAAATCGAAGTGCGCAGCCAGTCCAGCCCGAAAGATGCTTTGCTACCCCGCATCGAAACTCAACTTATCTTCCGACGTACGCGGGGCACGTCGTTCTGTCTGGAGGCGTGGCCGGC
This sequence comes from Colletotrichum lini, assembly GCA_034638275.1. Taxonomy (NCBI): domain Eukaryota; kingdom Fungi; phylum Ascomycota; class Sordariomycetes; order Glomerellales; family Glomerellaceae; genus Colletotrichum; species Colletotrichum lini. The sequence goes on along the minus strand of JAWQJV010000002.1, from coordinate 170,895 downwards.
ACCGAGAGTGTAAGCTTCCGTCTGTTGCAGTAGGCCTGGGGAAGTGTCTTGAAGGGACGTCAAACTCTTCACGAGGGCCTCGGCACAAATCGCAAAACTCGGTCCATAGTCCGTATCAAGGCCGTTAAACTGCGCTTCCCTTCATACTACTGAGGAGCTGTTGCTGCTGGCGGGATGTCGACATCGGACCCGGGATCCAGCGTCACATGCCTATGAGAACCAAGTTCCCGGGACAAGCGTCTGATGATGCGGTTCGAAATCATACCTGCGGCTTGTCGGGTGAATTTGCATATTCGAACTGGATATGCTCGCCATCTACGACATCCCATGACGTGACAGAAAGACGCACCTCGATGTCGAGCCAATTGGCCGGCAGCTGCACGCTCGAGACAAGTCTCCCAAAGCGGGCAAGATGGCCTGTTGGAATCCTCGAAGCCAAGTAAAACAGCTCCCAAGAATTTGGGCCTCACGCATCAAGCCCGTCCAGCATTTATCCGCAGTTCTTCATCCGACACCGCCTCAACTTGGCTGCGATGGCGCGTTTCGATGTCCTGGGAAGAGCATGTCGCGCGCGGTCAAGCCGATGGGATGGATATGTCTTGTGACGTGACTCTCTTCACCCATTCAGACGCGGTGCATCAGGACGTGCATATCAAGTTTTGAGTATCATCCGCCATGAGCCTCAACAATGCATGCACGTCGGCACTTGGCGTGACGCGCGGGTAACCGCCAAGTGCCAAGTACGTCCGCTCAGATGCTTCCCTCCAGCCTGTCACGAACGAACGACCGACCGACCGACCGATGTGGGCGAAGCGGCGACCGAAGCTACTTGGCCTCCAGGCGGCTTCCCAGAAGACTCGAATCAGAGATCCTCAAACACGGGCGCCTTCTCGCTGGCCAGCCTCTCCGCGATGGCGTTGAGCCATGCGCCGAGCCTCACGCCCGCCTTCCCGATGACCTCCTCGACCACCTCCCAGTTCTCCTCAAAGTACCCCTCGCTCAAGTCGTTCCCCTTTAGCCATGCCAGCCCGGGCTTGAGCACATGCGAGCACACAAACGCGTTCGACTCGCTCGCCCACCCCAGCGCGCACGCCCCCGTGTCGAGGTCGACGCAGTGCCCCGCCGTGGCGTTCACCCCGGCCTGCTCCTGCCGGAGGTACAGCTCGTCGGCCCACGCCGCGGCGGCGACCTTCTCATCTGACGGGCGCACGTGCGGCGGCAGTCCGCGGATGCGGTGCGGAATCTGCGTGTCCCAGACGGAGTGCAGGCTCATGGGCCCTGTGCAGACGCCGTTGTGCGGTTGGCGGCGCCAGCAGACGGGGCGGATGTCGTTGCCGCCGCGGAGGATGCCGGTGGCGTGCAGGGGCTGGTGAATGTCGCCGAGGAAGTGGATAACAAACATGGTTGCGTTCTTGCGGTTGACGTGCGGCAGCGAGGTGTCAAGGATCTGGGAGGTCTGAGGGGAGGAGGAGGAGGACGGTGAGTCTTGGGTGGGAGCTACTACGACTTGGGCCCAAAAGCACAGGAGCACGTACGTAGTTCTGTATGGCGGATATGACGCAGCCGCTCGACGGGCAGTCTTGGGGATACTTCATGCCGCAGACACGAGGCGGGTCATCGGGGGGATCTGTTACTATAATGAGCCGGACGTCGTCGATGCGAGACGGTGCCGTGGCCTGACGTACTGATGTAGTGATACTTGCTCGCCCAGCCCATGTGGCCCCGGAGCGTGTCCGCCCACGTCGCGGCATCGGAAAAGTCGTAGTTGCGGTCGTTGGCGAGGAGCTCCCCGAAGACGGCGGCGGCTTCGTCGGTCAAGTGTTTCTCGGCAAGGTAGCCGACGGTGCGGTGGCCGACGTTACCCCAGGCGAACGCCGGCTGGACGGCCGCTGCCAAAAGGGCGGTTGATAAACGCATCTCGAGTGCAAGGCCGACTTGCTTGGTGCAAGAAAGAAAGAGAGAGAGGGAGAGAGAAAGAGAGATACAGGGTGAGCGTGGTTGATCTTCAGGCGAGGGTTGGTTCAGCAGACGCGCGGTGTTCTTATCAGATCATCGCGTATCCCTTCAGGTAGCCACGCACAACGACAGGCTAACCTGTTGCATCGCGCCACCTAGATGTCACGTACGAATGTGGCTGCCGTCGGCTGTATCATGTGGCACCCAGGTCGAGACACGGCACACCAGCTCTCGGAGACTCCCGCAGCTGAGCTGTGGTTGGGGTAGCTGTGATTGGCGGGTGGAACGACAGGGCTTCAACTACTCGGTCCGAAACATGAGCTGTGAAGAGCTCTCTCTGTCTCTGGGAGACCGGCTCACTTGGGTCCCTTGCAGACAGATAGTGCTTATGTGTGTGTGTGTGTGTGACACATTGCCCTCTTTCTGGACCGTGAAGAGAAGTTGAAAGAGGCCAGGAGAGTTGACTGTTGCTTCTAGCACATGCGAAAGGGCGTTTCTCAACCATCGTTGGGCCTTGATGCAGCAGCACTCCTCACCTGCAACAGGAACCTAGTTCCTCCTGGTCGACGAGCTCAGGGGTGATATTTGGCCTTGCTTGCCGGGGCGAACGTCAAGAAACCGGGCACTGTCTGCGGCGTCTATTCGTGTTGCCTCGAGGTCTTACAGGCAGAGATGCCCCGACAGCCCGTGCGGTCATGAAGAGCTTCAATATTGCTGTTGTCTCAACAAGTAATTACACCAGCCACGAGCGAGTTAAGCTCTTAACTAGTGTCACAGTACTGCCGGGTGCGAATCTGGCCCAACTGACTGCTAGAGCGTGGCGGCGCATTGATGCTGGTGGCGTAGGCCTTTGGCATGGTCCTCCTCTTGACAGCCCTCCAGTGTCAGTGTCCCGAGGAGATGATGTCTGTACTTCTGGGGTCGATATCGGGCATCATCCAAGCCGTGCTTCTGCGGCAAACGGTCGCTTGGCCCGAGGGGGCTGTCTTACGAAGAAGGCTAAATATAATGGAAAGTGAGGCGCGAGAAGTGACAGGTGACCAGGTGACAGGATCAAGCATTCAAGGGAGCGATGCCCCAGAGCAAGTGCCGGTGATCGAGTCAAGCCGGCGGGGATTGGATCGGAAAAGCTTGGGTTATTTGGGAAGGACTGGAGGTGGAGAGGGGATGCAGCATGATAAGATAACAATGGCGCTAGCGATAGCATTATCGAGCCACTAGAGGAAGGTCGGAGCTCGCTGTAATTTGCGTCAAACGACATGACTGCCCTGTAAATTTAATCCAAGGCCCTGCAACCTACCTAGCTCCCCGCTGTCACGATACGAGCCCGATAAGAGTTTCGATAAGACGTGGGTGACAATGCCACGATACCAAACCACGAGCTCTGCTCTGGACCAGACCTTGCAACCTCGCTCACAGTCATGCTCCTTGCGACACACGGCACACACACGCGATACATCGAGAGAAGACAGCCCAATATAGCAACACCTTCCCAGCGGTGTCTCACCCCGCCGGTCCGTTTTGCGTAGAGCCGCCGTCCGCCTGGCAGTTTATCCGTCCACGCACACGCACTTTCACACAAAACCCCGCGAGTCGTGGCGTCCCTGCATAACTGTCCGAGAGACACGACCCCCGCCAAAAACGATAAAGTATCCGTACCAAGCGACCCAGCGAGAAGCAAAGAGCGTCGCCGCCATGCCGCAGGACCGGTTCCGACCGGCGCTTATTGTCGTCGACTTCCAGGAGGATTTTTGCCCGCCGGTAAGTAGGCGAACCCGCCGTTACACCCCGTTCGTCACATCATATCGCATCGCATGGCATCGCATGTGGCAGCATCGCACCATCCCTCAGCCTCGTAGGGCTTGGCGAGGCGCGCTTTGAGCTTCCCGTTGGAGTGAAAGACGGGAACAACCCCTTCCAGATGGGCAAAATGTGGTGACGGTATGGGCTGCTCCCGTGGCTGACGCCGACTCGAGCATGGCTCACTCGCCGTGGCCAACGGACGCGACATCCACCCGGTCGTCAACTCGATGCTGCGCTTGCCGTTCGCGACAAAGATCGCCACCAAGGACTGGCACCCGCCGGACCACGTCTCGTTCGCCTTGAACCATGAGGGCAAGCAGCCGTTCGTCGACACGGTCGACATTGTCAACCCGCGCAACGGCGCCGAGACGTTCCGCACGCGGATGTGGCCGGTGCACTGCGTGCAGGGGACGCCCGGCGCCGCCCTCGTGCCGGAGCTGGACGCCTCGGCCGTCGACACCGTCCTCGAGAAGGGCCAGAACAGAAACGTCGAGATGTACAGCGCCTTCTACGACCCCTTTCAGTCGCCGCGGGTGTCTGACACCGGGCTCGCGGAGGCCCTCAGGGACAAGGGCATTACGGACGTCTACGTGGTCGGGCTGGCTGGCGATTACTGCGTCAAGTGGACCGCGCTGGATGCGAACAAGGAAGGCTTCCGGACCTTCATCGTCGAAGAGGGCACGAGACCGGTGGATGCTGAGAGATGGGATGAGTGCAAGGGCGAGTTGGAGGCCAGCGGGGTCAGGATTGTCAGCGTCGAGGGGCCGGAGGTCCGGAGGGTTGTCACGGCAGGGCGGGAATGAGGGGCCGGCACACAAGGGGTCTCATCTAAAAGTGGTGCGTGGCCGTCTCATCAATCGAACTCGAGAACATGTCTCCAGTAAGGAAGCCGAGGCATCGTTTCTTGTTTCCTATTTTAGAGGGGCGATGCGATCAAGCCAGGACACCCTCCCCCATGTTTCGCGGAGCGGTTGGTACCATATTCTTGGGGAATCCGTCAAAACGCGCAATGCGGTGCGGCTGGCCGGCGCATGGCATGTGCCTCGATGCAGCCTTATCCTGGCATGAAGGCGGCTAGGTGAAGCTTATCGCAGTAGAGCCGGTAGTGGATAAAAAAAAGGCAGACAGTGATTAGTGAGCCAAGCATTTATCCAGAGTAAGGTAAGAACTGATACGGGTGGCATGGTATACACCGGTAGCACGAGTCGCAATCTCGTTTCGACCGAGTCGATAAGTTGAAGAGTACCCAATGACCGGTTGAGATCGATGTGTTATTCGTCTATTCATCCACTGGCCTGAATACCAATTAGAGGTCGACACCACATACGGACTTGTTAAACTGGGTTGGGCAAAAGTCTGGTGGGTATTTCGTCCAGCGAATTGACAGCAACGCATCGATCTTGAATGACCGACCATCTTTTTTGTGTACGTTGGGAACACATCAGGAACTCTAGTGTAGTCCAGGACCGCTGAAATCCTCACCTTTATTATACCTCTTACGTTGAATACGACGGCTCTTACCCCAAGTTTAGGTATGCAGCAAAGTCATGGAGCAAACAGTTGGTATTCATTACCGCAATTCTGTAAAGGAAAGAAAAGAAACAAGGAAAAGGTATCCTATTCGGCTAGGACTCAAAGCCTCTCGGGCGCCCCAAAACGGTCAAGCAAGCGGGCAGCGAGGGATCCGCGGCCGTTGGACCGGCGGCACAGCAGGTGGGGAGGCTTAGGATCCTTTGGACCTTCAGCTGGTCCATGCAGGCGCAGCGATTCGTACACGTAACACAGTCACCCCATAAGAAGAAGGACGGGGGAAGAAGAACAGGGTGGTTGTCAGGGGGGAGGCGAGGGAAGTGCGCTGCACAGATCTGGTGTTCGAGTCGCCGATGAAGGCTGGGCTGCGAACCACGAGTCCAACGGCTGGAGTTTCACCCGTCCGAGCAGCACAAGACGACCTGTTGCCGTTGCTGGCTTGCGCCATATCAAACCAGGTCTGCAGGAGGGAGGGAGGATTAGTCCGAGAAGGGGGGACACGAGACGCGACGAGGGACGGGCTCAGGGCCATTTTTCCTCGACTGGGTGTGTTGCACACGCCAAACGACAAACATTCAAGGGGGGGGCCGGAGACATTCAGCGAATGTAACAACTATATATCCGTACCTATATTGATTTGATAAACAATCAGAGGGGCCCCCCATCTCTGGCTGACGTTGTCAAGGGCCCCGAGTCCGATGCAATCACTGGCTCGACGGCACCGTTCGGGGCGGCGACAGCCCGCCAGCCCGGAATAAACATACTCCTTGCTCGGATCCAAACTGCGGTCCGAACCTGTCAACTCTGTAGCGTCTGGGCTGTGAGGTCCGCCCTTCTGCGGACTTGTCACAGACGCAGAGTAGCAACGCTGTCAAGGCTTGTCGAATCGCGCCCTGCGAGGGTGAGGATGCTTGATCATGGGAGGAGGAGGGATGCTGAAGATGGAACTGGTGGTGGAAAGCGCATGCACACACGATGCGACGTGGAACGGGCTGGAAAACGCAGTGTGCCAGCAAAGGGACCCGCCGCAATTCCAGAGAAAAACTCCATTCCTATCCCAGACTGGATGCAACAACCCTGGACGCGACCCTGAATTGGCACCCGGCGGTGGTGCACGCGACACAGGGAGGGAGGGGAGGGGTGCAACGATATGTATTTCCTTCTGGAAGTCCATGTTTTTTGTTTGCCGAAACGGCTGCAAAACGGCACACCAGGCACGATATCCACCTGACTGACAGACAGACAGTTGGTTAGTTTGCTGGCTTCCAGAAGCCACCGGCAACGACACACTGCAGCCCCGCCGCGCCTTGCCGCCGTCCCTGCTGCGTCTGTGGTGTCGTGATGGTTCCCTCGTCCTCGAGAGCCCACGGGCTGTGTGTGTACAATGACGCGGCGGCCAAGCGGTGCTCGTCCTCCGAGGTTTGAGCTGGGTGTTGGCCAGACACAAACCACAAAGGAGACAAGAGGCATCGGATGGGACAGGACGGACGGGGACGACGCGTTATCTGTGCGGCGATGCAGCACTGCAGCAAGTGCGGGTGCAGAAGAACGAACCGTAGGTAGGCATCTACCCCTGTGACACAAGCCCAGGCTGCCGTTGGTGGTAAATAGCTTGGTGACCGTTGCATAGCCCTTCCTAACGCTCCAAAATGTGCTTTAGCGCATGGCGTCAGCGACAGCAACAGCGAGGGCGACAGGCAGCTTGCTGTGGCAGTCTGGCAGATGCGACAGGTGCCCAAATGCGCCGACGGTGCGCTCGGATTCTCTAGGTAGGTACTTGGCTAGGCGAGCGAGAGGCACAGACATTGGCCCGTCATAAGTTACGTACCGCCACTCTCCCTGTTTATTTGCACACCTGCTCCAGTCCATCATCGCTCCAAACGAAAATCCTACAGGCTCTACTGCCTAAAATAGACTAGACTCTGGACTGTACCTTGGTACCTCGGCGCAAAATCATCATCGGCGCATTTACCTTTGCTGGGCAGTCCACGCATGTCAAGTTTGTCAACATTGTTGCTCAATTTCCTTTTTTTTTTTTTTTTACCTCATCTTTTTTCCCCTTTCCCTTCTTGAACATAGATATCTTGCCTCTGTTTCCCTGTGACGCTGCAGTGCCGCAGCCCATCTACCACGACCTACTTACCTACTTATCTGTACTCTGTACCGTGTTTGGACCAAAGATACGTATCCGTACTAGGAAACCAACACAATCCCAGCCCAACCTGCCGGGATTCCCGTCATTTCATTCTCGTCCCGTTGTGGATCGGCAGGCTACCTAGGTACCTACTGAGGAGGTACTTCGTCCCTCAGCTGCCTTTCCTGTATTCACAGGGTACCTTTTTTCTGTCTCGTTTCTCGCCGCTCGAACCATTTATTGCTTCTCATCCTCGTCCTTCTCTGTCGTCCGTCGCTCTTCGAAGTCCGTCCCAAAACCTGCTCCTCCCTCCTGTTCTACTATTACTCGGTGTCAGCAGTGTATATACTCTGTACCCTGTGCGCTACTGCATCCTTCCATCGCCAGGCCTGAGTGTTGTTACGCCCCCCACCACTCCAAGCCGAGAATCATTGGTCCTGCGCGAGGTCCGCAACTTCCTCGACCCGTCCCGACCCAGCTGGGGGCTCCATATCTCAAAAAGGTACCTGGCCTGCCCGTTGCATCGCGAGGGTCTTGTCTTGTTTCTGCTCCTCTCCTCTCTCTCTCTCTCTCTCTCTTCTGTCTTTCTCTTTGACTCTCCATCGTAAAGAGATCTGCTACACCCCCTCCTCCTCTTCCTCCTCCTCCCCCCCCTTTGCAGGGCGCCCTTTTCAACAGCAACCGCGCAAACCCACTCTCGCATCTCCGATTGAGCACTTCAACAGCTCCTTGCGACTTCGGCTCTCCGCGACCACCACCCTCGATCTCCGACGACCTTTCGTCAAAACCAGTTCTATTTTTTTTTTTCTTGAACCCTGGTTGCTCTTACTTCCAATCTTTCTTCTCGTGCGCAAAACATTGCGAACACGCAACAAAAGAAAAGAAGCCGCGCGAGTCTTGATCACAATAGACGTCAACGGCGTCGGCTTTCTCAACCGGTACGGCCCCCCTCGTCTCGTCCTGTATCCTCCAATTGGCAGCGAGCGCATCCCACACAGACCATCGGCGTCGCCAAAATTCCTCAACCCAAATTCCAAGCTTAAATCTCTCGGTCCATCCCTCCCCCCTCCTCCTCCTCCTCCTCCTGCCAGACAAGGCCAGCCACCCTTCGGCGAATATTTTGCGCACTCAACCCTCTCGAGAACCAACCTGGACAGGTCATGAACCAGTTTGCCCGCTTCAATTGCTGACTCGTCGTCCACTGCAGACTTCGCCTCGGTCCTTTTCTCTCCGGCCGTTATACCCCCCATGCCTTCGCAGTAGACGATTTTGACACACCGCAACTCTCGCCATGATATCCTCAACACTTCTCCCCCGCCGCTTTCGGGGCGAGCAGCCCGCTACCCAACCGGCCGCCCCCTCCTGGGTCAACAAGAAGATCACGCCCGCTCTCAAGTTCCTCTCTAAGCTTGCTTGCTCCCATCCCATCCACACCGTCGTCATTGTCGCTGTCTTGGCCAGCACCTCGTACGTTGGCCTGCTGCAGGAGAGCCTGTTCGATGCCACCATCAGTGTCCGCACCGCCGACTGGTCCTCCCTCACCGAGGGCAGCCGGAGACTCCATGCCAGCTCCGACACGGCCTGGAAATGGCAGAATGTAGAGCTCGATGCCTCCATCTCGCCCGATGTCGACCACCGCGCCCTCCTGACCCTCGTCTTCCCCGAGTCCCAGTCGCCAGAGTCCATCAACACCGCCCCGCGCACCCATGCCGTCCCGATCCCCCAGAACCTGTCCATCACTTCGCTGCCCTCGACCTCCAACTCCCTGACGAGCTACTCCCAGGACAGCGCCCTCGCCTTCTCCGTCCCTTACTCCCAGGCCCCCGAGTTCCTGTCCGTCGCCCAGGAGATCCCCGATGCCACCAGCGACGAGATCGAGACGAACCACGGCAAGGAGAAGAAGAAGTGGATCATGAAGGCCGCCAAGGTCCACACCCGCAACAGCTTCGTCCAGTGGGCTCGCAACGGCTGGACCGAGTTCCTCGACCTCCTCAAGAACGCCGAGGCCCTCGACATCTTCATCATGGTGCTTGGCTACTTGTCCATGCACCTGACCTTCGTCTCCCTGTTCCTCTCCATGCGCCGCATGGGCTCCAACTTCTGGCTCTTCACCAACGTCCTCTTCTCCTCCGTCTTCGCCTTCCTCTTTGGTCTTCTCGTCACCACCAAGCTCGGCGTTCCGATTACCATGGTCTTGCTTTCCGAGGGCCTGCCCTTTCTTGTCGTCACCATTGGCTTCGAGAAGAACATCGTCCTGACCCGCGCCGTGCTCTCCCACGCCATTGAGCACCGCAAGCCCCAGAGCCAGAAGGACGACAACAAGTCCAACAAGAAGGCCGATGTCTCGTCTCCCAATGTCATTCAATACGCCGTCCAGGCCGCCATTAAGGAGAAGGGCTACGACATCGTCAAGGACTATGCCATCGAGATCGGTATCCTCGTTCTTGGCGCTGCCTCGGGCGTCCAGGGCGGTCTTCAGCAGTTTTGCTTCCTCGCCGCCTGGATTCTCTTCTTCGACTGCATCCTCCTGTTCTCCTTCTACACTGCCATTCTGAGCATCAAGCTCGAGATCAACCGCATCAAGCGCCACGTCCAGATGCGTCGCGCTCTCGAGGATGACGGCGTCAGCCACCGCGTTGCCGAGAACGTCGCCAAGAGCAACGACTGGCCCGAGTCCAACGGAAAGGCCCCCAAGGAGGCTTCTCTGTTCGGCAAGCAGATGAAGAGCAGCAACGTGCCCAAGTTCAAGGTGCTCATGGTCAGCGGTTTCGTCCTCATCAACGCCATCAACATCTGCACCATCCCCTTCCGCAACTCGAGCTCTCTTCCCAGCTTGGCTTCCTTGACCGGCGGCCTCAGCGCCGTTGTGACGGCCCCGCCTGTCGACCCCTTCAAGGTCGCCTCCAACGGCTTGAACGCCATCTTGGAGTCGGCCAAGGCCAACGAGCGCCCGACCGTCGTCACCGTTCTCACCCCCATCAAGTACGAGCTGGAGTACCCCTCCATCCACTACGCCCTGCCCTCTCCTGCCAGCAAGTCTGGCCACAAGCTCGACGATGAGTACGACCACTTCGAGAACTACGGCGTCGGCGGTCGCATGGTTGGCAGCATCCTGAAGAGCCTCGAGGATCCCGTCCTTTCCAAGTGGATCATCATTGCCCTGGCCATGAGCGTTGCCCTTAATGGCTACCTCTTCAATGCCGCGCGATGGGGCATCAAGGACCCCAACGTTCCCGACCATCAGATCGACCCCAAGGAGCTGGCTCGTGCCGAGAGGTTTAACGATACCGACTCGGCCACCCTGCCTCTTGGCGAGTACATTCCTCCAACCCCTAAGCCCGCGACGCCGGAGTCAACCGACGACGAGTCCGAGGAGGCTAAACCCACGGAGCCGACAAGCCCTGTTGAGAAGCGCACCATTTCCCAGCTGGAGAAGATGATCGCCGAGAAGCGTGTCCATGAGATGACGGACTCGGAGGTGATCACCATGTCCCTCCGTGGCAAGATTCCTGGTTACTCTCTCGAGCGTGCGCTGAAGGACTTTACTCGCGCCGTCAAGATCCGCCGTTCCATCATCTCCCGCACCAACGCCACCTCCGACCTCACCAGCAGCCTGGAGCGTTCTAAGCTTCCCTACAAGGGCTACAACTGGGAGCGCGTCTTTGGTGCCTGCTGTGAAAACGTCGTTGGCTACCTGCCCCTCCCCGTTGGTGTTGCCGGCCCTCTTGTTATTGATGGACAGAGCTACTTCCTCCCCATGGCTACCACTGAGGGCGTCTTGGTTGCCAGCGCCAGCCGTGGCTGCAAGGCTATTAACTCGGGCGGCGGTGCTGTCACTGTGCTTACCGGCGATGGAATGACCCGCGGTCCTTGCGTCAGCTTTGAGACGCTTGAGCGCGCCGGTGCCGCCAAGATCTGGCTTGATTCGGATGCTGGCCAAGCCGTCATGAAGAAGGCCTTCAACTCGACCAGCAACTTCGCCCGCCTCCAGACCATGAAGACTGCGCTCGCAGGCACCAATCTGTACATCCGCTTCAAGACCACGACCGGTGACGCCATGGGCATGAACATGATTTCCAAGGGCGTCGAGCACGCCCTGTCCGTCATGGCGGCCGAGGGCTTCGAGGACATGAGCATTGTTTCCGTCTCGGGCAACTACTGCACGGATAAGAAGGCTGCTGCTATCAACTGGATCGACGGACGTGGAAAGAGCGTTGTTGCCGAGGCCATTATCCCTGGTGACGTCGTCAAGAACGTGCTCAAGAGCGACGTCGATACGCTCGTCCAGCTCAACGTCGACAAGAACTTGATCGGATCGGCCATGGCTGGTTCGGTCGGTGGATTCAATGCTCACGCCGCCAACATCGTTGCCGCCATCTTCCTTGCCACTGGCCAAGACCCTGCACAGGTGGTGGAAAGCGCCAACTGTATTACCATTATGAAGAAGTACGTCTACCCTCCCCTCTTGTTGTTCTTGTTGATCGTAACCCCGAAAATACTGACCCACGTCCAGCCTCCGCGGCTCTCTGCAAATCTCGGTGTCGATGCCGTCTCTCGAAGTCGGTACGCTCGGCGGTGGCACGATCCTCGAGCCGCAAAGCGCCATGCTCGACATGCTCGGTGTGCGCGGCCCCCACCCTACGATGCCCGGCGAGAATGCACGCCGTCTCGCTCGTATCATCGCCGCCGGTGTGCTGGCTGGTGAATTGTCGCTGTGCAGTGCATTGGCGGCAGGGCACCTTGTCAAGGCTCACATGCAGCACAACCGTTCCGCACCGCCCACGCGGACTAACACCCCGGCCCCGGCTAGTGGTACCGTGACGCCCGTCGGTCTGGCCATGACCAGCGCCGTGGAAAAGGCGGCCGGCAAGAGCGCGGCGGCTGTGGAGCGGGCGCGTCGTTGAGAGGGTTGATGCATTGCTGTATATAGGCAACTAGATAAGATACGCGACATAATTACGGAGTTTTTGGGGATAGAGTAAACATCACATGGCGATTGAGATACACACACCATTTTCGCTTGCGCTGCATTGTGTTTTACAGTGGCGGGAGAAGGAGGAGGAGGAGGAGGAGGAGATCGAGGTAGAAATGATGCTCATTCTCGCGAGAGAGAGCCACCCCGGCTTGCATATAGAATGAGATACGTAAGAGCTTCCCTGTCTTTTTCCGTCTGGCCTGCCTTAGCCGCCTATCCCCGCCAGGTGTCGCTGTGTCGGCCCTCTATGGTGATGGTGGACATGAAGAGGGCTTTCATGGTCGAGAAACGGACGCAGCCAAGGCCGTGATGGTTCATGCGCCGCCATAAGATGCTGCTGCTGCCTCCATACATGTGGCTGAAGCTCTCCACTATGTCTGCTTAGTCAGGTATGGGGCGCTGGCTTTCCCCGACGTCCCTCCTACCATCACTTAATCCTTGTAAAGTCTTGACCATACCACTGCAAGTTTCATCAATATTCCATGACGAGGATTGTCTGTCGATTGCACGACTTCATATTGTTCCTTATGAAGAGTGAGATTTCAACAAACCTTCATAAAAGAATGGCTCCCATACCTCCGGTGTCCCCATCAGTCTTGATGCGCTTGCTATCCTCTAACAACAAGGATATTCGCGATGCTAGAGGTTGCCAAGCGCGAAGATAACCCAGGTTTCATGGGGTTTCCAAGATCTCGAGGCACTAACACCCCAAATGTTCTCACTTCAAGGCTGCCAACCGTATGGGTCGCGGCCCAGGCCAGCTAGTACATTGGCAGCCTCACCCACAACTCTAGGCAGCGCCAGGCATCAGGCCCTCTATCTGCCGACTGTGCCACACTGTGTCACCTTGAACCGAAGACCCAACGTGCATATCCCTTTGTTCAACCGATCTGCAAGAATCCTTCGAAACCAGGTTGACTCATGGGGCTCCCAATCCCGTCAATCCGATACCTTTCCGGGCCCCGATGACTCCTCGGAGGCCGTCCGAGCGGGGTACGGCTGCCTGCGTCCTGGCTGGACTCTCGGGAACCCGGTAAGCTATCATGGTCCAGTCCACCGCCAGTGCTTACTGCGTGGGATGGGATGGTTGATGGGTATAAAAAGGTTTCAACTCTGTTACTATTTCCCTCCTTCGTCTTCATCAAACCTCGTCAGTACACATCTCTCTCTCTCAGGCTTCAAGTCCGAGAGAACTCACCCTCTCACAGCCACTTCGACAGATACGATGGCGCGCACTAGTGGCAAAGGCCTGGGCCGCGGATCTAGCCGCTACATCAAGGATGATACTCTCGATGAGGAAGATCAACAGGAAATCAACGGCATCCTCACCGAGGAAGACAAGCGACGCCGCGAGGAGCTTGAGAAAGCTCCCATGCGAGTCGAGCTGAAGCATCTTGAGAAAAGATGGACCAAGAAGGGCCGTCCGTTTGTCGTCGAGCCTCAAGAAGATGAAGATGTTCCTGAGGAAAAGGTCAACTGGTACGAGAAGTATGCGCTTTGCGTAAGTCCCCTCTTGCTCCTCCCATGAGGCACGAATGTTGCAGCCCCCCGTTTAACCCCTGTATCCCCTCCAGATCACCCGCCAGTATGATTCTCAGAACAAGTACATTTGTCGAACATCGCTCGAGGTGAACTCTCCAGGCCTCAAGAAGGTTCTTGGAGACGTCATCGGCAGCCAGTTTCCTGGCCAGTCCTATATGACCTCCAACATCACCGTCGAATTCCCTCCTCGTAGTCTGTACCACTACCGCCATGAGCTGGCCGAGGCGGCCGGCGGTCTGGACCCCGAGTCCGAAGGGGCTTTTCACATGCCGGTCCTGCTCGACTTCATCAACGAAAAGTTCCACGACATCATCACCGACGGAGAGAACCTCCTCGAGCAGGGCCTGATGAGCTACGAGCACCTCTGGACCATATTCCGCCCAGGATGCCTAGTCTTCACGACCCGTCTCAGCCAGTCCCGCGTGTACAAGCTCAACAACTACATATACACTTGCGGCCAGTGCCCCGGTCTCCAGCTCAGCGTCGAATACGTCGACTTTGACGGCGACGAGTTCGGGACAAGAGAGGAGTGTCTCCTGATTCCCGCCTTCGCTGGGGCCGCCTCAATCGCCTCGCTCAACGTCCTACCTCTGGATCGTCACCCTAACCCCGATTCTGTCAGGGCCATGTTGACCGACCGCGGTCGCCGGTGGGAGGCCCTTGCCGGCCAGAACTTCCGCGAATACAAGGGCGTGGCGCTGGACGACAAATACCGCCGCTTCAACATCGATGGCCGCGTCATGGTCGACACCGCAACGTACCACCGAATCGTGGCGAACGAGGCCTTCAGCATCGTGCCCTTCCCAAAGGCCATCGGCCAGAAGCGGAAGCAGGCCGACGAGAGCGACGAGATGGAGCTCGTGCCCAAGGAGACTGCCGAGTTACCGCCCCTCACCGACGATCAAGCCCTGCTGGCGAGCCCCATGGTCCGCGGCTTCAGCTTCACCGAGAAGAAGTTCCTCGACTTCTTCGTCGACAAGATCAGCGCCATCGAGTGGAACACGCGGTGCTTCGAGCAGCTCGTCCTCCCGGACGCGCAGAAGGAGCTGGTGCAGGCCCTTGTGGCGGAGCACACGGCGCGCACGACGGACCCGGACTCGTCTGCCTTTGACGACATCGTCAAGGGTAAAGGCCGCGGCCTCATCCTCGTGCTCCACGGGCCGCCCGGCGTGGGCAAGACGCTGACGGCCGAGTGCGTGGCCGAGTTCAGCCGGCGGCCGCTGTACATCGTATCGTCGGGCGACCTGGGCACGTCGGCGTCGGCGCTCGACGAGAAGCTGACCAAGACGCTCGACCTGGCGAGCACGTGGAAGGCGGTGCTGCTCATCGACGAGGCGGACGTCTTCCTGGAGCGCCGGTCGCTGCACGACATGGAGCGCAACAGCCTCGTGTCCATCTTCCTGCGGACGCTCGAGTACTACGGCGGCATCCTGTTCATGACGACGAACCGCGTGCAGACGTTCGACGACGCGTTCAAGAGCCGCATCCACGTGCCGCTGCGGTACGACGACCTGCCGCGCGAGAGCCGGATGCGCGTGTGGCGGAACTTCCTCGGCGGCGTCGACGGGGACGTGGACGTGGACGAGGCCGGGTACGAGAGGCTCGCCGAGGCGAGGCTGAACGGGCGGCAGATCAAGAACGTGGTGAGAACGGCCCGGAGTCTCGCGGCGCACAAGAAGCGCCGGCTGGACTACACGCAGCTGCAGCAGGTCGTGGACATCCAGATGACGTTTGAGAGGGAGTTGGACTCGGGAGAGGGAGAGGGAGAGGTCGACGTCGTGGCTCGGTAGGGCCGGAACTGGGATGTTGTGCTAGTCAACAGCAGTAGCAGCAGCAGTAGGACAGTCAGACAACAATAGTGTTATTCTATCGTTCCCCGGCTGTTGGTTGAATCAGAGCGACGACCACTGAGATCCCGGACAGGGCTTGTGTTTGTAGAACATGTTCGTGTCTGGTCCCAAGAGGGCACGCGGTTGACCCCAGTAGGGCGGATAGTGCCAGTGCACTGAGAGACTCGGAGAAGCATGCCAGAGTTGAACAGTCTTGACGACGAGAGTTTGTTGTCAGCATCTTGCGATTTTACTCAAGGGTTCAGGATCTTTCTGTAACTGGTGTATTGTCTGTCACATCTTGAACCGAACTGGCTAAAAAAGTAGTAGCAGAAGAGGATCAGTCCGTCGTTCGCAAGTCATGGGAGAAATGGAAGAGAGAGAATGCTACTAGGTAGACAGAATATGAGTGATGGGTGCTTACGTCTGGACAATGGGACATATTCTGTGACACCTGGCACTCTGGTATAGGTCCATTATTCCAATGGAACTTCCTCATTATACTTTGTACCTTTACAGACGGTCACAGGGCAGCAGTGGTAGTTTGCTATCATCAACCCCTCCTTGGAGATCGTTGGGCACGAGTACTCGGCAACGATGTGGAAAAAAAACGCTGACAGGAGCCGGACGAGGGGGACGAGATTCCACGGAGACCTGGTGTCGGGGCTTCGTTTCGTCCCGAGGCATTCCCTAGATGAAAATGATGCCGGCAGAGACATCCGGTTCTCCACATCTGAACAACCAGAGGGGAAAAAAAGGTCAAATCGTTGCGAAGAAAGGGGCAATTTCGAGACAAACGTTCCTCGTCTGTTGGCGCCTCGACGGACAAGCAACGCCCTGGTCTGTAGGTCGGCCATTTCGCTCAAACCTGACGATCTCCAACCTTCTCAAAGAAGTCGAAAGATTCCTGTATTCGTAAAGGATAAGCAGCTTGCAAGGATCCCCTCCTCATGACTGTGGGTAAGAGATATCCTCACCGTTCCCCTTCACCCACACACGAGCCGGGCGACAAAGTCAGCCGGCCACTTTTGGGCCTAAGCTCTCCAAGGACCTCAACCCGACGCCCACATGAGTTCTTTTGAAATAATGCTACCCTCTCGAGAGACGGGTCTCTCCCGAGACGAGTGTCCTTTCAAGTCAGGGGTCTTGCAGTAGTGTGGTCGGAGTAGATATTGAGTCGTCCAACAGTCACTCTGCAGCCCCCTATCCCCTGAAATGAAGTAGGTGATTCTGAGGCCTGGAGCAATCACCTCGAACTGGACCTGTGCTTTCTTTAGTCTCGAGATATTATGGTGCTAGAAGACATGCCCCTGACTTTGATACGGTACGTTCCGGGAAGTAAACCCCCCCCCCCCCCCCCCCCAGCTTCCAATTTGCCCACATCCCGCGTCCATGACGGGGCATCTGGCGTCGAGGGAAGTGTCAGTAGATGGAAAGGAGAAGGAGAAAGGCCACGCCGTCAGCATTGTTATTAAAACAACACGAAACCCTGCCTTGCCTGTCAGGTCCCCAATTCCCACCAGAAGCAGAAAGGCATAAGGAAATTACCGGCAGTTTCCATAAGCATTTGCCAAGCCGGCGTTTTGCCATCACGGGGACGGCCACTGGAGCCACGACAGAGAGCGTCGAGCCTGAGTTGTCACAGTTAACCCCGCGGGCTCTGTGGGCGACCGGTCACCTGTTCCCTTCCAGGCGTGGCAAGCGAGCCGAAAAGGAGGTGGTGGGTAGTCCATGGATATGTTGCCGAGACACACACGACGGCGGCGGGGGCTTCGCCTCTGGTTGTCATCTTTGACTAACGGGAGCGATGCCGTATCATGGTTCACATTTTGGCTGCTGCCTTGGAGCGGTTGCAAGGCGCATCCCTTCCGAGATTCCTAGGCGCATTGGGTATGATCGACGAGGGGAGGAGGGGGTGGTGCGTATTAACCATTGTTATAATGGCGTTAATCTTACGCTACCAATTTTCCCTGGAAGCATAGTCATGGAGACGAGTAGTGCTCGGGGGATTTGCCATCGTGTCAACGTTTTCATTCACTGGGGAAGCATGCCTATGCCGCCATCACATTCCATGACCATTCTCGAGTAGTTGCCGTCTTGCGTCGACTGGGAGACTTTCGGCAAATTGCCGACGAGGTCAACACCGCAAGCCGCGGTGCTATGAGACTGTCGTTGCGTAACACACTGATTGATTCTGGAATATATCTAGCCGAGCCGTACCCACCTGGTAGGGTTTTCTAGCAGCTTGAAATTTCTTCCGTGTTGATGAAACGTTGGTATTGAATGGCTCCGAGTGAAAAATCAAACAACGGCAGCGTGGGCCGAAAAAGGTTCCAGCGTCGTAGACGGAACCCCTGAGAGGATCGGTTGCCGACAACCGGACGTAACTCCAGGCCTTGCACGCTTACAACTTTCCGTTCGTCGCATCTTCTCCCGTTCCGAAAATAGTTCTCGACGCAGGATGGCCTGAGATGTTCGCGAACGTCGGCTGCTGGCCGGTTGAACTATTGGACGAACCGGTCACAATGGACTCTCCTTCTTGCGTTACGTACGGAGGAGAGTATAGCTGTCTCCCAACTAGAGGTAGGCAAGAGCTAATGCCCTGTAAAAGTTGAAAGCATCACGTTGCAGCTTCTGATTGTGTCTGTTTGCTGTCTCGCTTCCTGACTTGCTTGCTGTCCGCGCGGAGGTTTGGCGCAACGGTGGCGGGTTGCCCAACTCACCCGCCGCATTGCCTTGTGTCCTGATCTAGAGAGATGGACGGGCCACAAACGATAAAAAGGCGAGAATAACCTGCTTTGGATATCGGTCGATTAAATCCCCCGAGGCACACGGGCTTCCTATATCAGCCGCCGTCAACGTCTCTTACGGAAAGGGGCATGCCGCCTTGTACAGCAATAAGCTCTACTGAGTCTTCATTCTCTTCCATGGGCCCCCCCCTGCCCCTTTTCGAGTACAAAAAGCTGCTGCCTTGAGCATGGACGGGTACAGAATGCTGCTGCCTTGAGTGGAGGACGGAGAGCGAGGTCGCGAGCCAACAAGCGCTCTTGACTCAAACAAAAAGACAGGACATATCGACCAATCAATCACTACAAGCGACTGTGTGGCTCACAATAACCACAGTAGGTTCTATTAGGTCGCATCTTGTAACGGTCTCCAGTTTTCGGGATCATTATCTCGAGTAATATTAGGGTTTGAATCATGGCTTGTAGTTTCACAGGGGGTGAGCATGTGTCACGAGTTAGAGCACACAGTAAGGCATAGGAGAATAGGGGAGAAAGATGCTTATTCTATATAATGTAAAGAGAGTAAAATGTAGTCTAGTTATATAAGTCTAACTATATAAGATAGTACGTAAGAAGACTAATTTAGTAAGCTCTAATATATAAGGGTATTCCTGTAATACACCCCCTAATTGTTTAAGTAATTAAGTAATTATTTCCCTTATGCTAATATATAATAGCCCTTTAAAAGTAATCCCTTAGGTGCTTATATAATAAATAAATAAAAGAAATTAAGAATAAGTATATTATTATTACAACCTGACAAGTTACAGGTGATACAGCCCTACTAGATAAGGCAGGGCGCAGGCAGCACAGCATTTGTATAGATAAGAAACAAGGTTATACAGATAACTCCTTAGAAACAGAAGAACTAGGGAAGGTTACGTAAAGATAAGGAGGACTAACAGACAATAAGCAGTCTACGCTAGGGACTAACTTTTAGATTGCAGTCTAAGGTTAAGGACTAAGTTTAAGATGTTAGTCCTAATAATAAGACTTAAGGATATAAGGATATTTATTCTACATAGATAGATTACCTTCTATAGCTTTTTAGTAATTAACTTTATAATTTACTCTACTATAAATAACTCTTAGATTATCCTTCTATTATAAAAGATAAGTTATCTACGCCTTAAGTATATAATTAATTACTGCATCCTTACTAATAAGATTACTAATAAGCTAGTAAGACCTTAGCACTATTTATTAAGTACTAACCTTAGCTACCTATTAGTAGAAATACTACTATTAAATATCTAACTATAATACTTTAATTACTTCTATTTAGTAAGTTAACCTTTATACTTACTAAATAGTTAAAATATAGTGCCTATTACTACCCTAACATTATCCTCTATTAGTTCTAAGGGTAAGACCCTAGCTACCCTTAAGAACCTTAATAAAGAGATAAAGAATGCTAAGAACTCTAATAAAGAGCTTAACTTTACTAAAAAAGTCTACAACACCTTATAGTAATGCATCTAAAAGAATAATTCTAACGTTACTTAAATGCAAGCTATAGTTAATAAGACTATTGCTAAGCTAGAAGCTAAGAATAAGGAAGCTAACAAGCTAGGCTAGGAGGTCTACACCCTTTAGGCTGCAGCTAGCATTATCTTAACACCTATAGATAGACGTAAGAAACTTAAGCTTAACTTACTATCTGCCTATAATAGCATTAGCAGATAACGTGGTTGATAAGCTCGGCGATCAGACAAGCTCGGCGATCACCCGACCGGACAAACTAACCTCTCACCTTTACATACACATCACACCATACTCAGCAATGTCCCTCATAAATAAAGAAGCTCAATTGAACTTAGCTATCCAGGCAATCAAACAAACTAAAAATCTTAGTATAAGAGCCGCATGCCAGATCTACTCAGTACCCTACTCAACGTTACGCGACCGAATTAAGGGAAAGCTGTCACAACGCGACGTATTGCCTAGCCTACAAAATTTGACTGCGCTTAAAGAGGAGAAGCTAGTTGAGTACATTCTAGACCTGGATTCCCGATCGTTTCCTCCTCGCCTCAGTAGTGTGGAAGATATGGCTAATCAACTGCTTGCCGACCGCGACGCACCCCCAGTTGGGAAGCGCTAGGCTTCAAACTTCGTCAAGCGACAACCACAGCTTCAGACGCGCTTTTTTCGTAAGTACGACTATAAGAGGGCCCAATGCGAGGATCCAGGCGCGATAAACGCGTGGTTTCGCCTTGTGGCGAACACAATCGCGAAATACGGCATCGTGGACTCCAACATCTACAACTTTGACGAGACTGGTTTTATAATGGGCCAGATTGCATCCGGAATGGTCGTCACTAGTGCCGAAAGGCGGTCAAATACGAGAATAATGCAGCCTGGCAATCGTGAATGGGTTACAGTCGTTCAGGCCATTAGTTCGTCAGGCTACAGCGTTCCGCCGTACATCATCGTTGCAGGCCAATATCACCTCTCCACCTGGTATACTGAAACCGGTCTCCCACGCGACTGGGTCATTGCAACGTCTGAAAATAGGTAGACAACAAACGAAAGAGGCCTAGATTGGCTACAGCACTTTAATCGGCATTCAAAACTGCATGCAAGTGGTAGTTATCGCCTCCTTATCGTCGATGGGCACGAAAGTCACCACGCCGCCGACTTTGAGATATATTGCAAGGAAAACAATATCGTCACACTCTGCATGCCGGCTCATTCGTCTCACTTGCTTCAGCCCTTGGACGTTGGGTGTTTTGGGCCACTAAAGACGGCATACGGTTGACAAATTGAGGATAAGATACGCCGGGGTAATACGCATATTGCGAAAGAAGACTTCTTCCCTGCGTTTCGTAAGGCTTTCACGCAAGCTATCACGGAAAATAACATTCAGGGAGGATTCAGAGGAGCAGGGCTTGTCCCTCTAAGCGCAGAAAGTGTGCTTTCAAAGCTTGATGTCAAGTTACACACTCCAACACCTCCAGGGTCCCTCCCAACAACACCCCCTGCGTAGACTTCTCAGACGCCAAACAACCCAACAGAAGCATCTTCTCAGTCTGAACTCATTAAAAGGAGGATCTCCCGCCATCAGAATAGCTCCCCAACTTCAATTATTGAAGCTGTAGAGCATTTATCAAAGGGAGCGCAAGGATTTATGCACCAGATTGCCTTATTAAGGTCGGAGGTCCAGATCCTTCAAGAGGAGAATAACCTGCTTAGCCGACGCAGGAGGGCTAAGAAAACCCGTCTCAAACAAGGAGGAAGTCTTACTATAGCTGAGGCAGAGGACCTTCAATCACAGAGAGAGGCAACAGCTCAGATTGAGGAGGAAACGCGGCGGAGTAGTGGTCGCCGACCGAGGACTGAGACGGGCCAACGGCAGTGTGGCGTCTGTAGGAACACCGGTCATAATGCGCGAACATGTCAATTTGTCGAAGAAATATCTAAGGAAGAGGACCTTCATTAGTTTAAATTCAATTGATTTCCTGGGTGTTGCTTATTAGTTGGAAATGTGCTGTGGTTGCGGTTGCGTGATCGCCGAGCTTGTCTGATCGCCGAGCTTATCAACCACGTTAGGTATATTACCCTTAATTTAAATAGTCCTCTTAAGATAATAGTCTTTACATACGTAATACTGCAGTCTTTGCATTTAAGCTAATTTAAGCCTTTAATCTATATGCCTCTTACCCTCTAGGCTAGGTTGCAAAGTCCTTTTAGACTAAGGTAACCTAATCTAAGATGCTAAAGAAGTATAGTATTAGCTTTCTTATGTATGTTTTAATATATTCTCCTCTATCACCCTTAGCTTATAAATAATAGAATTGTAACGGGCTGGGCCCATATGAGGCCTTGCCGAACATCGCGGCCAGGATCACATCTGTGATACCCACAAGCCAACCCTGATCAGGCCCACCACGGAATCCACGATGCCGATAGTCCGATGGCCAGTGCGGCATGGCCCTGATCAGGCCAGCAGTAGGGTGGAGATTCATAGTTTTCCTTTCTATTCCTCATCTGAGGATACTCGTAGTAGTCGCCATAGCCTGTTGCAAATATACACGCCTTGGACCGTTACATTATCCTCAGATCAAAACCAGAGACTAACCGCTCAGACGGAACGTGACCGTCTAGCGGTTATATAGAGAAGGAACCCTTGGTTGGGTTGCAAAAGAGCCTTGTAGTAGCTGGTAGAGTCACCAGCGGAAGACAGCTACAAAACCCCTTTGGTCAAGGGACGTCGATCGTAACAGACGTCAACAGACTCGCAGACCTGATCAGACAGAGCTGGTCAGGTATACCCCGTCTAGCCGGAAGAAAGCCACCTCGTGGTTGTTAGGCAGAGAGAGAGACTGGAAGAGCCCTGAAAAGACACAGTGTGTTGAAGGCGCTATCAAGATGGAAGGCAACGGCAACGCCAACCCATCTGAGACCCCGCAGCAGATGTTGCAGCTGGTCGGACAGCTAGCGAGTCAACTACAAGAGATGCGGAACACCCAAGCGGCCGAACGAGAGGCCCAACGAGAGCAGAATCGAATGCTACAGCAAGCCCTCGCAGAACTGAGGCACTCAACGACGACCCCGAACGAAATCCCAACGCCGACTACAACCCCGGGTCCCCCTGATCAGACCCGAGATACCACTACGAGGCGCAAGAAACCCCAGATACCCGACCCCCCGAAGTTTAGCGGAAACCGTCAGAAGTTCCAGCAATGGCACCTCGAGATGAAAAGCAAAGTAGAGATAGACGGCGAAGCATTCGAATCCGACCGAGCCATATTTGCGTACATCTATTCTCGACTAGAGAAAACCGCGCAGTCTATGGCGAGCGCATACTATGCTCAAGGAGGAGCAGACCACCGATACAACCCTGATCAGTTCTTAGGCTACTTGGAGGGCTGCTATGGAGACCCTAACGCTAAGGCCCAAGCACTAGCAAGACTACGGGTGATCAGACAGAAAGGCCATGAAAGCTTTGCAGCTTTCCTACCGAAATTCGAGAAGGAACTGGCAGAGAGCGGAGGCGCGTCTTGGAACGACGAAGTGAGGATTAACTACCTGGACGGTGCATTGAACGACACACTCCGTGACGCCCTGATCAGCGTAGTTAGCATCCCAGGAGCCTACGCTGACTATACCCGACTTCTTCTGGAAATCGGGTCAAGATTGGACAGTCGTAACCACCAAAAACGACGAGAGGAGACTCGACGGCGTCCTACCACACCTGATCAGACCAGGCCCAAATCGCCAGTCACCCCCAAAGGAGACAAAATGGAGTGGGAACCTACCAAAGTCAATAGGTCGATAGTCCCCGAAAAGAACAAGAAGAAGAAGAAGAGGGAAGACCACCAGAAGGAGGAGCGCAGGTGCTACAAGTGTGATAAGACGGGGCACCTCATCAAGAACTGCCCGCGCTGGGAGAAGGCAAAGATCAAGAAAGCAGCCCCCAAGCCTGCAGTCAACGACAGCTCGACAGAATCGAGCGAGCCCGAGTCTGATCAGACCTCAGAAGACTCGGGAAAAGATTAACTCCTGGCGAAAAGCGCCGCCAGGAGATCGAGGCAAAGAAGGAGTGGCAGACTGTAAAGAAAAGCATGGATAGCGAACCCTTTTACGTCAACGTAGGAATCAACAACACCCATTACACCTACGCCTTAGTTGACAACGCATGCTGCACCTACGGTACTGTTAGCGAAGCACTCGCTAAGAAACTCCAATTGCCGCGTATCCCGATACCCCCACGAGCACTCGAACAAGTTAACATTACAATACCTGGCGCTATCAATAGCATTACCTATGCTAGTATCGACATAGATGGGTATAAGCGACGCAGATTATTCTTCTATATCATTCCTGATCAGGAAGAAGACGTAATACTAGGCCAGTCGTGGATGATAGACGACGATGTAGTAATCCGACCAGCGGTCAACTCGCTACACATCGGAGTTGCGAACCATATAGTGCGCGGTCGAACGCCCGGACAAGAGAACACCACTTACCCCCTAGAGAGACAATTGGGATCAGTGTTCGCAGCCCTGATCAGGCGCGAGAGACGAAGAAGAACCACCAACGAGTACAGCTCGCGGGTATTCGCAGCGAGTATCGCAGACATCGAAAAGGCCCTAGCACCCAAGAAAAAGTCGGACCCAAAAGACAAGTTGCCACGACACTACCACCAGTTTTTAGCTGTTTTCGACCGTGATCAGGCCGAGAAGCTCCCACCCCATCGGGAAGGAATCGACCATGAGATCCCCTTAGAGAAAGACGACAACGGGAGAGAACACCCCGTTCCGTGGGGACCACTATATGGAATGTCGAGGGAAGAACTGATCGTGCTGCGGAAGACATTAACGGAGTTATTGGATAAGGGATTCATCAGAGCTAGCAGCTCCTCAGCATCCGCACCCGTGTTGTTTGTAAAGAAGCCGGGTGGGGGCCTGAGGTTCTGCGTGGACTACAGAGCGCTGAACGCGATTACGAAGAAAGATCGATACCCATTACCCCTGATCAGCGAGACATTGAGGGCTGTCGCCCAGGCGAAGTGGCTGACGAAGCTAGACGTTATTGCCGCGTTCCATAAGATCAGGGTGAAAGCAGGGGAAGAATGGAAGACAGCATTCAGAACAAGATACGGATTGTACGAATGGATGGTCACGCCCTTCGGGCTAACAGGTGCGCCCGCTACCTTCCAACGGTACATCAACCACACCCTGAGGGAGTTCCTCGACGAGTTCTGTTCCGCCTATATTGACGACATATTGATCTATTCGAACGGATCACTCGCGGACCATCGAAACAAAGTCAAGAAGGTCCTGATCAGGCTACAAGAAGCAGGACTACAGATCGATATCGACAAATGCGACTTCGAGGCGAAGAGTGTGAAGTACCTCGGGTTCGTTGTGGAAGTGGGAAGAGGCATTAAAGTTGACCCCGAGAAAGTCAAGGCTATCCAGCTGTGGGAGGTCCCCCGTTCAGTGAGAGGAGTGAGGTCCTTTGTAGGGTTTGCGAACTATTACCGACAGTTCATTCCCCAATTCTCTACGATAGCACGCCCGCTTACAGCCTTAACGAAGAAGGACACTCCGTTCGTATGGAGTAAGGAATGCCAGGACGCCTTCGAAGACCTGAAGGTACGCCTGATCAGCGCACCAGTATTGGCACACTGGGACCCGGACAGAAGAACAGTACTCGAAACCGATTCTTCTGGTTACGTAGTGGGAGGCTCCCTATCCCAGTTCGACGACGAAGGCCTACTCCGACCTGTAGCGTTCTTCTCGAAGAAGAACCTTCCTGCGGAATGCAACTACCCAATACACGACAAGGAATTACTTGCTATCGTGCGTTGCCTAGAGCATTGGGACGCTGAACTGAGAAGCGTTAAGGAGTTCACTATAGTGACGGATCACCTTAACCTGAAGTATTTCAATACGAAACGACAATTGAATGAACGACAGATCCGATGGGCAGAGACACTATCGCGGTACAACTTCACAATACAGTACAGGCCTGGGAAGTTAGCTACAGTGCCCGACACCCTGTCGAGAAGAGAACAAGACATGCCCCATGGGGTTGAAGACGACAGACTGAAGGGACGCGAGATATGCCTGCTACAAGGAAACCAGAAAGCCCTTCGCGTGAACAAGACCATAGTTTTTAAGGACTTACTGCACCAGGCGAGCCCTGATCAGGTAAGGAAGACTAGCGTTAGAGCGGGTTTCGTTACAGGAGGAGACGCAGATGGGGTTAACGACGAAAGCCCGGACCAGGCTGAACCGCCTGGCAATCCGTTTGAGGAAGACCCCCTACGAAGCCTATGGGACGACGGGTTAAAGAAGAACGCCCGTTATTACTTGATCAGAGACGCTGTAAGACAAGGTGCCAGGCAGCTACCCCCAGCGTGGGGAATACCTATCATGCTAGCGGAATGCACTATAGACGAGGACCAGCGCCTGCGCTGGCGGGACAGGATATGGGTCCCGCATTACGAACCCCTGAGGACACGGTTAATACAGAGCATGCACGACTCGGTATTATCAGGACACCCAGGAAGAGACACGCTGAAGGCCCTGATCAGCCGTACCTTTTATTGGCCAGGGTTGTCCCAGGATATACGCCGTTTCGTTCGGAACTGCGATATCTGTGGTCGGAGTAACGTTTGGAGAGAGAAGCGACGAGGACTGCTTAAACCCTTACCGATACCTGAACGAATATGGGCCGAAATCTCGATCGACTTCGTTACCGACCTTCCCCGAACCAAGTCAAGGGACATGACGAACCTCTTGGTCATTACTGATAGGCTATCGAAGACTGTGATTCTGGAGCCGATGAAAGACATATCGTCGGAATCTACAGCTTCCGTATTAGTGACAGCCCTGATCAGACATCACGGCATCCCCAGAGCTATAGTTTCGGATCGTGGCACGCAGTTCGTCAGCCGGACATGGAGGCGCCTATGCCAACTGACGGGAATCAAGCAGAGGCTTTCTACAGCCTACCACCCCGAGACGGATGGTGCTACAGAGAGAGCAAACCAGGTAGTAGAGACCTACCTCCGAGCGTTCTGCGCTTACGCTCAAGACGATTGGGACGAGTTGACCCCAGTTGCAATGATGGCTATTAACAACCGACCGGCCACCTCAACGGGGATTAGCCCGTTCTTCTTCACCCACGGATACGACATAGACCTGATCAGAGTAAAAGAAACGCTGAGAACGGAAGAAGACACCCCAATTGCAAGGGCTGAGGGATTAGTCCAGAAGCTCAGAGACGCAACCGAATGGGCACAGGCAGCTATAGCTGCAGCCCAGGAGAGACAAGAACAGTACGCCAACGCCAAACGACAGCCGTCTGATCAGTTCAAGCCGGGTGATAAAGTCTGGCTTCGATTAGCAAACGTCAGATCAGACAGACCCTCGAAGAAGTTAGATTGGATCAACGCCAAATACACGATCCAGGAGCTGGTGGGCACGCACGCGTGCCGGTTAGACACACCGCCAGGGATACACAACGTCTTCCATGTATCCCTACTGAGGCATGCTGGGAACGACCCCTTCCCATCTCAACAACAGGACGACGCACAGCCTGCTGCACTTATCCCGGGGCCTGATCAGGAGTACGAGGTCCAAGAGATATTAGACAAGAAGAGATACGGTAGAGGATGGAAGGTGCTTGTAAAATGGACGGGTTGGGCGAAGCCAACGTGGGAGCCTCTAAGTCAATTGGAAGATACAGTGGCATTCGCCGAGTATGAGCAGAAACATAACCCCCGCTAGAGAGGGGAGGGAGGGGGGTATTGTAACGGGCTGGGCCCATATGAGGCCTTGCCGAACATCGCGGCCAGGATCACATCTGTGATACCCACAAGCCAACCCTGATCAGGCCCACCACGGAATCCACGATGCCGATAGTCCGATGGCCAGTGCGGCATGGCCCTGATCAGGCCAGCAGTAGGGTGGAGATTCATAGTTTTCCTTTCTATTCCTCATCTGAGGATACTCGTAGTAGTCGCCATAGCCTGTTGCAAATATACACGCCTTGGACCGTTACAAGAATGCCTACTAGGCTTATTAGAATAAAGTTCTTATAAGCATATAAGTAGTTAGAAGTTAGCTTATATTAAATAAAGACTAAGTTATACTTTCTATAACGTGGTTGATAAGCTCGGCGATCAGACAAGCTCGGCGATCACCCGACCGGACAAACTAACCTCTCACCTTTACATACACATCACACCATACTCAGCAATGTCCCTCATGAATAAAGAAGCTCAATTGAACTTAGCTATCCAGGCAATCAAACAAACTAAAAATCTTAGTATAAGAGCCGCATGCCGGATCTACTCAGTACCCTACTCAACGTTACGCGACTGAATTAAGGGAAAGCTGTCACGACGCGACGTATTGCCTAGCCTACGAAATTTGACTGCGCTTGAAGAGGAGAAGCTAGTTGAGTACATTCTAGACCTGGATTCCCGATCGTTTCCTCCTCGCCTCAGTGGTGTGGAAGATATGGCTAATCGACTGCTTGCCGACCGCGACGCACCCCCAGTTGGGAAGCGCTGGGCTTCAAACTTCGTCAAGCGACAACCACAGCTTCGGACGCGCTTTTTTCGTAAGTACGACTATAAGAGGGCCCAATGCGAGGATCCAGGCGCGATAAACGCGTGGTTTCGCCTTGTGGCGAACACAATCGCGAAATACGGCATCGTGGACTCCGACATCTACAACTTTGACGAGACTGGTTTTATGATGGGCCAGATTGCATCCGGAATGGTCGTCACTAGTGCCGAAAGGCGGTCAAATACGAGAATGATGCAGCCTGGCAATCGTGAATGGGTTACAGTCGTTCAGGCCATTAGTTCGTCAGGCTACAGCGTTCCGCCGTACATCATCGTTGCAGGCCAATATCACCTCTCCACCTGGTATACTGAAACCGGTCTCCCACGCGACTGGGTCATTGCAACGTCTGAAAATGGGTGGACAACAAACGAAAGAGGCCTAGATTGGCTACGGCACTTTGATCGGCATTCAAAACTGCGTGCAAGTGGTAGTTATCGCCTCCTTATCGTCGATGGGCACGAAAGTCACCACGCCGCCGACTTTGAGATATATTGCAAGGAAAACAATATCGTCACACTCTGCATGCCGGCTCATTCGTCTCACTTGCTTCAGCCCTTGGACGTTGGGTGTTTTGGGCCACTAAAGACGGCATACGGTTGACAAATTGAGGATAAGATACGCCGGGGTAATACGCATATTGCGAAAGAAGACTTCTTCCCTGCGCTTCGTAAGGCTTTCACGCAAGCTATCACGGAAAATAACATTCAGGGAGGATTCAGAGGAGCAGGGCTTGTCCCTCTAAGCGCAGAAAGTGTGCTTTCAAAGCTTGATGTCAAGTTACACACTCCAACACCTCCAGGGTCCCTCCCAACAACACCCCCTGCGTAGACTTCTCAGACGCCAAACAACCCAACAGAAGCATCTTCTCAGTCTGAACTCATTAAAAGGAGGATCTCCCGCCATCAGAATAGCTCCCCAACTTCAATTATTGAAGCTGTAGAGCATTTATCAAAGGGAGCGCAAGGATTTATGCACCAGATTGCCTTATTAAGGTCGGAGGTCCAGATCCTTCAAGAGGAGAATAACCTGCTTAGCCGACGCAGGAGGGCTAAGAAAACCCGTCTCAAACAAGGAGGAAGTCTTACTATAGCTGAGGCAGAGGACCTTCAATCACAGAGAGAGGCAACAGCTCAGATTGAGGAGGAAACGCGGCGGAGTAGTGGTCGCCGACCGAGGACTGAGACGGGCCAACGGCAGTGTGGCGTCTGTAGGAACACCGGTCATAATGCGCGAACATGTCAATTTGTCGAAGAAATATCTAAGGAAGAGGACCTTCATTAGTTTAAATTCAATTGATTTCCTGGGTGTTGCTTATTAGTTGGAAATGTGCTGTGGTTGCGGTTGCGTGATCGCCGAGCTTGTCTGATCGCCGAGCTTATCAACCACGTTATAGGTTAATAACTATATTGCTATTATTAATTATTCTATAGCATAACGTACATGATAAGCGAGCGCGCCAGACAAGCGAGCGCGCCACCCAACCAGCCAGACGCGTCTGTCTGACTGTTTCCTTTCATTTCTCCACGAACAACAATGCAATCCACTAGCAACGAAGCTCAGGTACAGCTGGCTGTCCAAGCTTACAAAAAAGACCTAAAACTCAGCATTCGCGCTGCAGCAAAGATGTACAACGTCAGCCGCGACATTGTGACGCGTCGACTAAAGGGAACAGCATCACGACGCGACACCATGCCGAACTCACGGAATTTGACGGAGCTTGAAGAGCAGAAGCTAGTCGAGTACATTCTCGACCTAGATGCCCGATCGTTTCCTCCCCGGCTTACTGGTGTTGAAGAAATGGCCAATCGACTGCTTGCCGACCGCGACAAGCCACCAGTCGGCAAGCGCTGGGCCTCAAACTTTGTCAAACGACAACCACAGCTCCGAACGCGTTTTTTTCGAAGATACGACTATAAGAGAGCTAAATGCGAAGATCCTGAGGCAATAAACGCGTGGTTTCGCCTTGTGGCGAACACAATCGCGAAATATGGCATCGTGGAGTCAGATATCTACAACTTTGACGAGACTGGCTTTATGATGGGCCAGATTGCATCCGGCATGGTTGTTACAAGCGCTGAAAGACATTCAAACACAAAAATGGCTCAGCCTGGCAATCGAGAATGGGTTACAGTCATTCAGGCCATCAGTTCGTCTGGCTATAGCGTCCCGCCATACATCATTGTTGCAGGCAAAAATCTCCTCTCCACATGGTACACCGAATCTGGTCTCCCACCCGACTGGGTTATCGCAACATCTGAAAATGGATGGACAACAAATGAAAGAGGCCTAGATTGGCTCCAGCACTTTGATCAGCATTCAAAGTCGCGTGCGAAGGGGAAATATCGCCTCCTTATTGTCGATGGACACGAAAGTCACCACTCCACAGACTTTGAGCTGTTTTGCAAGGAAAACAACATCGTCACCCTCTGTATGCCGCCTCATTCTTCTCATCTACTTCAGCCCTTAGATGTAGGGTGTTTTGGGCCTTTGAAGTTGGCGTACGGTCGAGAAATTGAGGATAAGATGCGACGGGGTAATACCCATATTACGAAGGACGATTTCTTTCCAGCATTTCACAACGCCTTTAAGCGAGCTCTCACAGAAAAAAACATCCAAGGGGGTTTTAGAGGGGCAGGACTTGTCCCTCTAAGTGCAGAAAGTGTGATATCTAAGCTGGATGTCAAGTTCCACACTCCTTCACCTCCAGGATCCCTCCCAACAACACCACTACCTTGGACTTCCCAGACACCAAAGAACGCAACAGAGTTAAGTTCTCAAGGAACTCTACTTAAGGATCGGTTCCTTAATCATCCAGGCAGCTCTCCAACACATGGATGTACAGATGTTGAGCATATTCTGAAAGGAGCACTGGGATTTGCCCATGAGAATGCATTCTTAAGAGCTGAGAATAAAGCCCTTCGGGAGGAAAACAGCCTACTTAACCGACGCAAAAGGACTAAGAAAACTCATCTTAGGCAAGGAGGAAGTCTTACTGTAGCTGATGCACAGGATATTCAGTCGCAGAGAGAGGCGACAGCCCAGGTACAAGAGGAAATACGTCGGAGTAGTGGTCGGAAGCCGAGGACAGAAACGGGCCAAAGGAGGTGTGGCATCTGCGGAAACACCGGACACAATGCGCGAACATGTGATTTTAATGAAGATATGTCTGGAGAAGAGGATTCTGAGTAGTTTGAATTGATTTGATCTTTTTGTTGTTGCTTGGGGGTTATATTTGTGATGTGGTTGCGGTTAGGTGGCGCGCTCGCTTGTCTGGCGCGCTCGCTTATCATGTACGTTATAGTATAATCCTACCTATAGTACTATAGTCTGCTCTTAAGAAGAAGAGTCTTTAAGGTAATATTAATATAAAAGCCTTTAATAATAGTAATATTTATAAGCATAAGATCTTCTATTACTACCTCTTATAGGCTATTAATAATACCCTTAATAATATAAGTTCCTCTTCTACTTATAGGAAGCAATAAGGTGCCTACCTTAATATAGTTATTAAAGGTTAATAGCTTATAAGATTTTAGTTTTAGGAGGCTTTTATTATTAATAAGGTAACGTGGTTGATAAGCTCGGCGATCAGACAAGCTCGGCGATCACGCAACCGCAACCACAGCACATTTCCAACTAATAAGCAACACCCAGGAAATCAATTAAATTCAAACTAATAAAGGTCCTCTTCCTCAGATATTTCTTCGACAAATTAACATGTTCGCGCATTATAACCGGTGTTCCCACAGACGCCACACCGCCGTTGGCCCGTCTCAGTCCTCGGTCGGCAACCACTACTCCGCCGCGTTTCCTCCTCAATCTGAGCTGTCGCCTCTCTCTGTGATTAAAGGTCCTCTGCCTCAGCTATAGTAAGACTTCCTCCTTGTTTAAGACAGGTTTTCTTAGCCCTCCTGCGTCGGCTAAGCAGGTTATTCTCCTCTCAAAGGATCTGGACCTCCGACCTTAATAAGGCAATCTGGTGCATAAATCCTCGCGCTCCCTTTAATAAATGCTCTACAGCTTCAATAATTGAAGTTAGGGAGCTATTCTAATGGCAGGAGATCCTCCTTTTAATGAGTTCAGACTGAGAAGATGCTTCTGTTGGGTTGTTTGGCGTCTGAGAAGTCCACGCAGGGGGTGTTGTTGGGAGGGACCCTGGAGGTGTTGGAGTGTGTAACTTGACATCAAGCTTTGAAAGCACACTTTCTGCGCTTAGAGGGACAAGCCCTGCTCCTCTGAATCCTCCCTGAATGTTATTTTCCGTGATAGCTTGCGTGAAAGCCTTACGAAACGCAGGGAAGAAGTCTTCTTTCGCAATATGCGTATTACCCCGGCGTATCTTATCCTCAATTTGTCGACCGTATGCCGTCTTTAGTAGCCCAAAACACCCAACGTCCAAGGGCTGAAGCAAGTGAGACGAATGAGCCGGCATGCAGAGTGTAACAATATTGTTTTCCTTGCAATATATCTCAAAGTCGGCGGCGTGGTGACTTTCGTGCCCATCGACGATAAGGAGGCGATAACTACCACTTGCACGCAGTTTTAAATGCCAATCAAAGTGCCGTAGCCAATCTAGGCCTCTTTCGTTTGTTGTCCACCCATTTTCAGACGTTGCAATAACCCAGTCGCGTGGGAGACCGGTTTCAGTATACCAGGTAGAGAGGTGATATTGGCCTGCAACGATGATGTACGGCGGAACGCTGTAGCCTGACGAACTAATGGCCTGAACGACTGTAACCCATTCACAATTGCCAGGCTGCATCATTCTCGTATTTGACCGCCTTTCGGCACTAGTGACGACCATTCCGGATGCAATCTGGCCCATCATAAAACCAGTCTCGTCAAAGTTGTAGATGTCGGAGTCCACAATGCCGTATTTCGCGATTGTGTTCGCCACAAGGCGAAACCACGCGTTTATCGCGCCTAGATCCTCGCATTAGGCCCTCTTATAGTCGTACTTACGAAAAAAGCGCGTCCAAAGCTGTAGTTGTCGCTTGACGAAGTTTGAAGCCCAGCGCTTCCCAACTGGGGGTGCGTCGCGGTCGGCAAGCAGTCAATTAGCCATATCTTCCACACCACTGAGGCAAGGAGGAAACGATCGGGAATCCAGGTCTAGAATGTACTCAACTAGCTTCTCCTCTTCAAGCGCAGTCAAATTTCGTAGGCTAGGCAATACGTCGCGTCGTGACAGCTTTCCCTTAATTCGGTCGCGTAACGTTGAGTAGGGTACTGAGTAGATCCGGCATGCGGCTCTTATACTAAGATTTTTAGTTTGTTTGATTGCCTGGATAGCTAAGTTCAATTAAGCTTCTTTATTCATGAGGGACATTGCTGAGTATGGTGTGATGTGTATGTAAAGGTGAGAGGTTAGTTTGTCCGGTCGGGTGATCGCCGAGCTTGTCTGATCGCCGAGCTTATCAACCACGTTATATAGTACTACAGCTATCTATAACTATACTCTTAGAGAGTAGATAAGTGCTGCTAAGAGCTATGCTAAAGATTGCGTAAGAGGTCTTAGAGATTAAAAGAAGTTTAATAGTAACTGCTATAATGCTGTGTTACGACCCGACAAGCTACAGGCAGTGAGAGCCCCACCCGACCAACAGGACGCGGGCGGCACAGCCTTTGTAAGGACAAGAAACAGGTTGTTGGTTGGTTGGTAAATTTAACGTCTCGAGCGACAAGAGACGTGCCGGGCGCAATGCCGACATGGTCTATGCTAATCTAAACTATGTTACAGGGCTACGTCTTCACCTAACGCTCCTGTTCAAACCGCTCCAAGTTGAAGCGGATCTTCTCACCTGACCAGAATTCTCTTATCCGTCATCCTTTTCCCGGGTCGCTTCATCCACAAGGAAAGTAGTTCGGATAGTGCTAGGAAAAACCACAAGGGGGAAAAACCTAGCACGGCCGGTCGTAATGTGGTTCCACGCCTTTCTCCTCTCCACTTTGATTGGAGCGAAGCAAAGAAGGCATACAGCAAGTCGGCTCCCAGCCGATGGCGATACAGGAGCCCGCAACAATCGCTCTCCGTTACTGCCTGAACTAGTCAGGCTCTGGCAGGAGCGAAAGTGTTCAAGACCTTCCAGACAGAAGGTCTGGCACGGAGACAGAAAATGTCCTGACTTTTGTGCCGGGGCTTTATTGTGTGGACAAGGGCAATTCGAGCCCTTGTTGGAGTGGTGGCCCGCACGCGGCGGGCACAGCGCGCCGCAGGCTAGCGGACGCGCGGATCGGCGAGGGCGAGAGTGACCTTCAAAGCTTCTGAACTCTCGCCCTACTTCACTTTCGGGGGAGGTCTCGTCGTGTTTGGTGTTGTGAGAGGATTGAAGGGGAGGGGTGCTGTGGTGGTGTTGAGAGACGAGTCCGAAAGTGAAGACGGGGATGATAAGACCCGTTAGGGGTACGGGCCGAAGCCCTGCAAAAACCTAAAAATTCTTAACACTGGGTGACAAGAAACAGGGACGGACGGATGACTCCCCCGGAATGGAAGAACTATGGTACAAGTCACGTGAAGATATGATAAGATTAGATCCGTACATTTGAGATACGGATCCCGTATGCCAAGGATACGGCACCCGTACGACATACATACGGACGCCCTGAGGAACAGGGAAACCAGACTTGTATATAGGATGGACTGGAACGGACTCAAGGACAGACTTCCATAGCTCTTCAGCAATCAACTTTGTGATTATCCCCTCGGATACTCTCGGCACCCTTCACTAGTGACCAACGTTACAACCCCTTGTTGAGTATACGACTGATCACCGTATCCTCTGAAGACCTGAACCTTTCAGCACGACTTACAGCACTGTTCCCCAGCTTCGTTGCCTCAGCTTCTGCTAATAGACACTACCACGGAAAGCCGACCGTAACAGGATATTAATAAATAATTATAGTTAACTATATAACGTGGCTGATAAGCGAGTCGATCAGACAAGCGAGTCGATCACCCAACCACGACTACATTACAAACCCAAGAAGACATCAATATCAACACCACTAAATCAATTAACGCTACTAAGAATTCTCTTCCTCAGTCGTTTCTACATCAAACTGACACGTTCGCGCATTGTGTCCTGTGTTTCCGCACACGCCACACCGTCGTTGACCCGATTCAGTCCTTGGCTTACGACCACTCCTCCGACGCGTTTCCTCATAAACCTGTGCTGTTGCGTCCCTCTGCGACTGTATATCCTCTGCATCAGCTACAGTAAGACTTCCTCCTTGCTGGAGACGCGTTTTCTTAGCTCTCCGACGTCGGCTTAGTGTGCTGTTTTCCTCTCAAAGAGTTTTGTTCTCCGCCCTCAGGAATGCATTCTCATGCATTATTCCTAGTGTTCTTTTAAGAATATAGTCAACGTCGTTATTGATAGGTGTTGGGGAGCTATTTTGATGACGGGCAATTCGATCCTTGATCAGTGTTGACTGAGAAGTTGCTTCTGTTGGGTTGTTTGGTGTCCTGGAAACCCAAGGGAGCGGTGTTGTTGGAAGTGATCCTGGAGGCGTTGGAGTGTGTAACTTGACGTCCAGCTTTGATAATACACTTTCTGCACTCAGAGGGACAAGCCCGGAGCCTCTGAAACCTCCCTGGATATTCTTTCCCGTAAGTGCTTGTGTAAAGGCCTCACGAAACGCTGGAAAGAAGTCTTCCTTCGTAATATGGGTTACACCTCGCCGCATCTTTTCCTCAATTTGTCGACCGTACGCCGTTTTGAGAGGCCCAAAGCATCCTACATCTAAGGGCTGAAGTAGATGAGATGAATGAGCTGGCATACAGAGTGGGACGATGTTGTTTTCCTGACAATATAGCTCGAAACCTGCAGAGTGGTGGCTTTCATGCCCATCAACGATAAGGAGGCGATGAGGACCTCTTGCACGTGGCTTTGAATGACGATCGAAGTGTTTGACCCAATTTAGGCCTATCTCGTTTGTTGTCCATCCGTTTTCAGATGTTGCGATAACCCAGTCGTGTGGGAGATCTGTTTCAGTGTACCAGGTTGAGAGGTGATAATGGCCTGCAACGATGATGTATGGCGGGACGCTGTAGCCTGACGAACTTATGGCTTGGATAACTGTAACCCATTCCCGATTACCAGGCTGCACCATTTTCGTGTTTGAACGCCTTTCGGCACTCGTTACAACCATTCCGGATGCAATCTGGCCCATCATAAAGCCAGTCTCGTCAAAGTTGTAGATATCAGACGCGTCGATGCCGTATTTCGCGATTGTGTTCTTCACAAGGTCGAACCAACCGCGAATAACCTCTGGATCTTCGCATTGGGCTCTCTTATAGTCATACTTGCGAAAAAAACGCGTCCGAAGCTGTGGTTGTCGTTTGATGAAGTTCGACGCCCAGCGCTTCCCAACCGGTCGCGCGCCACGGTCGGCAAGCAGGTGATTGGCCATTTCTTCAACACCACTGATCCGGGGAGGAAACGATCGGGCATCTAGGTCAAGAATGTACTTAACTAGCTTCTCTTCTTCAAGCAGCGTCAAATTCCGTGATTTCGGCATGATGTCGCGTCGCGAAGGTTTTCCATTAAGTCGGTCGCGTAATGTTGTGAAGGGTACTGAATAGATCCGTGCTGCAGCTCGAATACTAAGATTTGGAGTGTTTTTAATCGCTTGAACCGCTAGGATCAATTGCGCTTCTTTGTTTGATGACGACATTCTTTATGGTCGATGGACGTGTGTTGAAAGCGGGAAGATGGTATGATCGCGGTTGGGTGATCGACTCGCTTGTCTGATCGACTCGCTTATCAGCCACGTTAATAGTAAGTAAATCTAGGCTTATAACTAGTTATTATAAGTTAAAGTATATAGTAAGGTATAGGAGAATAGAGGAGAAAGATGCTTATTCTATATAATGTAAAGAGAGTAAAATGTAGTCTAGTTATATAAGTCTAACTACGTAAGACAGTACGTAAGAAGACTAATTTAGTGAGCTCTGATATACGAGGGTATTCCTGTGACAGCATGACTCCGGGCCCGTCCTTGGCCGTACTCGTCGACTCTTAGTTAAACATCAGACTAGAAAGAACTCCTAATAGTTCAGACACCCGTGTTCTCCCAGAGATTGGGATGGACCTCTATATCGGTAGTGAGAGGGAAAAACTGTGTTTGCACATGTCCAACGTTCATGCAGAGCGGACCGGAGGTGCCGCGACGAATAGATTCTCCAACCCAGCCCTGTTAAGCCAGACGGCAGCCCACTCCCTTATCGGTATCCCGCCGGAATCTCTTAAACTGGTGCCTAGATTCGGGTCCCACGACGATTTCGCGGCAAAAGTCTACTTGTACGAGCCACATTTCCCCTCCACAACCGCGCCTCCACAGTCCCACTGCGGTATACGTGCGCTCATATGATGGTTTTATTTTCTCTTACATGAACGATAGGTGCCGAGTGTTGTCGGTTGTAAGGGGTTTCAGAATTTCGTTAGGGGCCGTGCCGACCAAGTGGCGAAGTCCTCCAGACTAGGCAAGTCGATGTCATGGTAATAGGCGCACACGAGAGAGCCCTGATGCATGAGACGGGTGGCCTCTGCGGCTGGAGGCGTAGAGCAGGTTCTACATTGGGCAGGTCTGCAAGTGCGTCAAGCATGATGCCACCGTGCCTCTGTCGGTCCAATTTAGAAAAGCGAGGCCGGAGATCGTGACAAGAGTGGCCGAGTCAGGAGACTGAGCCGGTCTGTTGGGAAGTAGCTTGCAACGATGTGGGATGGGCGCATTACTCTCTGGGTGTCAAGTGATGTGGTACTATTGCGGCCCGTGGAATATTTTTGTAACCCGTGGACAATGCAATTGGTATATTAATTCTACAACTTGGCTGGTTGCTCATAGAGAACATTTCTGTCGTGTTATCGTACAGCAGTTGTTTGTTACTTCTGAGCCTGTGTCCCCCCTTTTTCTCGTGTTACCTTCTCCTTGGGCACAAACGAGTCCGTTTCTTTCTTTTGCAAACCATTTTACTTTGTTCCGTTTTCTCAAGATACCCTATTGGCTCTACTGTCATTGCGCTCTTGTTTGCTGGTTTGGATAAAACCCCTCGCATCATCGAACATTGCTGCTTGCATCTTCTGTTGTCCAACGATACCCAACATCTAGCCCCCGTCTGACCGACCCTCTCGCTCCTTAAACGATTCAACAAGCCCCTGGGAGAAGATATACTGCTTTATATCCTGGTCTATTCATCACTACACCATTCTGTCGGTTCACCAACCGGCAAGCAACTTTTATGATGATTGCCCTTCCTGGCAAAGTCATACTCAGGATCTCTGCAGTCGTGGCAGTGACTCTGGTGGTAGCCTTGGTCGTCCACCAACTAAGCTACACAAACGACTTCACCCTCCCGAACCAGTCGATCGATGTCATCAGCCTCTGCGACGACTCAAAACGAAAGTGGGGGGACCTCGGCGAGCCTATCCAACCCTCGACACCGCAAGAACCGATACCCAAGATCGTCCATCAGATCTGGAAGAATTCCGACGTCAGCACATATCCGGTGCAAGCCTCCCGTGAGACATGGGAGAAAAACCTGACGCCCCTTAACTACACCGTCAAGCTGTGGACCGACGACGACGTCCTCAAGCTCATCAAGGCCAACTATACCTGGCTACTGTCAACATACCAAGGGTACTCCCAGAACATCCAACGAGCGGATGTGGCGAGACTGATCGTGGTCCACGCCGAGGGGGGCATGTACGCAGACCTCGACGTGTTTCCGCGGTCGACGAAAGAGATGGCATGTCTTCAAGGCCTCGGCCTCCAGGCCATCTTTGCTGCGACTTCCGGGAACCTCGGTGTGAGCAACCACTTCTTCATGGCGCAACGGCAGGCGCCCTTCCTCGAATGGGCTCTGCAAGAAGCCAAACGCCGCGGCGGCCCGACTTCGAAACGGATCCTGCTCCCATACCTCCGAGTCTTCTGGTCCACGGGGCCGATCATGGTGACGCACGCCTTCCGGCACTACGCGTGGATGTACAGCACGGCACACAGCGGCCTTGCACTGCTGGATGAGGGATACGCGAGGAAGGTGTTTGGCCACGCGGCCGGGCGGTCGTGGCACGGATCGGATGGACAGTTCTTGAACTACGTCTCGGATCATTTGGGGGTCTTGTTGTTCTGGACTGCCGTGACTCTGACCATTGCGGCGTTGAGTGTGATGCTGTTTATCAAGCGGTGCCGTGGGAAGTCTATCGAGCTGATTTCTGGTTGCGGATCGAGGCTCAGGAGCAAAGAGAGATACACAGAGGTTTAAGATATCTGTGAAAAAGCTCGTTATAATTTTCGCATAATGATAAGAAGCCGTTCCATTTGTGTTACCTTTACTGTTTGTCCGGTGCAACCCGCTGATTCCTCCCAAAGACTTTGGCGGAGAACGAATTCTATTCTTGAGTGACAATCTGACATCCAAGTTAAGCCAGACCGGTAAACAAAAGTCATTACAATCGAGTTCTTCGCTTAACACTAGGAATCTACACCCCAAGACCCTCTACGGACAATTGGGAGCCTGAAGGTTTGAAGGGGTTTCTTTAGCCCACAGGCGTCAGGATTGACCGGGATAAGTCAACATACCCACTTTCCGACCACCCCCCCATTCCGACCACCCAAAAAAGAGGGTATTCCCACCAACACCAGTATGTTCAATTAACTATTGACTGCACCTAGATGCCACCACAATACAGCTTTCAGCTTCACTGGGTAAATCAGACTCGCTGGATTCAGCTGCATTATCCTCTTTTTCGCCAGCCTGAATTTGCGCCTGCTGGATGTCCTTAATGTTGGCGAACTTAGTGTTTGGATCCAGCTGGACTGCCCTCTTTTTCCTGACTGCAGTATTATTAACCTGGGCCTGCAGAAGCTCTAGCTTGTGCTGGGCAGTTGCCAGCTTATATGCCTGCTCGCTGAAGCCCTTTTTCACCTTCCGAAATAGAAGGCGTTGAGTAGAAGCATCATTATCCAGATCTGTAAATAGCTTCAGTTGGCCAGCCAGATCCTGCATCTTCCTTGGCGTCGACCATGCCACTGCAGATGACGCAGATGTCCAGTCTTCAGCTTCCTTGCCCTTTGCCTGCCCTTGACTGCCTTCTTTTAATGGTGCTGGAGTTGATGGGAGCACAAGGGAGTTCATTAGAGGCTTCGCCATAGAGACAGGCCATAGGCCAGTCCATTTCCATCCACTCTTAATGTTCTGCATCGTCAGGCCTGCCAGACGAGCCTTCTGATAACAGCCTATAAAGTTCCTCTTGCCTACAATAGTAGAGTCATTCCACTGACTGAGGTATCCAAGCTCCTTCCTATAGGCTGCCTTTACAGGGCTGAAGACTGACTGGTCAAGTGGCTGGAGGACATGGGAGGTGTGTGGTGGTAAGAACAATAGGTGGATGTTATTAATATAACAGAGCCACATAAATTCCGTCGTTGTATGACTCCTATGGCCATCAGCAACCAGCAGTCTAGCCTCATCCTTGCCCTCTTTGCCCTGGGAGACAGTCTGAGGGATGGTCTGAGGGATAAAGACCTTCTGCAGCCATTCAACTGCAGTGTCGTCTGTAGTCCATCCATTCTCTGTTGCAGTGAACTGCCATCCTTCATAAGGGCCAAGGTCTAGAGGAAACCACTGCTGCTGGACTGTCTTGCCCTTATATATGATGAGGGGATCAAGGGCATGGCCTAGGGCAGAGATGCACTCGATGATGGATACCCATGCCCTTGATCCAG
Organism: Colletotrichum lini; assembly: GCA_034638275.1. NCBI lineage: Eukaryota > Fungi > Ascomycota > Sordariomycetes > Glomerellales > Glomerellaceae > Colletotrichum > Colletotrichum lini. The sequence goes on along the minus strand of JAWQJV010000002.1, from coordinate 129,526 downwards.
GCTGTTTCTTGCGGACAGACTTCGTCTCAGACATGCCCAGCACCAGCCCATTAGATCCCTGGCCCTCAAGGATACCAGTCTCATCCATGTTGTATCTATTGGCTGGTTTGATGTCCTTGATCTCTGGTATGGCAAGGAGTTTGAACCAGTCCCTGATAACCTCAGTAGATGCTCCATTAACACGTCTAGAGTCGATAGGGCGACTTCTCTGGACCTTGATTGATGGGTTTCTCCTCATAAAGGCTTGGATCCATCCCTTTCCTAGAGGATCTGTATCCCCCATAGCATGAAGGATCCTTTCTGCGAATACCTTCACCTGCTGATGGGTAGGGGCAAGCCCAAGGGCATGCTGGATTCGCACCCATTCAGCAAGCTTAGCCTCCTGATCAATAGAGAGCCTCTGGAAGTCTGCAAAGGCAACATCCCTTGATTGGGTGCCATGAAGACGGTCTCGAAGGGTAGTCTTTGGGATGCCATACTCAATAGATGCCTTCCTTAGACTCATACCCTTTCCAACAGCCTCAATGGCCTGGCTGATCTCAAACTCGGTATACTGGCCCATTAGGCTTAGAGGAAAGTGTATGCAAAAAATGAAGCCATTTGGATAAGTAGTGAAAATGTTGTGATAGTTGGAAGTAGGAGGAGGTGGGAGGTTGGATGTGGCGGTGAGGCATTTTTGGGTGGTCGGAATGGGGGGGTGGTCGGAAAGTGGGTATGTTGACTTAATGATCCTGTAGGTCGCGTTCCGCTTTGGTCATCTTTGTCCTCTCTAGATGATCAAGCTTTTCGGAGACGCTGACGGGTAGTCTTCTTCGCATCTGTGGCGTCGTCAGTCACGTTACCACAAAGGATTGTACGCTGACCCCGATGAAAGAAGCCAGCTCATTGCACCGAAGAAGCAGTTCGAGAATTGGTCACCAGGCCCCGATGTTCGGGGATTGGTCTTCACGATCCTGCCATGCCGCCAGAATTAGCTCCGTCAACGTGAAGAATTGACTGTACCCACGATTGATGCCCCCGGATGGGTTAGTTAAAGTCGTTTTTAGCGTTCAAGATGATGACTAAATATCAGACTAAAGACTGCCGTCGTGGCTTTGAGATCGTACCTCGACGGCGATTCCAGGCAGTCCTGAGCCACGTCGAGAGTCTGTTGTGCTACCCTCCGGCCTCAAGGCACAGGCCAAAGTGTGTAACATTGAGCTGCAATGATTAATCTAGGTATATGGGCTTGCATGAAGGCTTCTTAGCATGTCTCCCGTATCGGAAATCGGTAAACTGGCCTAGGTCCGAGGCCTGGCCGAATCCTGAGCGGCTAGGCCCCCCGAGATGAGGTACGATAGGTTTGTCATTAATGCATTACGTCTACGATTAAGATGTTTATGGGTTCTTTGGTCTCCTCGTCAATCTGACCCAAAAGTCTCTGGCGACGAAAAAGATGGCACTTTGAGTCTTGATGGGCTTCTCGGGGTTCATAACGGTGAAGTCGTATCTTCGCAGGAGCTAGGGGAGGGGTGGTCATGTCAGCATGTGCAACCCCCTCCTGTCTACATCTAGACCGAGAGTGACTCACCTCCACAAAGACCTTGTTGAGTTCCATCATGGCGATCGGCTTCCCCAGACACGAGTACTTGCCGTGGCCGAAATGCGTGTCGAGTGCGGCGGTCATCTGCCGGAGCTCATCCTCGCCAGCCGAGAGCCACCGCTCGGGCCGGAAGACATCGGCATCGGGGCCCCAGACCCACAGTGACCGGCCGACGCCGAAGAAATTCTGCCCGATCTGCGTGCCGCCGGGAACGAAGTAGCCGTTGAGGATGTCGCCGCCCTCGGGCGCCTGCTTGAAGCCGAGGCCCATGACGGGCGGGTAGAAGCGCAGCCCCTCGCGGATGACGGCCTGGAGGTAGGGGAGCTTGAGGGCCTCGGCATTGGTGATTGGGGAACTGATGGCGCCGGCTGCGGATGCGTCGTCGATTTCCTGCTGGAGCCGGCGGTAGGCGACGGGGTTGTTGATGAGGCAGAGCAGTGTCATGCGCATCGCTTGCGCCGCCGAGTTCGTGCCGGCGATCCTACCAGAGGAGAATGAGCGGTTGGTTCATGAAGCAATAGCACCAATGGGTAGGACAGCAAGAAACATGTTGGGGGGGGACTGACATGTGGATGTAGACGAGCTGGATGAGCTCGTCGCGGCTGAGACCCTGGTTGATAAAGGACTGCATCATGTCCTTTTGCGGGCTTGCGCCCGGCTGAAGCCTCATCTCGGCGTAGTTCCTGGCAAACCTGTGCGCCATGCCATGTCAACGTTTTGTCCTGATCACTGACAGCAAAAGGGCCGCGCCGAGAAAGGTGCACTCACCCCATCAGGCGGCCAAAGCCGACTTGGTCGCCCTCCTTGGGCAGCATCAAGCGGAAGGGCCATTTGTGGACGAGGCGGCCGAGCCAGGGCAGCACGGAGACGACGTTCATGACGGGCAGAGACGACTCGTTGATCTCGATGTAGCGGAACAGGTCGCGATCCTCGGCCAGGAAGCCAAAGGCGCCGCCAAAGGAGACGTCGCCGATGGCGTCGAGGGCGAAGAACTGCGTCTTCTCGGCGAGGTCCAGCGGCCGGAACTCGGAGTCGGTGGAGACGTAGTGCTGGTCGATGAGGCGGATGAAGTTGGCGAGCTGGCGGTTGATGCCGCTCTCGAAGCCGAAGCCGTCGTTCTCTTTGCTGGTGTACTGTATAAGGAGGCCATGATCAGTTATTTATTTTTGTCTTGGAACCGAAAAGTCGTAGTTGTGCCACCACCGGCTGATAAAAGGATGGATAACATCAACGCTGGTAATGGTAAAGGGGCCTGGCGACGACTTACGGCCGGAGCCATGCGGGCCCTCATTGCCTTATGCTCGTTCTCGTCCCGCATCGAGACGACGTTGTCGACGCCCGGGGTGATGCGGCCGGAATCGTAAAAGTCGCCCTTTGTGTACGGCGAGCGGACGGCCGACATCCTGCGCAGCGAGTCCGGGTCTGTACAGAGGAGCTCATTCGGCCCTATGCGCGCGAGGGGGCCTGCGATGCGATGATCAGCGTTCTTGGCTCTCTCCAGTGTCTCTGTCTAGTCTCTAGTCTTGACCAAGTGATCAAGAGAGGAGGGGGGGGGAAGCCTGTTGTGAAGTGTCAGGCGACTAACTCACCGTACTCCCTGGCGATGTCGTTCAGGTGCTCGTGGTATGTGCCCCCAACGGCCTTCTTCAGCTGCCACAAGAACGAGACAGAGGCGAGGAAAGGCCCGGGGATCTTGCGCAGCCGGTACCACGACCGGAACTCCCACACGAAGAACGCGGTGACGGCGGCCAGGCCGACCAGCTTGGCCACCAGCACGCCCGGCGCGTTGGAACAGGATGCGTAGCCGGGGTCGCCAACGGCCTCGGCCAGCGAGTGCAAACCCCCTGCCATCTCTTCCCAACCGGGTTGCGTCGTACTCTTGCTCCCCTTGTCCCTCCCGTTGGACCCTTCTCCTTGTCTCGGCAGCTTAAGCAGCTGGAGAGCCAAGCTCCTCAATTCGCCCGCTAGGGAGGGGGGCTCCTCGCTCCCTGGCAGCTGCGCCGTGGAACGTCACAAAGGACGCAGGGAAAGTGGAAGCGGTTGTGGGCCGTCAATGGTGCATGTTTGGGGCCGTTGGTTGATTCACTCGTCTCGTTCGAGGTGGTTCCCTTTAACTTGCTTTTCGTCTCGGTCCGCTCCCGCTTTCGAATACCTCCTGGCCGGGTTTCTGTTGTTTCGAATAGAAATTGGCCGCCAAATTCTCCGAGTCTCCGAGTCGGAAGTCCTGTGTCGTGGTTTATTGTCTCGTCTTTTGTTGCCTTGCGCTTTTGTTGATTGCCGTTGATGGTGTTTCCCTATCCTTGTTTCTGTCACTTCTCGTTCTTCGCGGACCCGACAGCTCGGTAACGGAGGGGCGTGTGTGCGTGTGTGTGTGGATGAGGCACAGCAGTTTGGGTCCGTAGCGTCGGGACCGAGCAAGATTCGAGGGGCAAAACACCAAAAGTTTTGCGGAAGACGGCTGGCGTGTGAGGGGGACAGTAGGACAAGCGACAAAGTGTGGAAAATAGCCATAGCCCCGAGGGGGGGGTTTGGGGGAGTGGGAACGAGCTTCACTTTATCGACGGATGCGACTTTGGTTTTAGGTGAGCGCTTACGAGACCCAAAGGTGAAGCAGGATACACTGTTCCAGGAAGACTAAAACAAGGAGGGTGAGCCGAGAACAAGCCAGGATCGAGCTGAGGACGTGGGCTTGCACTAATAAAGATGGCATGGCACGCTAAGGTGAAGCGGGTGAGAAAGGATGCAGACGACGGGATGGCGGCGTTCCGCTCTCTCTCTCTCTCTCTCTCTCCCTCTCTCTCTCTCTCTTCATCTCACCTGGCGTTGCCGAACAGAGTGTGGTGACTGACTGACTGGCTGACTGACCCTATGTATGTGGGCAGCAAGCAGACTAGGGAATGCCTTGTAGCCGACCGAAGACACCTCATGATTAGTGCAGTACCGGAGGCTTGGGGATGAGATGAGACGGTGGCTGAACCGGCCTACGTGAGCAGTGAGACCCTACGGCTGTGGTATGAATAGAGAGGGGACTAGATAGATACCAAGGCAACACCTCCTACCTCTACCGAAGCGACAGGCGGGCGAGATAAATAAATACCTTTGTTATCATTCTCCATATGTCTGTCTCATTTCCTTGTTTCTGCCGCCGGGCTGGCCCACCCCCAGACCAAACATCTTTACCTACAGAAGGCCAAGTTTAGAGGGACAGTAAGACTCTTACCCAGGGAATCAAACTGCCTTAGCGACTGCATATGCATGTTGACCACGCGGGCCACCGTATACTAGCTAGCTGCTGTCGACGACGCCATGCCTTCTCACCGGCCATCCCATCCCATCCAGTCCCACCCCATCCCATTCGACGCCTTGGATTCTCTTTTTTTTTGGGGGGGGGGGGGGGGGGGGGGGGGGGGGAATCTAGCTTATTGCCGTCTGGTCCAAAGTCCCTCATTTGCAGCACCATCTCTCAACCGACATGGTGATGTTACATAGGTACAGTACTGTCCCCCCTCTTGCTAGTTCGTCCGGTCCCCTAAACCTGTTCCATGCCCGGGTGCATTGACGACTGCGCTAGAGCGGCGCCGGTCTACTCGACCATGTTTGTTCCCTGAATCCCTGCTCAGCGCCGACCTTCCCAATCGCCATGTTGTTCTGCATCAGCCGGCATCTTTTTGGGTCACTTGTCCCCTAAAGCCCCTGGTCCAGGCGGTCCGACCTTGTTTGCGTTCGATCTTCGGCGACCGGGAGTGGTGGGCATGCGGGCATCTTCATGCCTCCCATCCGATGCTTACGGCACACCCCTGTCTCTTCACTAGGCGATGATTAGGTGAGCTGCATGGCCTCGTCCTTCATCCAGAAGTCTTCCAGGGTTTCTCGTCGTGCTCACAAGTGTGTTATTACCCATGAATGCCAGGCTCAGCATGCCAAGCAAAGACTCATCAGCAGTTTTTAGCGCGGCCTTCGCTTTCAAGATCCCCTATAAAAAAACAAGATATCAACAACACCACACGCGAATTTTGCAATGCGAGTTATCCTCGAGAAGTCTCATCGCCTCCCGATCATCCGCACGCAAGGCTTGAAAACCAAAAACCATCACGACCTCAACCAGGCGACAGAAGAGCACCCACCCAAAGGCAAAAAGATGGACGATCAGGGAATCGAACCCTGGACCTACCGCATGCTAAGCGGTCATTATACCACTAAACCAATCGCCCATGTGGATGATCTAGCCCGGACTTGAACCGGAGACCTTCAGTGTGACAGACGGGAGTGGTGAGACTCTCGAGCTGTTAGACTGACGTGATAACCAACTACACCACCAGACCATGTTATTTGATGACTCAGCTGCCGAACAGAAGATACTTGAACCTCTGTGTGTGCAACGGAGTGGGCTCTTGGGAGGTATTGCGATGCGCGAGGGTGGAGATGCAGGGGAATTTTTGTGTTGGTAGCTTGGCGTTGTGGGACATGCAGGGTGACGGGTCCGTCCAAGTCGAAGGGTATTTCGAGATGACCCATACATAGACTCTCAAGGTGTTAATGTGTCAGGTACCGAAGCTCAAATGCTCACTCAGTCACGGCGGGGTGTTGAGATAGTACTGAAATCGTCATTCATTCATCTACTTTCCTAGGTCTGATATCATGATACCCGCCGTGAACAAACGAACCACCTCAACCGCGCCAGACGGCCTCGATAATGACAAAGAACGACAGCGGGTTGGCCTCGACGCGCTTCAGCTCGAACCTCTCGTCCGCCTTCTTGAACAGCTGCCTCCACGCGTCGACTGGCCGCTCCTTGGCGCTGAACAGGGCCATCATCCGCAGGTCCGTCGAGGTGCCCATCTGCTGGATCGACTTGGGCAGCGCCGCCGCCGCCGCCGCGTTCTCCTCGACGTCGCCCTGCTTCCCGACGTCGCCCTGCTTCCCGACGTAGTCGATGAAGAGCACCTAAGCACCCGGCCGCAGGGCCGGCCTCAAGCCCTGGAGGATCTTGACCGACTCCGCGTCGGGCCAGTCGTGGAGGATCAGCTTGATCATGTACAGGTCCGCCTGCAGAGGCTGCGGCTCGAAGAAGCTGTGCGCCTGGAAGGCGACGCGGCCCTTGAGCTCCTCGGGGATGTTCTTGTCGAAGGAGGACTGGCAGTTGGGCAGGTCCTGCACCGTGATCTTGAGGTTGGGGAAGTTCTTGGCCAGCACGAAGCTGTCGTGGCCCCCGGATCCGCCGAGCTGAAGATACCCGAGTTAGTCTCTTTGCTTTGCTTTGCTTTGCTTTGCTTGCTTCTATCACCAAAGTTGGGTGGGACATTTTCGGGAGAAACCCCCGCCAAAAAAGAATAATAAGGGAAAAAAAAGAGAAAAACTCACGTCAACGACGCTGAGGTCACCGGCGGCCTTCCAGTCGTAGGCGGTGTTCACGAGGCCCTCGAGCCGGAAGATCTCCTTGATGTAGTTCATGAACTGCACAAAGTTCCTCTGGCGCCAGCCCTTGTTCTCGCCCTCGCCGTCGTTCTCGAGCAGCTCCCACGAGTTGCTGTACCCGCCGCAGAGCGCGCCCGAGTGGTACAGCGCGAACGCCGTCTCGCTCATGTCCTCCCTCAGCTCCGTCCGCCCGCGCTGGAACTTGTCGAGCGCCGCGTGCAGCACCGTCATCGGCGGGCCCGCGTCGTTCATGAGCGCCGCGACCAGCGCCCGCAGGCCACCGTTCTTGGCGAGCGCCGCCGACCGCGCCGTGTGCCGCACGCGCGTCGTCAGGGGCTTGGTGGGGTCCGTCTCCTCGAAGATGCGCAGTGTGTAGGCGTGCTCGAGGACGCGGTGCACCACCTCTTCCGGCAGGTCGGTGTGTTTCGCGATGTCGGCGTACGAGGCCGAGCCTTCGAGGGGCACGACGGACCAGAAGTCAAAGTGGTTGAGGATGTTGAGCGCCGTGGCATCGGGCATGCACTGCGTAAACGTTAGAACATTTTGTCACCAGCAGTTGGACTGACAATCCACGGCGGCACGGCAAGAAGAACAGCGGGGTTTAAGGAAAAAAGATCCTTACGTTGTGGGTGTAGTTGAAGATACTCTCGCTCGGCCCCGAGACCAGATACGAGAGATCCGTCGCCGCGTCCAGCAGCTTCTGACGCAGGAGAAAAGCCTCCGACGTGAGGCCGTCGTAGCTCGTCACACTGTCGGCGGCAAAGGTGGGCTGGGGGATCTTGTTTTCGCTCAGGAAGCGGGTGAACTCGGCCGAGAGCTCGCTGATCTTGGCCGCGAGGTCGATGATGGTGGGCTGAGGCGTAGCCATTTTGGAAGACAAATAAGAACTGAAAGGGGTATCTACGAAAGCAGAAGCAGACATTTCCGAACGAGAAGAGTGTGTGAGAAGAAACGTCAGCTACCGCGAGGGAGCTCACGGGGGTGACTGGCCCCTTTATGTCCTCGCTGTCTCCAACCTTCATCGCCGGAGTCGGCCGGGGGACACGTACGTCTCTCTTCGTCCTCCTGCCTAGAAGGGACTGTTTGCTGCATTCCCCGTCCCGCCCGGCGGCTAATTCAACTTGTCGCCTTGACCCGTCTCGCAGCTTTAGGTAATTAAACCGAGCAGATGCTGTAGCACCACCGCCGCAAGACTCGTGATGGCGGGGTTGCGTGATGGAGAATGCGACGCACACCGCAGATCAGATAAGATTATCTTATCCATCTCCGTGCTGTCGTGCGAAGGGTTACCCCTCCTCGCCAAGCCGCTAGGGTCATGGATCCAGGAGAGGAATTGCGAGTGCCGTCGGGACTCAAGAGTCGTGAGCTCTTGACGCTTGACTTCTATGAGCTCCAACTAATGGGTTTACCTATCGACGAAGTCACCGTTTCCCAAGACAGAACTTGGGCAGCAGTTATCGATTAAATGTATTCTCCTGATAATCATTATGGAATCTTAAGTATTCAAAGTGAGCCATGGTGGGAATAACCTTTATGGTTATGAGCTTTGCGAAACCAGCCTAGTATCAAGAGACGTTCGTTTCGGCGGGCTATCCCGTCGGCATGCCTCATTGCTTGCCCATCCCCCCTCAAGTACCCTCTTTTTTATGCTCCATGCGTTGTGGAGGCCAAACCTGCACGACGCCGCTGTCTGGTATGGGTATATATCCGATGGGTCAGGGGAGGGGGATGAGAAACAAGTGCTAGTCTCTGAATCGACCCGACTCGGCGTTGTAGCTACGCACACCTTTGCCGCCGGTCGATAGCTTGCGATAGGCTCGGCTTGCGGTATTTTCTGCAAGGTTTACGATGCATGTACACCAATAAGACTGCAGCTCGCCCGTTGCATTACCCTGTATGTGCGATGATGTATCCACGCAAGTCCCTTGATGTGATGAGGTCACCCCAATGTTCGGTAACTAGTTCCCGGCGCTGGGCCCTGACTTTGCACTGGGCCTGTCTCCGGAGCTCCTCGGGCCCCGACTAGTTGGTTAAAAGTGGCCGGCGGTCACAGCTTTCATTTAGACTTAATTGTCGGACTGACTCATTGCTTCTGGACACATTCGTCGGGATGTGGGAGAGAGTGTCAAATCGATGCTGCGCCTCCAGGCAGTGGTGTGGTTGTGGCAGAAATGGTTATTGATGGACAGGGTCGAGTGAATTGTCACTTAGCGGTATAAGGTAATCTACTAAAGGGATCTTGGCCAAACTATAAAGTAAAATCCCTGCCAGAGTTTCCGTTGTTGGAGCCTGCACGGAGCTTTCCAGTTTCCGAGCGCCCATTTCCAGTTCGCTTTCGCGATTGTTCTTCAAACAGAATAGAACCCGCCGGCCATCGTCCCGACTCTGCGGCCGGCTTGGCCTCTCCCTCGAAGTGGTTGAGTTGAGGAGGAGGATATTCGTGTCGGATGCCGCCCCATGCTTGTTGAGCCCACCACACCAGGACTGGAGGTGCGGGCTTCCCCTTCCTCCACCCAACTCCAAAGCAGGGATGCTCGGCAAGTTTGCCAACATCAGATTCCCGACGACCGCCCTCCCTGCCTTGCAACCCTTTGAACGGAGCTACAAGCCGGTTGTTTTCGACGCCCTCCTGCTCTCCTGCGACTAGCATACCGAAAACATTCAGTACTAATCCACTCTCAGTCTCGTTATGTGCGACCCTCTCCTAGTGGAACCAAATGGCTCCCGAAACGCCGTGCCTCGGCCGATCAAAGCGGGTTTGTTCTTCTACCATCGAAGAACATTGGCTCGGTTACGAACGCGTTCTGGGGTTAAGCTATCTACCCTATCACGATCCTGTGGTATGGACTTCCACTTTCAGACCTCAGCACTTGCTTTCCTGTTGCCTCATTTTCCCCAAGCAACCACCTGGTCCCACCGTGTTACTAGTCGTGTTTTGGTCATGTATTGGATGATTCACGTGGCCTCTCCATAGTTGCATGACCCTAGACTTGATGAGTAAATCCTGTTATTTGGGATCTATGGCTCAAAGAGGCTCAGCTGTAGACAGCGGTTGACGGAACCGACTTGATAATTGAAACAGGGCTTTGGTCTAGCAGCACCACTGGGCGAGGCAAGAGGATTGCTTGTGATGTAATGAGACTGGTTCTTTCTGAAAATTCATGACAGACATAGACCTACCGGATGGCATGATGAGTCTTTGTGTATCTAAGCGACAATCAGGTATCTCAATGGGGAAGCCCTCGATCTAGCTGATTCTCCAGCCGAACTTGGCTTCACTGCCGGTAACGTCTGGTGTCCCCAATCTCAAGTTAGCAGCAGCGTGATTACTGAACTGTCTACCAAGTTGGGTCCCTATCTGAATGGATGGGTACAGGGTTAGCCCCGGCGAAGTTTCCAAAGGAAGATACCTCCGGGCTAGTAGCGTTGTCTCTACCTCAAGTCGGGCTTCTCCCGACAACGACTAGACTGCTGGCGGGTCCGTAGATGATCCCATAGACTTCGCTTGATGGATGCTGCTGAGGATTCTCGAGAGACAAGATGTAGGTGAGCCTCGAGCCTTGAATCAAAGAACCATCCTGCATAGACCGAGAGACAGGACTGCAAGATCCTCTCCAAAATCCCGATCAAAATCCATAGACTCCGTCAAATAAACGCCTCAAGATCTGATCGGAATAGCGGGAGGACAGGCCGTGATGAAAATTCTGCATCTTAAAACTTCCTAACTCCCCGAGATCCCACATTTGACCCCACGTCTGTAACATGGGCACTGAAGTTAGGAGTTTCCCACGTGTCCTTATGATGGTTGCTCAGGGAATCAGAAGGATTCGCCCTTACCGCGTGGCCCAACGATCAGAACGTCCTTGATCCTCATTGATCTATGGAGGCCCTCACAGGCATTGACCGACTTCAACTGTCTAACCGTTTGACGCGGAAACAAAAGGATTGGGAGATTGAGAGGACTTTCCAGACAAATTCTCATGGTGCACCGCTGGCTGAATGGGAGATGATGGAAGAAATTAAGATGGTTCGCATAGAACCAGTAGTCGATGGAGTTCATGATGGAAGAAGTTGAGTAGAGAGGATCACTAGTAGTGCATGCATTGCACCATCATTAGGAGCAGGCGTGAGCACTGCTCGACTATCGACGCCCGTGTAGTCTTTCCTAAGCGCTTGTTGTTTCAGTTCAACCTGGTCTGCTGCAAGTTCGAAAAGCAGCACGTATGGGTATCCCGCAAGGACGAGCCCAAAAACGGCCAGGGTAAGGCATCTTTGCATTCGCTCTACGCCTACTTCATCGACAAGGAGCCGGCCGACATCGGGGCCACGGCGGCCAAGTTCGCCGAGGATGCCAAAGAGGAATCCGTAAACAAGTGAGACAAGATGAGCCCGGCCGGGAAAGAGAGAGGGGAAAGACGATGCCTTCGAGAAGACCAAGGGAAACGACGGTTGGTGCACCGCAAAGAAGCTCGAGTTCTCGCAGCCGCCCGTACCCCAGTGGTTTCTGTCTCTGGTTTGGGTTGGGCAAAACCTACAATTTGATGCGTCTTGTTATTTATAGAATGGCTGGGTCCGATAAATGAAGAGATCGGGTTGCTCAGCGCACACTCACTGCCTTCTGGGTAGTTGAACATGGTACCAATGGTCCTGGGCAACCAGATCAGGCGACTGTATATCTGTGTAACCTCATAACTACAGGTAGGCTGATGCCGTAGGTACGGGAACGCGAGGACTACAGCAGCCACGCATAAGCAAGGTTTGCTCCTTTGGTCGCTGGTGGACGCATTCTTTATGTAGTTCCTTGTTTGACCTAGAGTTATACTTACAGAAGAGGATAATCATGTTCTCGATCAGGTTGAAAATAAAGGCCACTAGACTTGGCTGGTTTTCTCCACACCATGTTGAAAAATGACGCCGGTTAGCTACCAATCGTGTTTCGATATTGATACAACCCGTCACATGTTAGCCCCCCCCCCAGTGATGTAGTGCCACACATCCATGGCCTCCAGTCTACCTGTCGAATCTAGATCAGCTCGCCCCCCCTTTGCCCCCAAATCAATGTGTCATGCACCCAATGATGACTCCTTTCAAGTAGTTTAGATAGATAGGAACAATGAGTTAGCCAATATTGCCCAAGTAGTCTACAGATACAACGTATCAACTTGCCACTAGCCGTTTGAGCTTAATCTCACTCTTGGACGGGTCAGTATACAACCGTCCAATAGATTCGCCCCTCTCAAGTCGTTTCAGTTCGTTTGGCAGGTTGCTAAACGAGACTTCTTCGATGTCAGGTTTTATGATCCCATCAGCGACCAGCTGCATCGCTTCTTTGACCTCCTCGGTCGAAGAACCGACACAGCCTACAAGTCGCACGCCGAGGGCAACGAAGGAATGTGTGTCCAGAGTGGTCTCCTTCTTGGACAGCCCAACCAAAACAACCTTTCCGCCGGCTTTGACAGCCTTGGCAGCTGCGGCAGTCGTCGTGCCTACACCGGCAAAGTCGAACACCACGTCAAACTTGACTCCCGGGAAGTCGTCCATCGTTCTGCCGCAGCAGTGGGCGCCGGACTTCAGCGCTACGGGGAATTTGCGGCGGTGTAAATCGACCCCGTACACCTTGGCGCCGAGGTGAGACGCGATCTGGACGGCCGAGAGACCCAAGCCGCCCAGACCGATGATTGCGACCTTTGACGACTTTGATATCTGGCCCTCGGTAACGACAGCGTGGTACGCCGTTGCCACGGCGTCGGTGGCGACCGCCGCCTGCGCAAACGTGATGCCGTCGGGCATGGGCAGTGCCTTCCATTCGTTGAGTAACACAAACTCGGCGAAGCCGCCGTCACGCCCGATGCCGGGGCTTTGACAACGTCTCCGATCTCCGCTGGGTGCTTGGTCGTGATCACTGCCACAACGCAATCCCCGACGGCGAACTTGGACACGCCGGGGCCGCACTCAACGACCACGCCGGCGATCTCATGGCCAAGAGTCATCGGTCGGTTCCAGAAAAACGTGTTGTCCAGGCCGGATATGATGTTGCAATCAGTGTGGCAGAGTCCGGCTGCCTTGATTTGAACGATGAGTTGGCTCTCCCCGGGAACCGGCACGGGAAGCTCTCGGTATTCGAGGCCCTTGGCCGGACTTGAGAATTGGTAGGCTTTCATTCTCTGTGACTTGGTGTGGCTTTGTTCCAAGATTGTTCAGGGCAAGAATATCTAAGAAAGCAAGGGGTCTTACTTAATTCACGAGGAGTGGAATGATGTGTCGGGGTGTTTTGTTATGTCTGGATACCGCCCGAAAGATGTGTGATGCTTTGTTGGGATTGGAAATCAGAGCTATTGATATGCTTGATACAATCGAGACAGAGGTTGGTATTTTTATATGAGCGATCTCTTTGCAGTCGCCCTGATGATTAACCATCCGGAAGGACCGAATCAACCTCGGGATTACTCTCGCAGGATGTAACGAACGTGTTGTTCAGTGCCCATAGAACATTCGGTGACTTTGCTAATGCCGTCCCCGCCGCGATGCTCTCTGGAGCTGGCAATTAAGCCCAATCGATGCTGTCTACATCCGAGGCTGCCTTCGACATCCTGCACACGGTATGATTACTGATTACCCCACGGTCTTTCTTTCCGCTGCAACTGATGTCACCACAAGGTTTTGGAGACGGGTGCAGATCACCGACCGTCCGTTTGAGTAATCATTTCTGGAGTTCTTCACGGCATAGTGAAGAGACCGAGTCTCCGTGACCCGAGCTCAAGTATCATCTTCTCATGCACATTGCCAATCACCAAACCGCCGCAGTGACAAGAGACGAGAAAAAAGAGCATCGGGGATGATGATATATATCAAAGTATAGACGGAGGAATGGGGAAGCCTTTCGACCGAAGTGAATCAAATCATAAGAACTACGGGACCACCTCGTGGAAGACGGAACATAGTATCTTCATCAGCTTCAAAATCCATACCAAAAACCTCGATCACAATATCTCAAGACCTCTATTACCTACAACCGTTACAATGTCAACCTATCAGACAGTCAGGACACAATACGTCGCCATCGATGGCAACCGCGTTGCCTATCGGCGCCTCGGGACGAAAAGCACATTCCCGCTGCTCTACATCAACCACCTTCGCGGCTCTATGGACACGATCGACCCGCTCCTCGTAAACTCGATCGCACAGAACAGAGAAGTGATCGTCTACGACAGCTTCGGCATTGGCCACAGCGAAGGTAGCGTACCTCCGTCAGCCGACACCGTAGCCTCGATCGCCGCCAAGCTGCTCTCGGCCCTCGGCGTCAGCAAGGCGGACTTGATCGGGTTCTCGATGGGAGGCGGCGTGGCCCAGATCCTGGCATGGGACTATCCTCAACTCGTCAACAAGTTGGTCCTCGCTGGCACCCAACCGGGCGTCGGAGAAGGCGTGGTCCTGCCACCGCGAGAGGTGCTGGAAAGCGCGGGCGCAATCAACGACGAGCCGCCCACAAAGGAGGAAATGTTCCACCTCTTCTTCTACCCGTCGGAATCGAGCCTGGCTCTGGGAGACGCCTGGTGGAAACGCATCCACGAGCGCAAGGTGGACGGCGAGGAGCGCAAGGGGTATCTGGTAGGCGCGGGAGCGCAGGCCCAGCTGAACGCCATCTTCTCGTTCACCGTCGACACGAACAACTTTGAGCGCCTGGAGGATATCAAGGCTCCGACCCTAGTTACGAACGGTCATACGGACATCATGTCGCCCACCTCCAACAGCTTCACTCTACAGCAGAACCTGCGCGATGCTCAGCTTATCATCTACCCAGACGCCGGCCATGGTCATTTGTTCCAAGTTCCGGAGCTGTATGCCAAGCACCTCGAGCTGTTCCTTAGCGACACTAGGTAGTCTTTGAATTACTTTCATGGGTTATCGAATTCTGTTTCTGATAACGTTTAACGGAAATAATTACTTTGCCTTGGGTGATAATGAGGTGAGTGTGTCACGCAAATTTTGCTCCATTGCCGTCTTTCCTGCGATGGGGATTCCCATTCGTTAATGCCACTCCCGAAGCAACCAACGCCAAGAATCTTGTCCTCGGGAAGTCGTGTTGTCGTAAGTTCTTCATGAGTAACAGTTTCATAATTTTAATCTTGACTGTGTTGTCACTGACAACACTCAACCTGACAATGTACTAAATGCCAAAACTTGGCTGTTCTCTCAAGCTGCCTAAGACATACTGTTGAGACTATTGAAGAGGGATTTAGATGACTTCCTCCTTTTTATCCTCCGCGAGCTCGGGAGTAGAGTCATCGTCCCTCTTGGAGATCTCATCTTCCTCCTAATCATTGTTAAGCTCGGGGGTCTCTATCATGAAGATTTACTCTTCCTCCTCCTCTGCGAGCTCCGCAGCATTGACTTCCCTCTTGGTGACTTCCTCCTCCTCGTCCTCTGCAAACTCAGCAGCATTGACGTCCCTCTTGGTGACCTCCTCTTCCTCGTCCTCTGCGAACTCAGCAGCATTGACGTCCCTCTTGGCAACTTCCTCCTCTGCGAGACCCGTAACATTAACGTTCCTCTTGGTAACCTCTGCGAGTCCCGTAACATTAACGTTCCTCTTGGTAACATCTGCGAGTCCCGTAACATTAACGTTCCTCTTGGTAACATCTGCGAGTCCCGTAACATTAACGTTCCTCTTGGTAACATCTGCGAGTCCCGTAACATTAACGTTCCTCTTGGTGACTTCCTCCTCCTCGTCCTCTGCGAGCAGGAGATCGCGGGCCATGATGTCTCTGGCGGCCTCAGCATCTGTGGGGTTCTCGGCTGCGAGGGCGTCGATGGCGTCGCTGAGCTGGTCTCTGCGGGCGGTGATGTTAACGTTTTCGAATGGCACGGCCATGGCGACGGCGACCAGGGTGGTGAGCGCGACGGCGAAACGCATGATGGCGGTGGTGAGTGAAGTAACTTGGGGTGGTGTAAGTGATTATGAGCCTTTCAAGTATTGATATGCAAACGAGCACAGCTCGAGAATGAAAGTTGATGGAGATGTTTGAGTACAAGCACAGGAGGGGTTTGAGCACGGTAGAGAATAAGTTCGTCACAAAAAAAAGAGAAAGCCGAGAAGGGACAGGCGTGGGTATTTCAATTCCCGCTGCCGGAAGAGGCAGACAATCGTACCCATCCTCGTCTTCCCTCATCAAGATTCGGATCGCCGACATCTCTAGATACCGCAGGCTCTATTCCTGACTCGAAACTAGCCTTTCGTCTCGCCTTGGAGAACGACTCTGGACGAAAACTTGTTGAGCCCAGGATGTTTCTCGGAGAGAACAACGGGGGCGCGTTTCAAAAATCAGGCGAATCGAATTCAATTCTCGGCATGGGCGGGCGGGCGATCGAATGTGACAGGGGAAAAGGCTTAGTTGTAGGTGAGTTCCGAGGCAAATTGCGTTCAAGGCGGACATGACGACGCTCTAGATGAGGGTTCTCCCCCCCCAATGGGAGAGATGAATTGGATTGGAGGAGGGAAGATGGGGTGAGGCGATACTTGTCGGGAGTCTGAGAGGTGCCGCGCGTAAGTACTTAGAGCCTCATGTCGTTCATGTCATACAGCAGGGATCGGACGGCAAAGGTGGTGATCGGGATACATTCTCACACGATTCAATAGGATTCGCCTTGAGGCTGATGCTCACTTGTCCTGTTGCTAGCGTCGGCAACGGTGTATCTCGGCAAGCTGCAGTATTGGAGCAGAGCCTTTCTTCATTATATTTCTAAGTGATTGGATTTTGAAGACTGGCATAGGGCAATGACGGGTCACATCGACCGAGGGCAAACGAGTGATCGATCATGCAGGGATCTCGTCGATCCCAAACGGGGAGAAACGAGGAAACTCTCCGATGCGTCATGATACGACTACTTATAAATCCCGGCGGCTTTTTACCGCGATACCTGTTCTGGATTCGTGTTGCGTATGTGTACAAGTGTGTGTATCCTGATTTACACTTTCCAACCGATACCTGCGGCTGCAAAGTCATCGTTTCTTTATACTTTGGCGGATATTATGCAGACGCCGAAAGGACCATCCCTCTGCACTTACGTAGGCGCTGCTCACTTCGGTCAACTATATGCGCCCGCGACGGAAATCTTCGCCGCGAGATGTGCCGCAAGGTTGCTTCACTGGTCCCTGCCGACAAGCCTCCTCAGAAGGCATTCCCTGGAGTCACATGTCTTGGAGGCCACTTCATCGCAGACTCGACGCAACAGTCGCCGGCCCTGCAGTGGCAAGATTCAGGCCGAGAGAAAGCTTGAAGCATGTGACCTTCCTTGTTTGCGTCTCACCCGGGCATTCTTACGGATCGCTGAGTTCGGGTCTGGTGGATTCACCAATGTGAGCAGAGAGCCAATCGGGGAAAATTGGTGAGAATGTAAATCGCTTTGAGTTCATTCTGCCAAGTCTGTTTTTGATTCACTTTTCCAACTTCATGACGACGACCTTCTCAATCTTAATTTTGGCATTCTACCTGTACATCACGTCGCTTCATTACACGAAACACTCCCCATCATGACGATCAAACCTCCTTTGACTTGGTTGCCATGCGGTAGTCCATGCCCACCCGCACGCTTCCGAACCAAAGTGCCAGCTTGTCCACGATGAGATTCTTCCTGCCGTACCATGGCCCCTGGTTAGTCACCACCGGCATCCGGCCATGCGCCCGCTTGAAGTAGTTGGACGTGGCGTCGACGCACGGTAACCTCGGCGAACTCTTCTTTTCCTCCTCCGACAAGACGGGCGTGGCAGATACGGCACCCGTCTTCCTCATCTCCTTGATGACACGGATGAAGAGCCGCGTCACCGTGTCGGCGCCGGGGGTCCAGGTCTGGGTGACGTAGCCGATGATGGCCGCCGCATTGGGCACGCCGTCAAGCATGCACCCGCGCCAGCTGTACTTGTCGCCAACCTTGACCGGGACACCGTCAACGGTCACGTCGGTGCCACCGAAGAGCTGCACGTGCAGGCCCGTCGCGGTGATTATGATGTCGGCCGGGAGGTGACGCCCGGACTTCGTGAGGATGCCGTCTTTGGTGACGGTCTCGATGTGGTCGGTGACGATTTCCGTGTTTGGCTGATGGAGAGTCTTGAAGACGTCGCCGTCTGGGCACATGTTGAGACGCTGCTCAAAGGGGTTGTACTTGGGGTTGAAGTGAACGTCGACGGGGTAGCCCTTGGGAAGTTGGCGCTGGGCGTCGGCCCTGAAGAACTGCTTGGCCAAGGCGGGGAAGTTGAGAACAATCTGAATGAAGACGGTCTCCAGGGCGAGATCCTTCAGCAGGATGAACCAGTTGGCCAGGAACAACGGGAGGATCTTCTTGGCCGCCTTGTCCACTGACGACTCTGCAGCCAGAGCGAACACGTAGGACGGGCTGCGCTGGAGGATCGTGGTGAAGCTGGCGGTCTTGGCGATGTTGGGGAACAGCGTCATGGTGGTGGCGCCCGAGCCGATGATGACGACACGCTTTCCGGCGTAGTCGAGGTCTTCGGGCCACCATTGAGGGTGAATCGTCTTGCCCTCAAAGTTCTCGATGCCCGGAATCTGGGTGTCCAACGCCTTGTCGTACGAGTAGTAGCCTGAGCACACAAAGAGGTACTTGGCCTTGAACAGCTTGTTGCCCCGAGGCGTGGCGCAGTCAAGGGTCCATCGTGCCTCGTCGCTGTCCCAGTTCGACGACAGGACCTTGTGTCGCAACCGGACGTGCTCGTCGATGTGATGCGTCTTGACGGCGTCTTCGATGTAGGCGGCGATGGGCGCGCCCTCAATGATCTTCTTGTCGTGGGGCCACGGGTGCCACGCGAAGCCAAAGTTGGTCATGTTCGAGTCGGAGCGGAACCCGGGATACTTCCAGTACGACCACGTCCCACCGACGATGTCACGCGCCTCCAGCACTGCAAAGGAGCATCCCGGCAGCTCGTTCCGCACGCGGTAGGCGGCGTTGACGCCCGAGATGCCCGCACCGAGGATGAGAATGTCGAGCTCTTCTGCCATTGTTGTATGATGATACCGTGTAAGCTGTGAAGTTGGCGACCTGGCGGTGAACAGATTGCGGGGACAGCCGGCATCTTATGTCATGATGATCACGAGCAGACCTCTTTTCTTATTCTGTTTCTCTCTCTCTCTCTCTTTTTTTTTTTTTTTTTGCCGAGGGCCCTTGTTTCTAGGGACGTGCCCTTGTCGGCCCGCATGCCACTGTAATTGGGTAGAGGACTCGAGTCCCTTGCGTCAAACATGCAGGGGTTCGCATTTCTTAAAAAGTTGCGTCGTTTCCTCGGCCAACACTGCCTCCTCACCTTTGGTTGCTTCGTCCCTCCTTTTGCTGTGCGAATGCGAGTGGCAACTGGCAGTCTAAACGATGCCTCGGCTCAATTTGACGCTGAGGCCGTGCATCTACGCCGAGGCCGCGCATCTACGCCTCTGCCGGCCCAGACGCTTTACCTGTGACCTAGTTTACTGATCATGTGCTCTGTACTTGTGGCCGGACCGTCATTGAACAACAACCAACTCCGTTTATAGCCACTAGCTGCCTCAGCGGGGCCTTCGTACGGAGTACTGGGTTCGCATTCGTCCCGCAAGTTGGTTGTTTCAAGCGATACGTGCCTTTGAACACCACTGTCATGGAGTTAAGCCTTGCATGATTGGAAGGAGGATCGATACTCGCATCACCCCTCCCACACGACATCGTCGCGGGGACTTCAGAGATTCTATGAAGATTGAGAGTCGCGTGAGAAAAATACCGAGGCTACATTTGAACTGGTTACACCGAGTCGCAATTTCGACAGCTACAGAGTATCAATCCTCTGATGAGATGTTACAAATCTAAACTGTAATGCAATGCTGTTTAACAGCGGGTCCATAGGTTCGAGTTGCTTTTGAACCTCTAGCAATCAACACATGAGAAGACGGTTCAGTGAGTTTGGGTATGCTGTTTGCAATGTTCTTGAACTTTGAATCCTGTCATACCACTCTCAAGAGAAAGAAGGATACAGATGTGGCGTGTCCCTTTGAACTTGGTAATGCACACCCTACTTCTAGTCGTCAACCACTTTCAAATCTCTGTCTTCCGTCAGCTCACAAGCCGAATTCCCACGCACCGCCTGCTGGAGATGTCTCTTGATAAGCTCGCCGCCCCCTTGCTAACAGCCGTACTTCTGGTACTTGTTGGTCAAGCCTCTGTATTGTGGTTTCAAGTTCAACGCCTCCGTGGACCCCTCTTTGACGATGAGAATATCTTTTACGTTCTCAAAGCTAGATCATCATCCGATTGTAGCAGAACGATGTCCAAGCTCAAGCCATCTGAACCATCTCATTGACCCGGGTGACTAAGGATAGCCTGAAAATGTGACATGGATTAGCCATTTGCGCGGATCAAGATAATCGAGTCAGCCAAGGACGACCGCAGTGAATACGATTCTCCAGACGATGAAAGCGAACGATGATAGTGAAAGCGACTACAGTTCCAATTGCCTCGACGAGACTACCACGTGTTTGAAAGAAAAGGCCTGAATGATGGATCTGGATCCATTGCTGTGGAGTCCGGCTCCAGGCGCTGAGCGCGATACTCTGGAGAAGTTTAGCTTCACAAGTTTGGACATCATGCGAAGCGCATAACGACAGAATCGACACCAGATATCCGCGTGTCCATATTGAAATAGTCCTCATATCTTGAAAAGACGAGTTTTGGGAGATAACTGAGACTTTCTGCTTATCGTAGAACACGGGTAGAGGGCGCTGCCATAGACAAAAAACACTGCCGAGCTCTGGTAGCATCTACAATACGCCGGCCGCTCCAAAAGCAATCACTCTGGGTTGGTAGTAACTCCCGTGTTACCAACCTCGCTCGCAGAAAGCACCGTGCCATGTCACGGAGAACGAGGCTTGATCCGCATCTCAGTCCCTCTACCCAGGCTATCGACTTGCTTCATGTGTCGGATCCTATGACGGCTTTCACAGCTTTGGCTGCATCACTTTGATAGGAGCAGTATTGAATCCTAAAGAGCACGTAAGTGGATTTAGAGAATTCGTAGAGCAGAGGATCTGGCGGACTACTTTCTGGGGAACACGAGACCATGCGATCTACGCCGCACACTTCACCAAGTTTGATTGTCCAAGGTGGGATAGAAACACAGTTCACTATTCTACCCAGATTCGTTTGAGGCATCTATAAACATTGAATCATAGGTAATCTCGTGTTAGACGAGCTCTAAGGAAGCACTATAGATGCCCAAGATCAGCAGGTGCTCCCTCTAAAAACATGGCACAGTAACTTTGTCGTGGTAATGCTGTTGAGATGCCATGCTTATGAAGACTCGTTGTATCACAGTTAAAAGATTACGAGAAAGACAAAAGTCATTCAACGTACACGGCTATTGAGCTCTGTAAATGTGTGTCTTTTGTTTTCCTTGGAGGTCACAGCTTGGCCGAGGACCAAATCCTAAAGATTCTAAACCCTTCAAGGCGTGATATTCCCCAAAAACAAGAAGCCCGTTAGCCCTAAATCTGCTGGAAATTCTCCAAGTTCTGTTTATGTTCATTTGCTTCGGGCTTTGTACAAGTTTCCTATTTTCTCACCAAGGCTGTCGAGCATCATGCTGAAGCCACGTCTTTTGGCGAGATGAGGACCAGCGCGAAGACCTACCTGTCGGGCTTCTGGTAATGATGGCTTTCAGTATGCCTTAACGCCGACAACATCGTCCTCACATGGCCGTCTCCTCACACAACAACCCGTCTCATCCGGATCGCGGGGTTCGGTCTTAATCGTATCTGGCGAGCGGGGTATACGGCTTGGTTCTGCGGCGAAGCAATTGACTTCCCTCTGAAACTTTGCGGGGTACCATCACCATCGGGGCCAAATCGGGTGCGGACCCGACGGCTGGGCGGCCTCGTAATAGCAACGTAGAGACGCAGGAGTCGTGAAGATTCAGCCAAACGGGCAAGTTTATCCCAGTCGCGTGCTCGGATCAACGTTTGCCTGGCGAGATTCGACATGGCAATGCGGGGAAGCCGTCGAATCAGCATGGAGTGTTGGCTCTGGTCCGGCGTGTTCGGGGATGGCTCGGGAACCGTTCCGCCAAGTCGCCGGTCAGCGCGTCGGTAGATGGGGAGCGTTCCGGTTCAAGACACCGACATAAAGCATTTACTCCTCACTCTTTATATATCCCTATTGAAACCATCAAGGTTCATTTCTCCCTCAAGGTTCTCAACCCGTTGCTTATCAGCTCAGAAATCCGATCAACTATTCATCCCGGTACCTACTTTATACATCGCCATGGCGCCGTCTCTTCATCCATTGATCGATAATGGTCTGACCAAGGGGAACCCCAACTTCTCCGGGGGCAAGCTCCGCTGCCACTGCAAGAGCAGGCCGGTGGAGGTTACACTCGGGGGCAACGTCGCCCACAACCACGCCTGCGGATGCTCCAAATGCTGGAAGCCCTCCGGCGCCCTCTTCTCAGTTGTCGGCGTTATCCCCAGAGACCAGGTCAAGGTGACGGCCAACGGAGACAAGCTCCACATCATCGACAACTCGGCAGTCATTCTCCGAAACGCCTGCAGGGAGTGCGGGGTTCACCTGTTCGGCCGTATCGAAAAGCCTCACGCATTCAAGGGCTTGGACTTTGTCCATGTCGAGCTGTCGGACCAGAAGGGGTGGCAGGAGCCTCAGTTCGCCGCTTTCGTGTCGTCCATTATTGAGCAAGGATTCCACCCCAACGGCATCGACGAAGTTCGCAGCAAGTTTAAGTCCCTTGGTTTGGAGACATACGACGCTTTATCGCCTCCGTTGATGGATCTCATCGCTACGTGGACGGCGCAACAGTCTGGTCGACTTCCAGCCAAGTTGTAAGGGGGCGTAATGAACCAGTGGAAGGGAAATAGTTCTAAGGCTACCGAGAAACTCTTGAGAGACTAAAAAGTAGTTTAGCGACCAAACTGTAAAACAAAGCCATGTTTAACCTCGTTCGCGCACTATCTGTTCGTACTCTACGACGAAGTGGTTTGGACATCATGGTTCATGATCTTACTCGCCAAGACCACCGAAATGAAGGAACCAAGGCTTTCGGTGATTGTAATCTGGATCAATCATACATGCCGGTTTCTTTCTGACGAACGCGAAACAAGAATATAATTACACTCTCAAGTCACCGGGAGGATGAAACACCTCGAACACGATTTTGAAGCTGGAGAGACTACTCCAAACTTGGGTTGATCTCGCCGACGAATACAAAGGAGGAATTATCTGTGCCTTCAAATTCCATTCAAATACCCATCTAGTCTGAGATTGGTAGGATTTTGCTCGAAACAATGACGTTTTCTTTTCACTTTGTTTAATATAATCTCGTCGTATTGCGTTGAAATCTAGATTAGGTCGGATGACTAGACAGAACATGATACTCAAAATCGATATCTGTGTAAGTCTCGATAACACATCATTTTGACTTCTTTTACAACCAGGTGATCACTTTGCTGCGGCGGTGTTGGCCTCATTAGATGCTTTATTGTAAGACAACCCAATTATCGGGCGGCAGAATGAGAAGGTTTCCTACATCGAAGGAAAACCAGGAACAAAAATACATGTCGGTGTGATTTCGAAACAGCAGGCTAAACTGGAGAACCTCTAAGTGCTCATGATTGGAACTCTGGGTGCCTCGCTGTAATACTGATTTTTGTTTTTTCATAATAGAAAAAAGATCGCCAAAGAAGCGCACAATGCCATGTCTCAGTACGACCCACATAAGTTGCGTTCGACACGGACTGCGGGAAGTGGGCAATCGACCGCGAGACATGAGGAATTCCGGGATCCACGGAAAATGCTTATCTATCCACAGTGTCTACACTTATCCGCTGAGAGACACATGGGAGGGGAAAATATGCCTCGAGCATATGCCTCGAGGGTGACAGCGACCCCAGAGGTTGGAGACCACCGCCAAAAACTTAACATCAACCCTTGGAGAGCGATCATGGGCAACCATTGGCCTGTTTTACCTCGTGACCCATGATTTGCATCTTGGCAAACGCAGGTTTCGGAGCGTCGGAGGTCCATGAAAAACCTCAGCCAAAGAGACGGTTGCAGCGCCCATGTTGTCGCCACGAGGCGGCTCAGGAGTTGACTACCAGAAAGGTCAAGTCATATCCGAGCAGGAAAGAAAGGAAGACGTGGAGGAAGGCCCAGCTTCATTTGCGACGGATTGCGCACAAATGAATCAGGGTTCGCGACGGCCCCGTCTCGGGAGGGGCTTCGTCACCTAGTCTCCCTCGCTTGCAAGGTTTGCGAACCATTTGCCGGGGTGCTGGAAAGGACAAATGCCGTGCGCGGTAGGGATCGGCACAAGAGGATATTCACTATTACTGTTGAAGACTTTAGCACCGGTCCAGTCACGTCTGCCGTAGGCTCCAGAGTGGAAAGCGGCAATGGGTGAGTCTGGGGTCTGGGGTTGAGCTCAAAATGGACGGGCAGTCAATGTTGTAAGAAACCCCCTTTGGACTCGCGATGGCGGCTTTGGAAGTCGTCGAGAGCGGAAACTCCTCAAATCCCGTTAGTGCTATGTCTTAGACAATGTCTGCAACAGTTGTTCGGTTTGTGAAGTGGTGCGAGGAACCTTTGACGTTTTTGACAACAACTCACTCCCTCGGCTCGAGTCCGTCCCGTTGTTGTGTTGCCGAGACACGCCATTTTCTTGGCTGGACATGGTGTTATAAAGTGCTTGGCAGACAAGGAATACGTGTGCGAACCCCTGAGCAAAATGCGACGTTCAACATGAGAACAAGTCCCTAGTGCTGTTGGTGTCGAAGCCGAGATTCGGAGGCCACTGGCCTGAATTGTTATCTCGAGAATACGAACAGTGGCATCCTCATCGTAGGACCTTCGAGACCTGAGTGATGGACAGGTGTATAATTCATAGAACTCGAAATCAGTATCGTGTCTTTTGGGATAGCATCGATTTGTTTCAGACGCTGGCAGCCGGTTCTCCCGATCATGCAGTGGTGCCAATGGTAGTCAAGAATACCCTTGGCGTGGGGGCCGCAATGGTTTCCTGCATTCTTCAGCTCTCGGGAGTTTAAATACCGCCTTTGCGAGTTCCGGAGGACTGCGGGCGGAGCAAGGGTCTACATAGGTTAGACTATCCTTCATCCATGCCCCTGGCTCCTGTTATCTCCGCCGCAGACCTTGAGTTCAATGCCTCTTGTTCGTCCGGCTATGGTGGCGAGATATCTCGAAGACCAATGACATGCGAAGTTAACAACGGAGGACCGTAGTGCCCGGCAAGAAACTGGAGCTAGACAGGATGTCCCCCTCCTTCTTTTTCCAGGCAGTCCTCGGGAATACGAAGAATCAGGACCACTCCGTCCACCAAGGGGGATCTGCAGAAAACTTTACCTTGGACTGTGTATCTTCCAAAGCCTGACAAGCTTATTTTACCGTGTATCATGTTGAGTTTCGTCGTTCGACAAGCAACATCGCCTAGTCTGTTGCTGCAATCCTGGAGAGGAGGGGCCGCCCTTGGCGACATCATGGATCATTCTCTCGAGAATACAGTGATCTACATAAAGAAAGGGTCCTCCCGTCCGTTATTGCTACCCTCTATCTGACCGCTCTCTCCTTTCTGGTCCGCTCTGGCGAACTCTTTGATTCTTGGCCCTGCCTGTGACGACCCAGAGCCTTGGGACTGGACGTCGAGATCCATCAACTGAGGAGCCCGTCAAAGCTTCGCCCCGGGGGCCGATCTTATTTGCCGCCACTGTTGCAAGCTTGCGGACCTTTGTTTCCTGGCCCGTTCCTCAGTATGGAGTTCGCTTCACTCGTAACTCGACGGCCCGAGCACCCCGACGTGCTGACGATCCCGACTCCGCCGCACCAGCAGACCGCCGTCTTCATCACATTCTTCTTTCCCGCGCTTTCGATAGTAGCGTTCGCGGCTCGGACATACAGCAGACTGACAACTAGAAAATGGGGTCTCGGTATGTTGTTTACGAGGCCGGGAGCCCAAGTCCGTGGTACGAAAAGCGAGTGTTAACCATTTGCGTAGATGACTGGTTATGTGGAATGGCAGTGGTATGCCAATCCATCAGTATTGGACGAAACGATTTTGATGTATTAATATAAGAATAGCTATGCTCAGTGTTGATGACGCCGCCGTTTTACATATGTGAGTCAATATACCCATCCATCATTCCCCCCTTCTGCCTACTTTTCTCTCTCTCTTCCTCCCTCTCCCTCTCTCCGACCTTTGTTGCCCTCAAAGAATGCTTCAATACTGAGTATACCACAGACTTAAAACTCATGTACTTCGGATACCGAGCCGTTGATGTTCCTGAAACTTTCGACCCGGCCCCCGCAATGTGGTGGTTCTTCATGGCCCAGATGTTTTACAACCCCGTCTTGGCTTTCGTCAGAGCCTCGATCCTGGTGTTCCTCCTGCGTCTCGGGGGGCAAAAGCCCGGTGTTCGGTGGGCGATCCACGGCTTAAACACCGTCAACGCCGCCATGGCTATTGCCATCTTCCTGGTGGCCCTCCTCCAATGCTTGCCGATCGAGGCCAACTGGGACCCAGTCGTCAGGGCGTCGGCACGATGCGTCGATAACTCTTTCCACGTCTCAATCTCTTGCCTCAATGTCTTGATGGATGTTCTCGTTCTTTTACTCCCGTTTTGGATCTTCCTGGGTCTCAAGATGCCTGTTGGTGCAAAGGTTGCCGTCATTTGCGTCTTCCTGGTCGGCGTAGTGTGAGTCGTATTCCGTTTGTTACCCCAGCCAGAGCTCTTGAAACTAACAGGATACCTATCTGCCTCCAGTGTCACCGTTGTCGCGATCATTCGCCTGGTAGCCATCTACAAACTCTTCTACGTCCCTCCCGACCCGAACAAAGACCCCTTCCACGACATCGGTGTCGTCTATAACACCGTCGAAGTCAACCTCGCCATCATCTCTTCCTCGGCCCCTGCCCTTCGTCCGATGTTTCGTAAATGGTGGCCGAAGCTTTTCGGTGCCATCAGCTCCGGAAAGACAGGCAGCAGCGGACTCAAGTACTATGGCAACTCTTCTCGGCCTCGCACGACGCTCCGCGAGGCCGACAACATCACGCTCAAGGACATGCGGATGACCCGGTCGCAGCATCACACCGAGATCCGCAGCAGCTCCCCATCCGGGTCGGAGGAGGAGATCATGACGTACAACGGCATCATTCGTACAACCAACGTCAACTTGACCTACGAGTCGAATACCAGCGTTGGAGACGATGCTCGATCCTCAACCGATTTCAAGACCGGAGAGAAGCCCCAGACCAAAGGGCAGGTGATCTGAAAGGGCTCTGCTGTTCGGGAGCTCAAAAGGGGGCAGCTACGGAGTTTGGAAGGCAGCGTTGGAATTCCATGTTGGAGCTATAATGAGATATCCCTCGACTATTACCCGAAACCTTTTGTGTAGAAACTTTCTTCTTGTAACCATGATAACGTACATGATAAGCGAGCGCGCCAGACAAGCGAGCGCGCCACCCAACCAGCCAGACGCGTCTGTCTGACTGTTTCCTTTCATTTCTCCACGAACAACAATGCAATCCACTAGCAACGAAGCTCAGGTACAGCTGGCTGTCCAAGCTTACAAAAAAGACCTAAAACTCAGCATTCGCGCTGCAGCAAAGATGTACAACGTCAGCCGCGACATTGTGACGCGTCGACTAAAGGGAACAGCATCACGACGCGACACCATGCCGAACTCACGGAATTTGACGGAGCTTGAAGAGCAGAAGCTAGTCGAGTACATTCTCGACCTAGATGCCCGATCGTTTCCTCCCCGGCTTACTGGTGTTGAAGAAATGGCCAATCGACTGCTTGCCGACCGCGACAAGCCACCAGTCGGCAAGCGCTGGGCCTCAAACTTTGTCAAACGACAACCACAGCTCCGAACGCGTTTTTTTCGAAGATACGACTATAAGAGAGCTAAATGCGAAGATCCTGAGGCAATAAACGCGTGGTTTCGCCTTGTGGCGAACACAATCGCGAAATATGGCATCGTGGAGTCAGATATCTACAACTTTGACGAGACTGGCTTTATGATGGGCCAGATTGCATCCGGCATGGTTGTTACAAGCGCTGAAAGACATTCAAACACAAAAATGGCTCAGCCTGGCAATCGAGAATAGGTTACAGTCATTCAGGCCATCAGTTCGTCTGGCTATAGCGTCCCGCCATACATCATTGTTGCAGGCAAAAATCTCCTCTCCACATGGTACACCGAATCTGGTCTCCCACCCGACTGGGTTATCGCAACATCTGAAAATGGATGGACAACAAATGAAAGAGGCCTAGATTGGCTCCAGCACTTTGATCAGCATTCAAAGTCGCGTGCGAAGGGGAAATATCGCCTCCTTATTGTCGATGGACACGAAAGTCACCACTCCACAGACTTTGAGCTGTTTTGCAAGGAAAACAACATCGTCACCCTCTGTATGCCGCCTTATTCTTCTCATCTACTTCAGCCCTTAGATGTAGGGTGTTTTGGGCCTTTGAAGTTGGCGTACGGTCGAGAAATTGAGGATAAGATGCGACGGGGTAATACCCATATTACGAAGGACGATTTCTTTCCAGCATTTCACAACGCCTTTAAGCGAGCTCTCACAGAAAAAAACATCCAAGGGGGTTTTAGAGGGGCAGGACTTGTCCCTCTAAGTGCAGAAAGTGTGATATCTAAGCTGGATGTCAAGTTCCACACTCCTTCACCTCCAGGATCCCTCCCAACAACACCACTACCTTGGACTTCCCAGACACCAAAGAACGCAACAGAGTTAAGTTCTCAAGGAACTCTACTTAAGGATCGGTTCCTTAATCATCCAGGCAGCTCTCCAACACATGGATGTACAGATGTTGAGCATATTCTGAAAGGAGCACTGGGATTTGCCCATGAGAATGCATTCTTAAGAGCTGAGAATAAAGCCCTTCGGGAGGAAAACAGCCTACTTAACCGACGCAAAAGGACTAAGAAAACTCATCTTAGGCAAGGAGGAAGTCTTACTGTAGCTGATGCACAGGATATTCAGTCGCAGAGAGAGGCGACAGCCCAGGTACAAGAGGAAATACGTCGGAGTAGTGGTCGGAAGCCGAGGACAGAAACAGGCCAAAGGAGGTGTGGCATCTGCGGAAACACCGGACACAATGCGCGAACATGTGATTTTAATGAAGATATGTCTGGAGAAGAGGATTCTGAGTAGTTTGAATTGATTTGATCTTTTTGTTGTTGCTTGGGGGTTATATTTGTGATGTGGTTGCGGTTAGGTGGCGCGCTCGCTTGTCTGGCGCGCTCGCTTATCATGTACGTTACATGAAATGAGTTTTTATCAAGAATCACTTTTGTGGAGTACTTACGCAGCTCGGATACTTGACTATCTACAATTATGTCTAATAATCTATGTCAGTTGCCCAATCAGCTTCAGCCGAAGCCCAAACTCAAGCATAGTTTGAGCAACCCCCCCCCCTCAACTCATTGATGTTTGTGAGGTCCTTAGGCGAGATCCAGATCGAAGTTGTGCCTGACTGCAGGACATCTCAGACATACATCATATCAACAAGACCAAAGACGGTTGCAGCTCATGGATGTCATGCACATGGTTGATGAATCCCAATGCCTCACTCGCGACCACCAAACGCCTCTTGAAGCGGGAGCCCCTTATTCTCGTCCGCCGATAGCCACCGAGTCATCTCCTCAATCTCCCTAGCAAAAGAAAGCATCCCGCCGTCGGAACCCCACCCGAGCCCTGCACCCCTGAGATGCAAGAACACGATGGTGGCAGAACCCGAACCCGTTGCCCCGGGACCACTGCTGCTGCTGCTGCTGGCGCCGGCGGAGACGACGAGTCCAACTCGCGGCTTCTGCACCGACTTCAACATGTCCAGGTTCTCGAACTGGGAGAGCCTCGCATCCTCTGCGGAAGCTTGCGTCGCCCTGGCGCTCTCGCCGAGTCCAGGGGCCCAGTTGAACATGAGGGTGCCGTGGACCAAGGGCAGCAGCGGCCAGGGCCTCTCCATGGCGTTCGGGTCTTCCAGCCCGTCCATGATGGCCCGCCAGGGTGCGGAGGCGTGCTTGGTCTGGAGTTCCTGCTCCCGCTGCATACGACCCAGGAATTGAGAAACGGTTTCGACCGACTCGCGGTTGCGTCTCGGCATCTCCACCACGTTGCACACGATTTGCACTGTCGGCCCCGCCAGGTCGCCAGCTTCCCACCGCAGGGACCCGTTGTGCTCCTCTCCTCGGTGGGACGGTTCGGTGACAGTAACGGACGGGGGTAGGAATGGGTTGTAGTGCGATCGCGCCGCTTCGACACTGGAGAACACGGCCACCCTCGACCTGGCGCCTGTCGTGGCCCCCGTGGTCGTGTAGCCACTTCTGCGGGCGCTTGCTATCGCCATGGCGGCCTTGATGATGGTGGAGATGGGGATGGGCGTGGAGCCAGTGGGATCTGCTGGACGGGCCCTTATCGAGAAGCCGTGTTGCAGTTGATGGGTTTCTCTGTAATGGTCTTCCAACGAGACGGGTCTCCAGGACTTTGGGCTTGGCCACAACGCCCCGGCGTCGACGTGTTGAGGCAGCGAGGAAAGTCGATCGACATGCCACTTGATGGACGCCAAAGCCCGTGGAGAGCTGCGCAAAGCGCGGTGCAGGTCCAGATAGGGCTTGTAGTCCTTGTGCTCCGGTAGCTGTGCCTGAATGCCCGCGGCGGTTGAGCCGCTTGAGGCGAGACTCGGGGAGAGAGCCAGCGCGACGGCTCGGTCGAGGTCGTCGTAGAACAATTGCCCTGCGGAGTGGTCGGTGATGGAGTGGTTCCCGGACGTCACCATCGCCACAGTGCCGGTCTCTTCCACGTCGAAGAGCATGACTCGATAGAGCGGCCCGGGGAACGTGTTCTGTTGCGGTGCTGGGAAACGGCGGGCGTCGGCGGTATGGCCAAGTGCGATGTCCTCGACGTCCTTCAAGGAGCGAACAGCGCCGCCGTCTTGTATGGCCAAGTCGAAATATCTGGCCGATGGGCGCATGATGATGTGGAGGGCTTCGTTCGGCTTGGGAATGACGCTGCGCCAGTCGGCATCCCAGATCATGAACGAGCACATGATGGGATGGTTGAGCAACGCCGCTTCCAAGGCACTGCGAAGTTCCTACATGAATCAAACAAAGTGTCAGCATCCTGTAACTGTACTTGCTTGTACCTGTACCGTAGGAATGAGGCGATGAGATGCGAAGATTTACCCGTTTACTTATGGCCTTCTTCGTGCTAATGGCCATGTTGAAGTTGATGGTATCGTAAAAGCCACACTGCGCCTGCACAGCATTCGCGTCGTACGCGGGGCCAACGTCCTCGACGTCGTCCCACCCAAGACCGTGAGGTGAGATGACCTCCAAGACCCTATCTTTGACGGACTCGTAGAGCTCCGGTTCCACGCCCGAGTCCTCCATGTTCTCTGTCGAGAAAGGTCTTCCTCGGGTTGCGATCCTGGCGTTGGCGGCCGATATCCTCTCTTGCTGTCTCGTGGGATGCGCCGCGCTCACTTCCGTTGCCATAGAAGCCGTTCTTCGGCCCGCCGACAGGCTGCGCAGAAGTTCCATCTGCTCAGCGAATGTCGCCGCCTGGGCCATGGCTGCCAACGGGAGCGCCACGCCCGTTTGCTTTCTGATCTTGTCGCGGACGCGCATCATGGTGATGCTATCGATTTACTGTCCAAGAGGTGCGTTGACATCCAGCTGAGACGAAGATCCCAGGCCAATGGCGGTCGCCCAGATGGTCTTGACCTGTTCCTCCTCATACCGTCCAAGTCCGGAGGATAACCCTGAGGTCTGCGGGGCAGCTTGATTGTCAAGATGGGCTGCCACAAGCTGCTTCAGCTTGAACTTTTGGATTTTACCTGAAGTCGTTCGCGGGAAGTCATTTTGACCTAGATCCTTGAGATGAATGACTACATCTGGAACGTGCATCCTTGTCATGTGTTGGAGCACAGTTTCTCGGACTGCCTTTTCGACAGCGGCAGCTGGCTGATCACCTTTGATTACCACGGCGGGAACCTCACCCGCAATGGTATCCCTGACACCGACGCTAAAGGATGCCCTTGTCAGCACTTCGTCTTGAAGGAATCAAGATGGAAGGGGGAGGGGGGCGTCTGTCTTCTCTCGTAGGAGGGAGGGTAGGTATAAGGGAACAGATCACGTTTCCCTTCTAACCTAGCATAACTGAAACAACTCCAGTAGATTCTGTATCGATATCAGGTACTTACTTCTTGGCTTATGATCCACAGCTAGCACAAATGAATGCATCACTCAACTGGCCAAGCACTTACTATGTACTCACCTGAGTGCCCGGAGAAGTAGTGCTTAGATCAGCTTGATTGCAAGCTAGAAGATACCTGACATGGGTACGATATTGTTGCCTGCGACTGAATTACGTGCTGACATACCCCCCCTGCTAGGAGAGGAGAAGGGAAGCACCAAGGTAATAAAAGATTCGAAAAGTCCGTGAAATCCCACACGGCGTGACACAGTACGCCGCCGCTGTCCCTTGGTTCCTCAGACACATTCAGCCCGGACTTCACCAGAACCCCAACATGAGTTCTTTTACGTCTCAGTTGGCAAGCATCCTGTCTCCAGGACTCCTAGGCCGACTCTTCTGCGTGGCCACCGTGCTGTATTTCGTCATCGCGATTCTAAGGTCATGGACTCGCTTGTGGCACTTACCCGGCCCTTTTCTTTGTTCGTTCTCGTACTGGCCAATGTTTAGAATCCGTTGTCGCGGCTCCCGTGCGTTTTCGGAATACGCCAAGCTCACGGCCCAGTACGGCAAGCTCGTTCGCATAGGTCCCAACGATCTGATCACCTCCGATCCGGTCCTTATCAGACGTATGTCGGCGGCGAAGTCAACATACGAACGCAGTAGCTGGTACAAGGCCACGCGGCTGGACCCGTACCATGACATGATGGGTAGCGTGCTCGACAAGTCCGTTCACCACTCCCTGAGGACGAAACTGTCACCGGGTTACTTGGGAAAGGACATCCCGGGGCTAGAAGCCAGTATCGACGAGGGAATAGCCGAGCTCGTCGACCTGATTCGCCAAAAGTATACCTCGAGGCTGAAGACCACCGCCGCTCTTCCAGCAAGCGGGACGGACCAGGTCTCGGGACTTCCGGACTCGAGGCCTGTCGATTTCGGCCGCCTTGCGGACAACTATGCCATGGATGCGCGATCAAGGATGTCGTTCGGTCGTCCCATCGGGTTGCAGGAAAAAGATACGGATGTCTTTGGACTGGTCAAGATGTCAAACGTGGCGATAGACGTGCTGCAGTTCTTCACCGACATTCCTGCGCTGCAAATGATCTTCACGTCGAATCTCGTACTGGGCTTGTTTGGCCCCAAGCCGACCGACTTGAGTGGTTTCGGAAAAATCATGGGGTGAGTTGGCTAGGTGTCCCGTGAAACTATCCCCTTCAAGGTTGAATCTCAATGGTCAAGCACGCTGGCTTGCCGCATGAACATACGTTAACTAGAATGGACGGCAGACTTGCCCAACAGCACGTCGCAGACCGCTTCGGCCCCGATGCAAAGAACGAGCCTGACCTACTTGTAAGCAGTTGGGAAGATCATGAGAGTGTTGCAATTTGTTTTGGCTGCTTACATATGGGATAGGGGTCCTTTCTCCGTCACGGGCTCGACCAACGCTCAGCACAGTCTGAAATCATGTTCCCAATGGTTGCTGGTTCGGATACAGCTGCGAAAGCCATCAAGTGGACACTGCAACACCTCCTCTGGAACCCATCCACCTATGAGTCTCTTGAGAAGGAAATCATGACTGCGAATTCGGATGGAACAATATCAGAGCCTATCACGAATGCAGAGGCTCAGAAACTGCCCTTTCTCCAGGTAAGTCCAAGTCTCAGAGTGCAACTTCGTGCATACAATAAAGCTGGTGGGCTCTTATTTAACTTGTGTGCTCATAGGCCGTCATTTACGAGGCGCTCCGAGTGCACCCACCGTTCACTGGTCTGTTGATGAAGAAGGTCGGCTCCGAAGGCGACGTGTATGAAGGCACGTTTCTTCCTCCAGGGACAAGAGTCGGACACGACACGTGGTCAGTGACGCACGATAAACAACTGTTCGGAGAGGACGCCGACGTGTTCCGGCCCGAGCGATGGCTTGAAGCCGATGCTGCCACAATCAGAGAGTGGAAAAAACAGACCGAGCTGGTTTTTGGTGCCGGCCGGTGGCAATGTGCGGGTAAGGCGGTGGCCCTCATAGAGCTGAACAAGGTCTTTGTCGCGGTAAGTTATTGTGTTTGGCCTACACCGTACCTTGGGTCATCCAGATCGCTAATGTCCGTGTCAGCTCATTCGTAACTTTGAGTTCCTGCCGACGAATGCTGCCATGTCTACCGTGATAAGGGATCGCCAGTCGTAATGGAGCGAAGAGCAAGGAATGGGTTTGATAGACCCCGGCAACAACTTCAATAATCTGTTCTTCTCCACGCTGTAGCTAAAGTCATTTTATATCAAAGGCAATGCAATATGTTACCAAGAATTGCCAATTGGATTTGAAACGGACGGCGAAAGAAGAGCCTTAAGTCTATCACAAGTGGAAAGACGCCTCTCGACAACGGAACGCGGGTTGATTATCGACTTTATCTCGTCTTCTCTCTCTTCCGACGACACGATAGTCATCACCGGGATGTCGGATAGGGTATGCCGTCCAACCCCCTATTGGGTGATCTGGTTCGGGCAATGTTTAATTGTGGAAGAGTGGGATATCGACAGATCGGGGTCGGAAATGGAGACAAGGCCCCCATTTTCTTCCATACTGGGCTATGCTATCGGAGACTTCCCGATTTTGGGCGGTAGCCAGGGTTTGGTATAGATTATATTGGCCGACACCCTTGAAGGCTGTGCATTCATTAGTCCTAATTGCTTTCTCTCATCTCTCTTCGTTGCTTTTCTTACTTTCTTCTTCTTGGACCTTCTCTTGTACTTTAGCTAGCTCAGCATGGGTATCTCGCGTATACCGCCCTTCCAGACTTGTCCACATCTGGAGCAAGAACCTGTCCTTAAGAGCATACATCTTGCAGCACACTCGCTACCCCTATCACGGGTTCGTGTCAGTACAACCGCACCTTGCAATCTTATTTCTCTGCAGCCGAGCCCGTTGTCGAAGATATCAACCCGTTCACCAGATGGGTAGCTCCGATAGTGGATCTCGTGATGGGGATAGCGACCGGAACCTGACGCAAAAGGGACAACAAGGGCCGGCTAAGATCGGCTGGGATCCCCGATCCGGTAGACTGTTCGTATTTTTTGCCAATATCGCGGCTTATAATATACGACAGGGGGGCATGCGGTAAGGGGCCACCAACGAGGAATCCAACGGCGCATTCAGAGCCAGGAAGGAGTCTGGTGAGCCGAGTTGTGGTCATCGTTGGTGCAAACCATTAAATATGTCAACTGCCGTCTTCGTCTTTGCATTCGATCTTTTTCCACTTCTGCAGGCGCCGCAGTTGAAGCCAAAGTTATCACTCGTTCCGCTTTGTGCTTGTTGTGTAGTCGTTCTCCTTGATCCATACCGCACCATTCGTTCTCAACCCGACTCTCCTTACATTGTTGTTGAATTTTCCTTTTTTTCTTCTTGTGCCAGAACCACTTCTCGTTTCCTACTCATCTTAATCTCGTCACACATCAACCATGCGTTCTCTTACATCATCCCTCTCTTTGCTGGCCGTCGGGGCTCTCCAGGGCGCATCAGCCTTGGACGCCGCCGGATGGCGCAACCAGAGCATCTATCAGATCATCACTGACCGCTTTGCCACCTCCGACGGCTCGACGCCAGCATGCGACACGACCCCGGGCTTGTACTGCGGTGGTACGTGGAAGGGCATCACCAGCAAGCTGGACTACATCCAGAACCTGGGCGCCACGGCCGTCTGGATCTCGCCCATTGTCAAGAACGTCGAAGGAAACATCAACGGATACGGAGAGGGCTACCACGGCTTCTGGACGGAGGACATCTACTCGATCAACCCGCACTTCGGCACCGAGGCCGACCTGAAGGAGCTCGCCGACTCCCTCCACGCCCGCGGCATGTACCTGATGATCGACGTCGCCCCCAACCACGTCGGCCTGAACGATGACCCCGGCAACTACGCCAAGTACAAACCCTTCAACAAGCCCGAGTACTACCACAAGGAGTGCCCCATCGCCTGGAACAACATCACGTCCGAGCAGCTCTGCTGGCTCGAGGGTCTGCCCGACCTACGCACCGAGGATGCCTACGTCCGCCAGGTCTACGCCTCGTGGATCAAGGACCTCGTCGCCAAGTACTCCATCGACGGTCTCCGCGTCGACACGGCCCTCGAGATCGAGCCCGAGTTCTTCACCGAGGGCGGCTTCCGCGAAGCCGCCGGCGTCTTCCTGCTCGCCGAGGTCAGCCACTCGAGCCTGGACCTGCTGGCCCCTTACCAGGGAGTCCTCGACGGCATCCTGGACTACAACGGCTTCCACTCGGTCTCGCCGGCGTTCGGCAAGGTGGAGGGCGACCTGGAGGCCCTGTACCAGAGCATCAACAAGATGGCGAGCACCGCCAGCATCGACCCGTCCGTCTGGGGCTCCTTCGTCGAGAACCAGGACCAGGTCCGCTTCGCCAACCGGAACAGCGACGTGGCGCTGGCCAAGAACCTGTACTCCCTCGTCATGCTCCGGGACGGCATCCCCATCGTCTACTACGGCCAGGAGCAGCACTTCAACGGCGGCGCCAACCCGCACAACCGCGAGGCGCTCTGGCTGGGCGGCTACGACATCCACTCGGAGCTGTACGGCTGGATCCAGCAGACGAACAAGGTCCGGGTGCACGCCGCCGCGGCCGACGCCGACTTCCTGACCCAGGAACGCACGCGGGCCGTCTTCTCGTACGGCAGCAAGGACAGCAGCCGCGTCATCGCCCTCCGCAAGGGCCAGCTCTTCTCCATGTACACCAACGGCGGCGTCGGCGCCACCAACAACGTCATGTTCGCCATCGCCCGCAACGTCCACGGCTTCGCCGTCGGCTCCGACGTCGTCGACGTCATGAACTGCGAGTCCTTCCAGGTGGCCTCCCACGGACGCCTCTGGGTGCAGATGCCCGACGGCGGTCTCCCGCGCGTGTTCTTGCCCGAGGAGCAGGCCGAGGGGCTCTGCAACGACGTCAAGGCGCCCCTGGCGAGCGCCACCATCAAGGTCGGCGTGGACAAGAACACGGGGTACAACAAGCGGTCGGTGCCATTTGTGGCCACGGTGCTGGAGTAGGCTGTAGACATATGCCATGACGCGAAGCGAAGCTCTGTGTTTCTGATGCGAGCGAGTAGATAGATGCGAAGGGCTGAAGATACCTGAGGAGACCTGATGGGGCCCCCGCCTTGTGTATATAAAGATGTCATTGATACATAGAGCGTCGTATGTGTAGTGTAATGTTAATGTTAATAAAGGACTGTGAAGACACAACAGGCGTAACCTTTCCCCCTATTGACACTTGTAAAAAGGCCGTCTCAGAATGAGAGACTAGAATCTTGGTTCTTACACTAGGCTCATGAAGGCGACCTTGAAAGTTATAGTGAACAGTGGCTAGTCCATGAAACAGTGTTGTATAACATCAATTTGCAAACTGTCACAGTTTAACAATGGCCAAACTTGTAAGCGTCACGACTCTGATCATGTTTCAACATGCCAACTGAAGGTGAGAGAATCATGTGTGGAATAAATACTTCATTATATGCATCGTATATGCATGTTGTTCTAGCTAAGAGGTTGGCAACTAGTCTGCGAGACTCGAAAGCCGGGGGAATCATGTGACGCGGGAAATCATTACAACCAAACTGAGAATGCATCCGCCCCTTAAGAGGGAGGTTGGAGACAAAGCTTGAAATGGTTATTGAAACACAGGCTTAGACCTTCTCGGAGACCTGAGCCTGGGCGGCAGCATCGTCCCGAGCCACGGCGTTGGGCTGGTTGGTGCCGAGGAACTTTGTCTTCTTGAGCTGGTTGAGCTCGTCCTCCTCGTGGTCGAGGTGCTTGAAGCAGAACCAGAAGGCGACACCACCGATGAAGGCGATGATGGCGACGCAGGCGTAGTTCCAGACCAGGAGGGGATCGTCGGACAGGGGGGTGAAGGCCTGGCCGATGGCGGCGGAGACGGCGCTCATGGCGAGGTTGACGGACATGACCAGGGACTTCATGTTCTCGGGGGCCTTGGAGAAGGCGTACTCGTACGAGGTGACGTTGGTGAAGATCTCGGCCAGACCGACGAAGATGTAGGGGAGACACTGGGCCCAGACGTTGATCTGGGCAGGGCCCTCCTCGCAGATGGTGGCGTGGTCGCCGCAGGGAGACATCTGGTAGATGTAGTGCTGCATGATGGCGGCGGCGACCATGGCGGAGGCGGCGAAGAAGAAACCGGTGGTCATGCGCTTGATGGGGGTGAAGTTGAAGCCCATCTTGCGGAAGCCCGGGTAGATCAAGTGGTCAAGGATGGGGATCATGATGATGATGGACAGCGGGTTGAGGTTCTGGATGACGTCGTTGGGGGCGCCGCCGAGGACCATGGAACCGGCCTGAGAGGTCAGGTTGTTGGTCATCTGGTTGTAGGCGAGGAAGAAGATGGGCAGGAAGAGGAAGACCTTGCAGGCCATGAGACCGCGGCGGACTTCGTCAACCCAGGCGTCGTCGTAGGTCAACCAGCCGGGGCGCTCGGCGACGGGGATGTTGCTGGGCTTGGCGTTCTCCCAGTTGAGCTTGGTGTAGCCGCCGGAGCGCTTGGCGGCGAAGCTGGACATGCGGAAGAACTTCTCGAGGACGGAGCCGGTGGGAGGGGTGAGGTGGTAGTTCTTCTTGTTGAAGTAGAGCACAAAGGGGCAGATGAGGAAGAGGATGGTGGGCAGCAAGAAGGCGAGCCAGAAGCTGTGGTACTTCTCGACGAAGACCATGGAGATCTGGCCGCCGACGGCGCCCGTGTTGATGGCGAAGTAGAACCACAGGAAGATGCGCGTGTTGGTGACGGACGGGTCGACAATGACGCGCTCGCCCTTCTGGACCTCGACGCGCATGCGCGTGTCCTTGTTCTGCTCGGCCAGCAGCGGGGAGATGTTGGCCTTGAAGAGGCCGGTACCGCAGCAGAGCGTGAACAGACCGATGAAGAAGGGGGCGAAGGCGACCTTGCCCTGGGAGAGGACGCCGGGCGCGGCCGAGATGACGAGGATGATGTGGGCGAGGGTCGAGACGGCGATGGCGATGTGGATGACCTTGTAACGGCCAAGCTTCGCGTCGGCCAACCAACCACTGCGCAAGAAGTCAGTCTACATGTTTTGGGGGTTTCTCTCAAGATTGGGGGCGTCTCTCGTGTGTCTGTGAGAGGATGAGAGTGAAAAAAGGAAGAAGAAACGTACCCGAAGAGGGGGACGAGGTAGGCCCAGAACTGGTTCACCAGAGAAACACCCTGGGAGGCCTTCTGGCCCATGCCGAGCGCACCGGCGGGGATATCGGCGCCGTAGGTGGCACCGGTCTTGGAGCCGGGCGGCAGAGGGCGCATGACGAAGTTGGTGTAGAGGACGGAAGAGCCATAGTAGGAGAAGCGCTCGCAGAGCTCGGCGAAGGCGATGGTGTAGATGCCCCAGTGGATCGGGCCCGAGACACGGCGGAGCGTGTTGAGCTCCTCCTCGGTCGGCTTGTCCTCGTAGTCGTCGTCCGACTTGGAGTCGTAGTAGTTGTCGTCGACGGCGGGGGCGGCGGCGGCCGTCACGTCGAAGGAGCCGCGGGTCTCGGCTCCCGTGCCCTGGACGGTGGCCGAGGCGACGTGGGCCTTGGCCAACACGTCGTCGTTGAGGCCTCCGGCGTTACTCATGGTAACGAAGGAAGTCTCCCGTGTAGGGGAGAGAGAGTAGGAGGGGAGGGGAGTTGTGTGGTTTGTTTGGAACGAAAGACACGAGTTAACGAGTCTTTGACAGCAATTGACAGACGGGTCGGACCTGGTAGAGGGGAGGACCTGAGCTGTTGGCCGTAGAGGAAAAAACAGGCTGCTGATCGCGAGAGGGAAAGGGAAAGAGAGGCAGCAATCGTCTGAAGCAGCGTCTCGAGGCGGATGTTTTATATTCTTGTCCTCCCCAGTAGCAACAGCAGTAACGATATGTACAGGTCTGCTGGCTGGCTGGCTGGCTGGCTGGTCCCAATACTATTACACCTGCATCCGGCAGCTGGTTAGGATAGGACCCGTAGATACACACAGACACATGGGCGACATGCCTTGGCGCATGGAAGTGGGGGACGGGGGGGTGTCTGTCATGGACATGGACTCATGTCTAGCTCGCGGACGGTGAAGGATATGGATGGCATGCAACGGGGCCAATTGATCAAGAGGATGGGAGGGGTGAAGGGGGGCAGGTCAAGGTTTGCTCCCACAGCAACAAGGTTTCTAGGGTTGGTTGTCTCCAGGTGTATGTGTGTGTGTGTGCGTGTGTGCGAGTGAGCGGACATGTGGGCGTGGCACCGTGGATACGATTAGAGACAGACCGGAGATGGGCGCTCAGAAGGGGCAGGGAACGTCGAATGAAACTCCATGGCGGCATCTACTGTACAGTACGGGTAATCATCCAACAGGTGAGATGGTTCCGCCTCCCGAGACCAGGCTGGACCGAGACAGACGCCGGTTCTGACTTGTGGGATGGCGGGCGACTCCCTCCAGTCAAGAGAGAGGCGATGGGCCCTGATGGACCTGATGGGCCTGATGGACCGTGATGGACTCCAGGGCAAATGGCTCGATTAGGCAGGTCGGGGGGTCAAGGGGGGTAACGGAGCAGATAGTGAGTGTGTCAGCTTCCTGTGTGAGCGCGCGCTCTCGTTTGTGTGTGTGTGTGTGTATGTCTGGGGTTAATGTGATGGGGGAAGAAGAATAAGCGCGGTAAGATTGACTCTAGCCAATTGACAAAGTTTCTCGATTCGTGTCAGCCAGCAACTCGGCGACCTACTTCATATCGGCAGCTTGCACATTCTGCTTTGTCGCGACTCTGAGACTCTGGCAGACTCTGAGAGACTCTGAAGTGTGTGTGAGAGAGAGAGAAGAGGTTTTGCGATGGAATACGACCTGCCAAGGAGGGACTCGGCGGGTAACGTTGATCGACCTTGGCACCGGCGCCACCGTCAGTGTCTCGAGCGGCCGCGTTATTGGAGCGTCTGTCGGGCCTGACTTCTGCATCTGTCGTGGTACGAGAACGGGCTCGGGCGTGTTTGTTGGTGGCGGGTGGTGGTAGTGCAACACAAGAACAAGAGTCAAGACTCGTCAAGACTTGTCAAGACTTCTCCCAAGAGCTCTCGGCTCGCGGGAGAGCGCCAACCCTGCCTCGCCCGCCCAGCTTCTGGCGCGGCTTCGAGAACAACCCATGTGTGCGTGTGTGTATGTGTGTGTGTGTGTGTGTGTGTGCGGTATGTATGTCGTCCGCGGTCCACGGCCTGCACGATGGGAATTTGGGCTGGTGATAGCCGAGAACGCCACGCCGAGGTACTGTACTGATTCGTTTGGTGTCGACCTGCGAAGGATTGCCGTTAATTAGCTGCCTTAGTGCCGCCCACCACCACCACCACCACCTTCGACGGTGGATATGTGCGTCTTTGAAATCATCACGCCGCTCCTGGTCATCGATGATGCTGTACGATTATATCCGTACTAGGCCATTGAGATACCGAGACACGTAGCCAACAACAGTCCTCGAGGGAAGAGGCGAATGGGTGTATACGGCCTTGGCGAAGGCGGTTTTGTGCTGTTCAAAGAGGCACAGACTTTGGAGTTGAGCAGCCGATGGTTGCCGCACCTACTACGTGTGTGTACGGCGTCACGACGCCATCACCGTCGATTGACGCGCCTCTCTCTAGTGCTCTATGCGCAGTAGGTTGACCGTTTGTTTGCCCTCTCAAGGCTACTTGATATCATACCGATAGTACTCTCCATAGTCCGAGTAAGCCTATCCTCCTCTCGGTCTACTCGATCCCCAGGTTGCTGTCGCCGTTCCCCTCGTGCGTGAGTATCCATAAATGTACCCGTAGACGCACAGCAAAAAAAAGAACCCAACCCACGGGCAAAAGTAGTAGTAGTCTCTGAGTCTGCCGCCGTGCGTACCCGTACCGCCAACGCCACCGCCCCGTCGACCTTGCCAAACGATAAGAGCCCTCACAGGTGGCCCATGAGCTTAATGTTGCGCCGCCCATGGGTCCCTCCTCTGTTTCCCCTGGGCCCTGTTTGGTTGGTTCCGAGGGGAGGGGGGAGGCTATCCCCAGTTCGGTCATTGATCCCGGGGGATTTTTGTCTGCAGTTCTTGGAGCGGGCCCCATCCAAAGGTCCTTTTGGGATCAGCCTTCGACACTCCGAGATGGACTGGACCGATGGACCAGTCGGGTGGCCGAAACGTATCGCTGAATACCGCCGAAAGTGCCCAGTCTCAAGGGGAGATCCCAGGAATGAAAATGTACTATGTACACTGGAGAGTGCTCGGTCCATACGTGAGAGTGTGAAGCGACCTAGCTAGCTAGCTAGCACACAAGAGTTGTTGCGCGTGTCTGCTGCCCAGACTGTCCTAACGCTCTTCAGGGTTTTCTCTTAGTCAAACGATGGTGCCGGATTCCTGGGCAGCGGCCTCCAGACTCCCGAGATGCTTCACTCTAGTGCGGCCCTTAGGTATCAGTGTCCGCAGCTAAAGTACGGGGTTCCTTTCGAAGGAGCAAATGGAACGGCGGTGTTCCGATATGAAGTATCCGTACAATACTAGCAAACCCCCCCCAATTCCCCCTCAATCCCAGCGCCAGCCAGTAGCTGGTACAACATGGCTACGGGAAAAGAGAGACACAAAGAAGAAGAAAAAACGGCAGTCTTGGCCCTCATGTCCCAGTGATTACGCTTCAAAAGTGCCTCGTTTCCATCGAGAGCCAAGACTCGGGCTGCCAGCATGTTCCAAGCTTTGGCCCAATTGCTTGTCTTCTTGGCTCTGCTTTTGCTCTGCAGGGCCTCTTCCTCCTCTTCCTCCAAATCCGCAGTGGCGCCCGCCGAGACGTCTCTGCAAAAGTTCTCCCTCGCCCCCAAACCCCGCGAGACGATCAAAAGCCCGTGTCAGTGTCGCGTGCGCAACCCGAGGACAGAGGGAGGGCGAGGACACACCATCCTGGCCAGTGGGCAAACTGAAGAGGACGCCGCTGACAGTGCCCCCCTCCCCCAAATGGCAATCTGTCAGTCTAGTCTGTCCCCTTAGTGGGAGGTGGGGGTGGGTGGGTTGACTATGATTGTGCCGTGTTGGTGTCGCGAACAGAGATGGGCCATGGCCACACCACTTGCAGGCTGTGTGACGCGGGATGTTGTATGTCATCGTCACGGCATTGCCATAGGCGACAAACAGCCTCTCTCGAAACACGGATGAGGACACAAGCGAGGAGCGAGATGGTCATGATGAAAGGCCTGGCCTCACTGGGCGGCGATAAGGCGTGGGAGGGGGGGGGGGGGACAATCCTGAGAAGTCTTTCCCAACGGGAACCATCAATCATCATCATCAATGGCCTCACTTTTG
This sequence comes from Colletotrichum lini, assembly GCA_034638275.1. NCBI lineage: Eukaryota > Fungi > Ascomycota > Sordariomycetes > Glomerellales > Glomerellaceae > Colletotrichum > Colletotrichum lini. The sequence continues at coordinate 85,933 of JAWQJV010000002.1, read as the reverse complement.
TCTTGGCTGCCAGATCATTGAACCCCAAAGAGGCATGTGAGACGCCCTGTTTCATTGTTTCTGGGGTGGGTAAGCGTCCGTCCTTCCGGTGAAGCCTGGTTCCATATCCTGTGCCGCAAAATGCCAACGCCCCCCCTCCGCCTGGTTGCAAGTCTGTCGACGACGGGATAACAGGCCTTTACGCTGCCTTGCCCCCCCCCCCCCCCCCCCCCCCCCCCCCCCCTTCCCATGGAACAGTGCAGTGTGGTGATACATGGACTCGGGAGTTCATCGGTTCCTTGAATCGGGTGTTGCGAACCTATCGGACTAATTGGCCACACTGGCACGCCACATGCCCCGAGAGGGTGTATGATGGGTGTCGCCCACTGGGACGAACGCCTGCACAGCGATGGAGTTGGCTTCTTGACGGGCGGGACGGGGTGAGAATGCAAATGCGAGGACGGTTCCCTCCCCCCCCCCCCCCCTCCCCCCAACCCTAGTTAGCTCGACGCAGGTGGCGTCCGGGGGGGAGAGTGTATGTGTGTGTATGTGTGTGTGTGTCTGTGGGTGTGTGTTAGACAGGCTATCTCGCCCTGGAAACTCTCCGCGTGCCCCTCGAACAAGGCCCGTTTATAGAGGTTTCCGGGCGGCAAGACGCGAGGTTATCAGGACGTCTGTCTGCTTCTGTCGCCGCACCGCATGCCCAGAGACTAGAGCTGCCCATTTCTTGCCGACTTTTCTTGCCCAAGGCGGACTCTGCCATCCCCCCCCTAGCAGCCAAGAAGAGGCTCAAGGCTTGCAACTCAAATGAGCGGCGCTCAGAAGGAGGGAGACAAAGGGCAAGGGACAGAGGTGAGAGGCTCGCCGCGGCAAAGCTTGACAGTGCTTCCCTGAGTCAAGTCAAGGCGACGCCACGCCGGGATGAGCACTGGGCGCAGCGGCCACCAAGAGCACGCACGCACGGCAGCGCCGAGGAAACTTAAGGGCCGAGAGACGTGGGAGCCTGGGGAGGAAACGGCCAGGAAACGGCTGGGGAAAGCTTGTTGTCGTTGTCGACATCACGTTACATTTGCGTGCTGTGCGATCAGCACTGAGGGAGGGCAACAGAGGACAGGAAGCTGGTAGAGACGGGGCGTCAATCCTGATGCAACTCCGCACGATGGTCCCTTGAACCCGATGACCAGGGCAAACGTTGACTAACGGTTTTCAGGGTCGAACAAGCCGTTGTTGTAATGGGTGATCAACAGAGAGCCAGTTCGCCCAAATCACCTGAGACCGCCAGACCGGAAACGATGGGCTGAGGGGGGGCGCGACGAATACCCTCCAAAGCTCCAACGGCCCAATCAACCTACCAACCTACCAAAGAATAACCATTTGTCAACAAGGATGAGTAGTAGTGCACGGCGGTGGCTTGGCGGCATCGAACCGATCAACCGACTTGGGGTCTGCGCCGATGGACATGGATGCTCGGGTTGCTTGGCTGGGAACTTATGATTTGTTCCTACCTCTTTGTATATTCAAGAAGCAGGCCCCAATAGCAGACGACGCGCAAAGGGAAGAAGACAGACGAGATGAGATGAGTGTGTGTGTGTGGACAGGGTTGGACGGTTCCGCCCGGTGAACATTGATTGACCTCGGTGGCCGGCGGGACGGGGCGACCAAAGCTGTCAAAATATCTTAGCAAACATTTCCCAGATGGTACGGGACCAGGGCGATGGCGTCATTCGTAATGGGCCGAGAAAGACAGAAAGAGAAAAAAAAGAGTCGAAAGAGGGGGGGAAAACGTGAAAATTGTCCTTATTGACATTCATCTCACTCGAGGGGGCCAGCCAGACGCCGCCGCGGCTTTGTTGAGTGTCAAACTCCACAAGCCTCCGGACAATCTCCATCTCAACGCTAGTCGGGCTCTAGGGATAAGCCCATGGCTAGTCAGTCTAGTGTCAGAATCTGTAATACCTAGTCGGTGAGATGGGGATGGGGAGAGAGAGCACGGAGTGGACTGTGGTCTGGTCTAGGAGACCCAGAGAACTGGAGAAATGGGGGGGAGGGGGGCGCGCCGTTGGCTCCTCATGGATAATGAACGGATGGATCATGGGTGACCAACTGTACGTAAGCACTCGAGATAGGAGAGATAGATATGGTCCAGAGAGGCCATGACTTGACGTGATTAGATAACTTGATTCAATGACAATACCGTGTCGTTCATTCCCGGACCACGGAATTGAAAACCGCCACACACGAAACGAAAAACTCACTTGCTCCCCCTGGTTGATGGTGGCGGTTCGCGTTCGCACCGCGTGGGATGGAATAACGACGAACGCGCGACAAGACTCGGTGCCGAGAGACAAGCCGGAACAGCTCCGGCCCCGGGCCAGTCACGTCAAGAGACAACGCAGTGTCGTGCGCGAAACCGGTTAGTTGGCTGTTTCGGGGCTGTCGGGACCGGTTCGGTCTCTTTCAGTTCCAGTTCCAGTTACAGTTCCCCTCATTTGCCTGTGGAAGATGGGAGCTATGCAGTTGGGTGGTTAAGTCATTGTCTCCTCAGCTGCCGCAACGTACAACAGGCTTAAGAACTGTGCTGAGAGCCGAGAAATTGCCCCCTTCAACCAAGTTAGGATGCTTGATGTCTGATGTTTGATACTTGAGTCGCCTCCTTTCAGAGCCCTTGCTTCATCTCCCTGACCCAAATCGTACCTTGCACTGCCCAAAGCTGTCGGCATCATCAAGCGCCAATAAGGCTGCATACGCATCACCCCTAGCTTGCCGATTCGATCCGCCCCGCCGAGCCGAATTGTAGATGCCGAACTGAGTTACCGGCCGGTAACGGAGCCGGCTCTTGTCACCAACCCGAACCACCCTACAGATAACGTTCGCCGTTGAAACTCATCCTCTATCCACAATCAACTCTTGATCACAGCTCTGTCCTGGTATGAGACCACCATTTCGCTCTTCCACCCGACATCGTTCCCATCGCCTGACAACCTCACCACGCCAGTCACCGCTCCAAACCCCCCGCCCCCTTCGCTCCCCGCCCCCTTCGCTCGCCGTACCACCACCGCCCATCGACGCCGGCCCCCGTAAACTGCCACCCGTCGGAATCGAGTCTCCTTGCAACCATGGTCCAAGTCACCCAGCTCAAGGTGGCCGTCCTCGACGATTACCAGGGTACCTCGGAACCCCACTTCAACAAGCTGGACAAGTCGCTCTTCAATGTCACCACCTTCAAGGACACCCTGCTGCCCTACAACCACTCCGAGACCCCTGAGTATGCCAAGGATGCCTTGGTCTCGAGGCTAGAGCCCTTCGATGTCATTTGTAACTACACCCCGTTCCTCGCCTTCAGCCCTGCTGCAACGGGTCACGCTCTCGGCGAGCAAACGTCCCGCGCCAGTCAGCGGTTCAGGGTATTCGCACGTGTATGTGTAGACTAATCACGCAGGCGCAAGGCACCATGAGGGAACGCACCCCATTCCCCCGGAGCCTCATCGAGAGGCTGCCGAACCTCAAGCTCCTCCTCTCCACCGGCCTGCGGAACAACAGCCTCGACCTCCCCGCCTTCAAGGAGCGCGGCATCCCCGTCGCGGGCACCGCGGACAAGTCGACGGGCAAGCAGGTCGGCACGAACAGCACGACCGAGCACTGCGTCACGCTCGTCCTCTCGCTGGCGCGCAACATCGCCGCCGACGACCTCGCCGTCAAGTCGGGCCTCTGGCAGACCGACCTGGCCGTCGGCGTCACGGGCAAGACGTTCGGCGTCCTCGGGCTCGGCCGCCTTGGCGTGTCGACGGCCAAGATCATGAACTTGGCCTTCGGCATGCGCATCATCGCATGGAGCCCGAACCTCACCCAGGAGGCCGCCGACGAAAAGGCAAAGGCCGAGGGCCTGCCCGTCGAGGGGCCCGACGGCGACAAGACGTTCAAGGTCGTGAGCCGCGAGGAGCTCTTCGCCGCCGCCGACGTCCTGAGCGTCCACGTCGTGCTGTCCGACCGCTCTCGCGGCATGATCACGGCCGACGACCTCTCCCGGATGAAGAGGTCGGCGCTCTTCGTCAATACGTCCCGCGGGCCGCTGGTCGTGGAGAGGGACCTGCTGGACCTGCTGAAGAAGGGCGGCATCCGGGGCTGCGCCCTGGACGTCTTCGACCTCGAGCCGTTGCCTCTGGACAGCGAGTGGCGGACCGTCAGTTGGGGACAGGACGGACGCAGCAGGGTGCTGCTGACGCCTCACATGGGGTACGTCGAGGAGAAGACGCTGAACTCTTGGTATGAACAGCAGGCGGACAACATCAAGAGGTGGCAGTCGGGTGACGTTCTTGTCAACGTACTTGCGTGAGATGGTGCCAGCAAGGAGGGCATCGGGCGCAGGGCACTGAAGTTTATGAGAATGATGAAATGGTTCATGAGTACGAGCACAATGGCGAGCACGATGACAATGCGTCGCCCAGTGTGTCAACAGTCTTGGACTGAGACAAGCCTCTTGGATGTGTTTACTGTCTCCCCGTCTCATCTGAGGTCAGCAAATCCTGCGTCAGGGACTACAATTGCACGCCACCAGGCTCTGACCAAGTCTGCAAGTGAGGTTGGCTAGACCAAGGGGGACATGTGGACAACCTTCAGGCCACGTCAACCTCGGAGCGAGTTATTGTCAAAATCAGTGAGGATGGACAGTTTGTCTAAACGGGTCCAACCTTCCTTAGACCTGTCTGTCGGCTTCGGGAAAACTTGCCTCTCAGTGTATGCGTGACGATCCTAAAACGGTGGTGAACGATCCCCTTGGGCCCACAATCTCTCATGTTCTTTTGCTCCAGAAAAAGGGGCGTCAGTCACCTTGACATTAATCACACACCTATTGCAAACCCAGACTGAAGCCGAAGTCACTCCGGGCCGCCGTTTTGGTTCGGTGGTCAGGTCCCGCCGACAAATGCCAGCTTCCTCACGGATTCAATATCGGGAGCCGTTCTAATCATAAGCACAGGCACGACTTGCACCTCAGGTGGCCAACTGCGAGCCCGAACCGTCTCCAGTGAAGGCCTCGACAGGTGTTGAGTAATCGCTTGTACACCTCTCAAATACAATAACGGCGAATCCGTGGCGCTCCGTCACAAGCTGTCCTCATATAGTGGAGAATGGTCCCCCAGATCTGAGACCGGGGGTCCTCCAATGAGCGTCTCAGCGGACTAATTTTCGTATTCTATACGAAAACTCGACCAAGTACTCCGGCGACCCTCCCTAAGTCAAGTCGGCATCGATCCGTTCAAAACCAGGTTGTGCCCTCTTCATCCCTACCGAGGAAAAAGACTTTCTCTCAAAGTCGTTGCTGGCATCGAACTCCCGCCCTCGGACTTGACGATCCCCGCGCCAACACAACATGCTGGTTAGGTTCAGCAGTGAGCAGCGACGGCAACCCTCAGAACGCGACAGAAAGGTTCCGTGAAACGGCCATTCCCAGTCAACGATACCTCCATAACACAGTCAACGCATATAAAGCGAAGGAGGTGTAAGAATCACAGTAGGAGGATGGCGGACGAACGACATGACGAATGCTCGGATGCCACCTCCACGATACCCGTTTCCCGGCGCGGAGGATGTTGCTGCGGCTCGTGTCGTAAGAAGAGGCGTTCACACAAGAAGTCGAGGAATGGGTGCCATAACTGCAAGAGGAGAAAGGTCAAGGTAAGCTGGATAGAGCCTACACAGGGAGAGACATCGTTCGAATCGACCTATCGTCCGCGCTTCGACGTCCTGGTCATACAGCTGACACCGACCCGGCAGTGTGACGAGGTCCATCCACAATGTGGGAACTGCGAAAGGTTCTCGATGACTTGCGATTATCCGGCTTCCGCCGAGGGGACAAGAACACCGCAGGATCCCGAGGAGATCGACGCTCCCAGGAAGCGGAGAAGACAGCTCGCCGTCACGGACTTGCCCACCCCGACCGCCTCCGAGTCGGAAGCAGGACTGAGCCCCCTCCCACCGGTCGACGATGTCGAGTGCGGCAAACATGTCCCGTACATCCTCGACACCCAAAGCCTCGAGCTCCTCCATTACTACATGTGCCACACGTCTACGACGCTCGGAGACGCACAGGTCTTTCGGGACGTGGTCCCTGCCCTCGGCTTCAAGCATGACTGCGTTCTGCGCATGATCCTGTCCATCACGGCCCGGCATCTCACGCGAATCCGGCCCGATCAGGCCACGTACTATCACAGCCTGGCAGACGACCACGCCGCCGCGGCGTTCCCGGAGGTCACCGCCATGCTGACGCAGGTCGATGTGAACAACTCGCAGGCGCTCTACTACGCCACAGTACTCATATGCTTGTCTTCGCTTGCTAGGGAGCCGAGTCCTGGGAACCTACTCGTCGTCGCGGAGGATGGGGAGGTCCCGTGGTGGGCGCTCGTGCGAGGGGTCCGGATCGTCCTCGATGTCGTCGGCATCAACAGAATAATGGCAGATACTTACAAGGCCTTGCTCGCAGGGACGTCCGTCTGGGAGGGCCGCGCCTTTCCCCCCACGATCGCGGAAGCGGAGGAGCTGCAATGGGAGCGAGCCCTGGCCGAGGTGGCAACTCTCGTCGCCGACATGTTCGCCCCGGACGAAAGACCCCACAATGCCGCTCTCGGGCAACTGCGAGAGCGCTACGAGTTTGTCTTTGGGGGGAGGAGCTCTGGTGGGCCCGTGGCCGACGATGAGAAAACGTTCACTGCCATCTTTGCCTGGCTCTTCTTGATTGAAGAGGACTTCGTGTCCTCGCTGGAGACCGGGCATCCCGCCGCTCTGCTTCTTCTGGCATATTATGGCGTCCTGCTGCGTAAGATTGAGCACCACTGGTTCATGGCTGGCTGGCCGCTCCAGATCGTGACCGGAGTTTCCAGATTGCTAGACTCGCAATACGTGAATCTGCTCCAATGGCCAATGGAGCAGGTCGGTCTCGCTCGGGTGGCAGACGAGCCGCAGCTGTGATAGTGTCCCCGCGGATGGCTCAATGACTTCTACCATTGCCTGGTGTGGTCATTGGCCTTTCGCCCCCCTTATTACACACGATCAAGTCCAGGTTTCGTCATCTGCTCCTATCGAAACGTTGAGAACAGATTGAAGTAGAATATGACACACGTTTAGAGGGTTCTACAATTGTTTTGAAAATTTCCCGCAAAATGTGTGTTAGGCCTGTCTGTCCGACTGATTGTCCTCCTGATATACGAAGAAACAATGAGCGGACCCTTTACGATGCGAAATTGGACCGGAACTTTCAGTGCTGAAGCAGACGGTTCATACGTCTCGGATCTGGAAGATAGATGCAAACGATCTAATTCCAGCCCTAGACACATGTCACTCAGCAAACAACTCCAAGAGCATCAATGATCTGAGCAACTGATCAGACATGAAGGCGCGGGGGGGGGTTGCAGACTGAGAACATCCGGACGTCGTCTGGCCGAGTCTTAATGGTGACCGTTTCCAACCAGAACGCCTGTCAATGCTTCGGCGCAACCAGCTTTTGCGAACCCTGCGGCGGCATCCCCTCTCAACGTTGACGTAAAGAATTGAGAGATAGACCAGCAGTCACGCCCAGTCCACGGCGCGAACCCGCACATGACTACATCTTACTCGGCATCCGCATGCCGCCATCCAGACGCAGCACAGTTCCGTTGAGCATCACGTTCTCAATGGCGTGTCTTGCCAGGGCGGCAAACTCCTCGGGCTTGCCGGCGCGGACGGGGAACTCCATGGAGCGCTCAAGGCTGGCGCGGACCTTGTCGGACATGACGGCCGTCATGCGCGACTCGAAGAGGCTCGGGGCTATGGTGACGACGCGGATGCCGAAGCGGGCGAGGTCGCGGGTCATGGGAAGCGTCATGGCGGCGACGGCGCCCTTGCTTGCGGCGTAGGCGACCTGGCCCTTTTGGCCGTCAAAGGCGGCGGACGAGGCGACCATGATAACGACGCCGCGCTCACCGTCAGGCGACGAGGGGTCGTTTTTGGCCATGAGGGCGAGGGCCTGGCGCGTGAGGTCGATGGTGCCGCGAAGGTTGATGTTGAGCACGAAGTCCCAGTCGTCGAGGCTGAAGGGGTTGCCGTTACGGTCCAATATCTGCGAGGATGACGTTAGGTGGTTGGTTCCAGACTCCAAGGTCAGACCGGGTGACTGAGCCGGAACCCCGGGGGGTTGCGTTCATACCGTTGACGGGTTCCCGACGCCAGCGGCGGGGATGACGCCGCCGACGGGCTTGCCGGACTGCTTCACCCACGCGGCGGTGCCCTTGACGGCGGCCTCGATGCTCGCGGTGTCAAGCACGTCGCAAACGAAGAACTTGGCCGAGGACCCCAGCTTGGAGACCAGGTCGTTGCCGTTCTCCTCGTTCATGTCCAAAATGGCAACGTTTCCTCCGTTCTTGCATATTTCTTCCACGCAGGCCTGTCCCAGGCCGGAAGCGCTGTTATGGGATGGAAGTCAGCATCATAGCAAAGTGATGCAATTTACATGTGATCGGGGTTCCGGTCGAGCTGGGTGGGATGGATGGGATTGGAAGATGTTTCGCTTACCCTCCTGAAATGATGAATGTGCGGCCTTGAATCTTCATAATGTCGTGAGTCGCCTGTATGTGTAAGAAGTACAACAATCAGTCACATGTGTGTAAGAGTCGTGATGTTGATGGATGTCAGTCGGTGTCAGTGTGAATCCCCTACACTTACCTACATTAGGTACGAAGTACAGCGGGTGCGCCACTGAAGCTCGGTAGTCCGGTGAGGGTTGAGCCTCGGCACCGGTGATCTCGGTGTGTGGCTGGTGGAAGGGAAAGGAAGCTAGGGCCTCTTTTTCTCGGATGAAGCACCAAGCCACCACGCGATTGGCGGTGCAGTTAAGCACCTAGGAGCATAGATAAGCTACGTACCTCCTAGATTCACCGACGGAAATGTCCGTGCTTCTGGGACCAGACGGAAAGATACAGGTAAACGTACCGAAACAGGTGACGCTCTGGCCTCCCGAGCAGGTACTTATCAAATGCGCAGAATGTGCACAATCAGCATGTACCCAAGTCTCCCAGGACCTACCTACCTATCTAACCAAGTACTTGTCTGCCGTCATTGTGTTGTCGGTCGGGACCCAAGTCACAAATCCAAGAATACCACGTCCACCGCATGTTCCCCGTCAAACCGCACCGCGGCGAAGCACGTCACAACATCCCTTGCTCACCTCGAAACACACGCCCTTTTTTCTCTCTTTCTTTTGCTCTCTAATCGCTGCGACCTCAACGTCGCTGCCAGCTCTTGACATTTTCCAGACTTTCGCACCCGTCTCTGCTTACAAACTACACGATCCATCGCCGTCCTTATCGCTGCTGTGCCGTTGCCCGACATTTCCGATCGCACACCGCATCGCATCGCATCGCAACCCACCGCACCGTCTCCTATTGCACCGCACCGCATCACCAAGATACGCCGCATCTCAGTCAGCCAGTACATATTCCGCAAAGCCACGCCACGATGACGAGACCGCGTCGCTCCAGCGCCGCGAGCGAGGAGAGCAACGGTACCGCTGGCGAGCAGGTTAGATACCGCCTCGAACACCGAACGCACGGCGACAGACGACTTTTGGTTTTGCTGACGCCCTGCGCAGGAGCTGGGTAGCATGTACGACTACTTGGCCAAGATTGTTCTGCTGGGACCGAGCGGGACGGGCAAGTGAGTTACTGCTGCATACCCATCCAGATGGGCACGCGACCAGCCCCGGTTTTGGCGCATACCGGCGATAACGGGCACAGAACTAACGACTGCGTCGCCACACAGGTCTTGTCTGCTTCACCGTTTCGTCAAGAGTGAATGGAGAGTCTTGTCGTCCCAAACAATCGGCGTCGAGTTTGCGAGTAAAATCATCAAGGTCGGCACCGGATCCCGGCGGAAACGGATCAAGCTGCAGGTACGATGGCGTCGATGGCGACGATGGCGACAATGCCCCCTTTACTGTCACAGCGAAGGAAGGAAGATATGCTGACTATCAGAATTGACAGCTTTGGGATACCGCCGGCACCGAACGATTCCGTTCCGTTTCTCGATCCTACTACCGCGGCGCCGCCGGCGCCATTCTCGTCTACGACGTCACAAACCATAGCAGTTTCCGCGGACTGCAGCCATTCCTCAACGATGCCCGCGCCCTGGCGTCGCCGAACCTGTCTTGTCTCCTGGTAGGAAACAAGCTCGACCTCGCATCCGAACCCCTCATCGACACGAGCCTACCCCCGCCAACACCGAGCAGCCTCGGCTCCATGTCGTATTTTGCAAATGGCTCCGCGGGGTCGGGCGGCAGCAGTATTCCGTCGCTCGGCACGCAACAAAAGGCCACCGAGGCACCGGAAGGGCGCGAGGTCAGCAACGCCGACGCGAACAGATGGGCGGGCACGGTGGGGATCCCCGTTGTGATGGAGGCGAGCGCCTTCAACGGCGAGAACGTCGACGAGATTTTTGCGAGGCTCGCTAGGATGATTCTGACCAAGATCGAGCTGGGCGACATTGATCCGGATGACCCGATGAGCGGCATTCAGTACGGCGACGGCTACGGCGGAGGGTGGAATGCGGGCGCCAGCGACGGCGCAAGCATCAAGAGTTCCATGACGGGCGCGACCCTGGACGAGGCGGGCGGTGTGCGCAGGCGAAAGGGCAAGCGAAACACGCGTAGCGGCGCCAACTGGGGTTTACGGGACTGGGAGGAGGTGTTTACGTTGACGAACCGACGCAGAGGCGGCAACTGCTGTTAGATGAGTGGCGGGAGAGGGGCATGACGATAAGAAAGAGAGGGACCGGGAAACGGTCTTCCCTTCCCCCCCTCCCCCCCCGAGAGCGAGGGTCCTGTCGGCCCGAGACTAGCGATAATTGTTCTTGGGGTACGGAGTTTTGCGAGGAGTTTTGATCACAGGATAGGTAGCCTAGCCTACCTGTGTCTTGGTCGGCACGCGGCTTCCAGGGTTTGTCATGCCACCGCGGCCTGGTTTGTTTCGCGACGACGACGACGACGACGACGAAGACGAAGGCAACATCGGAGGAGCCAGGTTTGCTTCATGGGTCGAGATTGGGCGCGGGCGCTGGCGTTGGGGATAGATACCTCCATCCCAGGTCGGGGGAGCCGTTCCGGCCGTACACATACACATTCTCACAGCTACATACATTAATGACACCTTTCAGTATACGACCTTTCAGTATACGGCCCTCTAGTGTAAGGGGATGCTGGCCTTCTTTGGACTGACCAACATGAAGTTGCATGTGTTGCATGTAGAGGGACGGAGCTTCGGCTTCCAGAAGGATTGATCAAGGTGATATTATCCCACCGGGCTGGAGTCTTGGACCATGGCATGCCGGGTCGTTGTCGGTGGGCATACATCCGTCCCAATGGATGGCCCACTAGGGGGAGAGACGTGATCCGCCGAGTGGTGATTGCTGTTCATTTCTTGTTGTTGTAATGTTGCAATAGGACTTTTCAAGACAAGTACGCTAGACACATGTATAGTCGTGTAATGGGCTACGGTTCCAAAGCCGGCGTGAGGCTATACTTGGCAGGCAGGTTGGACGTCGGAGAATGATGCAGTGTCCACCACGGGTTCCTAAGGTCCTTAGGTCCCCCCCCTCCCCCCTCACGTAGAGTCCCAAAGAGGAAAACGGAAGGTTTCCCTCCGTGACAGGACCCCACCGAGACGACTGGGATCGTTGTGCAGGTGGGGGGGTTGGGGGAGCTTCTTGTCTTGTTTTGGGGTAAAGTCGGTTGGTTCTCCACACTCTCGGTGGTGAATGGTGATTTATATCCCCGAAGGCGAGGCTTTTGGGGAGAGGAGGAAGAGGAGGGAGGGTGAGGGGGAGCCTTGGATGGCGTCTTTGAATAGGATGAGATGCCGGTTTGCCATCTTGACAGGTTAGAGGACGCCAGCGGGACGGAAACGGGCGGCAACAGACTCTTGGGACGGTGCAAGACCGGTTCTACTAGACTGAAAGAGAAACTGAAAGAGAGACAGAGAGAGAGAGAGAGGGAGAGAAGTGTCACGTCCTCACTAACAAGGAACAACACATACATGCGCAATACAGAGTACACTGATGCTCAGACAGTGGGATCAAACACGTCCCTGGCCCTGCCATGTGCGTGGGCTTCTTCCGAATGCAGCCCATCGGGACGCCGGCTGTATCCAGCAAGGGATGTAACACTGTCTGCTGCTATTGCTGCTGCCGGACTTTTGCAGCGTTGCGCTGTGCCTGTTGGAGAAAAGAGGCGTCCAGCGGGGATCCATAGGATGGTGTTGGGGGTGGGGGATTCAACCTTGTAAAACCAAAGCCGCAGCAGGGCCCTGGATCATATGGATCGGGGGTGGGAGGAAAATGGAGATGCATCTCGGCGGATGTCGTCCCGTCGTTCAGACTGGGCAACGTACGTTGGAGGCTGCGACCTCTTCATCCCAGGTTGATCCTGCGTCAGGGGGTGTCGTTGAGGAGCCTTTTGGGGGGAAAGGTGAGATGAGGCACAGCAGAGAAAGAGAGTGTGTGGGGGGAATGAATGACACGAGGAGAGAGGTAAGGACAAGCAAGTGGAGAGCTCGAGTGACATTCATGAGTGAACGTGAGGGCGAGAGTGGAAGTAGGAGAGAAGGAGAAGATGATGAGTAAGTAGCGAGTGAGTGAAGGCATGGCGTGAGTGTGAGTATGAGCATGAGTATATATGAGCAAGGCACATCCTCATCCTCGCGCCTTTTCACCCGTCCATCGCATGCCTCACGCTCACTTTTACCGTCGCCTTCACCTTCACCTTCACCTTCACCTTCACCTGCACTGTTATTGTGTCTGAGATACCTATGCTCTCCTAGCTTATCCGCACTTACACTGCACCTGCAAATCGGCCCCTCACAGCTCCATAGCTCCATCGACCCCTCGCTCTCCCCTCCCCAAGGAAGGTACAGATACAGAGAGTAGGTACCGTAATACCATAATACCCCGCCACATCCTCCGCGGGCCCCCGTCCGACTTCGCCGTACGGCGTCAACACCGGAGTTTCTCCCCATCGCATCTTGCCTGGTAAGTCTTGACAGCTACAACTCACTTTTTCATTTCTTCAATTGGTTTTCCCCCCGAAACACATTCCAATTGAACCACATCTGGGCACACAATGCGTCTTCATCCAGACCTCGTTCGCAGCTCTGGCGCCGCTAACACCACCTCTCCCAGTCATCTTCATCACCACCGACAAGCCCGAACCATGGCGTCCCGAACCGTGATCCCCATCGACAAGAACTGGCAGTTCAGACAGGCCGACAAGGATGACAGCGACCTTCTCGCCGTCAGTCAATTCCCGACCAACGTTCACCTCGACCTGATACACCACAACGTCATCCCCGACCCCTTCATCGGCAAGAACGAGCTCGACGTGCAGTGGATCGGGGAGAAGCAATGGCTGTACAAGACCACCTTCGCCTCCGAGGCCATTCCCGAGGGCGCCCAGGCCGTGCTGGCCTTTGACGGGCTCGACACCTTTGCGACGGTCGTGCTCAACGGCAAGACCATCCTCGAGACGGACAACATGTTCACCCCGGAGCGCGTCGACGTCACAGCCGTGCTCGCCAAGGAAGGAGGTGACAACGAGCTGGTTATCACCTTTGACAGCGCCTACCTGCGCGGCTGGAAGCTGGTCGAGAAGTACCCCGATCACAAGTGGGGATGCTGGAACGGCGACAACTCGAGGCTGGCTGTGCGGAAAGCCCAATACCACTGGGTATGCTCTCGTGTTTCTTGGCCATCTTGATGTCTCTGATCTGACCTGACCATGGCCCGGCTAACACTGTCAACAGGGCTGGGACTGGGGCCCAACGCTCCTGACCTGCGGTCCCTGGAGGCCCATCAATCTCGAGATCTACGAGTCCCGCCTCTCCGACCTCTACTTTGAGACCACCGTCGACGACTCCCTCAAGAGCGCCAAAGTCGTCGCCCACGCCACGACCGAGGGAAACGCCTCCAAGGTCCGCTTCGACGTCTCCCTTGACGGCAAGTCGCTCGCCTCCGAAACGGTCGACGCCAAAGCCGATGCCGACACCTCGGCCACCTTCCAGATCCAGGACCCCGCGCTGTGGTACCCCATCCGCTACGGCGAGCAGCCCCTCTACACCGTCACGGCCACTCTCCTGGCCAGCGACAGCGAGGTCGACAGCCTGTCCAAGAGGATCGGCATCCGCAAGGTCGAGCTGGTGCAGCGCCCCCTCAAGGAGCAGCCCGGCACGTCCTTTTTCTTCCAGGTCAACAACGTGCCCATCTTCTGCGGCGGGAGCGACTGGATCCCCGCCGACAACTTCATCCCGCGCATCAGCAAGGAGAGGTACTACGACTGGATCCGCCTGCTGGCCGACGGCAACCAGTTCATGGTGCGCGTTTGGGGCGGCGGGATCTACGAGGAGCCGGCCTTCTACGACGCCTGCGACGAGCTGGGCATCCTCGTCTGGCAGGACTTCATGTTCGGCTGCGGCAACTATCCCGCCTGGCCGGAGCTGCTGCAATCCATCGACCGCGAGGCGCGGGAGAATGTCAAAGCGCTGCGGCACCACCCGTCCATCGTCATCTGGGCCGGCAACAACGAGGATTATCAGTACGCCGAGAGCGAGAACCTGACGTACGACCTCGCCAACAAGGACGCACAGAGCTGGCTCAAGACGGACTTCCCCGCCCGCTACATCTACGAGAAGATTCTCGTCGACGCCTGCAAGGACCTCATTCCCGACACCTTCTACCACTTTGGCAGCCCCTGGAGCGGCCAGGACACGAGAGATCCGACAGTTGGCGACCTGCACCAGTGGAACGTCTGGCACGGCACTCAGGAGAAGTACCAGAACTTCGACAAGCTCGTCGGCCGCTTCGTCTCCGAGTTCGGCATGGAAGCCTTCCCCTCGGTCAAGACCATCGACGCCTACTTGCCCAAGGGCAAAGACGACCCGGATCGCTACCCGCAGTCGTCGACCGTCGACTTCCACAACAAGGCCGACGGCCACGAGCGCCGCATCGCCCTGTACCTCGTCGAGAACTTCCGCTACGCGCCCGACCCGCTGGAGCACTTCGTCTACTGCACCCAGCTCATGCAGGCTGAGTGCCTCGCGTCGGCGTACCGCCTGTGGAAGCGCCAGTGGAAGGGCCCTGGCAGGGAGTACTGCGGCGGCGCCCTCGTCTGGCAGATCAACGACTGCTGGCCCGTCACGTCGTGGGCCATCTGCGACTACTACCTCCGCCCCAAGCACGCCTACTACACCGTCAAGCGCGAGATGGCGCCCATCTCCATCGGCATCACGCGCACCGAGCACAAGCACCCGCGCGACAAGTACACGCGCGTCGACATCGACACAGAGTCGCGCATCGAGATCTGGGGGTCTAACCTGCAGCTCGAGGACCTGACCGTCGACCTCGTCGTCAAGGCTTGGGACGTCGAGACGGGCGAGGAGACGTACCACGAGACGGTTGACAAGGACTTTGTCCTGCCGGAGAACAGGTCCACCGAGATGGCGGCCTTCGCGGTGCCCGTCAGACAAAAGGGCGACGAGGGGAGAACCGTCGTGGCGGCGTACCTAGTTCAGGGCGGCAAGCAGATTGCGAGGTATGTCAACTGGTCTGAGCCGCTCAAGTACCTGCACCTGCAGAAGCCCAAGAGCCTCAAGGCGGAGCTGGCCGAGGGCGGCGATGTGGTAGAGATCAGCGCCGAGGTGCCCGTCAAGGGCGTCGCGCTCGAGGTCGAGGACGACGGCGTGGTCTTCAGCGACAACCTGGTCGACATCGTGCCCGGCGAGGTTGTCAGGATCGGGGTCAAGGGGGCCAGCAAGGAGACCAAGCTCGAGACGAGGTACCTGGGTATGTTGAATTAGACGGCCAGAGAGACTAAAGATGAAGAGGTGGAATCATGGGAGATAGAAGCTGTCATTCTCGTGAAAAGTAATCCAGAAGTGGATGAAGTTCGTCATAGTCTTCGGCGTGACCCGGATCTATATAAGAACAACAAAGAGCAACAAGAGTTCAATGCTGTTCACTCTCGAGACGTGGATACAACATGACGAAGGACTGAAGGTAGCGAACTAGGTTGAGACTGAACTGCATTAATCAAAACAATTACGAGGAGGTATCATTCAAGTTTGAGAAGCCAGACGGACCGGTCTTTGCCCATGTCATCTATATCCAGTCCCAATAAACACACACGAACTCCTCCAAAAAGGGAGAGAGAAAAAACCGAGAAAACATGACACTGTCACGGCGGCTCCCTCATTTCATATTATCAAAGTCCCGTTCATGCGATCAAGAAACCCCCCATCCCATCACCCATCCTATCATTGGTCACGACACTGCCCTCACCGGAGCTCTTGCGGGGGGTAGGCGTACCCCTGCCCCTGAGGCGGCGGGGAGTTGGCCGGCGATACGGCCCCGTTCACGGGCGAAGGCGTATACGGCTGGGCCGGATACTGCTGGTGTTGGTGCTGCTGGTATTGCTGGTACTCCTGCGGCGGCTGCTGGCCGTAGTTCTGGGCGGGAGAGGGTGTTTGCTGGGGATATTGCTGGTGTTGCTGCTGTTGGACGGGCATCTCCTGGTATTGCTGAGGCGGCTGCTGCTGTTGTTGTTGGTACTGCTGGGGAGGGTAGAACTGCTGCTGCTGCTGCTGCTGCTGCTGCTGCTGAACATGCCCGTTCTGCGGCGGCGGCGACGGTTGCTGCTGGTAGGCCGTCTGCTGGGTGAGGAACGGCTGCTTCGACTCCATCTGGATCTCGCCCTGGCTGGCCCCGGACTGGGCCGCGGGGGCGTTGGCCTTGCGCCAGCGGACGAACTGGACGATGGTCCAGATGAAGGTGGCGAGGAAGAGGATGAGTTGCAGGGCCGAGAGGCCGGCGATGGCGGAGAGCATGGCGAGGGCGCCGTGGCTCATGACGATGTAGCGGCGCAGGACGGTGCAGCGGCCCGAGTTGACGGCGGAGCCGTCGGAGGAGCACGAGGCGGTGACGGAGACGACGAAGGTGGCGCGGCGGGCGGCGGTGGCGCCGAGGGTCGCGAGCCAGAGGATGACGAGGAAGAGGTCAAGGGCGAGGACGGCGTAGGCGTGGTAGAACCGGCGGAGGGCGGGCAGCTTCTCGGAGAGGAGGGCGTAGAGGACGATGATCCAGGTGAAGAGGGACTGGGGTGCGTTTGTTAGTTGCTGCTCGTGGCTTTACATGGGGGTGAGGGGGGTGGGATGTGTTGGGATTGTGATGGGAGTGGAAGAAGAAGATGGAAAGGCAAGGATGTATGGGACGGGGCAACATACGATGGCGACGGAGAGGCCGAGCTCGTCCATGTAGACCCAGTGGATGATGGCGGCCGAGAGGCCGAGGATGATGATGGCGAGGAAGAACTGGAGGCCGCGGACGGCGACCAGCCAGGTCGGCGTGACGATCATGGGAGGCGGCGGGCCGCTGGGGGCATTATGCGTGTAGCTCTGCTGCTGCTGCTGTTGGGGGGCCTGGCCCTGGGGCAGAGACTGTGCTTGCGGATGTTGCTGCTGCGTTTCGTTCATCATGATGATGTCCGAGGGCTCTCGTCGTTATCGAGAGGTTGGCGGTGTAAGTTGGAAAAGGGGGGGAGAGAACCAGTTCAGCTTCAACTTGGGCAGTCCTAGTCGGTCCACGATGGGATAATCGACGAGTAGAGAATGCGGAGCGGGAGGGGGGGACGTAGTATCACAGAAGGAAGAGCCAAGGACGGGAGTGAACTCCCAAGAGCGCCGTGGCAGGGGAGCGAAGGATATGGGCATATACTTATGGGCTGAGACCGCTAACAAGACGTGGGAAGGCAAAGACGAGTCAAGGGAGGGAAAGACGGGGTGAAGACTGGCCGACGTATCGTCAGATTGTTCTGTACCCCCTCCGACGCCACCTCTTTCCACTCAGCCTCCATATCTGGGCCCAATCTTGAGCTATGCCACATGTGCCTGATGGCGTTCCGTAGCGCGATGCAGGGTTATTTCTTGTTCTTCCCGTTGTTTGTTTGTTTGTTGTTGCTGATGCTGCACCTCGCATGGTTCAAACGTGCTACGGCGCGCGCCAGCCTCACGACGCTTGTCGGCCTAGCGAAACGACCCATGAGGTGGAGAGGCAGAGAGAGAGGGAGTTCTCTGCACGAGGTACCTGGGCCCCGTGTGGGCGTTCTGATGCCTTGTCAGGACTGGTGGGAGCATTGGGGAGAATGCCTAACTGTGGGCTCTGGTTAAGCTCGAAGCGGCCACGAGGTTAGGTTTTGGGGCAGGGGTTTAGGAGTACGATGCGAGGCCGTTCAGCTCGTCTGCAAGGTTGACAATGGCCAAGGCAGGGTTTGCAGGTGCCGGTGGTTGAAGACGGGCTGCCGGCATGGACCGTCGGGACGTGATTCGCGAATCGAGTTGGTGGCATCATGTACGGAGGGCTTGTCGTGACTGTGACTGGTGTGTGTGTGTGTGTGTGTGTGTGTGTGTGTGACTCTGTCTCAACTCTCATGACTGTGGATGGCTGCCCAATCCACAACACTGGACCAAACAGGCAAGATTGAGATTCCGCGCGGACTGACAACTGGGGGATAGAGAGCGGAACGGCGTCCGGGCTAGGCCGGTTCGGGAGCTGGGAGGGACGCTCGAGATCGCTAGTGCGCGCCGTGGCGTCTTCAGCTGAGCGGGAGGGCGGAGTCTGTTTGCCTGCGTTCTCGTCTATTTCGTGGCCGTGTCTGGTCAGTTATTGTAGGTTCGCTGTCTAGTACGATGAGAGAGAGGGCCGAATATGGCATCCATGTCGTGATGACAAGTGAAGACTCTCCGTGTGTTTGTGTGTGTGTGTGTGTGCATACAGACCTAGAGAGATACGGACACCACGGCGCTCGGCCGGGGGTCTCCGTCCGGTCTGCCGGCGCGAACGTCGTTTGCCTTGTTCCGCGTTTCACGAACCGATGCCAAGTCGCGTAGGGCGCGTTGTCGTATGATGGCTTGGCTGTTTGACTCATGTCACTTAGACACACACGACTGAAATGCGATTTTAGCTCGATCAACGGTGATGGAAACGGCACATGAGATGCAAGACAATAACGACATGGTTGTGAGAATTATCTGGATCATCGTTGATCGTAACTAATGCCTACATGCCTCTCTCTCTCTCTCTCTGTGTGTGTGTGTGTGTGTCTTTCTATTTTCCCCGTCTTTCCCATCTCGCTTCATCAAAAACCATGTATGCCATAACGTGCGCCGTGGAAAATACATCGCAAACCCACCCAGACGCCCGCCCATCCACACCCTTTTTCAACACCACCCGCTCGCTCGCCTTGACAGTCGTTGCTTTTTTCTCTCTCTTCTCGTCTTCTTGTGTTTGTAATACTTCATCTCTCATCCTCCTTCTATTTACTTCGTTTTCATTCGTTGACTAACAGCAGCCACCCTGGTTGCCGCCCTCGGCCGCCTTCTTGGGGTCGACGTCGGTACTAAAGGTGCTGTCGACCTTCTCGTTGGGGCCGGCGATGAGGATCTTGATGACCTGGCCCTCCTTGACCTTCTTGAAGGCGTCCTCGGCCTGCTTGAACTCGACGATGCCCGTGATGAGCTTCTTGACGTTGACGCTGCCGTTGGCGACGAGGTCGATGGCGAGCTTGTAGTCGCCCGGGCCGTAGCGGAAGCTGCCGCGCGCCGTCACCTCCTTGAGGCACAGCGCCATGATGGGGAAGTTGATGTCGGCCTTGCCCATGCCGCCCTGGACGTAGGTGCCGCCCATGCGGACGACGTGCAGGCTGGTCTGGATCGACGGCTCGGCGCCGCTGGCGTCGATGACGACGTCGGCGCCGGCGCCGAGCTCGCACTGCTCGATCAGGGCGCGCGCGTTCTCCTCGGCCGACACGCGCTGCGACAGGTACGTGTGCGTCGAGGCCAGGTCGCGGGCGAAGTCGAGCTTGGACTGCACAATGTCGACGCTGACGACCTTTGTGGCGCCAAAGGAGCGCGCGACGGCGGCGCAGAGCAGGCCGACGGGGCCGGCGCCCATGACGACGACGGAGGCGCCGGGGGTCACGCGGGCCTGCTTGGTGATGTGGACGGCGACGGCCAGCGGCTCGATCAGCGCGCCCTCCTGCAGCGAGACGTTGTCCGGCAGCTTGTAGCAGAAGTCCGAGGGCGCGACCCAGAAGCCGGCGAGGGTGCCGTCGTAGGGGGGCGTGGCGGCGAAGCGCATCTCGGGGCAGAGGTTGTAGTGGCCGGCGAGGCAGTCGCCGCAGCGGCGGCACGGGTAGCCCGGCTCGAGGGCGACGCGGTCGCCGACGCGGAGCGTCTTGACGGCGTCGCCGACCTGGAGGACGGTGCCGGCCGACTCGTGGCCGAGCACCATCGGGTCCTTGACGACAAAGTGCCCGATGGCGCCGTGCTCCCAGTAGTGCACGTCAGAGCCGCAGATGCCCGTGTAGTTGACGGCCACGAGCACATCGTGGGCGTCCGAGACCGAGGGGACGGGGCGCTCGGCGAACTCGACGTCGTGCGGCTTGTTGAGGATGAAGGAAAGGTTCTGCGGGCATGTGTTAGGAGACTGTGTCTGTTCCGTGGTGGACACGGGCGTTTGGGACGTACGCTTTTGCCCTCGGTGCCGGCGGCCATGATGGATGGGCTTGGTGGGGGTTTGTGAGGATAGAGAGGGAGAGGGAGGGGGGAGCTGATGAGGGACGACGGCGGTCTTTTGTAAAGCTGTCGGTGTTCGTTCTTTGTCGAAAGAGCAAAGATCGGGGATCGTCGGGGTCTTCGTCAAGAGATCACGAAAAGGGGGGAGGGAGGGAGGGTATCGTTGGAGAAGCAGGGAGAAAGCGAGGAGCTCCGGGGATCGTGGGCCGGCGCGCAACAGGTTAAATAGCCATGACACCAGCCCAGGCCCGCAACGCGGCGTCATGGATCACGATTGGACGGCATGGATGGGGGACATGTGGACGCGATGGAGCTTTGTCCTCGGGGAGTGAGAGGATGGATGAGTGAGCGAGTGCGAGACAGACACAGAAGAGCGAGCATGGGAAAACACCAAATGTCTGGCGGGATAGAGGGGAGGAGGATTAGCATGGGCTCCTCGACTGCCCCTCGGCTGCCCCTCATTGCGGCGCGTCTGCGTCGACTTTTCTCGCTGTAGGGAAGCTCCACGCTCGTGATTATCCCGTCTCATTACCCATATATCCTTGCGCCGCCGTCTTCCCCCCCGAGCACTATGGTGCTCCAGTTCTCAGCTTGGGGGCGAGCTCGCTGTCGTCGGTGCGGGGTGGGGATGGGGGAGAAGGTAGAAGAATGGGATCGAGAAAAGTGGCTTCGTGACTTTGCGAGTTTCCCATGCGGCTACTTTTGGTCTTATGACAGGTCTGGACTGCGATGCGAGTCTCTTTCTATCTATGGAGGGGCATTCAAAGTGTTTCCAAGACCGGGACCGTGGACTCATGGACCCCAGGGCTCCGGAGATGTGGGCAACGTCCAATTGACATGTACTGTCCCAGTCAAAGTCGACCGACATTGTTGAGTCTGCCTCTCGCGCAAGCTATCGCCACAGCTGGACAGGAACATCGATCGTCCAGTGAAACAAGCGTCCAAGGTGTCATAGGTGCGCAACGAGCAGCGGCACTCACCCGACTTTAGCGTCCCCCCTGTGGCCTATTTATCCAGCACTTTACCCGCCCCAATAGGAACATGGCAATCAAACCCGATAACTGGGTTCTGGTGGGGTTGGAAAGACTCCAAAAAAGATCCGGGGCGCGCAGGTCGGCTGGCGGGGCGTGGAGAGAGTGAGAGAGAGAGTGAGAGAGAGAGAGAAAGAGGCGCTCCCGGTCTGGGCCATGCCGGTCAAGTCTCGTCCGATTTGGTGGGGGGTCCCTTACCGCTCATTTTCCTTCTTCACCTTCTTTTCGGTCAAATGGGGGGGGGGGGGTTTCTTGTCACGTTGTCTCGTGGCTGGGAGCTCGTCATGTGGTCTTGAAAACTTTGGTTGATCCTTTCGTCCCTTATGGACGTGGCATCCCCATTTTCTGTTGGGGAACCAGAATGAGCCGCCCCTCTTCCTTCCAGCTGCATCTCTTCAGTCATTGTAAGTCCTGGGTGTCACAACTGACCAGCGTCGGGGTTCATCGTGGCACAATGCGTGTAGCCATAGAAGCGTCAACGTCGTTGGTTGGGCTGCTGTATCAATGCCGATGGCGCAGAGCGGTACGATGTATCGAAGTGGCAAACAGGCAACGACCCCAGCCCTACAAAATACGCTGAACAACCTGGACTATGAGGCGCATAGCTGGGATAAGTTGAGCCAGAGTCCATAACGTAGTTGATAGCTGTGGGCTAATGTCTTACATGCCCAATACCAGGCAAAGAGACCGGCCGGATCCCGGCTGACTAACCTTCTGTATTATGTCAACACACACAACAACAGGCTCCCAATAGGCTCACGGGTACCCGTGCGTGTAAAATTCCACGGGTCCCCGTGGAAATGACTAAGCAATTTTACTGCACGGGTCTTGAGCCGATCGGAGGTATGAGTTGGGTTTAAGCTGTCCTTTATTTCACGATATAACCATGATACACTCTCCGGGCTGACCCTCAGCATACAACGCCTCTTGTTCGGCACTGTCTCTCTCGGCTCGTTTCCAGATGTCCCCCATACCTCTCCTGCTGTTCAGAAAAGGGTCTTCTCCCTCTTCTGCGACGGCAAGCTCATCAACCCGTTCCTGTTCAGCTTTGTCCCAGTCTAGATAAGCCATCATCTCCTCCTTGAGCCAATCCCTTGACCCCTTGGAGGTGGTGCAACGTCTGTTCATCTGCTTGTAGTCAAGACACCACTCATAGCACTTCTTTCCGTACCGCAGGGGAAGTCCCATTGCCCTCCGATACTCCTGGTTTGTTTTGACACTTCCACGAGGCTGGGCAGCATACCAGGCGGTTCTCGCTGCACAGTACCGTCCGTATATTGCCTGAGGTGAATCGTATCTCGACCGCGAGGGTGAAGGCGAACGCTGGGACGGTGGTGGCATCTCCGGTGGTGACATCCTAGCTTCCACTGCTCTATCTGTAGTCGGTTGAGCCAAGGCAGACATGGACTGTAAGGCGTTCAAAGGAAGGTTTTCTGTGACTTTAGATGCAGTGGCATAGACCGCACTTGGCGTTGAGGCTGGACCCGGAGTAGGCTCTTGCTCGGGCAATAAATGCGAGTATCGCAGAGGGCACGCCTTTGAAGTCATGGTATGACCAATCACATGACACCTACTACATGTGCTTGGGGCCCGTGACGCAACTTCAACGATTTCAAACCCACTTGGCTCTCGCCTAGTGCTTGACTTCGGAATTCGGGAGCTCTCCAACTGCAACCTGGGCTCGATTCGCTGGCGAGGCTCTAGCAACAGCTGCGGCGCTCCTTCGCGCCTCAGATGCCAATGCGCATGGAAGTGCTCACGTAGCAGAACAAGATTTCGTTCTTGTAAAGCCTTCAATTTGTGTAAGCATGGCAGACCGTACACTCGAGAGAAGGCCCCCGTACAGATCGCAGAATGGGTTGGCTCATGCTTCGAGAGCAGCTTCCGTTGTTCTTCTACTTTGCGGAGGGCTTCATGCGATACCCAGCCAAGTACTGCGCCATAAAATGATCCCGAAAGCTCGACCGGGATTCTTGTCTGTTGTTTGGCTTGATTAGATCTGAGATCCGACAGCTGATTGAGTAACGCGTGCTTCATCGCTCGCCAGGCCTCAAACAGATCCAAGGTGGATCTCTTTAAGTGCGATTTCAGCAGAGCATGAATGCCTTCAACCCGCGAGGTAGCCACGTTGCCAAAATGGGTGTGCTGATCAACCCAGGCTTTCACTAGCTTCTCCTTGTATGGGTCAAGCCAAAAGGATGTAACGTAGCCAACTTCTTCGAGATGGTCCGTGAGATAACGTTCTTCGAGTTGGGAAACACGCTCCTGAAAGGTTATCTCAGACGGCGAGCTAATAATCAAATGCCAGGACTTGTAGAACTCTTCCCAGTTGTTAGTCGATGACTTTGACGCTGCGGAGCCACTGGTTGTTTTCTTCTTGGCAAGGTCGAACGCAGAATAACAATGCTGAAGCACCGCCTTGTTTGCATGCCAGAGGCAAAGCAAAGATGCCGAAGAGGGAAAGACAGTGGCTACAGCATTAATGCATGCTAAGCAGCGATCTGTGAGGATAACCGCGGGCATGCTGGCGTTGCACTGATCATACAGGGACCTGACCCGCTCCAAAGCCCAGGTATAATCGTCTTCTGTTTCGCCACTGAGAAATGCGAACGCAATACAGAAGGATCGTTGGCAAGCGTCGACGCCAACTATGTCAAGAAGCGGCATACCGTACTTGTTGGTCTTATAGGTGCAGTCCAACAGCATTACGTCTGGGTAGGCTTGTAGAAGGGCCAAGGAATCTGGGTGGGCGAATAAGACAGCTGTAACCCGGCCATCTGGTGCAAACTGCATTCGACTCCAGAAGCCTTCCTCGTCAAGTTGATTGGCAAGTGCATGGATCGAGGTCTGCCCTCCACGAATATCTCGTTTGACGGCTGCAATATGGTTGTAGATATCCTGTTGGGTTGCTACAGAGTTTGTCGTTTGTCGTATGTATGTCCGGATATCCCTGGGCGCTACGCCAGCATTTGAAAGGCCAGCTACTTTCGCAAATTCCTCCTCTGTCAGCTTGCGATGCGTTGGGTGAGCAGACGGATGCTGGCTTGGGGGATGATTATGAGAAGAAAATCGTTTGTCGGGTCGGTGTCTCAAACTCCACGTGCTTTTATCCAAAGATTCCTTGGCAAGCACGGAAAACTGACAACCGGTTCCCCTACTCGTGGTTCGTCTTTGGCGCGCTGTTGTTTTGCTTGGAGGCTGGCATGACCGATCGCACGAATATGTAATCGTCCGTCGTCCACTTTTCTCTTTGGTCGATCTCCCGGTCGTGAAGGCGTATCCCCTTGCTGCCGCCCAGTTGTTAATTGACAGTATGAGGTCATCGCGTGATTCGTAATCGCTTTCAGGAGGTAGACAGTCGTCCAAAAATACGAGTGCTGGATTTCCTGGGGCTGTTTCCATGCTTTTCAGAATTTTATGACCGAGTTACCACATGTAGAGAAACGTGTAGAGTGCGTCGAACGCGAGACGCGTTCGTCGACGTGCGACGGAAAACAGCTTGCTTAGTCATTTCCACGGGGACCCGTGGAATTTTACACGCACGGGTACCCGTGAGCCTATTGGGAGCCCAACAACACTCTGTATTACTATTGACTCTTTGCCTCGGGTTTCGTCTTGCTGAACTGGTGTATCAACCCCCACCGCCGGCAACTCTTATTGGCTTTCAAGGTCTTGCGATAAGACACAGACATTGTTATCCTAAGAAAGGAGCTTGTGAGCTCCGGTGTATTCGCGGCTCCTCCCCCCACGTCACTCTTGAAGGATTACCTTCCGTGTCTTGCACACGTAGTCAAGTCTCTGTTGGCCACCGGTCTTCAGTCGGAGGTTCTCTCATCAACACCATGGATCCAAGCAAGTCCGCACTCTTCCTCATCGGGACCGCTCATGTCACGGGCTCAGCTCGGGGTACGCTCATGGCCAGCGATACCGAGCTGAGCATGTGGGGTGGCGTGGACCCCCAGACGGGCGAAGTCATCGACCGTCACCACCCCCTGAGCGGACGGTTTCTGTGCGACACCATCCTGGCTATCCCAGGCGGCAGGGGATCCTGCACCGGCAGCGGCGTCATGCTGGAGACGCTGTTGAACGGCAAGGGGCCGACGGCAGTTGTGTTCGAACGCCGCGAAGACATCCTCACTCTCGGCGTCATCATCGCCCAGGAACTCTTTGGCAGACATATCCCCGTCGTGACACTGAAGCCAACAGACTTCCGCCTGCTCCTCGCCCTCGATGGCCAGACAGTCTCGGTAAATGGAGAAAACGTTTGCGCGGAATCTCATGACGCCTCCGGTACGCCTCGACAAGACGTCCATTCAGTTAGTGACGTGACTTACGGTTTTTTTCTTTTTCTTTTTTCTTTTTTCGAAGAACATGACTCTGTCGTTGAACCATGACCTCTGATAACCTTACAACAGCCGATCAAGGTCCCTATAAGCTACCCCGAAGAGAGCAAGACCGCCCATCACGCAGAAGATAAACTCGACAACCTGATTCGCGGGGTCCGCCTCTCGAGCAGAGACCGAGAACTCCTTGAAGGGTCCCATGGATACGCTTCTCGTGCGGCCATGCGCATCGTTCTGCGGATGGCGAGCCTCCTCGACGCCGAGGAGCTGATGGACGTCTCCCAAGTCCACGTCGATGGGTGCCTCTACACGGGACCGGCGTCGCTCGCTTTTGCAGAGAAGCTCCTCGGTCTGGGAGGCAAGGTCGCGGTCCCGACGACGATGAACTCCATCTCCATCGACGCGAGGCGGTGGCGAGCCCTCGGCGTAGACCCCGTCTTTGGTGAGGTTTCCGCTCGCCTGGCGGATGCCTATGTCCAGATGGGCGCAACGCCCACCTTCACCTGCGCCCCGTACCAGCTGGAAAGCGCACCTCGGAAAGGGGACCAAGTGGCCTGGGGGGAATCAAACGCCGTCGTCTACGCAAACAGTGTTCTCGGGGCCAAAACGATGAAGTACCCGGACTACCTCGACATCGCCGTTGCCCTGACCGGACGGGCACCGAGAGGGGGTGCTCACGTTGACAGCAACCGGCTCGCGTCCGTGCTGATCAGAGTGCCCCGGACTGGATTCGCCATCGACGACTCCTTCTACCCGCTGCTGGGCTACTTCGTGGGCACCCAGGCGGTCGGTGACATACCTGTCGTGGCAGGCCTGGAAGATGGCTTCTTTCCCACCAAGGACGACCTCCGGGCGTTCGGTGCGGCTTTTGCCACCATCTCGAGCGCCTTCATGTACCATATCGTCGGCGTGACCCCCGAAGCCCCGACTCTGGAGGCCGTCAGCGCCCCGAACCGAGAGCTGCGCTGTGTTGATCTGGACTGGCGAGCACTGGAGGCCTACTGGGCGAGGTTCAACTCAGCCCCCGTCTCGCAGAGCGTCGATCTCGTGTCCCTGGGGAACCCCCATTTCTCCTTGGCCGAGATGCGACTCCTGGCCGAGCTTTGTCGGGGACGGACGAAGCATCAGGCCGTCCAAGTCATCGTCACATGCGGCCGCGCCGTGCACGGTCTGGCATCTCAGGCCGGGTTGGTCGGACCGCTGGAGTACTTCGGGGTCCGATTCCTCACCGACACGTGCTGGTGCATGATCACAGAGCCCATCATCCCGCTTCGGGCGCGAACCATCATGACCAATTCCGGAAAGTATGCCCATTACGGGCCAGGGCTCACCGGGAGAGGCTTTCGCTTTGGTAGCTTGGCCATGTGTGTGGAAGCGGCTTGCAGCGGTGGGAGCAACGGCGAGAAGCCCGGGTGGCTGCAAGCTGCTTTGCTCTCAGAGGTGCCCAAGTGACACGAAGTCGAGCGGAAGTCAGGATCATGCTCATGGTTCCAAAGTGACTAACATCATACCACTCTTCGATTCACAAATGTATATCTACCAGCTAGAGCCATGGCGCAAGCCTTTGCGATTCAAGTCTTCCGTCTTTTCGAGGTGGGTAAACAACCAGCTCCAGAGCCTGTCCGACAACGAATCTGACTTGCCCTCCAGATATCTAGCATCCATACTCGCCTTTTGGCTTCTTGGACGTTTGGGAACCTTTGGCCCTATGGGAATCCGCAGGCGCCACTGAGTGATAGAAGCTGAATCGTGGCAGCCCTTTCTATAAAACTTATTTTTGAGCTTCTCGCGGTTTCTTTCATCATCCTTGTTTTTGTCATTGGTGGGCGTGTGTGTGTGAGTGTGTGTGGTTTAGTTCGGTTTGCTTTGAGTCATATTCTCCCGGATGTAATCTCGAGCTGCTATTTGACAGGTTGTAAGTGCTGAAGCCCCTACAGCTTGGAGTACTGGAGGTCACTGAGCAGCATGGGTTATTCCACTGCCAACAGCTCAAACTGCAGTCTCTATGGTAAAGTTTTGTCAAGCTCTCTCTATGTACTGCGTACTATCAGCAGCAAAGTCACCTCTCAAGATACTCCTTAGCTAAAAAGATAATAATATAGCTACTATTACTAGAAGCTTTGAGTTACTAGAAGCTACTAAGTAGTACAAGATAGTAGACCATCAACAGTTCACACATTAATCCTTATTACCAAGTGCTGTAAGGTTATCTTCATACTTAATGCTACTAGTAGCTGTGTTATTCTCCCCCTAGGATGATTTCGAGCCGAGATATTGGTCACGATTGTTATAAAACCGGTTACTGCTACCTCTTCTGGGCTGGATCTCGTGATAAGCAACTTCGACACCGTCGGAAGCATCTTCGTTTCGCTGTTGAGCATGAAACTCGTCCCCATTCTGGGGTCCAGGCTCGAAGTCGATCTCGTCGGTTACGGACCAACTTCTTGCTTCAACAGTAGATTCCGTGTCGATATCGCCGATGGCAGTCTCGTCTCGGGCCTCGATTTCGTGCTCCGGGCCAGTGGCGTCGAAGGTCGAATCATCTCTGGCCTCCATTACGGGGTACGTATCAATAACTTTGGTGACATTGATGTTCGTGAGATTGAAGATTGAGGGGCGAGAGTGACCTGGCATATTTGTAACGACGAGCGCGGAGACGCGGGCGGCAGCAGCAGCAGCTAAGATGATAGTGGAGAGGACGTGCATTTTGAATATTTCAGGGGTGCCCCTGATCAGACGGAGATGATAAGAATGAAGGAGAGAGATGAGTTGTGGATCATGAATGTTGGATAAGTTGACGGTAGATATGTGAGCTTATCAGCAAGACGATGCTAGACAATTTGCCTGGGAAGAAGTTGAAGCCGGTTTCAATGAATAGTGCGCGCCGTCTCACTTTTGTACTTTCCATGATTGACCTTGGACCTATGTGAGCTACTCTGACTCCGCTCGGAACGAACATGGACAGAAGACGCGAGGTTTATCCTACACCCAGACAGGTAACATCTCGATCACTCTGCTCCTAAGTTACTGGAATTTTCAAAATTCCAAGCAGGCATCAGAAGAAGCTAGCGCGTTCGCTGTATCAAACTTTGAGGCCGTTGTACAGGATCTCAGGTCCAGCCAAACCTAAACGGCCGGCCTCGGATTCTGAACGGCCCATTATACGGCAATATGACAGACGGATCGAGATTGACGATTGCGGTTTGCTGGCACAGAGAACTGAATATACTCAGTTAAGGTCGCTCTGGACTCCGCTCGGGGCAAGGGGCGTCCAGGAACAAACTTGGTCGTCGCCAGAGAGGAAGCTTCGGGGACACGCAAGCTTCGCGTGTAATTGAACCCGCCCTGCGCTCTTTGCATAATTCGAGGATGTTTACTTTTTCTCGGAGCATTAAGCCTCAGAGAGGCTTACTTCCCCCAGCATTGTAGTGAGGGGTAAAGTTAAACAAATGGACGAGTACCATGTAAAAGTGCTAACGAATATCTATACCTGTACCTGTAGAGTCGAAAGGTTGGAAGACAGGGGGGGGGCGAGTCGCACTGTGGCCGGTAAACTCATCCCTACTCACTGAACTCAAGTTCATGTCCAACAGTTACTAATCCCTTTCCCATCATTCAATTTTTGAGTTTGAATAAGGTTGCTGATCACTTTCTCTACCCCTCATGAGCAACATTCGGTGAGGTCTGCCGCGAGCTTCTCCATCCATCTGGGATATGGCGCTGTCGAGAAGGTAAGGCTGAGGTCATAAAAGGGAGACTTGCGTGGCTTAGAGTACCACACTTGGCTCATCCTTGATGGACTTTCTCATCAAACATGTGCTATTCCATATGTCACGTTGGCTGTCGATAATGTCTCCCGAATGCGACGTTGCGGATCCTTGCAGGATCCGTGATGTTGGGACTCTTGTGAGTTTGTGTATCATGCAGGCACGGCGAAAGACTGCCACTCGCATGGATGCCTATTCTTGATTGATCGTATAATCGTATAAATTTGGAGATGGAGGGGCGGCGGGATAACTTTCGTCTAGAAAGTTTGTTTCTGGCAGGACATGTACGCCGCATCGTGTAGCCCCTTTCAAGCCGGGCAATCTGGTCTGCGGGCTCCGAGCCTATCCATCGTATCCGTTGAACGACCAGAAAGACTGGATCCCGGCAGACTAAGCTTTAAACTCACTTTTAGACGTGTGCAGATGTGGATCTTTCTGAATGGCAATACTGGCTTGAACGGATTGCATGCCTTTCCCAAGAAAGCTTTCAAATGAAGTAGACTGGGATGAAAGCTCCAGGAAAAGCAGATCTTACCAAGGATGTTTGGTAAGGATGGCGTCGATCATAACCACCTTTTCCGGCCATGCAAGCTGTGATTGCATGCCAAAGTTTTAGCCGCCCTGCCATGTAGATTTTTTTGAGGATGCAGCCACACTCAGCTTAGCAGCAGTACATCCAGTAACTAAGGCATGTACACACGCATTTACATGTCTACAAGGGACAAGTTTACTAGCCTAACATTGCAGGCTACACAGCACAACGATTAAACTTACCACAGACAATAGTAGAGTTTCTCCGGGGACCATTTGTCAGCAACATTGGCTCTACCGAGTTGTGAGCTGACATGATGTGACGAACCCTTACCTGCGGGGTCAGGAGCAGCTAACTCTTTGGATGGTGTCACGGCGCTGTTAGCTAGAGCCACCCTACAGTAGTTACTACGCTTCTTATCGTCTTCAATAAGCAATACCAAGTAAGCCCAGTAGCTTTTCCCAAGTAGTTTAATGATGACAAAGTGAGCCGGTATGCCAAGCTCTTTGGTGAAGTGGAGCTTTTTTGAGGAAAAGGAGCATCATCGTCAGGGTTAGGTCTTTGCAATCACATCTGGTATTTAGTAATCATTTCTGGGGTCTGCAGCTCGAAGGTGTACGTTTCAGCGCTCGAACTGCTGCAGTCGATGTCTTAGACGTAGAGTTTGGTGAGGAAATCCATGTTTTTCTTAGTCTAATCAGGAAACTCTTTCTTTATTGGCGCCACAAGCCCTTTTTCTGATCATCTTGAAAGTCCTAGACCTGCATCAGGCTGAAGAATACTAAAGCTCTGTAGAACTCGGGCTCTTTCTGCGGAGGGATCTTCTGCGACTGTCAAGCAATCGCAGCAGCCGTGATTGCGTGATAGTTGAGAGCAACCAGGTATTCATTGGCATAATAGCTCCGCAGCCCTTCTCGCAGGTGTATCCCGTTGACGTCTTTGCAGTTGTTCATCCCCCTTACGATAAATGATGTAGGTAATGTTTCGTGATTGGTTTTGTCGGCACTCAAGCGGTGCAGCTCGTCTCCGACACGCAGGCGACCGACACCCAGCCACGGATTTCCCGGGCGTGCCATCTAGGTATCAATTACACAAAGACCTGTTGATGTGCAGCTCGGATGTCCGGCAGTAAAGAATGCAGGTTCCTCGTTGAACCCATACGCAGTTGCTAGGACCAGGTTCTCATCTGATTCGTCACTATGGACACCCTATTGTTTTGCTCCGCCGCCTCAAGTCAAAGGATGGTGATGGACGCTGAGTGCAGGCCTGTGCTAGTCGCCGGATCGGAGGGAACGCATACTGCAGAAGTTCAGCTTAGCAGGACATCAGCACATAGCATTTTGAGGAGCGGACTCTAAACTTAAATCACTACTTTCTTCTTACAGTGTTCAATTCAGCTGCCGTTGGTAAAACATTGCTCCTCTCTCTCTATTCCTCTCTCTATTCCTCTCTCTTGTAGTGCAAACTTGAGAGATTACAGCGCTGACTTGGCCCACGTGATCCGTGCTTGTCCTCTGCTACGATTCAACAATCATGCACGCTGTCATAGGAACATGAGACAGGTTGAAACAGCTTCAAACCCACCACTCCTTAGAGAATACAGACCAGCAGTGCACTTTGGAACCCACGTGACAGGGAAAATCCTGATAGCAACACCTTAAGTAAGCATTTTGACAGACTTGTGAAGTCAGTCTGGCTGTAGCGTTATTCTTACTCCCTCTTCCAGCACTTCTAATGCTTTTTCTGAGCAGGATTTATGACTCTTTATTTACCCGTTCATTAAACTTTCTCTGTGAATGTTGTTACACAAGGGTGAGAACTTAAGCCTCCGGCAACGGCAATCCCGAGTGCTTACCTAGAGCCTGCCTCTCTCTATCCCTGTAGATAGACATAGAGAGTGCCTTTTAAATCAATCCTGTTCGAACTGTTAGATTATCTGACTTTCCAAATTCCATTCTCGTATCTCATTCTTTTTGCATCCCATATCTTGTATTCTGTTACCTTTGCTTCTCTACAGCTGTGCTGTTCATTCTTTTCCTCCTTAACCTACATTTTAACTCCTTTCCATCTTGTTTGCCAATTACAAAGATAACTCAAAACACCGCTAGCATGAAGTTTTCTCTTGTCCTTATTACCCTGGCTGCTGTCGCCTCAGCCGCGCCTGGCAAAGTAGTGCAGAAGCGCGCCAGGGTCTTTACGGACAAGACCTTTGACGAGCTGAGCATCAGCGGCGGCAAAGCCGGTACAGCCAAGGCTGACGCTGAAGCAAAGCTCGCCGGCCTGCCGAAGGACCCAGCGCAACTAGCACTTGTCGATAAGCTTGACCTCAGCTTTCTCAGCCATGTTAATCAGATTTGCAACCAGGCTGAGATTAGCGGCTATACAAAGACACTCGCGGGATTGGCTCCTGGAGAGGATGTTCTTGCTATTGAGGTTTGTGATTCAATTGCGTCTTCTCTTCATTTCATTCCTGTTGGATAGCGCCAATGTTTGTCAGTGCACAGCAAAGACAGGGCTAACATAACTACACACAATTAGCGCGGCAAGATCCAGAACAAGGTTCTCAAGCTCACAGCTACCGTCCTCGCTTTGCAGGCGCAGCAGACGAAGGGCGATAACGTTACGGCGAGGCTCGAGGAGGAGACCAAGAAGCTCGAGAAGAACATTGCCCTGGACGTCGCCGAAGCCGGCAAGCCCGCTACGGGTCTTAAGTTCGACGCTAACACCGCGGACGCGGACGCGACTAAGGTTGAAAAGGATGAGGTGTTGATTGCTAAGGCGGACGAAGTTATTAATAAGTCCCGAGAGCTGGCTGGGGCAGGTGCTCAGGGTAAAGCTGAGGACAAGAACAAGGGTGACAATAACAGTAAGAGTAAGAGTGAGAAGTAATGTTAGGGGAATAGATAGACGGTTAAGTGTCTAGACACGATAATGTTGCCTAGACTAGACGTAGTATTTAAACACTTCTAGTAGACTCCAGAAATCCAGGAGACAACTCTTTTAGGCAGTAATATACCACCAAGGCCAGCTTGTTTATTAGAACGCCGTTCTTTTGAAATCGACGTACCATCTCCTTTCCGTTGCCATGTACCTGCGCAATTCTTTTTGCGTAGTTCGAGAGGTGAGCGCTGCGATCCTCTAGAAACCGCCCTGGGGCCTTAAGTCTGGGCCTGGGGATAGACCATGTGTACTGGCTGGAGACGCTAACCAAATGTGTCCGGGCCATCGGCGGGAACGTATTATATCGTATCGGGTCTGCAGACGTTCCTCACCCCGAACCCCCTCGCGGGCGACTGACAGCTGTGCATCGTCGAGAGCGGCTGAAGATTGGACCCCGACCCCGATCCCAACAGAGGCGGGATCGCGCTGGCGGGCGGCGATGGGCAAGAATGAGCAGCAGCTCCACTTCTCCTTCGGCATCAGGCAGGTGGACGTGGCTGTTGGAGCAAGACGGCCAGAACCATTGACACACATCGATTACATGGTCGAAACCAAGACGCGTTGAGTGAGGTGAGGTACGGACGGGAATGAATACCCTTCCCTCATCACGGATAACCCATGTCACAGCTGCTGACCGTCTTGGTGATATGAGCGGAGTCCACCCGGTGCGTGTGGCCCTGTTCTGTTACATCGACTGCTCCTTATCAGCGAGTGGGTTGAGTTGTGACTTGCCGCCGTTTAAAGTTGAGATCGATCCCACTGTAATTGTGGGTCTCAATCCCCACGATGAGGAGCCATACATGAGGAGTCATACGAAGAGTCAAACTGGCCCCAGCATCTTTCGAGTTGATATCAACGGCCAAGCCTCACTATCAGGGGTCTAGTCGCATGCATCAGATTACACAGGAACAAAGACTGATCGGTCTCCCAGGCGTTGAACGTCCTCATCGACGCTGCTCTCTGAGGCTTTGTGGTTCTTCGCCGGCTCGTACGAGGCTTTGCCGTCGTCTCGCGCCGCCTCCTGGTCAATCTCGTCCTACTTCACGACAAGGTTGAACTTGCTGAAGTAGCCGCTTTGCTTGTTGAGTTCATCAAAGGTTCCGTGGCAGGCGATCTTGCCGGTGCCCTCCAGTGCGATGACGTAGTCTGCCTTTGGCAGTACATGGACTATAAGTATGAGGTTAGAATCTGACCAGAGTAAGCGAGTTTTTCATGGCAGCAACAAACCGGCGTGAGAGTGACGAAGAGGACTCTGGTGTTTGGCTGTCTCAGGAGGCCAGAGGCGCCGAAAACGTTGTCGAAGATTCGGTTCTGCGTTTCAAAGTCGAGACCGCTGAACTCATCATCGAAGATGGCGATGTCGCGTCTTGAGTAGACGGCTCGGGCGACGGCCTATGCGAAATCTCGTGGGCCCCAATTCCCCAGTATGGAAACATATCATGCGTCGACACGTGCTGACTTATCACTTGTTGCTTCTGACTGCCGCTGAGTGCGACACCCTTGCTATTGATTATGACTTGATCCCCTTTGAAAAACATGGCAATGTCGTCATTGAGAGCACAGGCCTGGATGACAGTGACATACCAAGAGGCGTCGAAGTGAGAGAAGCTGGTGATGTTGCGGCGAAGGGTTTTGTTCGTCAACCAGGGGACTTGGTTGCAGGAAGCAATGCTGTTGGAAGATTGGGCAATAGTCCCCGTGGAAACAGGCGTCTCGCTCAAGATTGCCTTGAGCAAGCTTGACTTTCTGGAGGCACCGGGCCCGACGATCATGGTCAGCTTACCGTAAGGAATATCCAGCGTCACATCCGACAATGTTGGCTCCACATCTGCCTTCTAACTGAATTTGGCCTGTCGGATTTCAATGGTATATCCTGTGGCGGGCGTCGCCGTTATTGAGGGCTGCTTCTCCGTGTCTGGGGGATCGAAAGTCCGCTCAGCGATCCCTCTGCGGAGGAGGTGCTGGCTCGCTTTGTCGGGCACTGGCAGGCAGCTGCGTTGCCCGTGGTGTCCGGGGGCGGAAAAAAAGGCCTGGACATAAATCCTGTTGATTTTAGAAACATGATGCCTGTCTGCATAAATCAGGGTAATTGCAAACTACAGCATCTCCGCAAAACATGTCCTATTAGGTTCAGTGACTGCTTAGCGAGATTGTTTTCATAACACTACCTATAGCGATATTAAAGCAGTTAGGATAATCCTTTATTGAAAGGTAAGCTAAGCTTGCATTAATATTAGAAGCAAGATGCATGCAGTTATGCATAAAGAGAGACTGCATTATTTAAAGAGATTACTAGCTCTAGTAATTTTAAGGCCTACATTAGATAGGTCCTCTAGACAGACACTATAGATGGCCAACTTGTTTCTAACAAGATTCCCAGGCCTTCTAGGAAATAAGTACGCCGCTAAGTGGCTAGGCTGCTTAGCAGTGCGCAGCTAGTGTTACGACCCAACACGCATGACAAGGCCAGGGCCTGCCCCACAGGACCTACGGCGGCTACCACACCATATATGCAGAAGCAACGGACTTAGGATGACTCCTCTCGGGACGGAAAAAACTATGGACAAGTCACGTGACCACGATCACACGATAAGATAAGGAACGGACGCCCGTGAATAAGTGGGACGCATGATCGTGAATAAGTGGGACGAACGACCGTTCGGTGAACAGTCGGACAATAGTGAACAGGGACATCACAAAGGATATGTTCAGGAACGAGACTTGTATATAGTATGGACTTGAGCCGGGCTCAAGGACAGACTTCCATAGCTTCTTCAGCAATCAACTTCGTATCAGATCTTACGATCGCTTCCAGCTACTTTCACTGAGAACCCCTTCTGATAAGACTACGATTGATCACCGAAGCCTTACCTATCTTACGACTTACAGACATAGCTTCGGGGAAGCTATCCACGACTACGACACTGTTTACTTAGTACTCGCAGCCTAAACTTCTGCAAACATACTCACCACGACTAGCTGGCCGTAACAGCTAGTGTGCAGATGAATACATGTAAAAGATACTATAACGTGGTTGATAAGCTCGGCGATCAGACAAGCTCGGCGATCACGCAACCGCAACCACAGCACATTTCCAACTAATAAGCAACACCCAGGAAATCAATTGAATTTAAACTAATGAAGGTCCTCTTCCTTAGATATTTCTTCGACAAATTGACATGTTCGCGCATTATGACCGGTGTTCCCACAGACGCCACACCGCCGTTGGCCCGTCTCAGTCCTCGGTCGGCGACCACTACTCCGCCGCGTTTCCTCCTCAATCTGAGCTGTCGCCTCTCTCTGTGATTGAAGGTCCTCTGCCTCAGCTATAGTAAGACTTCCTCCTTGTTTGAGACGGGTTTTCTTAGCCCTCCTGCGTCGGCTAAGCAGGTTATTCTCCTCTCGAAGGATCTGGACCTCCGACCTTAATAAGGCAATCTGGTGCATAAATCCTCGCGCTCCCTTTGATAAATGCTCTACAGCTTCAATAATTGAAGTTGGGGAGCTATTCTGATGGCGGGAGATCCTCCTTTTAATGAGTTCAGACTGAGAAGATGCTTCTGTTGGGTTGTTTGGCGTCTGAGAAGTCCACGCAGG
Organism: Colletotrichum lini; assembly: GCA_034638275.1. Classification (NCBI taxonomy): domain Eukaryota; kingdom Fungi; phylum Ascomycota; class Sordariomycetes; order Glomerellales; family Glomerellaceae; genus Colletotrichum; species Colletotrichum lini. Next base: position 49,111 of record JAWQJV010000002.1, on the reverse strand, counting down.
GGGTGTTGTTGGGAGGGACCCTGGAGGTGTTGGAGTGTGTAACTTGACATCAAGCTTTGAAAGCACACTTTCTGCGCTTAGAGGGACAAGCCCTGCTCCTCTGAATCCTCCCTGAATGTTATTTTCCGTGATAGCTTGCGTGAAAGCCTTACGAAACGCAGGGAAGAAGTCTTCTTTCGCAATATGCGTATTACCCCGGCGTATCTTATCCTCAATTTGTCAACCGTATGCCGTCTTTAGTGGCCCAAAACACCCAACGTCCAAGGGCTGAAGCAAGTGAGACGAATGAGCCGGCATGCAGAGTGTGACGATATTGTTTTCCTTGCAATATATCTCAAAGTCGGCGGCGTGGTGACTTTCGTGCCCATCGACGATAAGGAGGCGATAACTACCACTTGCACGCAGTTTTGAATGCCGATCAAAGTGCCGTAGCCAATCTAGGCCTCTTTCGTTTGTTGTCCACCCATTTTCAGACGTTGCAATGACCCAGTCGCGTGGGAGACCGGTTTCAGTATACCAGGTGGAGAGGTGATATTGGCCTGCAACGATGATGTACGGCGGAACGCTGTAGCCTGACGAACTAATGGCCTGAACGACTGTAACCCATTCACGATTGCCAGGCTGCATCATTCTCGTATTTGACCGCCTTTCGGCACTAGTGACGACCATTCCAGATGCAATCTGGCCCATCATAAAACCAGTCTCGTCAAAGTTGTAGATGTCGGAGTCCACGATGCCGTATTTCGCGATTGTGTTCGCCACAAGGCGAAACCACGCGTTTATCGCGCCTGGATCCTCGCATTGGGCCCTCTTATAGTCGTACTTACGAAAAAAGCGCGTCCGAAGCTGTGGTTGTCGCTTGACGAAGTTTGAAGCCCAGCGCTTCCCAACTGGGGGTGCGTCGCGGTCGGCAAGCAGTCGATTAGCCATATCTTCCACACCACTGAGGCGAGGAGGAAACGATCGGGAATCCAGGTCTAGAATGTACTCAACTAGCTTCTCCTCTTCAAGCGCAGTCAAATTTCGTAGGCTAGGCAATACGTCGCGTCGTGACAGCTTTCCCTTAATTCAGTCGCGTAACGTTGAGTAGGGTACTGAGTAGATCCGGCATGCGGCTCTTATACTAAGATTTTTAGTTTGTTTGATTGCCTGGATAGCTAAGTTCAATTGAGCTTCTTTATTCATGAGGGACATTGCTGATGATGATGATGATGATGATGATATTTAACGTCCGGAGTATCGATGGACGTGCCGGGCGCAGTGCCGACATGGTCTATGCTAATCTAAGCTATGTTACAGGCCACCGTCTTCACCTAACGTTCCTGTTCGAAAGTCGGGCAGATTTCGGAAAAGAAATTGGTTGCCTCCATCCATTCGCACAGAAGAGAAGCTCCCTGCGTAGAGCCTAGCAGAACATCTATGCTTGCTTTCGCCATGCGTTGGCGGAGATGGCGAGGCCGCCTGCCCACGTTCGCTTGCATGATTTGCAGGGTTTTAGATGGCCGCGTTCTCCTCCTGTGTCTCATTTGCTGGGGTACAGTCCATCGCTTGTCGTTCATCGCGGGAGTGTCGGTGCGACTGCTGGGTTGCAGTTCTCCACGATCTTTCTCCCTCGGCTCGGATGGCCCGTAGCTGTGCCTTGTTCCTCCTCTGGACTACGCCCTTCACCACTTTGGGTTTGATAGGGCACATCGCATCAAAGGCGGCGTGGGGTCCGTTACACGACGGGCATTTAAAGGGGCAGTCACAGCCATCGTGACCCTCAGTGCCGCCGCAAGGTGCCCGATGTTGGTCGGTCGTGTGGGAAGGAGAGCTGCACTTGAGGCATCTCTTCCTTCTGGTACACGTTCGTTCGTTGTGAAAGCCGCCGCAGCGGTGGCATTGGGGAGACCTCTTCTCCTTCGGGAACTGCAGGTTCACAAACACGCTGGCCCCCATCAAACGGAGGCGTCTTGGTAGTTGCCTTACGGCTTCCGCCTTGAACCAGGCTGTCACCGTGCCTAGCCTTTCGGCTTCGTCTTTTCTGGAAAAGTATGCTTTTTCGGGCTTGAGTTTCGTCGTGGCCTGGATCTCTTCAAGGAGCTCCTCGGTCGTGATTTCCAGCTCAGTATTGGTGAGCAGGCAGTGTCTGGTGTAAGGGACGTTTGCGATATAGGCCCGGATCCAGGTGTCGCGCTGCTCGACCGCCTGTGCCTGGAGAAGGGCACCAATCTGTTCTCTGTTCTCTAGCAGGACTTTTGCCCCGTCTGCTGACGATGGTAGGAGTGCTAATCCTGTCTTGACATGGTCGATCCCCTTGAGGGCTTCTCGAGCTTGGGGACTTAGCTTTTCTCGAACGAAGATGTATATGTCGTAGGCTCTCTCGTTGCGGAGCGGGCTTTCAGGTGGCAGACGTGCGAAGATGCGAAGGTCTTTTGAAGCCGCCCGGTTTGCGGCTTGTTTTGCTGGCGTTGTTTCATGCAGTTGTCTGGTAAGCGGCTGGCTCGCCACCATCGCGTAGGACCGAACTTGGGGCGGCTGGTTCTGGGCTGTGTGTAAGGGATGCCCTTGGAAACTCAGGGCGGACTCGCTGGGTCCGGTGCTAACAGCATGCATGGACCTTGCTAGACCACGTTGGTGCCGGTCTGAACGCTGCTTCTCTTCCTGAAGCTCTTTCTCCAAGGATTCGATCTTCATCAAACAGTCTTTCAGGAACTGTTCCCTTTCGGCGTCCCGTCGTAGGAGATCCTGGATGAGGTTTGAGAGCTTGTTGATCTCGTCTTTAAGCTCCGCATTGTCTTGGTAGCTGACTTGCTCAACCACTCTGACCTTTGCGGTCGGTTTTCGGACACGTCCAGACCGTCGAGATGTACTGGCGTCCCCGTGAACCGTGATCGATGGCCCTGCGTCTAGAGAGACGGCCATGATGGTGAATTTCAGCTCGCGTGGGCTGAAGATGGGAAACGATAGTGTGAGGGACATTGCTGAGTATGGTGTGATGTGTATGTAAAGGTGAGAGGTTAGTTTGTCCGGTCGGGTGATCGCCGAGCTTGTCTGATCGCCGAGCTTATCAACCACGTTACTTACTTTACGTTTAATTAGCGTTGTTTGGCTTACCTAAGCTGCTTAGCAATAATAAGGGAGAACCTCTTTATTAATTATAAAAAGCTACTTTACAACCTTGTTAGGTCTAGCATTCTTAGATCTTTATTATTTCTAACAGCTTTTTGTTACGGTCAGATATCCGACAGTGGTGTTTCTGCTAACAGGTAGCTGAGGTCAGTACTCAATGAACAGTGCTGGGGTCTTGCTGGCTTGTTGGTAATCTTGTTGGTGAGGATGCGGTGATCAGTCGTATACTCGAAGCGTAGATAACTTTGTCTTTCACAACAGAAGGATAACCTAAGAGTCACTTATGGTAGAGTGAATCACGAAGTTGATTGCTGAAGAGCTATGGAAGGTAATCTATTCTATGTGGAATGAATGTCCTTATATCCTATTGTCCTGTTGTTGGATTACTTCTCGCTGTTGGTGATCCTTGGTGTTGGATCAGTTCAGTGGCTCACTGATCCTTGATGATGATGATGATGATATTTAACGTCCGGAGTATCGATGGACGTGCCGGGCGCAGTGCCGACATGGTCTATGCTAATCTAAGCTATGTTACAGGCCACCGTCTTCACCTAACGTTCCTGTTCGAAAGTCGGGCAGATTTCGGAAAAGAAATTGGTTGCCTCCATCCATTCGCACAGAAGAGAAGCTCCCTGCGTAGAGCCTAGCAGAACATCTATGCTTGCTTTCGCCATGCGTTGGCGGAGATGGCGAGGCGTGGCCTTCCGGCCGCGCTTACAGAAGTAAAAGTGTACTGGGCTTTTGCGCCGTCCGCAACTGCAGTTGAGCAGTGCGTCTTGGTGGTCAAATCTCTCGTGGTACGCTGCAAAGTCTCCGTGATGGGACCTTGCTGCATATAGCCTTCCCAGCAGATGCCGAGGAAGGTGAAGTTCGGGGGGCTTGGGATGAGGAACTATCCCAAGGTCGGCATACTGCCGAGGGCAGATTGACGGCCATCTCCTAGCGAAAGCTTGGAAAGCGACTGCTTTAGACTGCCGTTTCAAGTGCGCGAGTGTAGGCTGAGGCTGTGATTCTGGCATCTGTTTGCAGGCCTCCTTGGCTAGAGCGTCTGCTTCCTCGTTTCCCGGTATACCCGTGTGCCCGGGGCACCACCAAATGTACACCCTGCCAGAGATCGTCCAGCTTGCCCGTTCTCTCTGTGCCCAAGAGGCGCAGAGCCCACTAAAGGCCCTAAACCTGGCCTGGCTGCTTCCAGCGCTCTGGGAATAGAGTCCGGCTGCGACTGCGAGGTTGTCGAGGCAGATGTGAACATTGTCTGCCATCCGCGCCGTGGGAGACCTCATGGCTTCCAGTAGGCCCCGAAAAGCGGCTTGCGCTTCTGCGTCAGAGACCTCCGTCTGGTGACCGAGCGGTTCGGATCCTCGGAAGATCTGCCGTGTGGCCTGGTACCCTACCCAGCCTGCTCCGGCGGAGGTTCTGCTACCGTCCGTCGTTTGGGAACCGTCGGTATAGACTACGATGTCCCGCTTTGAAAACGTTCCCAGTCTGTCTGTGAACTCAAGTGCCAGTTCTTCCTTGGTCTTCCTAGGCTTGTGACCGACCATGCTGAGGGCCGTTTGCCAGTCCGTTAAGCGCTCCCAAGGTGGTAGTTCAAGCGGGTCGATGTATTCAGCGTTGTTATCTACGAGATTTGCCATTCGTCGGAGCCTTGAGTCTGGTCCTGGCTTTCCTCTGAGTCTCTTTCGGAGGGGGTGTCGCTCGTCAAGGCGATGGATCCTTGCGGAGGCTTTGTGAAGCTTTGCATCTAGCATCACCTCTGCTGGGGGCAGGGCAGCTTCGCGCTGCAGGATCGGTGCAGGCGTCGTCTTGTACACAGGAAGTGCAGCTCTAATAGCTTTGGCTTGCGTGGTGTCAAGTTGGCGGAGTAAGTCAACATACCCACTTTTGGAACACCCCCTCATTTGGAACACCTAAAAATGCCTCAACCCCACCACCAGCCTCCTACTTCCTCCAACTTCGAACTATCACAACAATTTCATACCTTATGCAAATAACCTCATTTTTTCAGAGGACCTTTATTCCTGCCTTATGGCCCAGTATACTGAGTATGAAGTCAATCAGGCAATCCAGGCTGTTTCAGACGGCCAAAGCCTAAGGAAGGCAGCCCGCGAATATGGCATCCCAATTACCACCCTCCACAACCGTCTCACAGGCACCCAGGCAAGGGCAGCAGCATTTTCAGACCTTCAGAGGCTTTCCCCTGACCAGGAGGCTAAGTTGGCTGAATGGGTGCGAATCCAGCATGCCCTTGGTGTTGCCCCAACCCATCAACAAGTGAGGGCATTTGCAGAACGAATCCTCTGTGCTATGGGGGACAAGGAGCCTATAGGAAAGGGCTGGATCCATGCCTTTCTAAAGAGAAACCCATCTATCAAGGTCCAGAGAAGTCGCCTTATTGACTCTAGACGTGTTAATGGAGCATCTACTGAGGTTATCAGGGACTGGTTCAAACTCCTTGCCATACCAGAGGTTAAGGGCATTAAACCATCCAATAGATACAACATGGATGAGACTGGTATCCTTGAGGGCCAGGGATCTAATGGGCTGGTGCTGGGCATGTCTGAGACGAAGTCTGTACGCAAGAAACAGCCTGGATCAAGGGCATGGGTATCCATCATCGAATGCATCTCTGCCCTGGGCTATGCCCTTGATCCCCTTATTATATATAAGGGCAAGACAGTCCAGCAGCAGTGGTTTCCTCTAGACCTTAGCCCTTATGAAGGATGGCAGTTCACTGCAACAGAGAATGGATGGACTACAGACGACACTGCAGTTGAATGGCTGCAGAAGGTCTTCATCCCTCAGACTATCCCTCAGACTGCCTCCCAGGGCAAGGAGGGCCAGGAGGGCAAGGAGGAGGCTAGACTGCTGGTTGTTGATGGCCATGGGAGTCACACAACGACGGACTTTATGTGGCTCTGCTATATTAATAACATCCATCTATTGTTCCTACCACCACATACCTCCCATGTGCTCCAGCCACTTGACCAGTCAGTCTTCAGCCCTGTAAAGGCAGCCTATAGGAAGGAGCTTGGATACCTTAGTCAGTGGAATGACTCTACTATTGTAGGCAAAAGGAACTTCATAGGCTGTTATCAGAAGGCTCGTACTGCAGGTATGACGATGCAGAACATCAGAAGTGGTTGGAAATGGACAGGGTTATGGCCTGTCTCTATGGCGAAGCCTCTAATGAGCTCCCTACTGCTCCCATCAACACCAGCAGCATCAGGATCATCTGATCAGGTCAGCAAAGGGCAGTCTGGAGGCAAGGAAGCTGAAGGATGGGTATCTGCGTCATCTGCAGTGGCATGGTCGACGCCAAGGAAGATGAAGGATCTGGCTGGGCAGTTGAAGCTATTCACAGAGCTAGAGAATGATGCCTTCACTCAACGCCTTCTATTCAGGAAGGTGAAAAAAGGCTTCAGCGAGCAGGCCTATGAGCTGGCTACTGCCCAGCATAAGCTGGAGCTCCTGCAGGCCCAAGTCACCAATACTGCAGCAAGGAAAAGAAGGACAGTCCAGATCGACCCAAACACCAAGTTCGCCAATATTGAGGACATCCAGAAGGCTCAGATTGAGGCTGGCGAAAAAGAGGATATCACAGATGAATCCAGCGACTCTGATACCCCTAGTGAAGCTGAAAGCTGTATTGTGGTGGCATCTAGGCCTAGTCAATAATTAATTGAAGATGGTGGTGATGTTGGGGATAGCTTCATTCTGGGTGTTCCAAATGAGGGGGTGTTCCAAAAGTGGGTATGTTGACTTACTAAGGACGACTTCTTTCCTGCCTTTAAGGCAGCCTTTTTCACTTCAATGGGTGAAGAAAACGTACGAGCTGGCTTTAGACAGGCTGGCCTTATCCCTTTCAACCCAGAAGTAGTTATTTCCCGCCTGGATTTCAAGCCAAAGACGCCAACACCATCCAACTCACGCCCAAGCAGCCAGGGCTCCTGGGACCCAAAGACACCAACTACAGCACATGACGCCGTACGAAGCTCTGCATCACTTAAGAAAAGGATTACCAGTCATCAATATAGCTCACCAACCCATTTGTACGAAGTAGTTGACTTGCAGGCCAAAGGTATTAGCAAGTTAGCACACAAACTAGCTCTTGTTGAAGCTGAGTGCCGTGGGCTTCGTACGGCAAATGAGATACTAAGCAAGCGTCGGAGGGCTAAAAAAACCCAACTGCGTCTTGGAGGGTCCCTTAATGCAGCTGAAGCAGAGGCAATCCGGGTAGAGAAGGGGGTTGTTGATGCTGGAGGCGAAAATACACGTCAGGAGGGGGCTCGTACGGAGGGGGGTGAATTGCGCGGTCGGCGATGTGGCAATTGCGGAAAGACTGGACATAACGTACGAACATGTCAGGTAGTATGGGAGACCTCTGAAGAAGAGGATGATGAGTAGTTTTAATTGATTTCGTACGATGCTGCTTGATTGACTTATATAAATGGCTGGAGGGTAGGTAGAGGTGGGCCACTTGCTATGATGGGCCACTTGCTATGCATGTACGTTAACGTGGCTGATAAGCGAGTCGATCAGACAAGCGAGTCGATCACCCAACCACGACTACATTACAAACCCAAGAAGACATCAATATCAACACCACTAAATCAATTAACGCTACTAAGAATTCTCTTCCTCAGTCGTTTCTACATCAAACTGACACGTTCGCGCATTGTGTCCTGTGTTTCCGCACACGCCACACCGTCGTTGACCCGATTCAGTCCTTGGCTTACGACCACTCCTCCGACGCGTTTCCTCATAAACCTGTGCTGTTGCGTCCCTCTGCGACTGTATATCCTCTGCATCAGCTACAGTAAGACTTCCTCCTTGCTGGAGACGCGTTTTCTTAGCTCTCCGACGTCGGCTTAGTGTGCTGTTTTCCTCTCGAAGAGTTTTGTTCTCCGCCCTCAGGAATGCATTCTCATGCATTATTCCTAGTGTTCCTTTAAGAATATAGTCAACGTCGTTATTGATAGGTGTTGGGGAGCTATTTTGATGACGGGCAATTCGATCCTTGATCAGTGTTGACTGAGAAGTTGCTTCTGTTGGGTTGTTTGGTGTCCTGGAAACCCAAGGGAGCGGTGTTGTTGGAAGTGATCCTGGAGGCGTTGGAGTGTGTAACTTGACGTCCAGCTTTGATAATACACTTTCTGCACTCAGAGGGACAAGCCCGGAGCCTCTGAAACCTCCCTGGATATTCTTTCCCGTAAGTGCTTGTGTAAAGGCCTCACGAAACGCTGGAAAGAAGTCTTCCTTCGTAATATGGGTTACACCTCGCCGCATCTTTTCCTCAATTTGTCGACCGTACGCCGTTTTGAGAGGCCCAAAGCATCCTACATCTAAGGGCTGAAGTAGATGAGATGAATGAGCTGGCATACAGAGTGGGACGATGTTGTTTTCCTGACAATATAGCTCGAAACCTGCAGAGTGGTGGCTTTCATGCCCATCAACGATAAGGAGGCGATGAGGACCTCTTGCACGTGGCTTTGAATGACGATCGAAGTGTTTGACCCAATTTAGGCCTATCTCGTTTGTTGTCCATCCGTTTTCAGATGTTGCGATAACCCAGTCGTGTGGGAGATCTGTTTCAGTGTACCAGGTTGAGAGGTGATAATGGCCTGCAACGATGATGTATGGCGGGACGCTGTAGCCTGACGAACTTATGGCTTGGATAACTGTAACCCATTCCCGATTACCAGGCTGCACCATTTTCGTGTTTGAACGCCTTTCGGCACTCGTTACAACCATTCCGGATGCAATCTGGCCCATCATAAAGCCAGTCTCGTCAAAGTTGTAGATATTAGACGCGTTGATGCCGTATTTCGCGATTGTGTTCTTCACAAGGTCGAACCAACTGCGAATAACCTCTGGATCTTCGCATTGGGCTCTCTTATAGTCATACTTGCGAAAAAAACGCGTCTGAAGCTGTGGTTGTCGTTTGATGAAGTTCGACGCCTAGCGCTTCCCAACCGGTCGCGCGCCACGGTCGGCAAGCAGGTGATTGGCCATTTCTTCAACACCACTGATCCGGGGAGGAAACGATCGGGCATCTAGGTCAAGAATGTACTTAACTAGCTTCTCTTCTTCAAGCAGCGTCAAATTCCGTGATTTCGGCATGATGTCGCGTCGCGAAGGTTTTCCATTAAGTCGGTCGCGTAATGTTGTGAAGGGTACTGAATAGATCTGTGCTGCAGCTTGAATACTAAGATTTGGAGTGTTTTTAATCGCTTGAACCGCTAGGATCAATTGCGCTTCTTTGTTTGATGACGACATTCTTTATGGTCGATGGACGTGTGTTGAAAGCGGGAAGATGGTATGATCGCGGTTGGGTGATCGACTCGCTTGTCTGATCGACTCGCTTATCAGCCACGTTATGCTTATTAAGTTTATATATATATACCTAATAGTAACTAAAAATCTAATTGCTGCATATAGACGCTTTAGAGTCCTCTTGCTATAAGTATAAGAGCTTATAACCTTATAGGTAACTTCTTTCTATATCTTAAAAAGCGCTTTTAAGTAGGTATCTTACTAGCTAAAAGTATAATATAAGAAGAGGGGGTAAGTTTTTCTAGTAGGTACTACATAAAGTAGCTGCTTTAGTAATAGTCCTTATATTATTACCATACCTACAAGCATGTTTAGTAGAGTATATAAAAAGCCTCTTACTATCTACCTTTAACTGCTTCTAACCTAAAGGCTATATAACTACAGGCTGTTAAAGCCCTATCTTATTGTTACGGTCGGCTTTCCGTGGTAGTGTCTATTAGCAGAAGCTGAGGCAACGAAGCTGGGGAACAGTGCTGTAAGTCGTGCTGAAAGGTTCAGGTCTTCAGAGGATACGGTGATCAGTCGTATACTCAACAAGGGGTTGTAACGTTGGTCACTAGTGAAGGGTGCCGAGAGTATCCGAGGGGATAATCACAAAGTTGATTGCTGAAGAGCTATGGAAGTCTGTCCTTGAGTCCGTTCCAGTCCATCCTATATACAAGTCTGGTTTCCCTGTTCCTCAGGGCGTCCGTATGTATGTCGTACGGGTGCCGTATCCTTGGCATACGGGATCCGTATCTCAAATGTACGGATCTAATCTTATCATATCTTCACGTGACTTGTACCATAGTTCTTCCATTCCGGGGGAGTCATCCGTCCGTCCCTGTTTCTTGTCCACCTTCTCCTGTAAAAACTTTTTCTTGGCACCCAGTGTTAAGAATTTTTAGGTTTTTGCAGGGCTTCGGCCCGTACCCCTAACGGGTCTTATCATCCCCGTCTTCACTTTCGGACTCGTCTCTCAACACCACCACAGCACCCCTCCCCTTCAATCCTCTCACAACACCAAACACGACGAGACCTCCCCCGAAAGTGAAGTAGGGCGAGAGTTCAGAAGCTTTGAAGGTCACTCTCGCCCTCGCCGATCCGCGCGTCCGCTAGCCTGCGGCGCGCTGTGCCCGCCGCGTGCGGGCCACCACTCCAACAAGGGCTCGAATTGCCCTTGTCCACACAATAAAGCCCCGGCACAAAAGTCAGGACATTTTCTGTCTCCGTGCCAGACCTTCTGTCTGGAAGGTCTTGAACACTTTCGCTCCTGCCAGAGCCTGACTAGTTCAGGCAGTAACGGAGAGCGATTGTTGCGGGCTCCTGTATCGCCATCGGCTGGGAGCCGACTTGCTGTATGCCTTCTTTGCTTCGCTCCAATCAAAGTGGAGAGGAGAAAGGCGTAGAACCACATTACGACCGGCCGTGCTAGGTTTTTCCCCCTTGTGGTTTTTCCTAGCACTATCCGAACTACTTTCCTTGTGGATGAAGCGACCCGGGAAAAGGATGACGGATAAGAGAATTCTGGTCAGGTGAGAAGATCCGCTTCAACTTGGAGCGGTTTGAACAGGAGCGTTAGGTGAAGACGTAGCCCTGTAACATAGTTTAGATTAGCATAGACCATGTCGGCATTGCGCCCGGCACGTCTCTTGTCGCTCGAGACGTTAAATTTACCAACCAACCAACAACCTGTTTCTTGTCCTTACAAAGGCTGTGCCGCCCGCGTCCTGTTGGTCGGGTGGGGCTCTCACTGCCTGTAGCTTGTCGGGTCGTAACATCAGGTCTCCCCTCTCAAGGTCTTGTCCTCAAGACCACATAAGTAGGTGGAGTCTCCCAGGTTGGGGAGTCGTCAATCCTGCGTCCTTGCTTATCATGATGCTGACAATATGACAGGTCGCGTCAAAAAGTCAAAGGACTCCAAATCAGCACTTCGTTCAGCGTGCGACGACGTCTTCGATCGCTTTGGTTCTTCCGATACCATGCCTTGTACTCGATGCTTCCGCGCAAAGTGTCCTTGTCGGATTGCGGAGGGCTCGAAGGTCTGTCAAGGTTGTAAGAACCTGAAGCGCACTTGTGATGGTATGGCGGTGGCGTCGAGTCGTGAGTTCTCTGTCGTGATTTTTCTTTGGTGGTGTGCTAACGCGGGTAGTGCAACGCCTGAGTGATCAGCGTCAAGAATGGGAGGAGAAGGAGGAGCAAGCGAGTGATGCTCTCCTGGAGCTTCATGAGAAGCTGGCGCGTGTTCAGGCCGAAGTGGCTGAAGCGGCTGGTCGTTTGGCGAGAATTCGTACCATTCGCAAGAAAGTTAAGGAGCGTCATGTCGAGACATTTTCTCGGGGTTTGCGGGAGCTGGAAGATGATGACTTGCTTTCCGCTTTGGATGCTCATGAGCAAGGTGTCGTGAGTGACCTTCAGTTTATTGGGGTTCCTAACGAGGTCGATTGGCCGTCCTTCGGGATTGGCGAGGAGTTTGCGGACTTGGGTTCTCTGGTCCCGGGGCAGCCTGAGAGTCGGAGTACTCCTGTAGGAGCTTCTGGGAGTTCCGGAGGTTCTTGACTGGTTCCCATGAGTTATCTTCGTGTCCGTAGCCTTTCCACTTGATGAGGTATTGTTTTTGTCCGTCCTCTGTACGGTGATCGATGATTCGTTCGACTTCGTATTCTGGTTCGTTGGGTTCGACGATGATGCAGTCTTCGGTGTGTGATCCGCGTGGTGCTGGTTCGAGAAGTGCGATGTGAAAGACTGGGTGGATCTTCATCGTGTCGGGTAGCTTAAGTTTGTAGTTGACTGTTGAAACCTTTTGGATGACTTCGAAAGGTCCGAGTTTTTTGTAGTCCAACTTGTCGCTTGGTCGCTTGGTCTTGATGTTTCGCCGTATGAGATAGGCGCTATCTCCCTCTTCTAAGGATGGTCCTCCAATCCTTGAAGTGTTGGCGTATTTCTTCATTCTGTTCCTGACGAATTCCAAATCTTTGGAAACGTTGTCTTGGATTTCACGCATTTTGTTGATGTCCGCCACGGCTTTCAGGGCCCGTGGTCCTTCGCGTGGTTCTCCGTGTGCTGTAGGTTCGAATCCGTAGTTCAGGTAGAATGGGGAGTGGAGAGTGCTTTCTCCGACTGCGCTGTTGTAGGCGAACTGGGCTGTAGGTAACAGTGGTACCCAGTTATCTTGGTCGTAGTTGACATAGCATCGTAGATACTGTTCCAGTATCTGGTTGATTCGTTCGGTCTGACCATCGGTCTGTGGGTGGAAAGAGGTCGACAGTTTGTGGTCTGCACCAAGTTGCGAAATCAGTGATTTCCAAAACTTCGAAGTGAACAGCTTGTCTCTGTCTGACACAATTTCGTTGGGTAGTCCGTGGTTGCTGACGATGTATTTCAAAAATGTGTACGCAAGGTCTTCTGCTGTACTTGCTTCCAGGTATGGGATGAAGTAAGCGTATTTGGTAAGTCGGTCGACTATGACCAATACACTGTCGTAATAGACCTTCGTAAGTGGTTCTCTTGACTTTGGTAGTTTGACGATAAAGTCCAAAGAGATTGAGTGCCATGCTGCTGGAGGTGCTGGCAGTGGCTGAATTAGTCCGTAGGGCTTGTGCGGGCTGTTCTTGCTTTTCTTGCAGAGGTCGCAATCCCGGATTGCGTCTGCTACGTCTTGTCGCGTTACTCGCTGGTCGTGGTGTTGTCGAATTCGTTTCCAGGTCTTGGTAACTCCTTGGTGTCCGTGTGCTCGAGCACTGTGAATCTCTTTGATCATCTCATGCGTCATTTTGTTGGTCGTGCCAACCATGACTCGTCTGGCGATCATGAGGAGTTTCTGTGCTGGAACAAGGTCTCCATTTTTGTCTGTCTTGAGGATGACTTGTGTTTCCTCTGGGACGGGAACTTCGTGATCCGTCCTTCTGCTGAGGGCGTCGGCTCTGCCGTTGTCGGTTCCTTTCCTGTAGATGATTCGGAAGTTGTATTCCGAAAGGAATTCTGACCATCTGATTTGTCGTTTGTTCAGGTTCTTGGATGTTGTGAAGTGTGCGAGGTTCTTGTGATCCGTGTACACGAGGACTTCGTGTTTCGTGCCAGATAATTGTGGTCTCCATTCATGGAATGCTTCGATGATTGCCATGAGTTCTTTGTCGTGGATCTGGTAGTTCAGTTCTGGTCCGTGGAATGCTTTGGAGAAGAAGGCACAAGGGTGTAATCTTCCTTCTTCGTCGCGTTGACCAAGTTGTCCGCCCATGGCGAAGTCGGAGGCGTCGACTTCGATTTCGAAAGGTTTGTCTGGGTCGGGGATTCGAGTGACAGGTTCTGAGCTAACATGTTGCTTGACTTTCTCGAATGCGTCGTTGCATTCTTTGGTCCATTCGAACGGGGTGTCTTTTCGTGTGAGGTTTTGGATGCACTGCACGCTTCCTGCGTAACTTTTGAGGAATCGCCGGTAGAAGTTGACGAATCCTAGGAACGACTGGACGTCCTTGACGTTCTGAGGTGTAGGCCAGTCCCTGACTGCCTGTACTTTCTTCGCTTCCATCTCGATTTGTCCTGGGGTGATGGTGTATCCTAGGAAATCGACTCTTTGGGTGTGGAATTCGCATTTTTCGGCTTCTACCAATAGCTTGGCTTCTTGGAGTTTCTGAAGGACTTGGTGTACGTGTTCCTTGTGTAGCTCCAGGGTAGGTGAGAAGATGAGGATGTCGTCGAGGTAGACGACAACGAATATGTCGATGAATTCGCTGAGGACGTGGTTGATCATTGTCTGAAAGGTGGCGGGTGCGTTGGTGAGTCCGAAAGGCATGACGAGGTACTCAAAAAGTCCTTTGCGTGTTCGGAACGCTGTTTTCCATTCTTCGCCTTCCTTCATTCTAATCAAGTTGTAGGCTCCTTTGAGGTCGAGGGCCGTGAACCAGTTTGCTCCATGCAACAAATCTCGAAGTTCTGAGATGAGTGGTAGTGGGTAACAATTCTTCTTCGTGATGCTGTTGAGCTGTCGGTAGTCAACGCATAGTCGTAGTTTGCCATTCTTCTTTGGCACAAACAGGATAGGATATCCTGCGGATGACTCAGAGGGTCTGATGTATCCCTTCTTGAGGTTCTCGTCGAGGTACTTGTCGAGTGCCTCACGTTCTGTTTCGTTGAGTCCATATATCGGATGGAACTTCGGGTGGGAGCCTTCGATGAGGGGGATCTCGTGATCGTAAGGTCCGTGTTCTGGCAAACCTGTTTCTAACTCCGGGGCAAACAGTTTTTTGTACTTCCGGTACTCCTCTGGAATAGCTAGGAGTGGATCTGATCCTTGATCTGATGCTGCCGGGGCCACCGTCTTGGAAGGCCGTATCTCCCGGAGATAGGCTACGTATCGGATTCGTTGTATAGTGTCGTCAAGAGGTGCTCTAGAGGATTCGTTTGAGGCCTGGCTCTTGCAGTGCTGCTCAGTGACTGAATCTCACCATTGGAGTTGGCCGGTTCTCCAATCTATTCGTGGGTTGTGCTTTCGTAACCATGTGATTCCTAGGATGACATCGATGTCTCCCATTTCTGTGATGTCGAATTGGAGTTCTTCTTTCTGGTCATGAACTTGCAAAGGGAGGTGCACTGTCTCCAAAACAATGAGTCCGCCACCGTACTCGACTTGTTCTCCTTCGACCGTCCGTAACGCGTACGGGCGTTCTTTCTTCTGCCATGGTATCTGTCGTTCATTCACCAGTCTGGGTGAGATGAAGTTTCCTTGAGCGCCGCTGTCGATGATTGCGCGCGTCCGTTGTCCTTGGATCTCGATGTCCAGGTCGAAATGTGCTGCGTCGTAGGTTGCACATAGGGTCTTATGGGTTGTCGCCGTACGTTGCCCTTCTGTCGTAGGCGTCATTAGTTTTTTGCCGGTTGGGCTTCTCCCTTCTGCGCCTTCCGCCAGGCTCTTGCCTTGGCTTTGGAGTGGATGAGGCATTCGTCGTGTTTGCATTCTCGCCATCCCTTGTCGTCGTTGTAGCACGACATGGGGTATTCGGGGTCCGGAGCAAAGGTTGCAATGTTTCCTTCCTCGTAATATCGCATTGTCCAGAATGGGAGTTGTTTGTTGAGGTAGACATCCTGAATGGGTTCTTCAGTGTATCGTCGAGGGTAGAAGTAGAACTCCTTCTTGCCCTTCTTGTGTCTTTTGCAGTTGTCGTCCAGGCATTCGGCCCAAAAGAGGTCTTCGTGGTCCTCATGGTTGGGGTTCAGCAGCGGGTGGTCTCCTGGTACGAGTGGCGTAGGTGGATGGTTTTTCCTGTACGCTGTCCCATGGAACTGGACTGACTGGTTGTCATCCTTGGGGTGGATGATCTGGTATTTTGGTCGTTTCGGGAGTTCCGGGCTTTCTTCTTCGGAGCTGGATGCAATGTAGGTTTCGTAGTACTGACTAGGTGTGATCCTGTAGTCGGGTGTTTCTTCAGAGTCGTAATCTAAGCCGTCTGGCCCTTCCGGGTGGTCGCTTGCAGCGCGTTCGTACGCTTTTCTCTGCTGGGGGGTCCAGGTTCGTGGGTCTCGAGGGTCGTCTGCTGCGACTTGGTTGAGCGTGGTGATCTCGATTCCTCCTCCTGGTGTTACTAGTCCTTGGAGTGCAGGTCTCTTGACTTCTTCGAGTTGTCCTGTCTGGAGCATTCCGTCGAGTTGCTCGTTGATTTTGCGTGTGAGCTTCTGACTGGGGCCCCTCCGCATCATCGCGAGGGTCTTTGGTTGTTCTTGGGGTTCTTTTTTCCTTTCGAGGTTGTCGTCCTTCTTGGTTTCTTTTCTGGCCTTGGGGATCCTTTGGTAAGCTGCAATCCCGCAGGCTTGCCGAAGGATGTCGACACATTGTCGTTGGTGTTCTTCAGGGGTTTTGCATATCCCTGTCTTTTCGTAGCCTGACCGGGTCATAGCTAGAGTTCTGGGGGCTTTCGGATACCATCCGGATTGTTCCTTGCCGTCTTGATGGGTCAAGCAGTTGTCGTCGTAGCAGGCGGTCCATGAGAGTGAAGCGTGAGGGGTGTCTTTGCTGGCAATGTTGATTTGTCGACCTTTCTCGGGTACTGGTTGGAATCGCTGCTTTTTGGGTTGTCGGCATTCTCTAGCCATGTGTCCTGGCTTGTCGCAGTTGTAGCACTTGAAGTCCCGTGTCTTGTTGTCTTTCTGGGCCACGCTGAGGTCCATAGGGCCACTGTGGTGTCCATAGGCGGTGCTGTTGCGATTCTGGTTGTTCTGCCAGTAGTTTCCTTTAGGGCGCTCGGCTTGTCCGTTGCGCTGAGGGTGATTTTGCTGAAATCGTTGTTGGGGTTGCCATTGGTACTTCTTGGCTGAGTTGGCCGGGGCTCGCTTTTCGCCTTTCTCTTTGCGTCGTTCGTAGAGGCGGTTGTCAATCTTGATAGCGAGTTCGGCGTACTGGAGGAAGTCTTCCGGGCGATCGAGCTTGACAATCTCGTCCTTGACTTCATCCTTCAAGTTGCTGTAGAACATGAAGATCTTGGTGTCTTCAGTGAGCTTGAGCTGGGCGCAGAGTCTTCTGAATTCTGCGGCGTAGGCAGTGGCAGACTTGGTCTGGCGTAAGTGAGCCAAGTCTCTTTCTGCTTGTCGTGATCCGTCGGGATCCTGGAATAGGGATTTCAGGGCGTCTTCGAATCCCTGGAAGTTGGCGAATATGTCCCTAACTTCGCTGGAACAATGGTCGAGGGTCTCATTGTTGAGGTATTCTTCAAGGAAGGGCTCGAACCACTGAAGGGCTCGTCCTCGCAGGAAGGTTGCGGCGTGAATGACTTTCTCAGTTCCGTTGCGAAAGTTTCCTTGATGGAAATTCTGATAGTTCTTGACTTGGATGAGGAATCCCTTGAGTAGTCCTGGGGTTCCGTCATAAGTGATGGGAGAGTTGAGCTTGAGTTTCTCTCGTCCGTCCATGGGGGTTTGGATGATGCTGGCGGCCGCTCGGAGGGTGTGAACCTCTTGTTGGAGCTTGTTGGCGAGCTGGTTCTTGTTTTCGAGCTCTGTCACGGCGTCGTTGAACATGGCCTGCATCTGCGCGATGTCGTTGTTGTTCTTGTCGATGCGTTTCTGGAGGTTTCCGTAGACTTTCTTGGTGAAGTCGAGTTCTTCGTCGGAATCCTCGGCCTCCTTCATTTCCTCGTCCAGGAATCGAGAAGGTTGCTTGCCTGAGGAGGCGCTGGATCCTGGGGTAGGAGTCTTGGGAGCATTGGGTCGTGCGGCCATGGTGTTGTTACTGTTCGTTAGCTTCGTAGGGTCAACTTACTGAACAGGAGCAATCAAAGTGTTACGGTCGGCTTTCCGTGGTAGTGTCTATTAGCAGAAGCTGAGGCAACGAAGCTGGGGAACAGTGCTGTAAGTCGTGCTGAAAGGTTCAGGTCTTCAGAGGATACGGTGATCAGTCGTATACTCAACAAGGGGTTGTAACGTTGGTCACTAGTGAAGGGTGCCGAGAGTATCCGAGGGGATAATCACAAAGTTGATTGCTGAAGAGCTATGGAAGTCTGTCCTTGAGTCCGTTCCAGTCCATCCTATATACAAGTCTGGTTTCCCTGTTCCTCAGGGCGTCCGTATGTATGTCGTACGGGTGCCGTATCCTTGGCATACGGGATCCGTATCTCAAATGTACGGATCTAATCTTATCATATCTTCACGTGACTTGTACCATAGTTCTTCCATTCCGGGGGAGTCATCCGTCCGTCCTCTGTTTCTTGTCCTTACAAAGGCTGTGCCGCCCGCGTCCTGTTGGTCGGGTGGGGCTCTCACTGCCTGTAGCTTGTCGTGCCTGTAGCTTGTCGGGTCGTAACACTTATACGCTTTTAGATTATCTACTATGCTATTAAAGCATTTAATTATAGGTTAATCTATACTTACTGCTAGGTTTAGGTAGCTAGCCTGCTTTAGCAGTATATAAGTGCTATCTATTAATTATTATATAGTCTTATGTATACATCCTACTAGAAATGCAGCCTTAAGAGGCTTATGTAACAGCTTTAGCTACATCTTATATTTTTAGTATATACATCCTGCTAGAAACGCTGCCTTAAAGGACTTATATAACAGCTTTAGCTACATCTTATATATAGGAATAGTATTATTGCTATCTATAGGTAGATAAGATCTTCCTTCTTACCCTCTTACGTCTAGTGTAGTTATAAGTATAGTAAAGAAAGATACTCTTAAAGGCGTAGTTAGAGGAGTTATAAGTTAGAATCTTACTTTAGTATGCAGTGCTAGCTTAAAGGGCCTATTAGGGCAGCCTTCTTGTAGGCCTTTTGTTACGACCCGTTGGACATAACAGGACCAGGGGACGCCCCACAGGGCACCTGGCGGTTACAAACAAGTTATATGCAGCCAGACACGGGAAACAGGGTGACTCCTCCGGGAACGGAAGAACTATGGTACGAGTCACGTGGAGATAAGATTATGCATGAGCGCTGCCTCTTGGCAGTGAGCGTTCATCCTTGGCAATGAGCGCTCATGATCGACAATGAGCGCTCACCACCAACCAGGACCGATCATGGCCACCAAGGAAGACCACGGCGGGACTTGTATATAGGATGGACTTGGACGCACTCAAGGACAGACTTCCATAGCTCTTCAGCAATCAACTTTGTGATTATCCCCTCGGATACTCTCGGCACCCTTCACTAGTGACCAACGTTACAAGCCCCCTTGTTGAGTATACGACTGATCACCGTATCCTCTGAAGACCTGATCCTTTCAGCACGACTTACAGCACTGTTCGATAGCATCGTTGCCTCAGCTTCTGCTAATAGACACTACCACGGAAAGCCGACCGTAACACCTTTATTAAGGTTAGGGCTGCCTTAAGTTACCCCCTTAGCTTGCTTAGTATGTTCTATAATCTTATCTACTTCTTTATTAGCTGTATATATAAAGCTTATCTTATATACTTCTTTACGTATAAGGCAGTTAATAGTCTATTGTATTTTATTAAAATCTAACTCTTATATACTTTTAGTAAAGCCTTTAAGATTGCTATTAAAAATAGCGCCTTTATTAAAGATAACATTATGCATTATAAATACTTTACTATAAAGGGGGTTTTATATATAAAAAGAGTTGCTAAAGCTATAGCTAATAAGGTAACTAATCTAAGTATATAAGGTAAGCCTTTACCTACGCTATTTATATAGCTAGGCATCTATAGTAAGTATATACGCTTTGCAGCTGTATACCTAAAGGTGTAAAAGGTTAGGCCTTACGTAGGGAGCCTTTTCTTTAATTTAGAAGTGCTTATACTACAGTTAGTATAAGGTCTTCTAGCTGCAGGCTGCCTGCAGTATGCAGTTATAAAGGTAAGTTGCTGCAGTATACACCTTAGGCTAAAGGATGTCTAGAAGGCTTACGTTAATTACTATACTGTATACCCTTTACTCTATAGCAGCAGTAATGCATTCTGCAGCTTTATTTTACGCTTAGGTATTTAAAGCACTTACCTTAAGGTATATACTACATGCTTTAAGGTTTATAATAATTTTATAGTAGTAAAAAAGCTTATTATCTATCTTAATAACCTTTATATAGCAGTTGTATTAGGTATAAAGAAGTATAAAGAAGTCTTTAATTATTATAAGCAGTACATCTATAACGTGTTTGATAAGCGAGCTGGACAGACAAGCGAGCTGGACACAAAACCACCACCATATCGCGAATGCGACCATAACGGAACAACAAAAAGGTTAAATCAATTCAAACTACTCAGAATCCTCTTCTATAGACATTTCTTCATCAAACTGACACGTTCGTGCATTGTGTCCAGTGTTTCCGCAGATGCCACACCGCCGTTGACCTGTTTCTGTCCTCAGTCTGCGACCACTACTCCGACGCGTTTCCTCTTGTACCTGGGCTGTCGCCTCTCTCTGGGACTGGATATCCTGTGCCTCAGATACAGTAAGACTTCCTCCTTGTCTAAGACGTGTTTTTTTGGTTCTTTTACGTCGGTTAAGTAGACCATTCTCCTCTTCAAGGCTCTTAACCCTAGCTCTCAACATTGCATTCTCATGCGCAAATTCTAGTGCTCCTTTTAGAATATGCTCAGTAGCTGTACATCCATGTGTCGGAGAGCTATCTGGATGATTAAGGAACCGATCCTTAAGTAGAGTTCCTTGAGAACTTAACTCTGCAGTGGTGTGTGGTGTCTGGGAAGTCCAAGCTGGTGGTGTTGTTGGGAGGGAACCTGGAGGTGAAGGAGTATGTAATTTGACGGCTCCCAATAGGCTCACGGGTACCCGTGCGTGTAAAATTCCACGGGTCCCCGTGGAAATGACTAAGCAAGCTGTTTTCCGTCGCACGTCGACGAACGCGTCTCGCGTTCGACGCACTCTACACGTTTCTCTACATGTGGTAACTCGGTCATAAAATTCTGAAAAGCATGGAAACAGCCCCAGGAAATCCAGCACTCGTATTTTTGGACGACTGTCTACCTCCTGAAAGCGATTACGAATCACGCGATGACCTCATACTGTCAATTAACAACTGGGCGGCAGCAAGGGGATACGCCTTCACGACCGGGAGATCGACCAAAGAGAAAAGTGGACGACGGACGATTACATATTCGTGCGATCGGTCATGCCAGCCTCCAAGCAAAACAACAGCGCGCCAAAGACGAACCACGAGTAGGGGAACCGGTTGTCAGTTTTCCGTGCTTGCCAAGGAATCTTTGGATAAAAGCACGTGGAGTTTGAGACACCGACCCGACAAACGATTTTCTTCTCATAATCATCCCCCAAGCCAGCATCCGTCTGCTCACCCAACGCATCGCAAGCTGACAGAGGAGGAATTTGCGAAAGTAGCTGGCCTTTCAAATGCTGGCGTAGCGCCCAGGGATATCCGGACATACATACGACAAACGACAAACTCTGTAGCAACCCAACAGGATATCTACAACCATATTGCAGCCGTCAAACGAGATATTCGTGGAGGGCAGACCTCGATCCATGCACTTGCCAATCAACTTGACGAGGAAGGCTTCTGGAGTCGAATGCAGTTTGCACCAGATGGCCGGGTTACAGCTGTCTTATTCGCCCACCCAGATTCCTTGGCCCTTCTACAAGCCTACCCAGACGTAATGCTGTTGGACTGCACCTATAAGACCAACAAGTACGGTATGCCGCTTCTTGACATAGTTGGCGTCGACGCTTGCCAACGATCCTTCTGTATTGCGTTCGCATTTCTCAGTGGCGAAACAGAAGACGATTATACCTGGGCTTTGGAGCGGGTCAGGTCCCTGTATGATCAGTGCAACGCCAGCATGCCCGCGGTTATCCTCACAGATCGCTGCTTAGCATGCATTAATGCTGTAGCCACTGTCTTTCCCTCTTCGGCATCTTTGCTTTGCCTCTGGCATGCAAACAAGGCGGTGCTTCAGCATTGTTATTCTGCGTTCGACCTTGCCAAGAAGAAAACAACCAGTGGCTCCGCAGCGTCAAAGTCATCGACTAACAACTGGGAAGAGTTCTACAAGTCCTGGCATTTGATTATTAGCTCGCCGTCTGAGATAACCTTTCAGGAGCGTGTTTCCCAACTCGAAGAACGTTATCTCACGGACCATCTCGAAGAAGTTGGCTACGTTACATCCTTTTGGCTTGACCCATACAAGGAGAAGCTAGTGAAAGCCTGGGTTGATCAGCACACCCATTTTGGCAACGTGGCTACCTCGCGGGTTGAAGGCATTCATGCTCTGCTGAAATCGCACTTAAAGAGATCCACCTTGGATCTGTTTGAGGCCTGGCGAGCGATGAAGCACGCGTTACTCAATCAGCTGTCGGATCTCAGATCTAATCAAGCCAAACAACAGACAAGAATCCCGGTCGAGCTTTCGGGATCATTTTATGGCGCAGTACTTGGCTGGGTATCGCATGAAGCCCTCCGCAAAGTAGAAGAACAACGGAAGCTGCTCTCGAAGCATGAGCCAACCCATTCTGCGATCTGTACGGGGGCCTTCTCTCGAGTGTACGGTCTGCCATGCTTACACAAATTGAAGGCTTTACAAGAACGAAATCTTGTTCTGCTACGTGAGCACTTCCATGCGCATTGGCATCTGAGGCGCGAAGGAGCGCCGCAGCTGTTGCTAGAGCCTCGCCAGCGAATCGAGCCCAGGTTGCAGTTGGAGAGCTCCCGAATTCCGAAGTCAAGCACTAGGCGAGAGCCAAGTGGGTTTGAAATCGTTGAAGTTGCGTCACGGGCCCCAAGCACATGTAGTAGGTGTCATGTGATTGGTCATACCATGACTTCAAAGGCGTGCCCTCTGCGATACTCGCATTTATTGCCCGAGCAAGAGCCTACTCCGGGTCCAGCCTCAACGCCAAGTGCGGTCTATGCCACTGCATCTAAAGTCACAGAAAACCTTCCTTTGAACGCCTTACAGTCCATGTCTGCCTTGGCTCAACCGACTACAGATAGAGCAGTGGAAGCTAGGATGTCACCACCGGAGATGCCACCACCGTCCCAGCGTTCGCCTTCACCCTCGCGGTCGAGATACGATTCACCTCAGGCAATATACGGACGGTACTGTGCAGCGAGAACCGCCTGGTATGCTGCCCAGCCTCGTGGAAGTGTCAAAACAAACCAGGAGTATCGGAGGGCAATGGGACTTCCCCTGCGGTACGGAAAGAAGTGCTATGAGTGGTGTCTTGACTACAAGCAGATGAACAGACGTTGCACCACCTCCAAGGGGTCAAGGGATTGGCTCAAGGAGGAGATGATGGCTTATCTAGACTGGGACAAAGCTGAACAGGAACGGGTTGATGAGCTTGCCGTCGCAGAAGAGGGAGAAGACCCTTTTCTGAACAGCAGGAGAGGTATGGGGGACATCTGGAAACGAGCCGAGAGAGACAGTGCCGAACAAGAGGCGTTGTATGCTGAGGGTCAGCCCGGAGAGTGTATCATGGTTATATCGTGAAATAAAGGACAGCTTAAACCCAACTCATACCTCCGATCGGCTCAAGACCCGTGCAGTAAAATTGCTTAGTCATTTCCACGGGGACCCGTGGAATTTTACACGCACGGGTACCCGTGAGCCTATTGGGAGCCTAATTTGACGTCTAGCTTAGATAGCACACTTTCTGCACTTAGAGGGACAAGTCCTGCCCCTCTAAAACCCCCTTGGATGTTTTTTTCTGTGAGAGCTCGCTTGAAGGCGTTGTGAAATGCTGGAAAGAAATCGTCCTTTGTAATATGGGTGTTACCCCGTCGCATCTTATCCTCAATTTCTCGACCGTACGCCAACTTCAGAGGCCCAAAACACCCTGGGCGTCATTCGCCGGGAATTGGGACCCAATTCCCCTGCGGGTCCTAGGCATTTTGGCGGGAGGCGCTCGGGCCAGGCGTCGATTTTTGGGACCGAATTCCTTGGGACCGGGCTCCCACGGTGATTGGACGGACGGACAGACCAACAAAAGCAACCCCAGGGTTATCCTCCCCCCCCTCCTAAAAGGGGGGGTTGGTTACCCCAGGCAGGGTCGGAGCGGAGCGCGGAGGGACGGCGAGGGTTACTCCCGGGTCAGGGTTACGCACGATCGATACCACGACAACAGACCACCAAGAAGCCGGGCGACCGACCAACCGGCCAAGTGACCGTTGACGAGACCGATTGAGAGTAACCGATCGACGTAGGGTTCCTTACCACACAAAACGAATGAAAAGGAAACAGACGACGAACCACCAGCAAAACCAACCGGAGCGACTATACGGCGCCAACGAATGCCGAAGCCTCCGCACCCGCCCCCCGACCGACCCGACGACGACCGACCGAACCGAACGACCTCCGCCATAGCCAGCTGCTACCGACACCGCCGCACCACCACCACCGCCACCGTGCGGTGCATAGCGAACGTCCGACCGGCGATGGACCCACCAGGAGACCGGTAGCCGCCAACCCGAGAAGCAAACTACAAAGACCAAAAGAAACAGGGAAAGCCCACATTCAGACGTCACGTAGCAAGCGAACGTAGCCAAGCGAAAGCGTACTCCCCTTCCCATTCATAATCGCATTCACCACGCACCGCACCAAAGCACACACAGGCAAAGTATGCATCCACGTAGGCGTAGAACCGATGCCGGCCCGTTCCCTCCATCCAACAACAAGGATACAAAGTGGGGCGGGTCACCTTTTCCTTTTCTTTTTCCTTTCTCCCGACAGGTAGGAATAGCTGCTGCAGGTGCCAACGTAGCCCATAGCAACGGGTGGCACCTAAGGTTTCGACTCATTTCCCCTACTCACTCTACACGAGCACGACTACGCAGTCGGCCAAGGGACAGCGCAAGGGTCCGGGTCACACAAGTCGCCTGCGCCCTCCACAGGAATGCAATCCGGTAGAGCGTGCCATCGAGGCGGCAATTATATAGAGCAGGCAATAGCCCACACCCAAGCAACGCATTGCCGTCGTAGTATACAGTCTTACTTAGAATAGAGAATATCACCATACTGTTTTACAGCCGATCACCAATCGCTTTCTGTTTTCCCTTCTCGCCTAACGACCCTACCGTGAACCACTTCCAACCTACCCCTGTAATTACGCCAAAGAATCGGCAGCCCTTTCGCCTAGTCAGTCCCTTCCAGTACGCAAACATACACAACGAGCGAGGCGCACCGTCCCGAGCAGGGAGTCGTAGTTCGAGTAACTCAGGTCACTAGCAGCGACAGGGAGGAGGGTCAGGACCGCCAAGCGCACGATGAGCGACGGCGGCGAGACCGATGTAAGCAGGTACATCCTTGCAGAGGAACACCACCGTATACTACTATGCTGCCTATGCCGCTCCGCCGTCAGGCCCGGCCTCGGCGTCGAGGACCACTTCCGGCATGCGCACCAGGTGAAGGGCCAAGAGCTACGGGAGATCAAGTACTACGCCGGCGACCTGGACCTGTGCGATCCCTCCCATGCCGCTTTGCCCGGAGACGGATCGGCCCCGATAGGCGGGCTGGAGACGCTGCGAGGGTTCGGGTGCAAGCAATGCCGGTATTACACAAGAGCACGCAAAAACATGACGCGACACTGGAGGAGCGGCGACCACGCGCCGACAGAGGCGGGGCTGCGGTGGAAGGAGGTCCTGCTGCAGACCTGGTCGCAGGGCAAGTACGCGCGGTACTGGGAAGTCGGGAACGGCGGGGCGCAGGGGCTCGGCCAGCGCCAGCAGCACGACAGCGAGCAGGAAGGCGGCCGGGTGGACGCCGACAGCGGTCTCAGCATGATGGAGCGCAAGATCCGCGAGTTCGAGGCCGAGCTCACGCGGCAGGACGCCGAGCGACTCCGCCGAGGCGACGCCGAGGAGGGGCTCGAACGGGAGTCGGCCTGGGTCAAGCGGCTCGGGTGGTCGAGGCACCTCGGGGCCAGGGACCTGTTGGCCATCCACGAGGCGGCGGAGTGGACCAACGCCAACAGCGCGAAAGAGAAGCGGAGGTGGGCGGCGAGGAGCGCGGCGGCGATGGCGGCCGAGGAGGAGGAAGGGGACGCCGAAAGGGAGAGGGAGAGCCTGGAGAGGCTGAACGAGAGCTTCAACCGCGAGGTGGAGCGGTGTTGCCTACGCCTCGAAGGCGTCCCGGTCGAGACGCTCCAGCGGCTGCATAGCATCTCGACCAACGACCCGAGCAGCCGCGTGTTCGGCCGTAGGGAGACGTCCATGGGCAAGTACAAGTCGGTCGGGCAGCGGTTCCTGGGTTTTTGCCTCCGGGCGTTCCGGGCCGGCCGGGAGGACGCCCTGGAGCGGTTGGGGGCCCAGTTCACGGACGAACAATGGAGCCTTTTCGGGGACGTCGACCGGGAACTCCGCCGCACGCCGGGCGATGGTCCCAATACCCAAGATAGCGGGTTCTGGAGCGAGAGTGAAGACGACGACGACGACGACGACGACGACGACGACGACGGAGGCGAAGGCGACGAGGAGCACGGAGGGCTGGACGGTGGCGGCAGCAGCAGCAGCAGCAGCAGTAGAGGGCGCCGCCAGACGAGGCAAAAGGACGGGCCGGAGGTAGAGGCCTCGCTCGACCGCGCCGTCTTCCAGTTTATAGCAGCCTCCGTCAAGGTACGCGTACCGGGCAAGGTGTACACAAACGCGCTCCTATGCTTCTGTGCCGCACTGGGCGTCAGGAGGCAGCCGCTCGGGTTTACGGAGCCCCAGCTCTACACCGGCCTGCTCGCCGCCGTCCTCTGGTGGTCCCGGCTCTTCTTTCTCGAGGCGTCGTTCGAGGGCTACACGCACGAGCTGGAAGACGTCGACGTCGACGCCCTCCTCCAGTTCCGCGACGAGCAGATCAAGTGGATGTGCGTCGGCACGCACACCGTCACCAGCACCATCATCGGGTGGATGGCGTACGGTAAGGGCCACCGCGTCAGGACGGGCGGTCAGGCCTCCGTCCGATGGGACGATAAGCACGAGGCCCTCTTCCACCAGGGCGAGCGTATCGCCGTCGCCGACTTCAAGGCGACCTTCCGCGGGCTCGTGGCGGAGACGGAGGGCCTACTCGACCGGATGATGTCCGGCGTCTGGGAGCAGGAGAGTAGGGCGCTCGACCTGGGCCGTATCCGGGACAGGATGGTCAGGATGGGGGCCGGCCAGTCGTTCGCGACGGCGCCGGAGAACGACTGGCTCGAGGCCGGGCCGGGGAAGCTGATGCGTCTCGGCGGGTCGAGGCTGTGGGACGCCTCGCGCAACCGGTGGAAGACCAAGGCGGCCAAGCGCTGGTTCAGCCTGCTTCGGCCCTTCCGCGAGAACCTCATGGTGCTCACCCACGTGTGGGGCGGCCAGCCGGGACGCGGGCCGGAGCTGACGACGATGCGGCACTGCGATTCGTGGCAGCTCACGCGGAACGTTTTCCTCCTCGACGGCGAGGTCATGCTCGTGACGGACCGGGACAAGATGAAGGCGATCCGCGACATCGGCCGGAAAGTGGCCCGGTTCCTGCCCCCGCGCATCGGCAAGATGATGGTCGCCTACATTGCCTGGCTGCTGCCGTTCGAGCGCGTGCTGCTGCCGGCGTGTGGGAAGATGGCGCCCCGCGACGACCATCTCGAGTTCCTGTGGCGGGACGGGTCCTCGCGGGTGTGGCAGCCGGACCGGTTGAGCGTCGCGCTCGCCCGTGTGACGGCGGCCGGCGTCGGCGTCCGGCTCGGCGTGTCGCGGTACCGGCCCATCGCCATCGAGTTCGGCCGCCGCATCCGGGGGCTTATTATGAAACAGGTCGAGGCGAACTCGCAGGACCAGGACGAAGGGGAGGACGAGGACGACACCGTCGACGTCGACCCGCTCACGGGCGAGCCGGTCTACTGCGGTGGGAGCTGGAACATCGTCTGGGACCTGCAGTCGACGCACGGGACGCGGGTGGCCATGCAGCACTACGCCGTCCATATCGGCTTCCCGGGCAAGCTGCAGCCGGAGCTGGTAGCGACGTTCCGCGAGATCAGCCGGCTATGGCACCAGTTCCTGGAGAGCTCTTCCGCCGAGGTACAGCCGACGACGACGACAACGACGACGACGACGCCGAAAGGCTCAAAGAGGGAGCACCAGCCGCAGGTCGAAACAGAGGAGTTGGGGTCGTCCGGGGCTAAGCGAAGGTGTACATCCGGCAGCGGCGGAGAGAGGGATATAGGACGGGAGATGGACGAGGGGCTTAGGGCGTTGTTCGGTAGCGGCGCTTCGTGGCGATCGGATAAGCAGGCCGAGAGTATGAAGGCGATCCTCAGCATGGAGGCGGGGCAGGTACTCATCAGCGTCCTACCTACCGGGGCCGGGAAGAGCATTCTGTTTATGCTACCGGCCGTACTACGTAGCACCGGCACAACCATTGTCGTGGTGCCCTTCCTCGCGCTACGGGACGACCTTGTGGATAGGGCTAGGGGAATGGGCGTCAACTGCATCCCCTTCCTACCAACCCTTAGCGCAGGCCGGGAAGTACAGGCGAGGGCTGCACGTCTCGTCGTTGTTACTGCTGACGTAGCTACTGGGGCGGAGTTCTCCGGATATACCGACGGGCTCGTATGCACCGGCCTACTACAGCGGATCTTTATCGACGAGTGCCATACGGCCATTACCGACGTCGGATTCCGCACGCGGCTCGGGGCGCTGAAGAGCCTGCACCGGTATGGAAGCCCTCTCGTGCTCCTGACGGCGACGCTACCGGCCGTACTGGAGGACTGGTTCAGACGAGAGGTGCTCGCGGAGTCGGCCACCATGATCCGCGACCGCACGACGAAGGCGAACTGCCAGTACCGCGTAGAACAGGTCGAGCCAGGGCCCGGCCGGGTGCAGGCACGGACGAGCGAGCTGGCACGCCAGGTCGGCGCCTCGATGACGGGGGCGCAGAAAGGCGTGGTGTACTGCCGGACGAAGTCGGCGTGCGAGTCCCTGGCCGTCGAGCTCGGCTGCGACTTCGACCACAGCGGCATGCCGGAGCCGGTCCGGCGCGAGAGGCTGAGGCACTGGGCGTCCGGTCAGGGAGCAGGAGGGGGACAGCGCTGGATCACGGCCACGAGCGGGCTAGGGACCGGTGTCGACATCGAGGGGGTCGTCGCCGTCGTACACATGGGGATGCCGTACGGGCTCGTCGACTTCGTACAGCAGACGGGACGGGGCGCACGACGGGCCGGCGAGGTCGTCTTGTCCACCATCGTTCACGACGGATGGCCAAACTGGTCGGACCCGCACCAGAGCTTCGTCGAGGAGTGCAACAAGTCCCACATTAGTACATTCGTCAGTACGACAGGCTGCCGGCGTGCCGTCCTCAGCGCCTTTATGGATGGTGTGGCGGGCGAGACGTGCGGCAGTACGGCCGGGGCAGAGACATGCGATAACTGCCGGCCGGCGGCGGCGGCGGCGGTAGCGACGGCGGTAGCGACGACAGCAGTAGCAACAGCCACGGCCGGAGCCGGTGCCACAGGTACAAGCAGCAACAGCGGTAGCGGCGGTACGGTTGACGAGGTCACGTCGTCACGGTGGACGAGGCACAGGAAAGAGGAGGGCACGAGGCAGCGCCTACTGCTGCGGTGGCTGGACGAGGTCGGGGGTGGGTGCGCCGTCTGCCACGTCAGGCGTTACTTGAGGGCCTCTGATGACGGCAGCGTGCCAGAGCTGCCAGGGCGACACGACGACGTAGGCAAAGGCAGCCGCTGCAGGACCGTCGCCGGCGAGGACTACGACACGGTACGGAGACGGGTGACGTTCGGCCAGTAGAGGGGGTTTCCAGCCCGGGTAGGGTCAGGTTAGGGTTACAAGAGTAGAGGGGTTATTTCCAGGATGCAGGTTGTAGGAAGGAAAGAAAGCGGCAGGCAGGCAGGCAAGAGAAAGCTACAGTAATTCACAGCAAAGCATAGTATATTCATTTTACAGCAGCAAGTGCCTCCGCACTGCATATAGGTAAGACTCTATGGTAGTACGATAAAAAAGTGCTAGTTCACAAAGAAGGCAATTTATTTTACTCTCTTTGTAGTCCATTATTATCATGCAGCAGAAGGCAGGACGCCCCTAGGGGCGTCGTCCAACAGGGAGAGAAAGAGTAAGAACGAGAGACGTCGAGGACGCCCCTGGGGGCGTCGTCCAACAGGGAGGAAAAGAAGTAAGAACGGGAGACGTCGAGGACGCCCCTGGGGGCGTCGTCCAACAGGGAGGAAAAGAAGTAAGAACAAGAGACGTCAAGAACGCCCCTGGGGGCGTCGTCCAACAGGGAGAAAAAGAAGTAAGAACAGGAGACGTCAAGAACGCCCCTGGGGGCGTCGTCCAACAGGGAGGAAAAAGGGTAAGAACAGGAGACATCAAGAACGCCCCTAGGGGCGTCGTCCAACAGGGAGGAAAAGAAGTAAGAACGGGAGACGTCGAGGACGCCCCTGGGGGCGTCGTCCAACAGGGAGGAAAAGAAGTAAGAACAAGAGACGTCAAGAACGCCCCTGGGGGCGTCGTCCAACAGGGAGGAAAAAGGGTAAGAACAGGAGACATCAAGAACGCCCCTAGGGGCGTCGTCCAACAGGGAGGAAAAGAAGTAAGAACGGGAGACGTCAAGAACGCCCCTGGGGGCATCGTCCAACAGGGAGGAAAAAGGGTAAGAACAAGAGATATCAAGAACGCCCCTAGGGGCGTCGTCCAACAGGGAGGAAAAGAGTAAGAACGGGAGACGTCGACGACGCCCCTGGGGGCGTCGTCAGCCTAAGGATAAAAGACTATGTCCGCCAAGTGCGTTCCCAGCAACGGAACCGCCTAGGCTCTGTAGGTCAGGTTGTAACAACACCACCTTGTAACAGTTCCATATCTGTATACTGTAGGTAGGCCACATAGCCTGCAGACAAGGCCCTCTGCAACCTGTAGACAGAACCTACCTTTAGGTTCCCAGGAGGGCTTAAAGAAGATATTAACGCCAAGGACGACTTCATCAAGTGATAGCTACCAGGTTGAGGCGGCTTCTTAGGTCGATATAGGTCCCCCAGCGCACGGTGCAAGCAAGAGCATAAGAGACGCCAAAAAGCTGCACTGCAGGTGTGTAACACAAGGGGTATCCTAATGACATTTCTTTATGAAGAAAATAACCGTGCAGCGTACAAGATTGTTAAAGAGAATGACAAGTAGGAGATGCAAAGAAATCAAGGGAGCATATACACAGGAAGCGTAAGCGTCATCTGGTACCTGTAAAGAAGGAGGAAGAAGAGGTTGCATGAAGGCGGACGAGAGAGAGAGAGGGGGAAGAGAAGGGGAAAAGAAGGGAGAAAGAGAACCAAACCAACGCGTCAGAATCAGGGTGGGTGGAAGAGAGGACGACGCTGCTGTGAGATGAGGCCAAGTAGTGGGTCAAAACAGACAGGGGTACGCGTCGCGGCAGACACAAGGGTAGGTTGGTGCAAACCAAGAGACCAAAGCAAGGGGCCTGGTCTTCAATTGATGCAAACATAAAAGCAAGGATTTACGCCAGAGGACGAGTATCGTTAAGACGCACGAATTAACTTGCCTACTTGGTAGGCAAGCAGAGAACGACAGTTTACAGCGAGTGCAGTAGAGGGTGTAAGATAGCAGCGGATGAGGAGGGCGAGGACGAGTCGTTGCAGACGAGGGAGGGTGGAGGATAAAAAAGCAGCAAGGATACACGAGGGACAAAACACGGATCTGCAGGGGCATCAAGCACACGTGAAGCGAGCCTTATGTAAGCAGATGCTTACATAAACACGATTAGGTCATCAGCCTTATGGTGTTTAGTATGGATTGAAAGCCGTCTTGAACGCATGAGAAGACTGTTTATTTTGGCGACAGTAGCAACATAGAAGAGGCCCAGAAGGATCTAACAGTCTGGTAACAGTACTTGGAAGTATATAAAACAATTATCCATAATAACACACGTATTGCCTACACTTTGTACTGTTTGTGGAATTAAAACACATGTTATAAAAACAATTCACACACGAATTATATGACGACTCCAAACAACACCAAGCCATTCCAACACCTTTGCACGCCGAGACATACCGTCACAACGCCATACAGAACTCCAGTATACAATGCAACTGCAACTGTCTCACTGCAGGCGAGCAAGGGAGAAGCAGCCGAGGCCTCGGCTGCGCTTTCATCTTGCTGCCGAGACGGGTAAAGATACCAGCCGTGTCCAAGAAGAGATATGCAAGCAACTCTACAGACGATCGCTACCCTCAGTCCCATCTACCGCCTTACAATGCTCTAGGGTCTTATCTTGTGTCTCTATAATGGTCTCTTTTGCCGCGCCGTCGCCTTACGTTCCTGCCCGACCTTACTGCCGCCGTTTTTGGTGACACACCGCAGACCTATGTCTCCCGCCCCGTCCAGAACAGCCGCCAGACTAGGTAACCAGAACAGGATTATATAATGTATCGAAGAGGCGCCAAGAGACAGCAGCAGCCGCTCTAGAACGAACGTCCAACAGAACAAGTAGAGACAAAGGCCCAGCAGGCAATTACAATCCCTATTAACCCCCCAGCCGATAGAAGATATATAGTAACAGTATAAGGTGAAAACGTACGAACATGGACAGTTTGACTAATACATGTTACAGAACCAGGCTGTATTCTTTTCTGTATAGGGTGTTATATTCCAAACGTCCACACGCTGTGATCCAGGACTTGCACGGCCACGGCGTATTGCAAGTGCGCCACGGTCTTGAGCAGACCCCGCAACTGGTGGCGTTCCCCACACCAATAACCACGCTGAGATAGCCCTTGTAGGGGCACGTTAGGGGGTGCCGTTAGCCGGGCTACAGAGCCACACGCAACGTAAATCAAGGGGAAGGGAATAGGAGGGAAAGGGGAAAAAAAAAAAAAAAAAGGAAAAAAAGGGCCCTTAAACTAAGCTGAGTGCTTACTTATATTACAACCTACCTCAACCCAGGCTTATCAAACAAGTGACAGTAAAAACTGGTTCTTCCCAACACAACCAAAAACGCTTCCAACACAGTACGGATTAAAACGGGTCCAATAAGCAAGCCACCACTAAAAACAACGACATGCCAGGGACAGTCAATGACAGGAAGCGAAAGCGGCAACCTGACGATACCCCCACAGCGAGAGCGGCGCCGCCCGGTAAGGCGGGCCAGACGGCGCGCAAAGGTGCGGCAGGGGACCCGTTCCGGGAGGGCGACTCGGTCAGGCAGCGTGCCCAGCCATTCCTGCTTGCGGTGGCCGAGATGCCGCTGGCGGTGCTAGATACGAACTGGAGCATCGGTCGAAACCGCTGCATCAAACCGGCCCACGTGCATGAGTTGAAGGAGATGTTTAAGAAGGGCGGGTTGGAGCGGCGTGCGCCCGAGAACCGACTCGTCGCCCTCTGCAGCGCCAAGGAGGTAGAGCGTATGCAGGCCGCCGACGAGGGCCGTCGGTCGGCCTCGCCCGAAGTCGAGGGCTACTGCTTCCTCGACTGGGCCGCCGTGAACCATGGGTCGGTTGAGGTGATGGCGGGCCAGCATCGCATCCAGGCGCTACGGGAGTACGTCGGGGAGACAGGCGCGCCAGAGGCAGACCTATGGTGGACGTGTGAGCTCTACGACAAAGGTACGTGATTCAACAGCGCGACCAGGCCGCCAGGTGCAGGTCCCTAACAGGCAGACAGACCGTTTACCGCACGACCTTAACGTGAAGCTGCGCGTCAACCGTAGGGACCCTAGCCTGCCCGACAACCACGGGCAGATCTGGTCGCAGCTGGTGTCAATCGCGTCCGAGGGCGGGGGCGCTTTCCAGGAAAGGCGCGTGGGGGTCGACTACAAGTTCGTAGAGGCCCTCCGTCTCGGGGGCGAGAGGAACTTCCCGACACGCAGGCTCGTCACCCTATGGAACCACGACCGGTGGCGGGAAATGATCACGCGGTGGTGCGGGACAAGGCTGGGGCTTGAGACGTTCAACATCTCCACGTTCGAGTGGATGGCTAGCCTCCGCATCGACGAGTACTGGTTCCCGATGATGGAGGCCGTGCTTGACATGCTGGCGAAGCTGCCGCTGAACGGGAACGTCGACGTCGGATACAACGACTGGCATCGGATCTCGGAAGGCATCTCCAGCAGCGGTCATACGCCGGAGGGGATCGACGCCGTATTCTACCAGGACAGGGACGGGGGACGACGCGACCGGACCGACGGCCTCCTGACGTCCCTGGACGACGCCGCCTACGCGTCTGTATGCAGGACCGTCATGGCCGACACGGACCAGTCTTTTGCCGTCCTCGGGCGCCTCCTCCGCAGCAGGAAGGCCGAGGCGCAGGTCATGGCCCGCGTCCTGCATCATGTCATAGCCTGGATCGACCTGCCTAGCGCCGTTGCTATCGAAGAGGTGAGCCCCAAGGCGAAGAACAAGCCTCTGCTCAGCGAGTCTGTGAAGGCCGCCCTCGCAAGGCTAAGCAGCCTCAGGGGCAGGGCCGGGTACCCCCCCGGCACGGCGACACGGCTCCAGGCGCGTATCCTCGACTTCGTCCGAGACAACATAGACTGCTTTGCGGCGCCGGAGGCGCGGCGGCTCGTCGACGACGACGTAAGTAAGGTCGACGGCCCCACGTACGCCGGACGCTTTACCGACGTCGCCTGGGCCCGGCTGCTACGCGCCGCACGGCAGATAACCGACACGGACCCGGACGGCGAGGTGCTCCGGCCCGAGTGGCAGACCGCGAAGGCAGCACGACGAGACGGGCAGCAGGGCCAGGTATCCACGCTCGTGCAGAGGTTTTGGAAGCCAAAATTCTATGCAGACGTGGTACGGCTTGCCGACCGGCCGGATCTCCGGGACGACGCCGCCACATCATTATCCATACAGCAGAAGATTGAGGAGGCCATAGCCGGTTGTATTGGGGAGATGCAAGGACGAGACGCCGGCGGTGGCGGTACGACGGCAGGGGCAAGCCCCCCTCGCCCGGACGACATCACCCTTACCCCCACCGAGGCAGACCCAACCCCCGAGGCCACGCCCGGCAGCCGCCAGGGCGGCCGAGGGCGCGTCGGCCGACGCGCCCTCCCTGACGGTCAAGCGCCGAGTGACCAGACATCACCAGAAGGCAGGAGGGAGAGCATCCACCGTCG
This sequence comes from Colletotrichum lini, assembly GCA_034638275.1. Classification (NCBI taxonomy): domain Eukaryota; kingdom Fungi; phylum Ascomycota; class Sordariomycetes; order Glomerellales; family Glomerellaceae; genus Colletotrichum; species Colletotrichum lini. Next base: position 14,181 of record JAWQJV010000002.1, on the reverse strand, counting down.
AACAAAGGAGAACCAGGCGACGCACCGCCAGCGCGAAGAAGACGGCGACGAGGAGAGGCCTGAGCCTCCCTCATCCCATCCGCCAGATGCCAGGTCGCCAACCCCAAGGGCACAAGGCGTAGCGACACCCCGCCAGGGGACGCATCGCACACCAGCAGAGCTGGTACCGCGCTGGAAGTTGGGCGCCAGGGCCGGGAAACTCGGCAGCAATACGAGGTAGCATCGCGGTGGGGACACCAAATTAACAGACTTCAAGTCAAATCCACCATCGCAATTAAAAATCCCCAGGGCCAATAGGACGGTATGTCGCCCTCGCCATCGCCAGTGTTTGTACCATATTACATGTGGGAAAAGGAAATCATGTAATCTGCATGACCCTCCAAGAACCCGCCATCTTCAATGGGGACTGGACCCAACCCATATTGTCTCACACCTGGTAACCCTTACTACACTAAATATCACACGATCCCTCCACTGTAGCCCTAAAGCCCCCGGGGGCATTAGGGGTTAGCCGGGGTGCCTCGCCGCGCGGCCCTCGGGCCCTGGTACGGACAGAAAGAACAAAGACTATCCGTAAGCCGAATCCCTAGGGACCGAATAGCGTAAGAGGGAGATCGAGTGAATTAACCCCCCCCCCCCCGGGGGCCACACACTGAACACACCCGCGCCCTCCCCCTGGGGCCAGCATCGTCCTGGGTCCCGCATCTAAGATGATGCCCCCTAAGCCTGAGCCCGTCCGGGGGGCTACAGCGTGGACCCTGTGAGGAACAAGTCGGTGGAGAGGCTGGGCTGAGAAGCAAAGACTATCACGTACATCACCATCACCATCTAGCAGAATAGCCGCCACCTACAGCTGCCAAGCAGACCATGGCCAGCGACGCTGAATACGAGGACGAGTTGTCTGACACCGATCTGTCTGATAGTGACCTGCCAGCGATAAGCGACGAAGAGCTTGACGATGACGAGGCCCAGGATAACACCACGACCAGTGACGGCTTTTCGAGGCAGAAGTGGGGAGTAGACCACTCCTCAGGACACTATAAGTTCCGCGGTAAGAACAAGTCCCCGCGCCGTCGGCGTATGAATCAAGCTTACGGCGTCTTGCAAACCACAGCCCAGCGATTTATCGAGAAGACGCTCGGAGACGACTTCAAGCCGGCCGATGCGCTCAAGATGCTCCAAGAAAGGCACACCATCGATTTCGGGTCCAGCCAGGCAGGCGGCGCGCCAGCCCACGTCACCGACGGTTTCTACCCGGGGTTCTTCCTCGACTTCCTGAGCATCATCGGAAAGCCGGGCCACCCGATCTCGAGCCGCGACGGGCCCATATTCGATAACGTGACCGTGTCGTTCCGGCGATGGGCGAAGCCATACGGGGCGAAGCATATTGGCGGGATCCCCTTCGACTTGACCGGACGGACGTTTAGGATCGCGGAGGCCGCCACGCGTGAGGTCTGGTTCATCGTCATGCACCCGTTGGTCGGCGAGATAAGCGAGCTCCCCTTCTCGGCCGCTGACGGCCGGCGAAGAAGGGAGCTTGCCGCCGAGAAGAGCGGCATGCCGGCAGCCCGCGCGCAGCAGCTGGCCTCCTACATCACGAGCGTGTTCCAGTCACCCGAACTGCTCGGCGAGGGTGTCGAGCCCTGTTGGCGGCCCGGGGGGAAGCACAGCCAGAGGATAGGCTCCAACCGGTGGGCCGCTTTCCAGGAGTCGTTCATGGACGGCTGGGCGGCCTGGGCCGCCACGCACGACGCGGACATTTTCTGGAGGGAGCACGAGCCGGCCTTTCACGCGTACGACTACGGCGCCAACATCGAGATCGAGGTCAACCCGCAGTTCTACACGCTCCCTCGCGAGACATATACATCTAGTGACGGCGACAACGATGCAGCAAGCGACGGCAGCGGGGCAGGCAGTGACGAGGACGAGGGCGGTGGTCGCTGCAGGCGGATGGTTGGGGAGAGCGAAGGGCTGCGGAAACTCGTCGCAGAGCTGCGAGCACGGTTCCTGTTGGAGAGCATCAGCATGATCTCCTACGCGCTCGCCGTCTGCATCAACAGCGACGCAGGCCCGGGTCCGGACGGCGACGACGGCGACGCCAGAAGCGATGGACTAGATGCACCTCCGCGATGTCTCCTCATAGACCGGAATGCTATAGCACAGGAGTACCCCGGTAACAGCCACTTTACGTTCTATCCCCAGGCCTTCCACCCCGCGCTAGGCAACGTGTCGTCCAGCCGTCCTCCCGCCTTCCTCAACTCGCTGTTCACGGCCATAAGGAGCAACGCGAGCCACCGCAACGAGGGCTGTGACGTCCTGTCGTTCGGTTACTTCCAGGCGTACTCAAACATCAAGAGGAACGTCCGCCACAGCGCAGATGACCTCCTCGCAACGAAAGGATACGCTACAGGTGCCCTGACCGTCCCGGAGTCCGATCCGTGCGCCACGACGAAGATGAAGAGGAAGCGGGCGCGGCTGTTGCGTATCATCCGTGGACAGGTGACGCCGGAAAGTCCGGAGCAGTCGAAGCCGCTCGCGAGGGAGCGGAGCCAGATGGAGGTCGCCCTGGAACACAACGAGTTCGCAATACGGTTGGAGCAGGTCGTGTCGGTAGCCGTACAGCAAATGGTCAGCACGGAGCGGACGTTCGAGACCGTTTTCCACCCCATCTTCCAGTTGATACGCTTCTTCCTCATTGAGCACGAGTCGTATATCCATATCTTCCGGTCAATGCCGCCCGAGGTGTACCCTAGAATCATGTGCGCATACGCGCGCCTTTTCGAGCTGGCAACGGACGAGATGGAACGCCGTTTCGTAGTAGGGAAGGAGTGCGGTCTCGACCTGGCGCATTCGGAGTCCGTCGCGATCCTGGACCGGCTCAGCGGCTACCTCTTTACGGGGTTCGAACGCCACCTGCCGAAGACGGTGCTGCGTCCACTCGGCACCATCGACAGCCTCCGGAACGGGGCCTGGCCGTACGTGGACCCGGCGGTGCTTAGTTTCGGGGCGGGGACCGGTGGGGCCGTCCTGCGCATAAGGCGGTGGCCCCACCATGAGAAGACGGGGAGGCCTATATTGCTGCACGTCCGCGAGCTGCAGCACCACTACGACGCGCACATCGCATCCAGCCGCGAGAGCGAGCTCTGGTTCGCGCAGCTTGGTGAGGCCGCCTTAAACAGCCCGTCGGCCGTGGCCGAGTTCGTAGAAGAGCTGCTGCAGCAATTCTGGATCCCGCAGACCAGGTCCTTTATCACCCGGCAGATCAGGCGCCGCCTCCTCGAGGCAGGCAACGCCGACGGCAGACCGCTTACGCCAGAGGACATCCAGGCGTGCGAGGCGGCGGTCACAGCGTGGGAGGAAGCAGCAGATGCGTTCACCTGCAAGGCACTTCAGCGGCTGGCAGACGGTCTCGCGTCGGGCGGCCCTCGTATGGCCATAACGATGTCCAAGGCGCGGACGCGGCACGACTTCACTACCGAGCTCGTCAATACCATCAGCAGCAAGAAAGGAAACGATGCGATCTCGCCCAAGAACGCCACGTGGCCGCGGAAGCTACAGCTGGCGATCGCAAGCGGGCAGAAGGCGGCCGGTAGCATCACGCCTGACGAGTGGGTGCGCGCGCTGACGGGCGGTCTCCTCGGTGCAGGCATAGAGTGGGCCCCGGCCGCAATAAAGGGGAAGATAACGTCTACGAACGCCGTCCAGCTTAAGGGCCCTGCAAGCGGCATCAGGTTCCTATCCGGTCCGCCGGGGTCGATCCGGCGCGATGCAGAGGAGGCCGCGGCCAAGCATGAAGCGGCGCTGAAGAGGCGGGCACTCCATACCATACGGACCAGGATCGACTTTGGGTGCTCCTTTCCGTTCGCGAACGTACCAGACCTAATCATGTCGGGCTTTCAGCAGGCCAAGGTGCTATTCAGGCATGGCGATACCAAGGTGCTCGACCACTATCAGCTCGTAATGAACTGCCTGGCCGAGAACATTGACGAACCGCTCTGTCACCTGATGCTGCTCCTCGTCCTGACGATATGCTCGTCATCAGAGACGCCCCACCTGACGGGGAAGCAACGTCAGTTCCATGTAGGCCCCAGAAAAGATCCCGGACAGCTTGGCCTTGCTATGGTGACCAAGATGAGTTGGTTCCTCTATCCCAGGTCATTCCCCTGGGCTAAGGGCTCTGGCGGGTCAGCATACGACGTGGCCGAGATGACGAAGAAGATTGGTATGTCGGGCCGTCTGGAGAAGAGAGGGCGATTCCGTGCTGACCGTTCTGCAGAACAGAAGGGGTGCAATAACCGGATGCTATGCGAGATTGGGTGGGTGACCTCGCGGAGCGCCCGGGATGTGCCACGGAATACCGACGTGCGCCTCCGGGCACATGAGGATCTATTATCTAGGTTGAAGAGTCTTACGACGGCCTTTAAGGACCCAAGGGACTTTATTGCTATGGTGTTTTGTAGCCGGGACCCATTATGGTACGATCGATGCGAAAGCATCATTAAGACGTATACACATAAGTAGGCAGAGGTACTTAGGTCCTTATGTCTATGCAGGCTACTTAGGTATATAATAATTTCCTTCAGCTTATTCCTAACTGTTACGGTCAGATATCCGACAGTGGTGTCTGTTATCAGAAGCTCAGGTCGGTGAGTACTAACAGTAAGTCGTGGTCGTGCTAGAAGGAGTCTAGGGTCTTCAAGGAATACAGTGATCAGTTGTAATCCCAACAAGGTATTGTCGTAAACTGTGTGCACTAAAGTTGGATAAGTAAAAGTGAGGTTTTACAAGTTAATTGCTAAAGAGCCATGGGAGTCTGTCCTTGAGCGTACTCAAGTCCATACTATATACAAGTCTGTTCCTGTGCCTGAATCGTAGCCGTTCCTTGTCATGACGGCTTCCGTATCCTGAATGTACGGGAGCCGTATCCTTGGCATACGGGAGCCGTATCCTTGGCGTACGGATCTAATCTCTTATCTTATCGTCACGTGACTTGTACCATAGTTCTTCCTGTTCCGAGTGAGTCCTGTCTGTCCCCGTGCCTTTGCATACAAATGCCTTGTCCTAGCCGCCAGGCCCTGTGGGGCTCTTCCTGGTCAACTGTGCCTTACGGGTCGTAGCATCAGGTCTCCCCTCGAAAGGTTTGGTCTCCAAACCAACATAAGTAGGTCGTATCTCCCAGGTTGGGGAGTCGTCAATTCTGCGTCCGTCTTTATCGTGATGTTGACAACCTGACAGGTCGCGTTGGAAAATCAAAAGATTCTAAATCCACACTTCGTTCTGCGTGTGATATCGCTTTTGATCGTTTTGGCTCTTCGAACGTCATGCCTTGCACTCGTTGTTTCCGTGCGAAACGAGTTTGTCGCATGGCGGAAGGTGCAAAAGTTTGTCAGGGTTGTAAACACCTGAAGCGCACTTGCGATGGCTTGGTAGTGGCGTCAAGTCGTGAGTCGTCCTTTATTCGTTCCCTCATGCTTCTACTGAATCGGAGTAGTGCAACGATTGAACGATCAGCGTCAAGAATGGGAAGAGAAGGAGGAGCAAGCAAGTGATGCTCTCCTAGAACTTTATGAGAAGTTGTCCTGTATTTAGTCTGAGGTGGCTGAAGCAGCTGGTTGTTTGGCGAGGATTTGTAAAATTTGAAAAACTGTGAAGGAGCGTTATGTTGAGACGTTTGCTCGAGGAATGCAGGAGTTGGATGAAGAGGACGGTATTCTGAATGCGCTGGATGCTCATGAGCGCGGTATTGTTGGGGATCTCTAGTTTATGGGGGTGCCTACTTAAGTATTCTCTGTTGGAACGCGTCGAGATACGGCCGTCCGTGTACAACTATTGGCTGAATCCATCTATCGTCCTACTCTATGCCTCCCTGCTTGACTAGGAAATCTTGATGCGTTCCCTAGGCCTCTGATTGGCTAATAATATTAGATACACCCTACTTACTGCTTTAGTGTCTCTATCTTTAAATGAAATCTTGACGTGTTCCTAAACCTCTTCTCCTGACTGCGTATTGCCTTACAAAGGAAAGCAAGTTAGTAACTTTTGCTACAGCAAGCTGTTTCTAATCTTCTTAAATAAGAGCATTAATTACATACTACTCCTACACAGCTACATGGCTCTCCTGTGCCCTCCTCCGTCCCAGCCTATGACTAACCCTAACCCTAAGCTTTCAGCAAGAAACGCCTATAGAAGGAATTGCCGTAAGTAGGCAAGCCGTGCCAAATATTACTCCTTTAATCGACAAGGCGCTGCTACCGCTTTTAGTTGCTACCTTTCCTAGCAAGTGGGTCGCTGTGCCGCTTTCAGCAAGAAACGCCTATAGAAGGAATTGCCGTAAGTAGGCAAGCCGTACCAAATATTACTAGAAGAAAACAGCATTTAGGAAGAAAGAATAGTAAATAAAAAGAATAAGACAATGCAGATACTAACTAGTATACTATATGTATATTCTTATAGGTTTGATAGATGAATAAGAGAACTTAAGGAGCAGTTCTATAGCTTAGTACAGAAAGGTGTCTAGAAGGGTTATTTCTAGATAAATAGCTTAGGGTTAGTAAAAGAAAAGGATTTAGAAGATAGATTGTAAGGCAACTACGGTGGATACTAACTGGGAGGAATACTGTAAGTACGTATAAAGACATACTAGAGGTAGTAGTGTTAGCGGAAGTGAACTGCAAGGGGCTTACTCTAGCTTCCACCTACTCGGGTGTTACGACCCAACAAGTTACAGGCTATATAGCCCCACCCGGCAAGGCAGGATACGGGCGGCACAGCATTTGTATGGACAAGAAGACAGGCCGGACGGATGACTCCTCGGACACGGAAGAACTATGGTACAGGTCACGTGAGGATAAGATAAGCAGATGGATATGTTGGATATGTGAGAGATCCAAATGATCCATGGATATGATGAATATGTGGAATAGCCAACATATCCAGATAGGCCACCACCAACGGGACTTGTATATAGGATGGACTTGGAAGCACTCAAGGACAGACTTCCATAGCTCTTCAGCAATCAACTTCGTGATTCACTCTACCATAAGTGACTCTTAGATTATCCTTCTGTTGTGAGAGACAAGTTATCTACGCATTGAGTATACGACTGATCACCGCATCCTCACCGACAAGATTACCAACAAGCCAGCAAGACCCCAGCACTGTTCATTGAGTACTGACCTCAGCTACCTGTTAGCAGAAACACCACTGTCGGATATCTGACCGTAACATCGGGGAGTTTAGAAGCAAGTAACTCGGCGTAGGGACGTCGTATGGGAAAACGGACCAGAGATTCGGGATCAGAGCAAAAATTGAGTTGGGATGGGTATATAAAAAGTCGGGTATTCCAGGAGTCGAACCCAGGTCTCCCCCAAGCTCACAAGGGAGGGGGGCGTTCTAGACCACTAAACTGAACACCCCATTTCAGTCGTTAGAGGGTATTACAGACCAGGCACTCATGAGGCTTCCACCTAGGGCAGGCGCAGGGTCGTCGCGCAGGTCACGGCTCAACCGAGACAGCCGGGCGGACAGAGAGGCAGGCAACACTGCAGGCAGGGCAGCGCACAGTTGACAGGGTCAGGGGACTAGACAGGCTGGAGCAGGTGTTTAGTGCTAGGGTAAGGAAGACAGGAAGACAAAAGAGAGACAAGGAAAGGCAACAGTCGGGGGAAGAGAGGAAAGAGGAGGGTCTAGGGTTGCCTAGGGTTAGGGTCAGAAGAATTTAGGGCAGAGCAGAAGGAAAGAAGGGAAAGAGAGGAACAGATAAGAGGATAGGGGTGGAATTATAGAAGGTATAGACATAGGGTAGTACTACAAGAGGTTTATTAGAGTTAGTAGTGTAGCCAGTTAGAAGTAGAAGATAGATAGATATTAGAGTTAGAGTTAAGGTTATTTATACAGTTTGATTAATTTTTCTACATTAGGGGTTATGTGTTTTGTAATTTATGTCTTTGTCCATCTACAGATACTTTAGTATACAATTGTACTTATTTTTGCAGTTAAGAAGAGAAGTATTTAATATTAAGGATAATTATCGTTTAAGTGATAACGTACATGATAAGCGAGCGCGCCAGACAAGCGAGCGCGCCACCCAACCAGCCAGACGCGTCTGTCTGACTGTTTCCTTTCATTTCTCCACGAACAACAATGCAATCCACTAGCAACGAAGCTCAGGTACAGCTGGCTGTCCAAGCTTACAAAAAAGACCTAAAACTCAGCATTCGCGCTGCAGCAAAGATGTACAACGTCAGCCGCGACATTGTGACGCGTCGACTAAAGGGAACAGCATCACGACGCGACACCATGCCGAACTCACGGAATTTGACGGAGCTTGAAGAGCAGAAGCTAGTCGAGTACATTCTCGACCTAGATGCCCGATCGTTTCCTCCCCGGCTTACTGGTGTTGAAGAAATGGCCAATCGACTGCTTGCCGACCGCGACAAGCCACCAGTCGGCAAGCGCTGGGCCTCAAACTTTGTCAAACGACAACCACAGCTCCGAACGCGTTTTTTTCGAAGATACGACTATAAGAGAGCTAAATGCGAAGATCCTGAGGCAATAAACGCGTGGTTTCGCCTTGTGGCGAACACAATCGCGAAATATGGCATCGTGGAGTCAGATATCTACAACTTTGACGAGACTGGCTTTATGATGGGCCAGATTGCATCCGGCATGGTTGTTACAAGCGCTGAAAGACATTCAAACACAAAAATGGCTCAGCCTGGCAATCGAGAATGGGTTACAGTCATTCAGGCCATCAGTTCGTCTGGCTATAGCGTCCCGCCATACATCATTGTTGCAGGCAAAAATCTCCTCTCCACATGGTACACTGAATCTGGTCTCCCACCCGACTGGGTTATCGCAACATCTGAAAATGGATGGACAACAAATGAAAGAGGCCTAGATTGGCTCCAGCACTTTGATCAGCATTCAAAGTCGCGTGCGAAGGGGAAATATCGCCTCCTTATTGTCGATGGACACGAAAGTCACCACTCCACAGACTTTGAGCTGTTTTGCAAGGAAAACAACATCGTCACCCTCTGTATGCCGCCTCATTCTTCTCATCTACTTCAGCCCTTAGATGTAGGGTGTTTTGGGCCTTTGAAGTTGGCGTACGGTCGAGAAATTGAGGATAAGATGCGACGGGGTAATACCCATATTACGAAGGACGATTTCTTTCCAGCATTTCACAACGCCTTTAAGCGAGCTCTCACAGAAAAAAACATCCAAGGGGGTTTTAGAGGGGCAGGACTTGTCCCCCTAAGTGCAGAAAGTGTGATATCTAAGCTGGATGTCAAGTTCCACACTCCTTCACCTCCAGGATCCCTCCCAACAACACCACTACCTTGGACTTCCCAGACACCAAAGAACGCAACAGAGTTAAGTTCTCAAGGAACTCTACTTAAGGATCGGTTCCTTAATCATCCAGGCAGCTCTCCAACACATGGATGTACAGATGTTGAGCATATTCTGAAAGGAGCACTGGGATTTGCCCATGAGAATGCATTCTTAAGAGCTGAGAATAAAGCCCTTCGGGAGGAAAACAGCCTACTTAACCGACGCAAAAGGACTAAGAAAACTCATCTTAGGCAAGGAGGAAGTCTTACTGTAGCTGATGCACAGGATATTCAGTCGCAGAGAGAGGCGACAGCCCAGGTACAAGAGGAAATACGTCGGAGTAGTGGTCGGAAGCCGAGGACAGAAACAGGCCAAAGGAGGTGTGGCATCTGCGGAAACACCGGACACAATGCGCGAACATGTGATTTTAATGAAGATATGTCTGGAGAAGAGGATTCTGAGTAGTTTGAATTGATTTGATCTTTTTGTTGTTGCTTGGGGGTTATATTTGTGATGTGGTTGCGGTTAGGTGGCGCGCTCGCTTGTCTGGCGCGCTCGCTTATCATGTACGTTAAATAATATATTTTATTTGCATCTAAGGTGTAAACTTCTTCAAAAAAGAAAGGGTGTATATAGAGAATAGGTTTAATATACAGTAAGATGCATTATACTAAGGAAGCTTAGGGTTATATTTAAGTTACTAGGCAAGGATTACAAAAGCAGCTGGATAAGGTAAGGGTATTTAGGCAGAAGGGATAAAGGAGGGTAAGAGGTATAAGAAGATACTATATAAGGGTGCGCAGGAGGTTTCAAGCAGGCATAGTCAGTAGGAAGGTAAAGAGAGGGGAGAAAAAGGCAGGGCTAAGGTTAGTTTTTAAGATAGGAAGATAAAATTAGGGTTAGGGCTTCAATATAGACATGCTAGAATAATGTTTTATATTCTAGCGAAGAAGGGATAGTTCAGTAGAATTGTAAGAAAGAGAAAGAGCAAGTTTAGTTGTTGTTATAATAGGTGCAAATACCGCTGCATAAGCCGGAATTGCTGCACTAGACGTATATCTAGACACACTGAGTGTGAGTTCTATGGAATAGCGGTAGATTACAAAGAATCTACACTCTACCTTCTCTATTGCTACCTAAGTATATCTAGGGAGGAGAGAACAGGGACAAGGCGAGACCACAAAGCTTGTAGCATGTGCTAGGGACGTTAAACAGCATAGAGGAGGCTCTACATTAGGGCCCTACACAGGACGATTAGTCATCATTCTTAGCAAGGGGGTTACGTATTCATCGCAGCAGGAGAAAAAGCAAGCGTATCCCACAGACCATCCCCCAGTCAACAGCGGGGCTTTTGGAGAGATAATAATCCGTCGCAAAGAGGGAGGCCCGCCCTCTAGAGCCCACAGCTGCTTACTTCACACAACACACCCATCCCTTAGCGCAGGCAAAGAGCGTTCCAACCCACTGATACCATCACTACCTTCCAGCCTGCCCACCTGCCAGAGGCCCACTCATGGCATCCGGTGGCGCACGAAGCGGCGCGGCCGGCCTGTTCCGGCCGACGGTGCGGGACGACGTGCCGGCGATCCGTGCCGAAGAGAGGCCGGCGTGCGAAGCGTGGCTCCGCTCCATCGGCTTCCTAGGGCGCGGCCGGGACGTCGACGAGTGGGAGGCCATCAAGAGAAACTGGGCGGGCTTCCTCAAGGCGACAAGCCCGCCGGCGCATGGCGCCAGGCGGACGGCCGGCAGCCGGGACCATCGCGACCGCCGAGCGATCCAGATGGCGTTCTGGGACGGCGCCGACGGCCTGGAGGGCTTGGCGGAGCGCTGGCCGGCCGCCGCACGTCGGCTGCTCACGCAGGCGGCAGAAGGGCCGCACGCCAGGCCATTCGAGTCCCTCGCCCCGAAATGGCTCCTGGAGACGAGGAGACGCTTCCAGTCGATGTGGACGGGCCTCGCGTGCTTTCTCACGTACTCGGCCCAGCACGGGACGTTGGAAGAGATGGGGCTCTCGCTGGACGAGGCCCGCACCGACGACCTGTTCGACCTCGCCGACGGCCTCGCAACAGGGGCCATGCTCGGGGACGGCAGCAGGATCTTCGACGCCGCGCTCGAGTTGCTGCTCCAATCGATCATGGACAAGGAGGCGACAGCGCGCACGAACGTGATCCTCTGGTGGACGGCGGTGCTGGTGCGGTCTGCCGTATCGGGCGAGGACGAGGGCGAGGACTTCATCGGCCGCGGGGCGTTCCGAGCAAACATCCTCCCAATCGACACGCCGATCCATCAGCGGGTCGAGTCGATGATGCATTACAGCCGGGTGTTCATACTCCACCAAGCGTTCCACGGCTGGACGGACCAGGCGGTGTGGCGGATGGAGATCCAGGCAGAGCTGAACGCGGTAGACAACTCGTGGCTGAACAACGACAGCGGACCGCGGCCCGGCGAACACCACGACAGACGGACGTGCGGCTCAGCGGCGTGGCGATCGATGCTAACGCACCTGCGCTCGGAGGCCACGGCGGCGCTCGGCGGCAAAGTAGGGAGGCCGATGTACGAGGTCGCACAGCTGCTGGCGCAGCTGCGGGAAGCGCGGAACCAGGCGGGGGACGCAGCGGCCGGCGTAGGCGCTCGGGCGGCAGGACGAGATGGTGGCCTCTCGGAGGATGTATCGATGTACGAGTCAGACGACTCGGGGGATTTGTTGGACGAGTCAGACGACGTGGAGGAACTGTTGGGGCAGGTGTCGGACTACTTTGAGGGGCGTCGGTTGGCGGTCCGGGCCATGCTCGGGGGCCGTACGGTGGCGGAGTTCAGCCAGCTCCGGCCCAGGGAACGGGCCAGGATCTTCCGGCGGCACCTCGTACAGCAGCAAGCCATCATGGTGGAAGAGTTTGCGTCGGACGATCTGGTGCTAAACCCACAGACGGCGGAGGGGGCGCTCCTCCGGCAGCAGATGTTTATGGGCGCAGACGAGGCAGGGCAGCGGATGGTGGCGGAGGCGCAGGCGGTGTACTACGGCGAAAACACGTTCCGGATGGCGGTTGATCGTCTGGGGGATTTCCTGTCAGGTCACCTTGAGGACGGCGAGACGGCGACGGCGGTGGCAGCTCTTGTACGGAAGGGTGTTGTCGTCGACGTAGGCGCATGGGACTGCCAGGACGGCAAGGCAGCAGGGCAGATGCGGAGGCAGCTGTGTCTACTCCTCCTGTTTACAAAGGCGGAAAGCATTACGATCCGTCTGCCTTGCTGTAACGGCGAGGTAGAGCAGGGCACACACAAGCAGATTGTGGAGGTGGCGCCTGTGGTCAAGAGGCTGCTGGCTGCGTTCGGGGAGCGTGTCGAGGTAGTGCAGGAGGTGCAGAGTGGAGGACGGAGACAGGAGCGCAGCGTCCTGGCGTACTGGGACAGGCCTACGAGCGAGGCGGTTCGTAGGGTGGAAGAGGGAACGGGGAGTGTAGAGGAGAGGATGCAGGTGGAAATAGGCAGGCTAGAGTAAGGCTAAGCTGTTTGTTCCGGTTGTGGCAGCAGGCATTCCAGAGAGCGGGTGGCGAGAGGTTGATTTGCTAAGAAGGCATAGCTATGTTTGTTCCTATGGCATGTTTGCAGCAGCCGGGGGGGCTATAACTGTCTAAGACGGATGTAGCAGAAGGGAGAGAGAGGGAGGGAGGTAGAGGTAAGAGCAGTGCGTAAAGGGGTAGCACTGTAGATTGCACAGTGGTGGTCAACTGCTTAAGAGGGAGCAACCCCCTCCAAAGCTATGTTGGGGTTTGGTTGGCAAGAGGTAGGGTTGAGACAGTGTGAAGAAGGCGCGCACCGTGCTGCATACTGTAGGTAGTTCGTTTAGGACGACGACCTAAGGCCGGTCTTTTCTTTTCTTTTTTCTTTTCCTTTTCGTCTTTTTTTCTCTAACCCCTTTTCTCTCTTCCTCTTTACTGTTTCCTAGCATTCCGGTATTTCTAGCTGTTTCCTTTGGCGATGCTATTGGTTGTGCTGGCAGGGGGTCGTGATTTTCTCTGGCTGTTAGTCTCTCTTGTCTGCGTCTTTTCTCTAGCTGTTGGTCTCTCTTTTCTTACATTTCTCTGTCTGTCTCTTTTCTTACTTTTCTCTAGCTGTCGGTTTCTCTTGTCCGTCTCTTTTCTCTGGCTGTCGGTCTCGTTCGTCAGTGTCACTGGTCCTTAACTTTTTGGAAACTCTACGTCTCTACTTTCCTGTCTGACGGCGCAAAGGCGGTGGACCAGCAACCGCAACCCCAGCCCGTACCTGTTGCGAACCGGTCGTCATCCGGATGCCGTCCGCATTGTCACCTCGTTGTACATACCATGGCGTCGGAGGCTGCGAACCCGGGGTCAGGGTTGGGGTTAGGGTTGACGACGTGACGGGTGGAAAACCACTAACGTGACGTGACGGGTGGAAAACCACTAACGTGACGTGACGGGTGGAAAACCACTAACGTGACGTGACGGGTGGAAAACCACTAACGTGACGTGACGGGTGGAAAACCACTAACGTGACGTGACGGGTGGAAAACCACTAACGGGACGTGACGGGTGGAAAACCGCTAACGGGACGTGACGGGTGGAAAACCGCTAACGTGACGTGAATGCTGGAAAACCGCTAACGTGACGTGACGGCTGGAAAACCGCTAACGGGACGTGACGGCTGGAAAACCGCTAACGGGGGGGACGTGACGGACGACCACTAACCCGTCACGCGCGGCAGCGCGTGTCAGCTCTCGGCAGGGTGGTTAGGGTTAGGGTTAGGGTTAGGGTTAGGGTTAGGGTTAGGGTTAGGGTTAGGGTTAGGGTTAGGGTTAGGGTTAGGGTTAGGGTTAGGGTTAGGGTTAGG